>OY856409.1:1422254256-1422908006 GCA_963693085.1 Alisma plantago-aquatica
TTTTTGTCTCTAGGGTTAGGTTTGGGATCAATGCTCTAATAACATGTGAGAATAAGATTTGTGTTGTATTTCTTATTAATAGATGGCAAACTCCCCTCTTATATATAGGAGAGGAGGCAAGTACAAGGAAGCAAACTTAACCATAATGGGCCAAGGCTATCTTCAAAATTTTGTCGAAATTGACAAAATTTCGCTAATTATTACGATGCCGCCAGCCATCGGATATAGAAATGGCCTTACGTGTTTGTCCGTAGGGAATTTTGCTAGAAAAAAAATTAAAATTCGACAATTATTTTGAATTTCAATGAAATTTGGTAAATTTCGATGAAAAAGGCCCAAGGAAGAAAATGTCCGATTTCAATGTCGTTTCGGTGGCCACAGAAACAGAAATTTTGACAAATTTCGGCAAAAATTTCGATAAATGCATTCCCGGTATGTTGACGGAAAAATAAACGAATTGATTTATGAAATTTTACTAGAATGATCTACTAGTGTAGATCTACTCAAATATGTAATAATATTTCATATTGGATATGTGGGGGTGGGGTCTCGTCATTTTTGAGTGAATGACCCTGAACTGTTTCGACGGGCATTTCGATGGGGATTTTTTATGTCAATTTTCAATGGTGAAATCAATGAAATAAGTCATTATAGTTTGCAAGCACAATATATATAGACGTAGACACAAAACTGTGCAAAAAATATGCTCTAGGTAGTACATAGTATATGAAAAAGTAGAAAAAGAAAATCGATGATCTGCCTGTTTCGAGAGTTTCATCAGTCAATTTCGATGTCCGATTGCCACCGAAACAGAAATTTTATTTGAAATTTCGACCATTTCGTCAAAATTTTGAACATTGAAAGACCCATTTCGACGAAATTTCGAGAAACACATGTATTATTTCAAGAAACGGGGTACGATGTCTGTAGATTTTACCATATGATTCCTTGGCCTTGTTAGGGGCAATCTAAGTTCTCTTACTAGCGTAATTCTACCTCTCTCTCCTATTTCTCTCACTTATATAAAGATCTACAAAGGAAATATTTAAAAATGGGTGTGGGAATGATATCTATGGCTATGATGACCCACTAACTTTCATTTTTGAGGTCACATGATTTATGTTAATAGTGCGCAAAATTAGCATGACTATCGAGATATTTTGTATGTATGCCATTATCAACCACACCTCTAATTACATGGTTGCCTCCTATAGGCTCTCGCTACAAAAGCACACGACCAAACACAAATCTAGAGTTAATCCATTAGTATGCATTTTATCACTTGTAGGCATATAGAGATTAACTATGAGACACATCTATGCTTGTATAAAACAAATAAACTGGAGCCAATATGTTGATAGGTATAATCAACAAGGAGGGTGACAACCATCATGATCCAACTAGATGCATAAACCATAGTTGTCTCATGCTTCCTCAATACTCCCATACCACTGCAACATTGTTTATGTACTACGTCCTATCATCCTACCGAGAGGTCCTACCATCCTAGATCATGTTATGTTTCCATAAATTTGTGTCTTTAAGTCTATAGATTGTGCTTGCAAACTATAATGACTTAATTCATTCATTTAACCATTTAATTGACCTTAAAATCTCCATCAAAATCCCCATCGAAATGTTCAGCTTCCTTCACTCACACATGAGGAGCCCCACCCCCTCACATATCCAATATGAAATATTATTGCATATTTTAGTAGATCGACACTAGTAGATTGTTCTGGCAAATTTTCGCTAAATAATTTGAACATTTAGTTGTCGAAACGCCACAAATGCATATGTCAAAATTTCCTTCAAAATATGTCGAAAATTCTGTTTTTGTGGCTACCGAAACAGCGTCGAAATCGGACATTTTCTTCCTTGGGCCACGCAATTAGGCTTATATTACAAATGAACATATTAACTAATGACAATTTTTTACATCTAACAATTCTAGCCTTATGTCACTTCTTTGTATCTACAGATGCCACTTTCTTTGAGGGCAATTCTTCTGTGGCACCCATTGTCATGGTCTCATTGAGGAACTTTTATCCCTTCATGTCTTTATTAAGTCTCATGGAGGAACATCTCCCCTTCATGTCTTTGTTAAGTCTCGTGTAAGGTGCATCTAAGTCCCCTAGCAATCCTGGTTTTGATAGTGGAAATCGCCACACTTCACTAGACCACCAATCACTTAGGTCTACACTCATCGCACAGATACGAGTGGCGCCAATACAAATGGTGTTGTTGTCCTTGTTGCTTCAACTCTTTAGTCTTTATCCATATGCTTTTCCTGTAAAAGTCATTTGGATGACTTACCACACTACCTCCTCAGTATCCTATTGCTACAAGTACATGTGTTAGATCCTGCACACTCAAGAATATTACGCATCATGTTTCTAATTTGTCTCATGTAGCCATTCTCACCTTCATTTTATGCTTTTCTTTCTTCCCTATCATTGATATATATGCCTCATTTGCTTTAGTTGCACTTGAACATCCAGGTTAGCATGATGATATGGAAGAGGAGTTGTCATCTCTTGTTCAGAACAATAGATGGTCCCTAATTTCACATCCACAAGGCAAATAGTAGTTGGATGTCGTTGGGTTTACACTATCAAATAGGTGCAGATGGATGTGGTGATTGGCTCAAGGGACACTTGTTAGCTAAGGGTTACAGTCAAGTCTATGATGAGGAATACTCGAACACCTCTCATGTGCAAAAGATGGCGTCAGGACTCAGTATGTTGTCATTCATTCTTGGCCTCTATATCAACATGATATTAAGAATGCATTCTTGCATGGTGATATGCATGAAGACGTTTATATGGAGCAACTAGTAGGGAATAGGGATGAACATCAATCTGGGTGATATCGGGTTTTGGTACGCAGACCCATATATTAAATGGGTTGTTGTGGGCCGGATTTATGCCCGGATAAAACTAAAAATCTCATTCCATACCCAAACCATATAATAGATCTAGGTCTTGGGTGAGGTTGAGGTTGGCCTAAACAACATACTTTTGGAAAATAAGATGGGAGGCTAATGAGATAGTTTCTTATTAATAGGTGGAAAACTCCTCTCCTACATATAGGAAAGGAAGCAAGTACAAGGGAAGCTAACTTAAACCTAATGGGACAAGACAATTAAGCCCATAAAACATAATAAACTAAATAAAAATAATTATAAACTCCCCCTCGAGCTGCTGGTCTACGGGTAAAACACATATCCAGCTTGAACTTATAAGACTCAATTAGATGATACGACAATAAAAAATGTCACCTCCCATGCAAGATTTCCACTCCTTAAACATGACTCCAACAAAAAAAAATTGATGACTATGCCATCTCTGAAGTTATGTCATGCATGCTAGAAATACTTGAACTTTAGAGAAGATCTTCTGAAGTGCGTAATGAATGAAGAACATTATCATCAATCTGGAGTAGACAATCAAAACACCATGACTACGCCATCTTCACTGGGGAAAAATTGTGTGATTGGAATAAGCGCAATCAATACACCCAATGATGTAGCGATAGAGGTATCTTCAAACACAGTTTGATGAGGTGATGATGACTACAACTGGATCCATCTGGAGTATGACTCCAGCGGATTGATGGGAATGAAGGACACCATCAAGGATAGACCCAAGAAGATCAGCAAAAGAGCCATGTCAGCAGATACAACTTGGAGAAGACATAATTAAAGTAGCTTGATGAAGATAAATCTGGATGAAACATCAACCTTGCAAATACAAAATTTGCAAGCTGAAATTGACAAGCTTTTGAGAAGTCTAATGTGAAGAAGAAACCATCCATCTCATGAGAATGTAGTGAGAATGACCAATTGAATAGTCATTTCTACCAGAGGGAACAAGAAGCTGGAACAAGTGCAAAAAGCTCTGTCCTGGCCTACATAATGTGGTACGAACGCAAAAAGCTTGGTGTCAATGCTACGATTCAGATCCTTCAATGCATGAAAGCGGTAGCTAACTGGAATAAAGAAATGCAAATAGCCAACTTACGTACATATCGTGGCACGAACACGAAGAAACACAGTGCCATTGGAAAAGAAATATACCAATGATGCACTGGAAGCACGATTTTTAGTGGGAATAAAAGCGCCACAAAGACATCAAATGATAGATGTGATGAATGATAAGAAGCTCCATGAAGATCAGAATAGCCTGGAGTGATACATATTATATCTCAAACTCTTTCTCCTCATACTTCCTCTCCATATATTCTCTCTCCCTCCCCATACTCTCTCTCCCCTCTATATCCCCCTACACACCAATGCGACATCAATGAGTTGTTGGTGTGGAAAACTAGACAATACCCCCTGCACGTGGAAAGAGATGCACACATGAGGGTGGTGGGGGAGGAAAACTCAAGAGAGAGGAAGGAATAAAAGCAATATGCCCCCATTTTTGTGGTGCCTTATAAACTTATCACAGGGTCTTTTTTTCGGCATTTAGGCGTATTCATGTCAGTCACCAACATCACGTGCTTCTAGCCCAACTTGCTCGTGCAATCTATGAGGAGGGGGTTAGAGTTCTGTTACTTTTCTTATCTTCTCTTCTTTTTTTCTATTCCATCAGCATTTTCTATCCCCTTCAATTATGTTCTATTTCCAATTTCTCCACCCTTCAGTTTTCACTTGTTTCTATTTTTTATGTAACATAAAGATCTCCCCCTTCCCTTTGTCTTTTAGTCACCAATGGCAATTAAATAGTATGGCTTTTTACGATCAGCAAGAACCAATGGATTAATATACAATAAAAATAAGCAGGAACCAAAACGGTACATATAAAACTCCCATGGTTGCCTACGATCATGGAAATAAATACCGAAGCGGCATATACAAACTTGCCATGGTTTCATGCGATCATGGAAATAAATAAACAAAAAGGTGGCAACGGAAAGGGGAGTCACCATCGAATTGATTGGAAACAAAAGAACAAGGGGGGGGGGGCAGAACGAGGGGGAACAAAACATGGAGAACGTCGTCACAACGACCATGTATAGTCTGAAGAGATTTGTGGGCGTCAATGTAGAGGCTAGAAACGGGGAGGATACGGGGAAGCGACGAGTAGATAGATAGGACACAGGGAGGCAGATAAACATTGGTGATGGTTGGGATAAAGAGTGTTGGCATATTTGTTCAAAGAGATTTTGACTTTTATGAAAGAAAAAGAGAGGAGACGACCATGGAGGTCGGGATGATGCCTGACGGGCGGCCAAGCCAAGAAAAGACGGCAGCCGCCACAGGTGAAGGCTCTCTCTTTTCCTCCCTAGATTGGGATCGATGCTCTGATGCCATGTGGAAAATTAGATGGGAGGCTAATGAGATGGTTTCTTACTGATAGATGGAAAATGCCTCTACTACATATAGGAAAGGAGGCAAGTACAAGGGAAGCGAACTTAAACCTAATGGGCCAAGACAATTAGGCCCATATAACATAATAAACTAAATAATAATAATTTAAACAATACTAAATAAAGATACTTTCAAATATGTATGTAGATAAGTATTTATTTACAATAGAGCTCAGAAAATGTGTATCGGCCACTATATATTAGTTATAAAACTACTACACTTACAACTTGTTAACTAAATCCAATTATATGGACGAAAAGGATATTTTGTGTTAGACATGTTAAACGTCCACAATCATATCCCATGCATATGATGAATCAAAATTAATAATCATCCAAGAACTTATGGAATTTTATGCAACTTACCATTGAATAGAAAATGCACATTTCTTATCAATGAATGGTTCACAAATGTCCTAATAGATGATTATTAAAACACACCTAATGTGATCAGTATATGTCCAATCTATAAGGTTAGAAGATGTTGTAGATTATTACAAACATGTTAAATATCAAATGGCCACATTCAACTTAAATGTACAATGGTACACTATTCTTTTTGCCTTATTAATATGACTCATTAAACATATATTAGATGAAATAGAATTTGAAAAGTTTGTGTCAAATGTATCTTACAGAAGATTACGTGTGTCTATATATATATATATATATATATATATATATATATATATATATATATATAGTCAGGCTAGAATACACTCGAGTGTACAGATCGCACGAATACATTCACGTGTGTTTGGATATCAAGACTATTTTTTGCAAAATGTAAACCATTGATCTTCACCGTCATACTATAACTAGGCTACACAAAAATTTTGAGCCCATTTGGATGAGTGTAAGTCACTCATCCAAGGGCAACAAAATTGACGCGTGAAACTAATTTGAAATGCATAATTTTTGCGGTCTTTATAACATGACCTATAAATGTCCAAATGTGCTCAAATTTTGAGTATGAACTATTCACAAGATGTTTAAGCAGATCAACGGATTAGATTTTTGAAAAAAAATATTGCATCATGAAAAACTATTTGAGTGCATTATGCTCCGAATACACTCGAGTGTATGCTAGTCTCTCTCTCTCTCTCTCTCTCTCTATATATATATATATATATATACTATTTACCCTACTAAGCGTGAGGACTCGTCTCCGTCCTCATGCTGAAAGCATGTGCATCGTTATCCTTATTACGAAGAAGCCCTACTAACGAGGAGTTCGGTGTTAAAGCAAGTGTCCGCGCTCTGAAAATTGTGATTTTCAGTAGTATTTTTTAATTTTTCGATGGTCATTTACTTAATCATTATCCTTGTTTCTGCGAGGAGCCCGGTTTCAAATGTACATGACCTCTATGTAATTCGATAAATATGTGCATCATTATCCTTGTTTTGAGAAGGTTGTATTTGCGAGGAGTCTGATATTAACGCAATGTCCACGCCTTGTGAAAACTGTGGTTGTCAGTAGTGTTTGTGAATCTTTCTATCGTCGTCTATGTTAATATTATCTTTGTTTATGCAAGGAGCCTGATTCAAAGCAACATTCAGGCCCTCCATATAATTGGACGACTAGCCTTCGCAAATCTCTGGACGAGCATTCACATTCCAAATACAGTGGCGGAGCCGCATACAGGCCACCTGAGGCCAGTGCCTCACCCAAATTTTGGATAGGAAATCAATACTATTGAATCTGAATTGATGGATGACTGGTCATATATTGACAAATAACAACGAGACTGCACATCAATATAAGATATTCCGCTAACATCTTTCGTGTGGTGACACGAACGAAATACAACCAGTACCCGTATATCATGTAATTATCCCTTGTAACAGAGTCCAATGATCAAGGCTTAGTGGTGATTTTGGTTGTTTCCATTGTGTGATGTGCGTATTATGCGGATTCATTAAGTCTCCTGTGTTCAACTTGCTTTTATTATCATCTGAAACGGGCAATAAATGTAGTTTTTCTATTATTTTATTATCTACTCCAATGTTAAGTTGGGCCGGGGGTGTTACAACTACAATACCTAAATTGAGAATCGCGTCGAGCTTTGTCCTGCTCCTAGCTCTTGACGTTGATGCCCTACTAGACATGTAGGAAGTTCTCAAGCCCTAGGATATTAGACTATTGCTGCACTGGATGGTGATTGTCTAGGCACAGGGCACGACCGCAACACAAGTCACAATAATCTGCCTAGATATAGGTGGCATATGCATCAACCACTTCATTTTTATTTTCCTCTCTTTATATGTAATCTGAACGAAAAGGAGTGATGAAGTTCCTTATCAACTGCCAAATTGGGGTCATTGGAGCGCCAAGGAAGAACACAACGTGTTGGGCGGGCAGTGGTAACCTCCCTTATCAACTGCCACATTGAGGTGCCAAGTAAATATGCATGTGATACATCATGTAAGACTATGTTATTATTTTCATTTTCATCAACATCTTGAACACAAGATCTACCATTTTTTTGGAAAAAAATCAAAATAAACAAGTTTGGTAGAAATGTTGATCAAAATAGACGAGTTTCGAATAAAATGACCGGAATAGATGAGTTTGAGAAAGGAAAGAGATTGGAGACGCCATTTGATCCGGCGTCTCCATTCTAATTGGTCCACATCGGTAAAAATAAAAGAAATCGAAACGGCCTCACATCGACGCATGCCACTTGGCAGTCCAAAAATGAAGACGCCAAATGGAATGGCGTCTTCACCCATGGACTACCACATGGCACAGCCGTTGGGCAACTCGTTTCGTTTTATTTCTTTTTGTTTTTATATACACGTTGATATCATGTAATTAATCAATGTGTACTATTTACATTTCAATTAGTATATATTATTTTACGTTAATTACATATTTTATCTAAATAAAAATATTACTTTCATATTACTAATATAATATATATTTGATATTTAAATAATTTGTTACATTTTGATATATTTTGTTATAAATTCAACCATCGCTGATATATTTAACGACATAAATACACTCATTATATATACATATATTTATTATTTCAATAAAATAAATTTTAAATAAATTTTAAAATTATGACACAAAATATTATTCCAAAATTGTACGTAAGAGATTATATTACACAAGTAATAGTTACTAAATTAATCAAAATGTTTATATGTATATTACATAAAATAAAAATATTCAATAGAATATAGCAGTATATACACACACATTTTATATATATCATTTCTTTTTAAATTATATTTAGTGGATTTGAATTAGATTGTCTGAAACAAAAAAAATATTAGATAGATATAATTTTATACATTTATTGGATTTGGATTAATAACTTATGTAAAAAATTATATTTAATTGATAAATATATCTGAGTATAATAATTGTATGTATATATATCATTAACAAATAAATATACAATATGAACATATAGTAGACAACTAGACATACAAAAATAAACAAAATATTAGATAGATATAATTTTATGCATTTATTGGATTTGGATTAACAACTTATGAAAAAAATATTATATTTAATTGATAAATATATATGAGTATAATAATTGTATGTATATATCTTAATATATCATTAATAAATAAATATACAAATATGAACATATAGTAGACATAGCATTTTAATTTAATTTCATATATAAATTATCAATATTGACGTGCATAGTATAATATATGATATAATATCTAAAAGACTAAAACAATATTATCTATATAATGACTGTATATATAGTGCTATATTACATTGTATTTTTTATATTGTTTAATATACATATAAATATTATCTAATTAATATAGTAATACTTTTATGTGTAATATAATCTTTTACATACTACATTTGAATAATATTTTTATCATATAGTTTGAAAGTTCACTTTAAAAATTTATATTCAACTCGTAAACATATCTATAAACATTAATTTTATGCATATGTAGTTAAATATATTATTAATAAATGGATTTATAAAACAATATATTAAAATGTAACATATTAATTAAATATCAAATATAAATATTGTATAATTAATATTAAAGTGATATTTTTATTTAGATGTAATAATTAATTATTGCAAAATAATATATATTAATTAAAATGTAAAAATTGCATATTAACTAAATACATGGTATCAAAGTATGAAAAAAAAACAAGTAGTGAAGCGGCTGTGCCAAGTGGCAGTCCAGGAGTGAAGGCGTCATTCCTTTTGGGTTCTTCATTTTTAAACTGACAAGTGTCACGAGGCGCAGGGTGACTGTTTCAATTTTTTTATTTTTGGACCGATCAGAATGGAGACACCGGATCAAATGGCGTCTCCACTCTCTTTTCTTTCTCAAACTCGTCTATTTCGGTCATTTTAATCAAAACTCGTTTATTTTGATCAATATTTCTACCAAACTTGTTTATTTTGATTTTTTCCATTTTCTTACTATTGAAAATATTGTTTTTCAGAATAACCCATTCAGGTATAAGGCCTCACCCACTCTGGAATCCTGGTTCCGCCACTGTCCAAATATATTTATTGGAACCGCCAGTAGTCTATGTATGGGTTTGCTTTCCACGAAGGAGCACTTTCTTTCATCAAGTGTTCCACTGGTTTGTCGCTCTGCTAATTTATCTTGAATCATCCACTAGGATCGTTGCTTATTTTCTCCATGCTATCCTCAATCATGCATGTTATCATGAAAAGTGTACTTCCTTGTGCTTCTTCACAAACGACATCATGAACAGCAAAGCAGCGAAATCCAATCACAAATAATATGACAGGAAAGGAGTAGACGAAGCTTTGGCCCAGACTGCAGCAGCTAATGAGATCTAGAATTGCCAACGTCAAACTTAACAACAACGAATTGAGTGAAAGTCAACCTTGTGCTCCATTTTAGAGTCCATGGCAACACTATTTGCTCTAATTTTGCAGTGCATCGGCCTTCCACCAGAAGCCACTCACCAATTAATTAGTGCTTATATGCAAGCTGTGAGGGTCCCTCTTCATCTTTATCGTGCCTCATGCTCATGTTTCCTACCTCCAAGTTGTTCACCTTAACATTGGAATCTGGTATTTGTCATGCAGATCATGCATTAAGAAGAAGCCTTACGACCCTCTTTATATTTGTCATGCCTCATGCTCGTGTTCCCTTCTCCAAATTTATCATCGTGCCATTGGAATCTGGTGTCTGTCATGCGGATCATACATTAAGAGGAAGCTTCTTACGTATGTGTTCTCCCGGCAATACCTTTTGTTCTGGAGATTTTCAATTTATATTATCAGTCATTAGGAAGGAGAGTTCTATATACATAATAAAAAGTAGTTATCTATTGCAGGTATACACCTCTGTTTTGTCTTCAGTTTGATAATGTTTGCTCTAATTGTCATATACATGAATGACTCATTATTGCAAAACTATTTAACAATTTTCATGTGGACGTTTGTTCCATGAAGGAAGATAATTCTATAATCTTTTCTTGAATCTTTTCAGGTTTATGGCATCCAAGTCTTAAAAGAATTTTCAGATTTACGAGTATCGACGATAGTTGATTATAAGAGAACTCTTCCAGCTTGATTACTAGAAAAACTAATTATGTACTTCTATGTAGATATAGTTATTTCATTTTTCCAAGCATTGTCTAATAGATCTGCACTTGCGTTAGTCTCCAGTCTATTTCAATTTTTCTATTTAAAGAATATCACAATATGTTCATTAGCTATGAGATTTCGTATCTTGGTAAGAAGTATATAGGTATCTATCAATTTGTATGAATGATAAATATATACTTATAGTCCATAAAAAGCATATTTGTAAAATGTGAACACCAAAAATGATTGCCGCAACAATAAGGAGACCTATTGTTGGAGATTTATTAAAATGAATATGAATGTCTTATAATTGCTTCACATTCTTTTGCATGCCAGTTAATCCCATTGTATATTGGCATACTCGTCCTTCCCAAAGGTAACCAGTAGAACCTCTCCCAGTTGGTGGACATGGGCATGACCCTACGATCACGCTTTTGTGGAGAAAGGTCTAGAGGGGATACTTGTTGAAGTCATTGTGACCAAACATATGCAAATGTAGGGTGTTCCCTATGTAAAACATGTATGGATCCTAAATTTCTACACATAACCGTTAAAACATACTTTTAGAACTTTGTTGATTTTATAGTAGTTGTAATTTTATAACAATGTTCGAATAGGTACAAACTTTTACATACAAATTGAGATAATTGTTTGCTTTTTCTTTACGAAATATCATTGTTATTTCAATAAAAAATTAAACTCATTTTATCAATCCTTTTTAAAAGTTGAATGTCCCATTCTTTTAAAAGTAAGATGGATTGTATTGCCTTGATACCAACACACTTATTACAAATGTATGTCCTATGATTTTCTCTTCTATGCAATAACATTTTCTTTTATAGTCCAAGTCAATCCATTCATAAACACTTGTTAACTATGTTAATATTTTTTTGTGGACTAGCATCTTCCATGCAAAATAATAATAATTTAATGTTATATAATATCCTATCAGCAAGAAATACTAATCCAAAAAGCAATATCCTGAGCACTTGATAATTCGAGTGTCTTATTTTTTTAATATTATTAAACCTAAGATGTTTTATGTATTATAATTTTTATTTTGAGAAATGTTAGGAGGTTAGATGCGCCAAAGTCTGTTATCAAGTTAATTGGCACAAAAAATATCTAATTAACTGATAGTTCGCTGAAAAAGTATATTACATATAATTTTATTTTATCTATTTGTCCATGTTATTTCCTATGATGTCAAAACTGATCTAGAATCATATATGTATATACATACAAATTACGTACATGCAACCCAATATATGTGGTTTCTTTGTATTATTACTTGATATTGTGTTCGTTGATATGTAGCACATCTAGAAATTATCCTCACCATTTAGAAAAAATGATTTCCTTCTTGCAAATGATTGTATATGTTAGAGAGTCCATATTAGTCTATTAGTTAATAGGCTAATTAGTTTAGTGGGCCTTTATATTCCAGCCCGGCTAGTTTACTTGGGTCCTAAGTAATAGGGTGTCTCTCCTCTCCTATATAAAGGAGAGGTCGTCAGTCTTTGTAATCATAACAATAACATTAGTTCAATTCTCTTATTTCACAGTATAAATTATATAATGGATGACCATATACGTTATCTATTTTCCATTAAGATTGAAGTATGTCCATTCTTAGGCATGACTATACATTTTTACTTGTGTTGTATGTAGTGCATAAATATACGAGTGATGTCATTTAGGTAAAGGAAATACTAGATTATAAAAAATTTGTAGGAGATTGCCACACTATTTTTGATAAATGAAATTGTTGTTTGAAGTAAATATAGTACATTTAGCATTATTTCCGAAATGTTATGTAAAATGTTTGAAAATAAAAGAATAAACTAATTTCTATGAATATTGGCACTAAGTGGAAAAATCATATGATAAAGTTATTATTTTGATAATTCAAAGAACTCTAAATTATCTCCCTCAACTACGAAATTCCTAATATATAAAGTATTCACCTTGAATTCAGATACCATGATGCAAGTTCCACAATGCAATCTTAGCCCGCCAATAAGTAATGAAGAGGTTTACCAAACTTCACCATGATTAATCTTAAAAAAAAATATCAGAGCTTTAACTCATCAAACTAATTGGTGGCTTGCTTCCTCTAGAATCAACATTTCACTCTTGTTTGGGTAGAAACATTTTGAACTTTGGCCACCACAAGCATCCTAATGAGAGAGGTTAATGGGAGGTGTGAACATTTGTACTTCAACAAATTGAATTTTGTTTTCTTCTTCATGAAGGTCACGATACCCTATATTCTAGGTTATATAAATCTTATCCACCACTAGAAATTCATGGAATCTACAACCACATCGATCATTTGGAATCACATCATGAATGTTTATCAGTAGCACATAATATGTCCTAGAACATCACCAGAAACTTTTGAAAAACATATACAAGTCATATAGAGTGAATTATATGTGCCTTAAGAAGAAAAATATAGTTCTTTGATATATTCAAAAGGCTAATAAGTAAAGAATGTCCATAATGAATAATTCCTAGATTTGAAATTCCAAATGATATAATTTCTAATAATATTATTGCATCATTTATTGAACCATATTTGCAAAATATATGAAAGGAATCATATTTTACCATACAATTCAAGTTCATTTGGTATCTTATCTTGTTTAACCGTTATATAAAAGGAATAACAATTACGTATGAGATTTATTAACTCAGAACCATCCCAATGGGTAAGTCTAAAGAAACATATTTAGGTAATTATAATGAGAAATAATAGGATGATAGGCAGTGTGTATTACATACATGATTATATGATTATTTTAAAAATAGAAAAACACACTTATGTGCATAATCATATACTAAATCTTATTGAATCAAAATATTAATTTGGTAAAAAATAGCGTATCTTTAGTTATCTAATACAGTCATAGATTTGTTTACAACTTCCAACGTTGTTTAGTTTCACAGGAAAAAATTACCCGAATCTTAGATTTCATATCCATATATGGCTCTCTTCTCATTTGACCAAGTACACTAAAATAAAGTACAAGACAATGTTATATCCATGGAACAGGACTTCGACTTCGAGCCCACTTCGCCAGGTGTGGACATGGAAGTTTGTGGAAATGTCGAAGAAATGTCGAGGATTTTTACAACCAAACTTCGATGCAACTTCGACAAAAATTAAGCTAAAAAAAGTCATTTTGTAATGAAAATCGACAGATTTCATCAAATCTAGCTAAAAAACACAATATACGTTTACATATAGCCATTCATATAGGTTTACATATGT
This sequence comes from Alisma plantago-aquatica, assembly GCA_963693085.1. Classification (NCBI taxonomy): domain Eukaryota; kingdom Viridiplantae; phylum Streptophyta; class Magnoliopsida; order Alismatales; family Alismataceae; genus Alisma; species Alisma plantago-aquatica. The sequence goes on from OY856409.1 coordinate 1,422,268,483, forward strand.
AGATAAATACACAATTACATGTAGTCGTATTCGAAGTACGAAGTTCTTCCATATATAAAGTTTGTGACAATAAACAAACTACATAAAAATGGTGTAAATATGTGGTAGATTTAGTAGAGAGGGGATCAGACAATTACTATTAGCTTAGAATAGTAAAAAATAACATTAAAATCATCTTACCTCAAGCTCCAACACTTTTTTCCCCTCACACAACAAACTCCACAAAATACCAGAAGAATGTCGCCAACTTCTGGCTATTGTACCTATGTTGGAGGCAATCTAGTCACATGGAGATCCAAGAAACAAAATGTGGTTGCCAGATCTTGTGCTGAAGCTGAATATAGGGCTATGGCCCATACTGCTTGTGAGTTGCTTTGGTTACGCTCTCTTCTTAAAGACTTCGGTGTTGAATCTTCTTCTAAGTAAGCATGACAGAAGAAGCAGTAGCTGGTCTAGATAAATTTCTAAATAAAGCTCGATTTCCAGAAATGTGAGACGATGCGCCCGAATCGATAGCCCATTTTGTATTACCAGCACTAGAAGATGGGAGTATTGAGGAAGGTAGTATCACAACCCGAGTAGGTCGCAGCATGGGCTCCACTTGTAGTGGCAGTAGAAGAGGAGCCAGTACGCTCACGTAGTAGGCGCTCCACCTCAGCACGAATGTAATCCGCAGTGGCAGTACCCGAGTCATCAGACAGAACAGGCTGAGTAGGTGTCTCTGAAGTAGCAGTAGTGTCATTGGCCGCATTGGCCCATGCAGGTTTACCATACTTTTCCCAGCACTTGTCTTCAACATGATTAGACCGACCACAGAAGTTGCAGAAGCGTTGGCCAGTCTGAGGACGAGCAGCAGCAGTAGTAGATCCAGAGGATGCTCCACGACCCGCAGAATTCCTCCCCTTGCCGGTACCAAGAGGAGGACGAGCATCATATGAACGACCGCGTCCACGGCCACGACCACGACCAGACATCGCAGCAAAAGCAGTCAAATCTCCAGTATCAGTAGGAGTCTCAGATGACGATGCAGGCAAGCGTTGTAGTCTCTGAAAGGCAGTCTGAAGAGTAGGCAGGTATCCAAGTTTTGGGTACCGGTTCACCCAGCCCATATAAAAATTTGGGTCAAACTTTTTTGCCTGACCTTTTAAACTATATGGAGCGGGCATGGGTCAGGATATGGGTTGGATCAAGCTTGGCATGTCTGATGTTCATCCCTAGCAACCACTTCGGTTTGTTTCTAAAGGGGGAGTCCGATCTAGTATGCCCTTTTCACAAGTCGCTCTACGGACTAAAGTGGTCACCACAACTAGGGGTGAGCATTCGATTAATTCGGTTCGATTAAACGGTTAATTTGTGGTTTGAGATTTTAACCATTAACCTAACCAAATTGAATCGGTTAATTCGGTTATTGTCCAATCGGTTAATGGTTAATTTGGTCGGTTAATTTGGTTAACCAAATAACACTCGTGTAATAATATTATTTGAAATACTCATAGAATTTGGGACAATTGTTATATTATAGTAGTATTGTTGTAAATTTAATTTTGTATGGCTCGTAAAAACTTGATTACTATATATATGGGGAAGTATTTTGAAATAAAAGTACAACTATATATGTATATATACATGTGTAGGGTATTATTTATGAATAAATTCTGACTATTCGGTTAATTCGGTTAGCCAAACCAAAAATATCTTTAACCGTCAGATTAACCATTTAACCGATTAACCGAAATAAATTAATCAAATTAACCGAATTAACCAAATTGACCCAATAAAACTAACCATTCAGAATTAATAGTTCGGTTAATCGGTTATTAACCAAATTCTACTCACCCCTAACCACAACGCTTGGTTTAGCAAATTCATCGGCTCTCTTTATGAGTTTAGACTTCAAAGGTAAACTATAAATTATTCAGCCTTCTACAAACAAGAAACCTCCAGGAGCATCTTTGTGCCGGTAAATGTGATGATATTGTGATTACCATGGTTGATAGGAATGGCACTGCAAAAACAAAAAACTATTCTACAGTGCCAATTTCAGATAATGGACTTAGATAACCTATAATATATCTTGGGAAATGAAGTTGCCAAGTCCAAGTCTAGGATAGTGATTTCTCAAAGGAAGTATGTCCTAGACTTCCTCACTGAGATAGGGGTTCTTGGGGCCAAGCATGTTGATACTCCAATAGATACTAAAGTCAAAATGTCTCATGATCCACAGAGATAAAGCCAGGTTGTTTGAAAACTGATGTATTGTCACTCAGCCTGACATCACTAGTATTGTTAGTTCGTTCATGAATAAGTCATGTAAATATCACATGGAGAATGTGATGCCCATTCTAACATATCTAAAAAGTCTCCTAGTAGAGATCATTTATATCAAAACCATAGACATTTGCAGGTGCAGGGGTTTCATATCCCAACTAGGTTGGTTCCAATAGTGACATGAGGCGTATTTCTAGCTACCGCATATGTTTTGGGTGGAAACTTTGTGTCCTGTAAAAGCAAGAAGCAAATTGTAGCTGTGAGATCCAATGCAGAGTCGGAATATTTAGCTATGGCCTTGGATTTGCTAAAGGAGCTTGTCTTTGTACAGAAAGCTCCTACGGTCCAGTATCACAATCAAGCTACTGTCCATATTGCTTAAAACCCTCTTTCATAAAAAAAGTAGACATATTAAAGTTGGCTGACACTTTCTAGAAAGAAAAGATTCAGGTGAAGTTGGTCCAATTGTCACCTGTTAGAAGATTGTTATCTGTTTTTTTTACAAAGTCTCTAAACAGTAATCGGGTTCAACACTTATGTAACAAGCTAGGCACATATGATATACATGCTCTAGCTTGACGGGAAGTGTTCATATAAAAATATAGGGACCTACTTGTAATGGTAGAAAGTCTTAGGCACCTGTGTTTCCGGTCTACAAATTTGTGTATATAAACATACATGCACCTTAAGGTACAAAGGAGTCGAGGGTTTATTCCATATTCAGTGTCTATAAAAACACGAACTTTAAATTATTGAGTAGAAATCATCATAATATATTATAGAATAGCAATTTGTGCGCTATTAACTTATTGATTTCATATGTTTTAAAAGAGTATATATATACAATTATACAATTATATATTCCTAGTTTGGTACCAGGGTACGGGATATACATTTCTACAACCGAGTCTTGGTCCGGGCTTAGCATTTAGACTAAAATCGGGCTCCCAGTTGATTCCGAATTGAAAAGTTTGCATAGACTTGGATGATTATTCGAACCAAACTGACCTAAAATTGTGTTTTGACGTCTCTAGAACGGCTAGGGTATACATTCAGAACTTCGGCAGTGAACAGTAACTTCGGCGGTGAGCAGTACGCGATGAACAATGATTCCTGTGTGAACAGAGCGTGTTCGCTCCAGAGGGAAACCTAGTCGCCACCCCTCCTCCCTCTCCTTTCCGGCGCACACGCAGCTGTAACCGCTGCCGCTCGTCTTTTCCAGAGAGCAACCGAGGGGAAGAGCCCCCGCCTGCGGGCGGCCGCCACCGTTGCCATGGCTTAGGCCGGCTGCCCGCCAGACAAATCCCAGCCTCTAAGGCTCTCCTTCTTCCACTTTCACATAGATCAGTACGTTGGCGCTAATTCCCGACCTGCGATCTATGTTTTTCAAATCCAAATCTTACCGTCGGTGATCTCCTTTCTGGCCATCACATATCCACTGCCATCGCTGCATCATTACCCGCCGCCTTCCACCTTTGTTGCCCGTATTCCACGAACAACAGCAGTGACGCTATATTCTCAGCGCCTCCGATCGACATCCGTCCAAGCAGCCATCTCCACGTCTTCGCCGCCTATCGACGCCACTATCACCATCTAGCAACAGCATCATAAGCGTCGCCAACCGCAGAAGCAGCAGCCATAATCACCATCAAGCAGCAATCAGTCGCCGCCAACCTGCTACCCGCCGCCCAGAAAGATCTCGCTACTACCGACATCAACTCGGTAGTACCGAACTCGATACAGGCGCAATTATCGACGGCGACATCAACTCGGTAGTACCAAGTTCTGCACAGGCCATCTCCTGACGTCCTCAGCTCCAGCCTTCGTCGTCTCATAAGGAGAGGCTTCGCACTTGACTCCACATGCAGCCTCATGGCATGCAATATCTCTGGAGTCGTGCAGGAGACCCTTTGTCATCTCCTCCGTTACGACCAAGTGCTACATCAACTGAGTGACATAATCAGGCCATTTTTTGCTACATCCTGCAAGTTGTTGCTCTTCAACACCTTCCCGGCTATCTTCATCACTCAACCATCACCTCCCATCTATGTCTACTCCCAGTTATTAATTCCCCCTGTATTCATTATGCCTATTCGGATCCTTAATCGGTCATATCTTTGCTAATCGGATCCAAGTTTTAGCCTAATCGGATTTTTCGAGATTAGATCCATTTATTTTTCTATCTGGATCTTACATTGACCCATTTAGCATATTCTCTCCAGTTATTGGTTTCATTCTCCATATATTACACACCTCCATATACACAAAATTCTCTCAAATCCACCAATTCCTTTCCCACCCACCCATATCATGATGTGTGCATCACTTTCCACAGTACGGGGGGGTCATATATCCATTTCTCCACACCAAACACTCTCATCGTATTTGGTGTGCCAGGGGGATAGAGAGGAGAGGAAGAGATGAGGAGAGAGAGAGTGAGAGAACATGTATGAGAGAGAGAGTATGAGAAGAGATGATATATGTATTCAGGCTATATATGTTCCAGGCTATTATCTTCATGGAGCTTCGCATTGTTCAGCACATTCGTTCTCTACTTCCGGACAACATTGAAGGATCTTCATTCAACGTCAACATTGAGCTATTCGCGTTCGTACCGCGTTATGTACGTCAGGTGTTGATGGTGTACTTCTTCAGCTGCATTTACATGAGACAGATGGGTGCTTCTTCATATTTTCAGAAGCTCAGCAAGCCTGCCAATCTACTTTTGCAAGGTTGATTCATCCAGTTTATCTTCACTGAGCTGCTTCATCACGTCTTCTCTGAGCCGCATCTGCTATTTTGACATCACCTGTTGCTGATCTACTTGGGACTTTCCTTGATGGATGATATCTCCTTTCCTATCAAGCCCCCAAGGTTCATGTGACAAAGTTATGGTACCTGCATCGTATCACCAGCATATCGTCCGTTAATGTTCGTGCCACGTTATGCACGTCTTCTCAGACAATTCGAAGATTCCGCTACTGCTACATCGACATTGGGCATCCACGTTCGTGTCGCGTTAAGTACGTAATCCAATGAAGATGACGTAGTGATGGTGTTGAGGATCGTCTGCTCCAAGTGGCGAATTACTGTTGTAGTATCAGGTTCCATTCATCAGATGCTCTTCATTCCAGATGCACTCCAAAGACCTTCTTCAAAGCTCGAGGATCTCCAGCCTGCAAAATACAATTTCAAAGAAGAGAGGCATTGTCACATGGTTCACGGGGAGTATTAATTAAGGGGGAGTATCAATTTTTGTATAGGGAGTGATATTTATCTTTCATCTTTCATTTATCATTTCTTTTATCGTTTTATCGAGTCTTGTAACCTCCAAACTTTGGACATGTGTTTCACCCATGCTCCAGCTTGAGGGGGAGTGTTAGAGAGTCTATATTAGCCTATTTAGTTAATAGGTTAATTAGTTATTGGGCTTTTGTATTTCAGCCCGTTTAGATTACTTGCATCTTAAGTCTTAGGGCGTCTCTCCTCTCCTATATAAAGGAGTGGGCGTCTAATCTTGTATTCATCCCATTGCATTGCATTCAATACAATCTTATTTTCAACATAAAGATTAGAGAAGGTCGCTAATTACGATATGCAGGAAACCGGCCTCTAATCACTTATCATCCATGTTGATGGCTGTTTTATTCCTAGTCGGCCATTTTATCGCAAATTTTAGGCTGGTTTTAGCTTATTTACACTCAAATTTACATTTTTGGGGATTCAGAGTAATAAAACATTTCAAAGTCTTGCTTTTAGTTTAGGTCATGATATTCAAACTGTAGAAACTCCTGTTACTGAAAATTGACATTTCCTGTATACATTATACCTCTCTTCTAAGACAGTCGCTTTCTATTTGTGCTCACTTAACCAAATTAGAGACTTAATTTTGTTTCCATATAAATGAAAGAACATGACGGATTCATATGTTCCACTGTTCCTAGTGACCGTATCAAGGTGCTCTAAAAGACATTTTAGAGGCTCATAAAGGTCCGTTTACAGGTCAGGGTCATAAAGGCCTTTATACGTGCAAGATCATCTAAGCATTAAGATGCTACATAGTGGTGCACCTTGGCCTCTGTCATGACCTATTTGTCCCCTTGGGTCTTTTTAATGAGTTCCTAGGCCTACAAATATGTATTCATGTCTTTTTTTAGGTACCTAATGTTCAGATCAAGTAGTGCTATCAATGTTATGTGCTCAATGGTATCATAATTAGGGAATAATACACATAACATCTACTTTTATATTTGCCTTTGTCTTCGCCATGAGTCCTATTTCTTTGTTGGGGTCCTTCTTATCCTTACTACAATTAGAAAGGCAATATGAATTACGAAAAGCTACAATACTTCTATTAGGAGAGCGCTTTTTGAACATCCCTAGGAACCTCCAAAAATCCAGATACCCATGTTCACATACCATAAGTATATAAGAAACTCGAAATAAGAATTTGGCCACTTATTCTATGTAAGGACTATGTCATCTATTGGGACTACAAATGCAAGAGGAGGTGACAATACTTATATTAGGGCGCTATTTGCATAACAGGGGAATCAAAAACACCCACACTGACTATCAAAGTAATGTACATTGGTTATGCTGAATGTCCAGGGCTCATTTTGAGGGTTATGTAAATAGTTATGTTTATAACCAGCAGATATTAGTATATGAGGGGCAAAATGACCATAACATCAATAAAATATATGTGTAAGGGGAAGAGGATAGCCTAAATAAAAATATATAAGGTACAAAGGCATCAAGGTGCCCAGCCTTAGTGTTTGGCTGCCTTAACAAAGTATGACTAACTTATGATGAATCATGAATGCCACATTTACAGACCTATACAGTTTATGCCAAAGTTGCACCACATTGAATTAGTAGGCAACAAGCAATATCAAACTGTAATGCAGTCAAAATATTATTTTATTTAAGTAATAATTTCAGTATTACCCATGAGAATATAACATTTTCGTCAGAGCTGTAAGCAGGACTCATAAGGCTCTCACTGCGAGCCGTCCAGCGCTGCTCTATGGGGGCAGGAGCAGGAATTCCTTCAATCTCAATGAGTTGCTTTAATTGTTCAATGTAGTTCAAGTCCTTCATGCTGGGTTTTGAAAGAGACCCTGCTGGAAAACACGTTTCAGAGACCCACTGCTGTCCTCCACAATCAAAACCCAATATTTCATCACTCCAACCAACCCGATATCCCTCAGACTTCCTCCAGAATTCAGCTTCAGCTTGATTGACTTTGGCTACGTGGTCTTTGTTGAGTGGATCAATGGCAAGAAGTTTATCCCTCAATTCTGTGAAGGAAAGTTGATCTATATCTGGTTCATCACTACTGACTTGAATTCTGCAAAATAGGGAAAAAAATGAATCTCAAGACTCAATATTCCTTAACTAAGCAATTCACATGGATTAACTATTGATATACATATTGAATTTTTATATATATCATAATTCTAAAAATGTAAATTGATATGATTTTTTGTTGATACATACGAAACTCCAGATGTATTGAAGCTCTCATAACTGTAAATTTAGTAGATGACTTACGATATTATTGTACTTCTCATAAGTTCATAACTGACTTTTTTCTCAAAAGTTTAACTTACTCTATTGAAGCAATAATTCCCAACTCTTTAACAGAAACAGGACCCAGCAATGGTGGATGTTGACCCCTTTTTTGGTTGTGGGTGGGGGGTGGGGGTTGCAAAGGAGAGGAGTCCAACAGAATATGACCAAACGCATTTTGAATAGTCAATTGGAGGAAATTCACATTCAAATTATCGAGGCTTAAAAAGCTGTTGACTGCAATCTCGTATTACAAGTTCACCGAAAATGTGTCTTTCATGTTTCCTAAGAAGATAAGTTCTCTTTCGAACCAAACTGTTGGTGCTTCTCATTAAAGTTGAAGCTCTTCAAAATGCCTGTGCGTATAACTGGTGTATCCAACTCCTCCACAACAATATATTGGTTGGATTTTTTTGTGCATGTTTATGTTTCCTAAGAGGCTTTCCTTGCACTTACCAAGAACACAGGAAGTCCTCTTCCAAAGCAAACTGTTGGTGCTTCTCATTAAAGCTAAAGCTCTTCAGAATGCTTGTGTTTATAACTGGTCTATATCCAACTTCTCTACAACAATATAATGGTGGCATTTTTTATGTATGTTCCTAGTTGGTATTATATTTTTTTATTGACTGTATGGGTTGGTTTTATTGCATAGTAATATGTTCCTGGGAGGCTACTAGCCTACTACCTACATGCTGCGTGTGCATCCGGGAAGAGTGGGGGAGTGCCTTTGTATGTGTACTTGTTATGGAGGACAGATGACCTTGGATGGTGGTTCAGTAAAATTTATCCAAGAAAATTGGTGGATTTCAAGCTGGCGAATAGAAAAAATCCTTGCTTATTTTGGGGTGTCTCCTTAGTTGAACACAGACAGCATAAGCAGGAAAAGAATTCAAAACAACCGTAGAGAACCCATATAGATTCCACCCTATCATGAGGAATCATTCATGCAAAAGAAAGTCCATATCAATAATGCACAAGTTGAAAAAGGATAGCATGAGACCATAATAGGAAAATCAACCCCATCATAATCACAAAGCCAGATTGTCTAACTTCCATCGTCTTTGCTACAAATATAAAGTTATCATGTGATACATTTATGTTGCTTTTATTGTAATCAATTTAATTAAAAATATGTGCTGCGCACGCAAGCACGCAGCCAGGACGTTATACTAGTATACAACTTTGTCGAACTAGTAATTCCAGCTTTCGCAGGTCTGCGACGACATATCTTCATAGGCTACTGCACACCAAATTGGATGAATTTGATGGTAGACTAATCTGCTTGTGCGTTAGTTTTATCTGTTGAATTAAAAGCACGCAGAGCACCTGTTTAAGTTCCCAAGGAACCTGGACACCTACTTTGGGAAATAGTCACTCATTTGTCATTGCTTACCCTTTGGCTTCTCAGGCCTCTCAACATGCTTGCTTTGTGGCTTTAACAAGCACCTGCTTAGGCTGCTCATTCAGTGATAAGATGTGATAGTTTAGAAAATAGTAAGAATTAAAAAAAAGACTGAGAATGGTTTTGATATTTAGCAAGTAGCAACCTTTTGTTCGGCTGAATGTTCCGGATGCTGGTTGAAAAATGATAAGACTATAGGTTATATGGTAAATGAAAACTTCCCAGAGAGTCACCCAACCTGGCACTTATCTCATCCAAACACACTTTATAGGACATAATAAGACTATAAATTATATGGTGTCACGAAAGGCCTCAAATTATTGGCTCAAATTAGGGTGATTTTAAGTCAGCAACAGCCTATAGAGTATCAAGACATGCCACGATAAAGTATGGAGGATAAACCCCATATCTAGGGAAAAAGATTTTAAACTCACTAAAAAGGTTTTTTTAAGTTGGGTCATCTTCTACATTTCTACTTAGGCATACACCTAGTTAATGACAAAGCGAACATTCGTCAAAAAGGTCGATGAAGGCATTCCAGATGTTATGATTTCTCAGAATATTCATTGTTGGAATTAAGCTTTGTTGCCATTGTCATTCTTTCCAGCCTCGATCCCAGCCAAGTGTTCAATTGGGATACATGGATCCTTCTTTTATTCATATTCTCATTTGGATGTAAAGAATCCCAATCCCACCTTATCAACTCTCCCCAAGCTAATTTATCAGCTCAATTCCATCCATCCGTTGAAATACCGATCAGTAGGGCTATGCAGATGAAAATTCAAAAGAGGATCTTCCAATTACTTAGAAAACACAAATAGGGCAACATTTTTGTTTGCATTAGATGGTATTGAACTTTATTTTAAGAGGTGATAGAGTTCAGCAGAATGCCTCATTCTCGTCATCATATCTAGGGACTTTGCATTGACATGCCTTTATAGTTTAAATAGCAATAACCCACATGCCGATGGGAAGAACTGAAGGTAAGAGTTTGTTTCTTATCCAAACAGCAAGATAGTTCAATTTTCATGTCAATCTTGCTGTTCTTTCGGAACATCTCAGTAAACAGACGGACAGCCTTTTGTTGGCATTGAGAATACAAATACATAATTTTCTAACCTACCCAGTGTCAAGAAAAGATGTAGATTCTGGAATTCAAAATTGGCAATAAGTGTCACAATTACCTATATTTTATTAATGACTCGCGGTAAAGATCCCGAACATGCTGCAGTGCTTCATCCTTTCCGTACTTGGGCTTGAACTTGGGCACTCCTTTCCACTTGGAAATAGGATTGCAGGTGACAACAACGACGGTGTCTGTGTATGGAATATATAGGTACTTTATGTGTTTATTTTCGCTCAGCATTTTCCTGCAGGAAAAGAAGATTAGATAATCGAAAGATACATACAGATTACAAGGACAATGGTGACGTTGAGAAGAAAAGGTAATTATAGAAATTGCTGCTAAAATGTACGGTATGGTGAAAAGGAGAGAAACCAGCGGCTTTACTTGTGATTCTTCCTGATTTCCTTAATGTTGGAGACGAAAGTATGCTCCACAAGCTCGTGCCTGTCAACACACTGAAGGGTGACCTCAGAGACGACTCCAAGACCTCCAAGCCCACAGCGGGCGAGGTAAAACAGCTCCGGGTCTTTCTCTTTGGAGAGCTCAATGGTTCCTTTTGCAGGGGTTACGAGCTTCATGCTGACAACCTGTTCGTCAATGGGTGGCAACCTCGCCCCGGTGCCGTGAGCACCCACCTGCGTTTTGTATTTGATTGTCATGACCAATTGATCAGCAAGAGAATCTATCTCCAATGCAGTCATGTTATAAGGAGCACACCTGTATGAAGCCGCCGACTTGCTGCTCCCGTATGGACGCGAAGTTCTGCAGTGTGAGGCCGTGTTCTTTGAGTGCGTCCACGAGCTGCGACACCCTGATCCCAGCCTGCACCGTGACCCTTTTCCTCTTGGTATCGACGTCGAGCACCTTATCCAGTAGCGCGAGGTTGACCATCCCGGCCTTGCTGAGTCCTATGCCATTGGGTGAAAGCCCGGAACCCACTGGCCTGATCTTGGCTCCCTTATTGTGCGCCTCCTTAACAGCCGCCTCGAGCGCCTCAGGTGTCTCCGGCTGGATGAAGACGCGGGTGTGGACCTCGTGGGTTCCGCTCCAATTGGAGACGGTGTGCAGGTCTTCCGGAAGCGGGGCGTATTTGAAGATCTGGGCCTTCTTGTGGAGCGCGTTGTCCGGGAGCGGGAAGGAGTAGTAGGTGACGGCGGCGCAGCCGAGGAGGAGGGCGCCGTAGCCCAAGTACTTGCGGAGCTCAGCATCGGAGATGGAGGGGGAGGAAGAGGATGTGGAGAAGGACCGGAGGGCGAGAGGTGCGGTGAGGGGAGGGTTTGTGAAAGAACGGACTGGAGAGGAGGAAGTGAGGAAGAGGAGGCGAGCTGATCGCCTCAAGTTGGCGGAGCGGAGCATTTGTCACTCCTATTCTATGCGCGAGCAGAAAGCCCGTCCCCCGCCAGTGCGACTGTGATCGCGAGAGGGGTGCCTAAGCTACTACTACAGCCAAAACTTCAAGTCCATCCAGGTGGGGGTGGCTACGATGGAACACGAGTCCAGAAAAGGAGAGTGGTGGTGGATGGAAGAGTGCGCCGTAGCACGGTGGTGCGGCTGTTCGAGTCGCACGTCTTGCTTAGCACCGCAGTCGGGCCCCGACTTCCAAGTCCATCCAGGCCCGACCGAATGGTATGACCGTGTCCACTACATCCCTTCTACAAAATTAGAACACGTCAACAACGTTGTAATCCTACAAATTCTATTGAGATCAAAGACAGATGGACAACGCGCTACCTACAAAACCAACGTAATCAGTTCTAACTGCATTGCTTTTTCAACTATTCGAGTTTGGTTCCTTGAAGTTGTAACTCTTATCATGAAAATGAAATACCATATCTGATCCAGTTATGCACAATTCTGTTGAAAGTGAACTACGCTGCAAAATGGCGCAGTTCGTTTTCCTAAACTGTCCAGCCGGACTGGAATGAAGGATGGGTGATGTGGACGTTAACTTTTTACATACAAAGGAGTGAACTGCCATTTAATTGCACTGTACCAAACCAAAACATCGCAAAACAGTTAATTTAATCCACAAAATACCAAACAAAAACATTGTGTTCGCAACTCAATACTTTTCATCCCATGTTTTTTATTTCCTGGCGTGGGATGGATCTACTTAGAACCAGACGGGCCTTAGGGCTAGTTTGGTTGGGTGTAAAACCAACACATATTGGAAACTAAAAACAGGAAATAGAAAGAAATGAATTGTAACTCAATATTTTTAATTTGGTTGGATGTAAATCGAGTTCACCGTTTTCGTTTGATGCTGTTCGGTTTGATGCAGTTACAACATGAGATTAGCACTTGTACATTCAGAGATTGTATCATTGTTGATCTGGTTACCGAAATGAGGTTACCATGCATATCCTTTATCGTTTATGTCCTCTGCCGGAGACAAGTCTAGCATAGTGGACGTACATTACCGGATGGTGACTCGATGGCTATAGAGGCTGCGCAAACAAACCGCGCCCATTATTGGTGCGGTTGCTTTCCCTAATTTTTAACTTCATTTGTCATGATCGTGCAGTTCATTTTCTGACCCTGCGTTGCAACACTGTGGAACCAAACGAAAAAAATAGAAATCGTTGTGTTTTTTAACTGATCACGTTGTTTTTCATCAGAACCAAACGGGCCCTTAGACTAGTTTGGTTCCAAGTAGATTGATTCGCAACCATATTGTTTTTGTTTGGTTTTGTGTGGATTAAATTAGCTGCTATGTTATGTTTTCGTTTAGTATTGTGCAGCTTTGGGAAGCAGTTTACTCCTCTATATATAAAAGTTCACGTACGTATCATCCATAAGTCATTGTTGTACAGCCGTGAAGCCAAAGAAAATGGACCGCAGTTCGTTTTCAACATAATTATGTATAACTCGATCCAACCATGCAGTTCATTTTCATGGTATGGGTTGCTACTTCAAGGAACCAAACTCAAATAGTTGGAAAAATCATGTAGTTGGAACTTGGAACTAATCATGTTGGTTTGCAGCCCAACCAGACGGGCCCTAACATTATGAATCTACGAAGCATACTCTTAGGGCATGTTTGGTAGGATGTAGTCGGAGTGCAAAATGTGTGTTGGAATGTATGAGGATTAAAAATATAGAGTCTAAACTGCCGACAGGTTATTTGGTTGAGTGTGATCGGAATTCTTATTTTTTATTTTCTTGTGTTTAGTTTGATAGAAGCAAGTTCAGTGAAAATGATTATACATTGTCTAATGTTATATATAAAAAGGCACCGCAACGATCATTGTGCTCGTAGTATGGTTGTTTTATTTGTACAGGCCATGTGATTCGTGAATGTGCCCCAGTGGAGAGAGAGAGGGGCGGGGCGGTTGGAAGGAGAGTTGAAGAGCTAAAAAGTCTGAGTGAGCATTACGGTCACAACCGACATCAGCACGTTCTCATCCAATAACTAATTAGTTATTGTATAATATTTTACGTCAGCAGATCGGGCGCGGTAAGTTTTCCGTGAATTTGGGCAAAACTGGGTAGTCCGACGCAGCTGCAATTCTACCAACTGCACCCTACTACACCCTACTACACCCTACCAAATGAAATTCAAGTCCGAAAAGTGAGAAGCAAAAATGTTCTGATAAAGACGTTCCTCAATAATATCATCATGACTTTCGAAGCGCTGTAACAATACCGGTTGAAACTTCCACGAAGAAACTCGCCATCCGTACTTTAATAGAATGGGCTCCCCCTTCCCTATCTCATAGGTATAGCGTTTGAATCAATGGAGAACCTTTTCTTCTTTCCCTCCTCTTTTTCAAACAGCACCCTATCAAACATGGCCTTATTTTAAAAATTATAACCTACAAAAGAAGCAGTTTGAAATGAGTTCATTGTGTTTGGTAGAGTGAGTCGTGAGTTGGTACGTTTTCATTTGGTCAATGTCTTTTATGTCCATACAAAGAAAATTCCAATAACATCAAAATATGCACAAGGTTATACATATTTTACATATAAACAAATTGATGGTGAAGGTTGTTTTTCATGGTAGCTTAAAAAAAGAGTATATAGATCCAAAGCATTTGATTTTAGTGACTTAGACTCTAGATATGCATACTACCAAACTATACCTAAATGACAAACCAACTATCTATCGAGATGTGTCCATTAGGTTGTTTAATCAATTTGGGAAGTCTTTCGTTCTCTCTTTTATATTAATTATCATATAATGGAAAATAAGATGTGTGGCTAATGAGATATTTCTTATTGATATATGGCACACTCATAACCTATATAGGAGAGGAGACAAGTACAAGAAAGTATAACTTAACTTAATGGGCAAAGACAATCATGGACATATAACATATAAATAAAAATAACTCTAAAACTCTTCTTCAAGTTGGAGTTTGGGTAGAACACATATTCAGTTTGGACTTACAAGAGTCAATTAGATGATTAGAAAAATAAAAAAATATAACTCATCACATAAGATTTTCACTCACGCCTAAATATGGCTCTTCAACTAATAAAAGAATTGACGATGCCTCCTTGAATTTATGCTCTGCATGATGGAAATACTTAAGCTTTGAAGAATATCTTATGAAGTCCATATGGATGAAGAGCATCACCATCAATCTGGAGAAGACGATTAAAATACCGTGACTAACCATCTTCAATGGAAAGAAATGTGTGATTGGAATATGTGCATTCAACACATCCGATGATGTAGCATTAGGGGTATATTTAAACACAGATATGATGAGGTGGTGATGATTATAAACTAAATTCATCTGGAGTTTAACTCTTGAGGGGCTTGACTGGAATGAAAGACACCATCAAAGAAAGCAAAGTAGATCACTATAAGAATCATCTTGGCACTTGAATATATAACTTTAAGAAAATATAAATAAAATAGTTTGACAAATATAAAATTTGGAAGAATCATCAATCTTGTAGGTGTAGTAATGCATGTTTAAAATTGACGAGCTTTTGAATTGTAGTGGGATCACCACATACTAGCACCAAAGAGAATAAGAGGCTAGAATAAGTGCAACAAATTCCATCAGGACATGTGTCAATGATATAACTGAGATTCTTCAACTTGCATAATAATGATAGCTAACTGGAATAAGTGAAACACAGATCGCTGACATGTGTGTACATCGTGGCATGAACATGAAGAAGCACAGTGTTACTGGGGGAAAATACACCAAACAAAAGTGGAAGCATGATGTTTGGTAGGAATGAAGTGTCACAGAGACATCAGAAAAGGGATGTCTGTAATAATAAGAAGCTCCATGGAGATCAAAATATCATGTACTGATATATATCACCTATCTCTTTCTTTTTATACTCCCTCTTAATACATTCTCTCTCCCTCCTCTATCTCTCTCCTCTTTTCCCTCACACCGGTTACAAAGTGATTGAGTAGTTGGTGTGGAAAAGAGACCCCCTACATGTAGAAATTGATGCACACATGAGGGTGGTAATGGGAATAAAATTGTCAATTGAGAGGAAGATAAAAATACGATATCTTCTTTTTTGGTGTTTTTAAACTACCGCACAATCTTTTGTTTTCCAATATGTCGTAGATATAAACGATAATGTAAGTCAATGTGTTACATGATCCAATCAGATAGATCCGGATAAAAAATAAATGGATGTTTGTGTCACTCGAAAGGTACATTTGTCCTGTCAAAAATTAGATTTGATTAATAATTTAAATAGAGACCGAGTTAGGCACAATTGAGACACATGAGAGAGCATGTGGCAGCGGTAGCCTGAGAGAGGAGGTTGTGTTTCCAACCCACATGATAGTAATCATAGTTGTAGTTAACTTGAGATGGAGGTGGCAGTGGCAGTGGCTCTAGATCTGATAGATCACGATCATTGTTGTATGGCACAGTAACCACCCAAGCATATTCAAGTTTCCTCGTATTTGCATCTTCTCAATAAAAGCAAAAGTTCCTGACTTTGTTCTCATTTCCAATTCTCATTTCCAAGTTGTTAACGAGATCTTCCTTTGTAATTTTTAGGCCATGGTCACAAATAGATTGTCGATCATCAATCTAAGGGTGACGTTGACATCATACTAGAGAAGATAACATCTTCCTTATACGCCATGTGTTGATATGCATGTACTTG
This sequence comes from Alisma plantago-aquatica, assembly GCA_963693085.1. NCBI lineage: Eukaryota > Viridiplantae > Streptophyta > Magnoliopsida > Alismatales > Alismataceae > Alisma > Alisma plantago-aquatica. The sequence continues at coordinate 1,422,284,949 of OY856409.1, forward strand.
AGCATATGGTGTCCCTAGATTTGTAAAGATCGAGTGTCTGGTGTATTGAGAAGCTGGTTTAGGCAGATGTTGCATGAGTATCTATAACCTGGTGCCACTACAAAAAAGGGGTTTTTTAGTGGAGGTCATTTGTGAAGGAACAAATCCCTTCAAAAAAACTAATTATTTATGAAGGACTGGCCTACAAAAATGGTCTATTATCCTTCAACTGAAATTCTATTATAAACCCAATTTTTTAAGCTTAAAGTCCTTCATAAATAATAAAAGTCCTTCACAGGCTTCCCACTAAAATTTCTCATCCCAATATTCACTAATTAGCAAAGGATAATTGGTAGTCAATTATTAATAACTAGTCCCTCTTCTCCGATAGCATTGCTTGATTGCCCAGTGCTGAAAGTGAGAGTAGTTATGCTCTGTGGCACAGAAAGCATCAGGCACCTCCGACATTAGGAAGAGAAAGATGCATTGGCTACCTGGGATCACGATTGATCGTCCAACATATATTTGAGCATGAAGTTGTTTATGTTCCATCACCCACAAAAAGACCGTCCACTAGTTTGTCCATCATTTTCCTTATGTAGTTGTTTCCAAAGTGAGCGACTGCTGGAGCGTTCAGTTGTAAATATACTAGATTACTATCCTCTGATCTTTTCTACTGGCATCATTTTCTTCTAAGATGCAAAAGGTGTTTGTTTCTTCTGCTTGATTTCTCTCTATTTTTTCTGTTCATCTTCATTCGGTGCCTTTCATTTACCAGTTCATTATACAATACATATTTTTTACTGTTGATCGTAGGTATGGTTAGAATACCCTTCATGTGAGCCCTGAAGGTTTGCAAGCTCAATTGTGGGTTGTTTGTTTGTTGACTGACATATTTTATTGAAACAAGATTGTAAGGTAAATTTTTGTTTTGCCCAGTTTTTGTTTACAACGTTTAGTTTTACAGACTTGTTCTCAGAACCATGTGATAGAGCAAAAGTAGTTTTTTTCCAAATCTAGGTCATCCATATGATGGCAAGTAAAGAGAAGGGAGAAACTTTCTAGGATTGAAATGAAGGGGTAAATTTTGCTAGGATAGAAATGAAGTCATTTGTAAAGAAAAGACGAAGGGATGTAGAAGGCAATGGGCCAAGAATGCTAACACCATTAACGCGCAACAGGTTCCCCACTTAAACCAGACTATCAACTTGACTACAAGTATAGTTTTCAAAAAAAAATTACTAGTGTACAAATTAAGACTGATATTAATATGTTGGAGAGCTAAAAAAAATTGTTCTTAGTTACAAAGAAGATGAAATCTACAATTTAGATAATATTTTAGACCTATGATTTTGTTTTGAGTTCTAGAAGTTGTACAATGAGGAGCATAAATTTTGTGAGCATTTGTATAGATATCGAGATTCTATTATATGGTTCTCCATGTTAACTTATGAAAATACTTGTACCCATAAATAAAGCTTACATTTTAGTTGATGTCTAAGGAATTCTTCAAGCAATCTGCACTTGTCTAGATTAGCACTTTTATTAAACATCACCACAACAAGAGACTCATTACATGAGCAGGGAAAAAGAACTTAATTGAATAGCGTACTAGACTTTTATGAAAGAAATCCACAAAGTGATTGTCACCTCTAGAGGAGAAATGAAATATCCAACCAAAAATTCATAATATAACCATTGCATTAACATTGCCATATTTCAAGATTAAAAAAAAATAATCATGTGACCAAAGGAATGATAGCAGTACCCTTATAGTACACAATGACGTACAATAGTAAAAAATATGAGAAGAAAATTCTTGCATAACACCAGCAGATTAAGAATTTGATGTGAATAATGTACCCAATAGCAAGTTAAATTGACTATGATGATTATCCCCTCAATAAGATATATTTATATATGCCTATTAGAGAACAACTAAATTTTTAGAGCATAGGCACATTAACATCACCATCAGGTTCTTAGATGCATAACAACACTAAACATCTTATGACAATGAAATAATGAAGGCATGCTCCCAACAAAATAGATGCATGATTAGACCACTATAAGTAGAACTTGAGAAGCCACTCCCACAAATGATGGAAAATAAAATCATAAATATAGAAGTCTATAAGCTTAAGAAAAATACAATCCAAATGATACATATATACAGTGATCACATTGCTTGTGACCAAATAAACACAAAGCAGTAGGGAATGTAATATAATTAAACCCACTCAGCACAAAAGGAGGAAAAAAAATGTGGATACATTCACATTAGACCCAAATGAGAAGACAGAGTACCAAAAAGAAACTATTGTACAATGTACAATTCCCCTTCAACAAATAAGGCTCAACCAAGGGATCTATAGCCAATGCACAACAAAAAATAGAAGATATTAATTCAGATATAAAAGAACCAAGATTTCAGATACATTGGGAATATGGATTCCAAGATCATAAGAAAAACCTAATCTAATTGATATAACAAGAGAGTCATCACATTCCCTGTGACCAACTGATGAACGGATAGAGAAGTAGGGAATCAAACCTAACCAAACCGCCTCAACACAAGAGTAGGAAAAAGAATAGTGCTCTGTTTGTAGCAGGCCCAGATAATAAAGAAAAAAGTTGACTATTGACTTTCATACATGTAACCATCACCTTCAATAAATAAGTTGGTCAACTTTGGGTGATTGGACGAACATATTCATCCCAAGTTGGGAAATTTTAGCAAGTTGCTGATTTTTCCAGGGCACATTAGATACGTACCTGAGTTAGGTTACCTTCTATGAGCAAGTAAGTCAATGTAACAAAAATTTCCAACATACCTAGATCCAGTTGATCAAAACACCCTCCTATATTCAACATTCAATATTGACTCAAATGATTTCTTCTATTACCAATAAAACCAACCCTATTCACCTCTAATACCTTTTAGACCTTCTGTAATCTTTCTAAACCATCTAGATCATACCAAACATTTGTAAGTCACCATATCCAGCTTGGCAAGTATGCCTTTCCCAATAATGGTCCTCATGGTTTCTTAGACTAACCATATAAAGAGTTAACTTTAATTTTGAGTTTGACCTCTAAAATTGGGAAATATGCAATCATTGTGCTAAATTTGCACAATGCAAAGTCAACAGGGTTATGTTTTCTTCAATCCACAAGTACTAACTCTCCTATACAATTATATTCCATCTTCCATCTAGATAACAAACCATATGATAGAAACATATTAACAGAGAAGTAGACATCACCATCTATTGCACAGGTACAACCACTACAGGTGATCAGTTAAAGATGGAAAGACTGAATCACTAACAAATCAGCAAAATAAGGGTACAGTTAGAGTTTTTAAACAAAAGTAAAAATTAAGTTTTTCGATCAGTATGACGTGCATTGTCTGAAAGCAAAGTCACCACTTAACACCCCCCACACACACTTTTCATAGTAATATCACATTGTCATAAAGAATGTTAATGAAATCTAAGGTCATAAAATAGAAGGCTAGTGGGAAACATTCAGATCTTGTTGAGCCATCAAAATATGCATATTTTGTTGTGTGAATAAGATAAAGAAGGAACCTTGTAATTGGAGTGTGGAAGAAGTTAGTGTTTAGAAAATGGGTTTATTAATTTGTGCATTAAGATCTTTGGTACCACTTCTACAAAATAGTGATCACTGAAATACAAGGTATGGGTTATACATAAAAAGAGATCACTAAATTATAGTTAGTTTATTTATAAGATTTTTAGTTTCTGATATTAGTTCATTGACCCTTTCACGTTTGTTTTGTAATAAGATTTTCTTGTATTGTTGATGTTTTGTAGTTGTCCTAAAAATTTTAGTCTAGTTGCTTTTTATACCTAGTATAATATATAAATTTTAGGTTGAATTTGAATGTAGTGACATTTGATTTGAAAATATATGTAGGTGTTTAATATAATATCTATAGAGCTTTGTTGGGCTACCAATCGACTGCTTAATATTGTCTTAGATCTTAGATAACTCTTTCTGAAATAGATTTATAGAACAACACACATATTTCAGTGCAATTATGTACATGTTGTTAAGCACTTGCTAGTTGGGAACTTACCAGGACAGCTTTGTTTCAAATATTTGTTTCTTCATCAAAGGAAATCTAAATCTTTAGATGGTATAAAATAAAATAAAATTTCGTTAGGGAATGGATTTTATATTAATGATTGATGATAAGTGCATATAGGTCATTAGCATCCTAATACTGAAGTGACATTTCACATGGAAGTCTAGAGTAATGCATGTGCCAAATTATTGAGATAAGATAATACATGTCTTGACCCTCACCATAAAGTGTTATAAGATTCAATTACATAATTTTGATGCTCCTCTAAGAACCCTAAGATTTCATGGAGAACAATATATTAGATGAAGGAGGACAATGTCAAAATTTGGTATGTAAAATGCTAATGGGAAATAAATGTGTTTTGATCTAAAATGACATTAATTTGTATTTTATTTTATATAATGTTATTGTAAACTTACTGTCTACTTATTTTTAATTGATTTCTTGGGGGATAGAAGGTGGGTGTATATCGGGAATAGAGTGCAAAGTGAAGTATTCCAGACTGGTTTATAAAATTAACTGAATCTGCATGCACCCATCAAACACCAATACTGGGAAAATTAATTTTCCTTATAAAATATGCTCTAATAGACACATTAAATCTGAGTATGATGTATTCTTACATGTTTTACAGAAAGGAGTTGAAGCTATGATGTTTGGACATATCATGGGGAGATGGTAGGAAGGAATACAACAAGTGCAACATCTCCTACACCTACATCGGACCCTATGCATCAAATGCTAGGGGATATATTTGGAATGGGAGATACAAGACATGGCACTGAGTTTGAAATGGAGGAGGAGCCTACAAATCTTAACGCACAACAATTCTTCAAGCTTCTCAAAGAGGCAGATCAACCTCTATATTAAGGTTGTAAAACTCATTCTAAGTTGTCCTTTCTAGTGCCTCTATTATATCTGAAGGAGGGGTCTGGATAGTCAAATAATTCTTTCACATAGCTCTTAAACTTGATAATCTCAACCCTCCTAGAAGAAGGTTGTCTATTTCCTGAACTTATTACAAAGCAAATTACAGTTGTCAAAGATCTTGGACTTAAAAAAGTTAAAATTTATGCTTGTCAAAATGTTTGCATGCACTTTCGTAAAGGTTCAGCAAAGAAAGACATATGTGATACATGTGGTGAGTCTAGATGGAATCAAAAGATATATAAAACAAAAGGAAGGAAGGTAGCTGAAAAGGTGATGTATCATTTTCCTCTTACTCCTCTTCTGGAGAGACTTTATATGTTCCCTTCAGTTGCTAAAGATATTCTTTGGCCATTTAAAGAAAAGGGAAATGATAGTCGTGTTCATCATCCTTCCTGTGATGACCCTAAATTTTTGGAGTTCGATAATCAATATGGTACTAAGAGCCATGAACATTATGTATATATTTGATAATTTTTTTTGAGGAATTGGTGATTCACTTATTGACTCTTTTCTTAAAAAAATGTAACTAGATATGCAATTGATGACTAGAACATCAATTGAGTGCAACTACGATGAATAGGTTTGGTTAACTGTTTTGAACACTTATGAGTCCAAGGGACCCATTTAATAGTACCAATGGATTCAAGTGATATATTAGTGAAGTTTGAGGTATTAGTATCATAATAGTTATTTTTTCTTTTGTATTTTGTCTGGTCAAGATTTGATGAGTAGTTGAATATGATTCAAGGTTTGAAAATCAATTTATAAGGATATTTTAAGAACATGTTTACATTATTATATTATGGAATTTTCAGTCCCAAACATTGTTGATGAGAGTTAATATAGTAAGAAAGACATGTCTAAAATTTCACCGTAGTTTGAGGATTTGATTGGGAGTTACTAAAGCTTTAAGAAATTATTAAATATGATGTTGATATGTGAACGTGGGTGTTTGTATTATCAAACAAGTGTGTGACTTTATATGTTTCGCGATCAACATATCAAATCCAAGAGGCATATAGGCCTATGTTCCTTGGATAATGGTTGTTTGGATGAGGGTCGATGCCTGCATGATCTAATATGAAAAATGTTGCATCATCTTCACCCTCTATATCCAACATAGATGTTTGGTTGTTGATCCCACAGGCCTTGACCCCTCCCTCTCACAGTTGGCACTTGTTTCAATCTAAGAGGATAGATCCACAAAATGAGGAGCAACCCAACAACCCCTAGCTTTCAGGATATGTTCAAGGTGAGGGAGTTTTACCACGATCTTTATAGTCCTCTCTTCATTGCTGATCCTAGCCACCAAAAAAACCCAGAAGGCCTGCATGGAGGCGTATAGGGTCGCCAGTCGAAGGAGTTCTGACTGAGAAAAATCATGGCCTAACCAAACCAATGCTACCTCCAATTCCCACCGGCTCTAGATCTAGCAGTAGTAGAGCTTCCGAATCTGGTTCCAGTTTAGCAGGTTGCAAGGGCTCGGGACCATTGACACAACCTAGATATGCAACCTAGGGGATGGCTCAATCACACAGTAATGCCCTGAAGCTCCTGATGATGTTAGATGAAGCAAAGGGACAGGAGGAAATAGAAATCACCAAACTTTCCTTCCTCGCCCTTCTTCAAACTCGGTCGCCAACACTAGTCCCCTCACTGTCTCGAGAACTTGGTCACCCTTGGAAGCAGAGAGCAGCCGTTGGTCTTAACTCGTCCACCACGAAGCTCTAGTCGTCTGTGTGCTCTTTGAGGCATTCAGGCTCATGCTCTTCTTTCCTTTCTGGACCTAGGACTCATGATAGTGCACACACTTTCACGACGTCGACCGCAGTACGCAATGAGGAAGAAAGGGGTTGGGTCGGCCAAACCTAGTTGATAAGTGAACCCTGGGAAGAGAACCAATCGGTCCATAGAGGAACCAGCGATTCATGGCAATTTGATTGAAGCACTGCCCTCCAGTGAGGGAGCAACATGTGCCATATCCATAGCCCAGGAAGAGGATCAAACGACCTATCTTTATCCAACAAGGTAAATACTTATATATTTCCAATAAATAGAACTGATCTAAGAAAATTCATTAAAAATAGATCCCATGGTCAATAAATTCCCACAAAATATCTATAGATTCAGAAAAATATTCTCTTTATTATAGAACCCTTGGATTAGACATTTAATATAGCAACATTAATGAGTTTTAATTTACAAGATGATGCTTCATTTTAGGATATATGTGATATAATAAATGTTACCTATTGAGATAGATTCTCATGAAATTCTCATAGAATAGTAATGATTATTGAAATCCAAATGTGGACTCTAATATGAGTTATATACTTAAATACAAGGTATTTCTTCATTAAATCATGAATAAGTGATTTTAACATCTTTTTAATTCTAGAAAATAGGCCAGCCATAAAAAAATATGAAAATCAGACTAGGCCCTTATTATGATCTCCCGATCAATAGAAAAATACCAAAAACATTGTTTTAGATTTGTTAGACTTAGTTTTGGCTAAACCCTAATTTGAATATGAAAATGCTAAGAATAATGAAGATGATATTTTAATGATGCTCAATTATATTTAATCAGGTCATTGACAAGTTCTAGATGATCATGGATATGTTAGGATTATTTGAATTCAGGTACGTGGGTTTTATTTAGTATATGACTAGTTTTTATGGATGCATAATGATATGATGTATTTTGGATGCTTTTATTTGCATATAAATTCTTGGATATGTATTAGTATTATATGCTTCACCAAAATTAAGGGAACATAAAAGAGAATATGGATGGATTGTAGCTACTAAGTGTTACATCCTCTCTCTCTCTCTAAATATAAGGTCGACACAACCCCATAACCTAAGGGGGGGATCCTCATAGCCCAAGGGGTGAAGAAATATGAAGTGCGACACCACTTAGTAGTACAATCACATCAAAAGACTACTAAAATATTTGTTTACCTGATTATCACATTAAATAATGTTTTCTTTTTCTTTTTTTCTTCAAATCTTTCATTATGCAAGTTATTATATAAGTATTTCACCCACGTACACAACTTTTGTTGATTTGTCTGTTTCACGTATTTTCTAGGTTTAGAGCTAGCATGGGATAAAAGATGTGAGCGAGCAAGTTGTACATGTTTACCTATTGTGTAGATCCTAGTTTAGCATACATGTTCATAGAATGTAGAATTTTCATTCAATATGTAATAGTAAATTGTGTTGTAATAACTCACTTTGTAATATATACATGTTGGAGAAATTTTTATGGTGTATGTTATGGTTGAATGTTCATGTATGCACACATTGCTTCCGCAACGCACTTTGATAAACATTTTTGGATTTGTCCTCTTAGTCCTTTTAAATCTCGAGATAGTAGAATCTGGGGACGTTACAGTTGGTATCAGAGCATGAATAATAGCTACACCTGACAATTGCTCACCATGAAACATAAAAATAAATTTCACCTTTCACTTTAAACCCTAGCAACTTAGTAAGTTGTTATATAGGAATAAGGTTTGACTTAGCCTCTAAGTTAGAACCTAGATATTCAAGAACTATGTCTAGACAAGTGTGTGAAACCATTTTCATATAGATCTCATATGTATTGGGTAGCTACACTAGTCTATACCTTGTTCTCACCATTTCATTAGGTGACATGGCACTGGACTATCTACTATATGTGGGACACTTATTTTGATGATTTGGTTTTATTTTCCATTCAGTTCGAGCCTCGATAGTTTTCTCTGATGTCTTCTTTCTCAAAGAAAAACTATATAATATTTTATTATATATGTGTAAATATAAAAATGTTTCCCTCACATAGGAGAGTAGTATGTGTTCATGTAATCTAAGTGAAAGGGAGTGACATCAATCTTAAAGAGAGTGTAGATCTAGATTAGATGTATAGAGCCTTATAAATATTTTATAATTAGAGTATATGATAGATTCATTGATGATATAAGCATATGGATGATCTTGTCTAAGTTCTACCTCTAATGATATAAGTTATTTTATATGGATCTAAGTTTTATATGAGTTGAATCCAATTTTGAAGATTCTAAGATATGTCTAGATGATGAAAGTACATTCCCTTTTCTTATTTAAGATGAGCTTAGTTAAGATAAGGTTGAATATGCATGATCCTCAAGTTCTTTTATAAAGGAGGACCTCCAGTGTTAGGACAAGATACGTGGTGAACTCCAGAGAGAGTGAGACCCACAAGGAGAGGGTCATAGGACCTACCCTATAATATATGAAATATGAGATATATGTGAAATGATGTGTCCTAATATGGTGATAACACTTTATTTTATGTACTTTTTGTATATATTTTACACATCTTTTAGTTTATCTTTTGTTAGCTTTTCCCACAGTTTTACCATCTTTTTGACTAAAACCTCACTTACATGATTTTAGTTACATTTACAGCAAGTCGCGGTCATTACCTCGACCGTGACCCACTCATCCAACAACCGCGATCAAGGTCTCTTAACCGCTTTAAGATCGAGGTCATCATTCATTGGAGTCAGACCACGATCATACTAAAGCCACAATCACTACTAAACTGTGACCACTAAGAGGTCATGATTAGTACAAAGGCCCCAATCAAACCAGAGACTACGGTGTATTTGGAGACCGCGGATGCCGAGTTTGCCCGAGACTCATGTAAGGTCACGATCCATATGGGGTCGCGATCCCTCTAGACCATAATCAAGATGAACATGACCATCGTGGAGGTCACGATCATTGCTAAGCCCATGATCCTGACAGACTGTGACCGAGTAAGAAGGCCTCGACCTTGACCGTGATCATTGCCAGACCACAAGTAGGTAGCAGACCGCGACTCAGTCAACCGCGATGAAAAGAGGAATAAAGAGCAGACCGTGACCGCGGTCTCACACCTCACCCAACCAAGACTGCAACCACAGTCTAGGCTTAACTTATTGGAATGTGATTATAAATAGCACACCCACACGTCTTGTCAAATCATCAGATCATAGATCAGATCTCGAGGACCACGAAGTGTTGCTGCATTCCAAACTCATTCCATACCATCCCATCCACCAGTCTTAGATCTCCAAAGGTGGAAGCTGAGGAGAGAGAAGATTGAAGACTCCTTCTTTGAGAGAAGAAGATCATCCGTTCCATATACGTGCTAGATCCAGATATGAAGAATTATTGTGTCGTAGCACGTCTCTTCTATCTAGATCTATCATTTCTTTCCATTGTACTTCCCTCCTCACTTTGTAGATCTTTATGTATCTATCTTTCTGTAACACTGTTATGCTTCCCGTAAGCATGAGAAGCTAAACACCTTAACTTGGGTTGGGAGTAGCCACTAAGGCTCTCCCAACATGTATATTGTCTCTCTTTGTTGAATATATATTCTTATCAAGGTTATCTCCATACACCTATTTTAATGATTCACTTGCATGCTTAGCTACCATCTTGTGATGTTTGATAGTTGATATCTCGAGAGAGTAATATCATCTTTATAATGTGTTATGGAGTAGTACGAATGCACGAGAGTGTTGGAATGCTAAAGCTTTAAAACCATATGTTATGCGACGTTGTTTACGTGTGGTCGTCTCGAGAGAGAGGCTACCCTTAGACTTAGATCTGTCCTCATCTCGAGAGAGGGTGGAATAGACTCTTTTGATGGTTGCTTATAATCTTAGTAAGAGTATGCATGAGAGAGAGAGATGATGTTTCATGTTGGTGAGAAGCCTTAGTAGGTGAACCCCAACTCGAGTTTCCTTCCATACTTGTTTTGTCTTATTTCTTTTGTTTTAGTTCATTCTTCTTATTCTTGTTTTTCTTGTCCAACCTTGGTTTGTGTGCCATCGTTCCTTAGGGAACACCTTTTTATATACATGCGTGTTCTGGAGTATAAGAGTGTTAGATTCTGTGAGCTTAACACTACCAACCTTGTCCCTGTGTTCGACCTCGACCGTTACATCAGACCCCGTTTATCGTTGTGGGGGCCTGAGAATCGGGTTATTTCTTTAAAAGTATGACTACTCTGAATCCACTCCTTTTGGATGTGTGATTTAGGCCAGCCAACTTTTTGGCGCCGTTGTCGGGAACAAGGCAAAATGACATTGTTAAGAACTTGAGTCCACTTACTATACTCCCGTGCCTCAAGCTTAGCAATAAGCTTGACAACACAATTACTTTAAATCAACTACCCTGCCCTGTGTTTGTGTAGAATAGTTCATTTTAACACGTCCAGATTGCTAACTCGACAGTACGGTCAATTCAGGAACCCAGGAAGAAGCAAACTCGTTCAAATTCACTCCTTTTCACCATGCCGCCTCGCGTAGACGCTACTCCCTCTGTGGATGAGCTGGATGTGAGGAATCAACACAACCCACCACCACCAGGCTCGGATGAAGACAGAGACGTACATTACAATGACGATCGTCGACATGAAGAGGACAACATGGATGAAGATCATCATGAAGACGATCGTCACAAAGAAGACCGATGAGATGAGGAATGACACCACAGGCGTCGAAGAAGGCATCACCATAACCATCATGACAATGAACGGGAGCACGATGGTCAGGATAACGACAGTGAGGACAATGAAGAAGGGAAGACTCTTCGTGAGTTGGCAGCAACAAGGGCCAACAAGTCTAGGTGTCTGATCATCAAACCAAACTTCAATGCATCAAATTTTGAGCTAAGACTAGTTGTCATATCTATGATCCAGAACAAGCCTTTCCACAGGAACTCTGGAGAAAATACGTACCATCATCTCGACGCTTTTAAAAATATATGTGATACTATCAAGATGAGGGGAGTCCCACAAGAGGTGATATACTACAAAGGTTTCAACTTCTCTTTGGAAGACAAGGCTCTCTCTTGGTATCTAAATATCCCTCACCAATCTATAAATGGGTGGAGACCCTGTAAGGAGTGGGATCCCATAGGAATCCACTCCCTACTAAAAATAAAAAGGGCAACATCCACTAATAATTTTTTTCCTCAAAAGGGGATGAAACCAAATTTATCTTAACATGATTGTATCATAACACAAAGTAGCAATGGAATTGAAAGATATATTTAACCATTACAAAGCTTCTTAACATACTAAACTTTCACCACGCAGGGTGACATAAAGGAAAACTAACTACATATGTAGATCTAGTTGAGGATCACCTAACAACTTCAAGCAAGGTCTCCCTAGAAGTCAGCTACACTTGTTGTGGTCTAGGTCCTCCTAGATCTCCTTCTCCTAGTCCAACACCTGGGGTTGGAAGCATACCCCACAAAAGAAAAAAAAGAGGATATCAGCAAAATGCTGGTATGAGCATGCTAAAAAAATTGAGCATTATACAATAGGAAAAGGTACAATAAGTAGAGAAGGCTTCCCATGCAAAAAGATAAGGACTACCCAATCGGGCATAAAAGGAAAGATTATCAAACATATGATAAAAGGAATACTTGCCATTAAAAACAATAATAAAAGTGGTGCCACAAAAGCACTCGTAAAGATTTTAGGGCACAAAACCCATAACAACCTGCTTGTAGGTGAGATAAACATAGCACTAGAAGAACATAAACAACAATTGGCGGCCAACCCTCATAAAGTTGAAACCTGATAGAGAATGACACATAACCAAACTCCCAATATATATAAAAATTTGGGCCGACACCCATAAAGTTGAAACTCGGTATGGGGAACATAACCACCATCCCAAAATAAACAATAAGGGCACATAACCCAAAACCAATGCAAATTATATTACTCTAGGGCTACTGAGTCATACAACATGCTTAATAGGGAGGCAAGTAAAAGCATAGTCAGATTTACAAATTAATCACCACATAAGTGATCACCATTATCAACCACCTCAAAGTGGGCATATAACAACAAATTGAGTTGCACAAGGTATAATAAAGATTTTAAAAGAAATTCAATAAGATATCATGATCACAATATTAGCAACAACTAGGGTACTTCACATGAAGCATCATTTTCAAAAGGAAAAGATATGGTTTTTAGGTTATTGTCCATAGGACTAAGAGAAAGACAATTTAAGTTATTGCTCAATAAAGAAAAATAAGAGATGCTAACATACCTCTCACAGAGTTTAAAACACTTTCCAAAATCCTAAGCAAGATTAGAATCCACTTTCCCCTATTACACAATCATGTACATGCATTAATGATAAGTTCATTCATTAGAAGGTCAAAACCCTAAAGTTACTAACTTTTTGTGCAAAACTTCAAATTAGACTCCAAAAGTATCACCATTGTCTTAGTTAGGGTATTCTGATCAAAATAACATATAATATTATTTGTTTTGAAGATATGGATTTTCAGGTTATTTTTGGTGATTTTTAGTTAATTAAATCATTCTAAAAACACTTTTTCACAAACATCAGAATCAAACATCGAAAATATTTTTAATGGATAAATCTCGTTCTCCTGATTTCAAAATACTACTTATTTTTTAATTTTTGACCATTGGAATCATTTTCTATGATTTATTTCGTATCAACCAAATCTTAAAATCGAAAATTCAAAAATTGAGAAAGAGGAGAGAGAGAGCAGAGGGGTGGGTCTGTGTCTCAGTGACCTGGCCCAATCACGGCTGTCGTGTGAGCAGCGGTTAGCGCCGGGTCAAAGGCGGACCAAAACAACGCAATGACCAAGATACCCTTCGCGGTCAGAGATGAACGAAGAGGAGATGGAGGGCAAAATGTAAAAATGCGTGGGGTCTTCTTCCCCAAAGCATCTGAACGCCGACTGACGAGCAACTTCTACTGCTTGCAAGCAATTTTGGGAAAAAACAAGATACACGACCAAATCCCACGTTTAAGCATGCAAACTGAAGCTTAGAGCAAAATAAATCTGAGGGTACCTTGAATTGAGATGATGGCCGAGGAAGCAGGGAGCAAGAGGTACCGCAAGTCTTGTGGCTTTGGAGGCTAGTTGACGACTTAAACGTCCACGAAATGCGAAATTAAAAGTATGGTCAAGTTGCTAAGGTGACGGCGGATCTAGGGGTATGGATATATATAGGCAAGGAGATGTAGTTTAAGGTTCGTGTATGTGTGGTGTGAGAAGAGGTTTTGGTCAGTTTGGGAAAGCTCGAATAATTAATGAAAATACTTAAAAGTTGGGATAATGTTGTGGGAAATATCGCAAGGAATCCAACGAGACTAAGAACTCGTGATTTGGTCGAGAAACGAGGGAGATATGGCCATCCGAAGAAAAAAAATCAGAATTTACTGTTCACCCGCGCTAGTCTCCTACTCAAGGTAGGAGATGATCCGCAAGTTGTTAAATTAAGATCCAACGGTTTATGTGTGTGACATTTATTAGGTTGTCAAATACAAATTGGATTAAAGTTCTTATTGAATCATTTAACTTTTTCTCTTTTCCTATTTGAGGGTGCAAACGAACTCTAAAATTAACCAAACTTTACAATTTGACTGATTTTGACGCGTAGAATCTGAATCTGAAATTATTTTTGCCTTTTGGGGACTTTTAATAGGTTAAATAATTCAAATCATATTTTCTCTTTCCTCATGCATTAATGACTCTAGGATTAATAAAAATTATAAAACTTCACCCATAAGTCATATTAAGTATGTTGGATACAAATTTGTTATTATTTCTATTTGTTGAAGTTGTTTGTTATTTTAAATAATGAGTTGAAAGTTTTGCATACTTTTTCTCTCTTAAATTTATCTTCTCAACAAATATTTTTCAAATTGATTCAAAATTCATCCAAAGGTCTATTTTAACATGTAGAACACGAATTTGGCATTATTATATTTTTTGAAGACTTTTATTATTTTATTTAATTCATTTAAATCTTATCACTTATTTATCCTTTTAATTTATTAGAGGCATCTAGAAACTTTCTAAAAATATAAAACTTGGCCTATAAGCAATACTAAACGTGAGGAACATGATTTTGATATTAATTAAATTTTTTCAACATATGTTTAATATTTTTGGTCTTTAAAACAATCTCTCTCTCCTGAATAAAATAAAATATTTAACATTGATCAAATTAGATGCAATTCACACATAGACTCATTTAAATATTTAAATTGCGAATTTGAGGTTTATTTGCACTTTTGAAGTCATTAAATATTTTATTTAATATTTTTAAGGAAAAACACCCTTTTCTTTTCTAATTAAAATAGATATGGTTATTATTATCCTAAATTGGTGAAACTTGGCCTCCAAGCCAAGGCATATCTCAAGAAAATGAATATGAGGTTATTATTATCCAAGAAGTTTTTTCTTTTAACACATTATCCATTATTTCTATTATTTCTCCCATTAATAATCCAATATCTCGTTTAAGCATTATCTTTGATTCCCTTTTTCTCTTCCTTGCACCCTAAGGCATAGAAAAGCTCTAGAACGAATCTATACCTCCATTATCCCACATAACATTATCTATTTCGTATTTTGTGGAATTATAACTCACTATTCTCAATTATGGACACCTTGTCTTTTATGCACATATCCTATATACCTTTTATTGCTGTTATGATTAATTTGAAGGTATTGGGTAATATTAATTTATATTCTACATTTTAATGTGATTTATGCTTGCATTAATATATTTAAGGTCACTAAAGAGCATATACTAATCCTTATTTGGCTAAACCTCCAAGAACTAATGGTTCTAAGCTATTAACCCTGGAATAAGAATAAGTCCTAGGTTTTAGTA
Source organism: Alisma plantago-aquatica (assembly GCA_963693085.1). Taxonomy (NCBI): domain Eukaryota; kingdom Viridiplantae; phylum Streptophyta; class Magnoliopsida; order Alismatales; family Alismataceae; genus Alisma; species Alisma plantago-aquatica. The sequence goes on from OY856409.1 coordinate 1,422,300,683, forward strand.
TGTTACAGCATACCACCCCTTATAGAGATTTTGTCCTCAAAATCTAAACAACTATCTACCACTCCTTAAAAGATTCATCCTAATAAGTCATAAGGTTTCCTGCACAAGGCAATGATACTAGGTATAAGAAACCTAAGGTAAAGGTAAACATCCTAAGGGAGACATGTTTGAAATAGTTAGATAACTGACAGCTACAAGCTCTGATACCATGCTGTAAGGAGTGAGATCCCATAGGGATCCACTCCCTACTAAAAATAAAAAGGGCAACATCCACCAATAAATTTTTTTTTCTCAGAAGGGGATGAAACCAAATTTATTTAACATGATTGTATCATAACACAAAGTAGCAGTGGAATTGAAAGATATATCAAACCATTACAAAGCTTCTTAACATACTAAACTTTCACCATGTAGGGTGACATAAAGGAAAACTAACTACATATGTAGATCTAGCTGAGGATCCCCTAACAACTTCAAGCAAGGTCTCCCAAGAAGTCAGCTACACTTATTGTGGTCCAGGTCCTCTTAGATCTCCTTCTCCTTGTCCAACACCTGGGGTTGGAAGCATACCCCACAAAAGGAAAAAAAGAGGATATCAGCAAAACTCTGGTATGAGCATGCTAAAAAAAAGTGGGCATTATACATTAGGAAAAGGTACAACAAGTAGAGAAGGCTTCCCATGCAAAAAGATAAGGACTACCCAATCAGCCATAAAAGGAAAGATTATCAAACATATGATAAAAGGAATACTTTCCATTAAAAACAATAATAAAAGTGGTGCCACAAAAGCACTCGTAAAGATTTTAGGGCACAAAACCCATAACAACATGCATGTAGGTGAGATAAACATAGCATTAGAACAACATGAACAACAATTGGCGACCAACCCTCATAAAGTTGAAACCTGATGGAGAATGGCACACAACCAAACTCCCAATATATATAAAAATTTGGGCCAACCCCCATAAAGCTGAAACCTAGGTACGGGGAACATAACCACCATCCCAAAATAAATAATAAGGGCAAATAACCCAAAACCAATGCAAATTATATTACTCTAGGGCTACTGAGTCACACAACATGCTTAATAGGGAGGCAAGTAAAAGTATAGTCGGATTTACACATTAATCACCACATAAGTGATCACCATTATCAACCACCTCAAAGTGGGCATATAAAAACAAATTGAGTTGCACAAGGTATAATAAAGATTTCAAAAGAAAATCAATAAGATATTATGATCACAATGTTAACAACAACTAGGGTACTTCACATGAAGCATCATTTTCAAAAGGAAAAGATATGGTTTTTAGGTTATTGTCCATAGGACCAAGAGAAAGACAATTTAGGTTATTGCTCAATAAAGAAAAATAGGAGATGCTAACATACCTCTCACAGAGTCTAAAACACTTTCCAAAATCCTAAGCAATATTAGAGTCCACTTTCCCCTATTACACAATCATGTACATGCATTAATGATAAGTTCATTCATTAGAAGGTCAAAACCCCCTACAACGAGATTCTTAGTGATGTGATCCTCTTAACCAACGAGATTCTTAGTGAGTTCAACAGAGATTCAAACAATATGTGTATTCAAGCTGATGTGACTAAGGCCTATGATTCTGTTAGTTGGAAGTTCCTCTTCTCTGTTCTTTTTAAAATGGGTTTTCCCTTGAAATGGATTCGTTGGATAGAGGCTATATTTTATTCTAACTCTTATCAGATTCTTGTGAATGGAGAGCCTACTGATACTTTCTTTCCTACTAATAGGATCAGACAAGGAGATCCCTTAGCACCCTACCTGTTTGTGATTGTGATGCAGGGGTTTTCTAATTTGATGAAGGAAGGTACTCATCTTAATATGTTAAAACCTATCAAAGCTCATAATTGTATTCCTGTCTCTCATCTCATCTTTGTCGATGATTTGATGATTTTCTTGTAAGCTTCTACTGACAATGTTGTGTATGTTAGTAAGGTTCTGAGTGATTTTGGTGTGATTTCTGGTCTCAAGCTGAATGTCAATAAAAGCTCTATCTGCTTTAGTAAGAAAGTCAAGGTTGAGCTGATTCTCGAGATTCTTGATATGCAAAGAAGGGATATTAGTGATCTGAAATACTTGGGTATTCCTATGTTCATGGGAAAGCTTTCAAAGAAACACTGTTGTAGCCTTATTGATAAATTCAAGAAGAAGTTGGATTCATGGAAAGCTAAACTGTTGAGCCTAGCTGGGAGGTTGGAGCTCATTAAGTCAACCTTATCTTCTCTCTATTTGCACTGGATCACTTCTTTTTCTATCCCTTCTTCTGTGGCTGACTCTATTGATAAGATCATTAGGGACTTTTAATGGGGTCAATCTGAAGGTAAGAATAATTGTCATCTTGTCTCTTGGGACAAAGTGTCGCTTCCTTTCTCTGAAGGTGGTCTTGGCGCCAGGAAATGTAAAGATATGATTCGTGCATGTGTTATCAAAAATGCATGGGACCTGGCTAGAGAAAAGGAATGTCTCTAGGTGAAATGGATCAATGCTAAATACTTGAAAAATATACTTTCTGGAGTATAGAGCCTTCCCCGAACTTCTCCTGGCTATTTAACAAGCTTCTTTCTACTAAACACACTCTCTTGAGTCTTGTTAAATTCAATATTGGTTTAGATTCTCAATTCAAAGTGTGGAAAATTCCTTGGATGAATGGTAAATTTCTTTTGAATGTGATGAGAAATTAAATCCTATTAATACTAGGATCAGATCTGATGCTAGACTAAGATCTATCATGAAGCTCAGGAAATGGTCTTTACCTAATTCTAGAGTTGCTGAATTGGTGACTAAATATATTGAAGCTAATAATATTAAAGTTGGTAATTCTGACTCTATCACCTTTATGGACATAATTGATGTTAGCCTGAAGGATGTTTGGGAAGCAACTAGGTGCAAATTTTATGAAGATTCTTTTCTTGTATGGCTGTGGAAATGCAAAGTTCCCAAAAATTATCTAATCCATGCTTGGAAAGTGTATCTTAATAAGCTTCCTACTCATGACTATAGCAGGAGAATGGGTATATTAGTGGTCTCGAGGTGTCATCTTTGCAAGGTTGATTATGAGGACACTAGTCATGTCTCTTTTAAGTGCAAATATTCTAGTGACGTCTGGAATGCTTGTTTGGAAGGGGGTCTTATTAGCTATGTCCCTGCTAACATGAGTGATATTAGTAGAGGTATTTTGAAGAATGAGTTACTTACCTACTTTTCTATTTTGTATTTTCTTTGGAATGAGAGGAATAAGAGAGTGCATAATAATGTTCTTAGAGATCCTGAGGTTCTGTTGAAGATGATTAATCAGGTGGTGATAGACTTTAGTTGATTCGGTTCCTTGGTCTTTGTTGTTCTTAGATGGATCTTCCTGGTTTCTTATGCTGAAGGGCGCCTAGTCTGACTTGTTGTTTAGTGTTTTTTGGGGTTGATGACTAAGGTCTCATGATGGCCTTGGTACCTCCCTACTATGTTGAAGGTCCTGCTGATGGTGATGGTCGAGTATCTTCTTCTGAGTGTGATGGTTGGGTATCCACTTTTGAGTGTGAGGCTCCCCTCTCCCTGGTTAAGCAACCGTGTCAAAGTGGGGTTTGGGTAAAAGAAGGTTCATCCTTGTTCTTTGTGATGACACTGCTCTCTGCTGGTTTGGGTTTCTTATAGGTGATGGTCGAGTATCTGACTTTGTTTTGGTCTTCTATTGTGGATGGTTTTTAGTATATCCAAAGACAGTGAAACCTGTGTCTGTTGGTTCTTTTAGTTTTGGTTCTTTGATATGGCATAGTTTGTTATTTTCTAGTAAGAAGATGGTCCCTGTTCGAGGTGAAGGTTGAGTATGGAGTTATCTGTATCCCACGGTGTTGATGGTCTTCACCTTCTCTATAGTTTTTTAATGAGGTTTTTGTCTCTATTGAAGTGTGATCTTTCGTAGTGTTGTAGTTTTCTCTAGAGTTGGTGGGTGGTGCTTTTGCGATGATTGAGCTCCCAGGCTATGGGTGTTGATGCTACCCTCTTGCTTTGTTATGTGATAAGATGCTTTTGATGGTTTGATGATTGGTTATGGCTTCTCTCAGTTAGTTGTTCTGCTCTGGTTGTTCTGTTATGTTTCTTAGTGAAGGTGAAGGTGAAGGTGTTGATGGTACTCTCTCTATTGTTGAGTTGTCATGGTGATGGTTTGTAGTACCCAGTTTTCCTGGTTGTTGTTTCTCCCCTCTCATTGTTGATGAGCTCCTCTCTCACAGTGATGGTTGAGTTACCTTTGCTTTGGCTGAAGTTTTGGATGGCTCTTCTGATCTTTTATTCAATGTTTGCTGATGGTGCTCTCAATGCCTTTGCTCCCTTCTCACTGTTTCTCTCTCAGTGATGGTTGAGTTCTCTCTATTTCCCTAAAGGTGAAGGTGTTGATGGTACTCTCTCTATTGTTGAGTTGTCATGGTGATGGTTTGTAGTACCTGATTTTCCTAGTTATTGTTGCTCCCCTCTCACTATTGATGAGCTCCTCTCTCACAGTGATGGTTGAGTTACCTTTGCTTTGGCTGAAGTTCTGGATGGCTCTTCTGATCTTTTATTCAATGTTTGTTGATGGTGCTCTCAATACCTTTGCTCCCCTCTCACTATTTCTCTCTCAGTGATAGTTGAGTTCTCTCTATGTTCTGGTTATGGCTTACTTTTCTGCTAGTCGCTTGGTCTTGTGATGGCAGTTATAGTCTTCTCCTCTGCCTTCTTGTTTTTCCCTGAAGATCCTTGGGTAGTGGCTAGCTGGTGTCATTTGTTATTTTTTGTTTATAGCCTTTTTTCTGTTTTATTTTTCTATCTTTAGTTTGAGAGTAGCAAGCATTGTACAGACACTATAGAAAAAGAAATACAAAAAAGCAACACGAGTTTTTACTGACAAAAAAAATAGAAGGTCAAAACCCTAAAGTTACTAACTTTTTGTGCAAACTTTCAAATTAGACTCTGAAAGTATCACCATCATCTTAGTTAGGGTTTTCTGATCAAAATAACATATAATATTATGTGTTTTGAAGATATGGATTTTCGGGTTATTTTTGGTGATTTTTAGTTAATTAAATCATTCTAAAAATACTTTTTTGCAAACATCAGAATCAAACATCAAAAATATTTTTAATGGATAGATCCCGTTCTCCTTATTTCAAAATACTACTTATTTTTAATTTTTGACCACTGGAATCATTTTCTATGATTTATTTCATATCAAATAAATCTTAAAATCAAAAATTCAAAAATCGAGAAAGAGAAGAGGGGTGGCCCCGTGTCTCAGTGACCTGGCCCAATCGCGGCTGTCGTGTGAGCAGCGGTCAGCGCCGGGTCAAAGGCGGACCAAAACAACACAAAGACCAAGATACCCTTCGCGATCAGAGATGAACGAAGAGGAGATGGAGGGCAAAACCATAAAAACGCGTGGGGTATTCTTCCCCAAAGCATCCGAACGCCGACATCGAGTAGCTTCTGCTGCTTGCAAGCAATTTTGGGGAAAAACAAGATACACGACCAAATCCCATGTTTAAGCATGCAAACTGAAGCTTAGAGCAAAATGAATCTAAGGGTGCCTTGAATTGAGACGATGGCCGAGGAAGCAAGGAGCAAGAGGCACCACAAGTCTTGTGGATTCAACGTCTAGTTGAGGACCCAAACGTCACGAAACGTGAGATTGAAAGTATGGTCGAGTTGCTAAGGTGACGGCGGATCTAGGGGTATGGATATATATAGGCAAGGAGATGTGGTTTAGGGTTTGTGTATGTATGGTGTGAGAAGAGGTTTTGGTAAGTTTGGAAAAGCTCAAATAATCGATGAAAATATTAAAAAGTTGGGATAATGTTGTGGGAAATATCGCAAGGAATCAAACGAGCCTAAGAACTCGTGATTTGGTTGGAAATGAGGGAGATATGGCCATCCGAAAAAAAAAATGGGAATTATTGTTCACCCGCGCTAGTCTCCTACTCAATGTAGGAGATGATCGAAAAACCGTTAGATTAAGATCCAACGGTCCATGTGCGTGAAATTTATTAAGTTGCCAAATACAAATCAGAATAAAGTTCTTATTTAATCATTTCACTTTTTCTCTTTTCCTATTTGAGGGTGCAAATGAACTCCAAAATTAACCAAAATTTACAACTTGACTGATTTTGATGTGTAGAATCCGAATCTGAAATTGTTTTTGCCTTTTGGGGACTTTTATTAGGTTAAATAATTCAAATCATATTTTCTCTTTCCTCATGCATTAATGACTCTAGGATTATCCAAAAATTATAAAACTTCACCCATAAGTCATATTAAGTATGTTGGATACGAATTTGTCATTATTTCCATTTTTTGAAGTTGTTTGTTGTTTTAAATAATGAGTTGAAAGTTTTGTATACTTTCTCTCCCTTAAATTTATCTTCTCAACAAATATTTTTCAAATTGATTCAAAATTCATCCAAAGGTCTATTTTAACATGTAGAACATGAATTTGGCATTATTATATTTTTTGAAGACTTTATTATTTTATTTAATTTGTTTAAATTTTATCACTTATTTATCCTTTTAATTTATTAGAGGCATCTAGAAACTTTCTAAAAATATAAAACTTGGCCTATAAGCAATACTAAACGTGAGGAACATGATTTTGATATTTATTAAAATTTTTCTACATATGTTTAATATTTTTGGTCTTTAAAGCATTCTCTCTCTCCTAAATAAAATAAAAGATTTAACATTGATTAAATTAGATGCAAATTCACACTGACTCATTTAAATATTTAAATTACGAATTTGAGGTTTATTTCCACTTTTGAAATCATTAAATATTTTATTTAATATTTTTAAGGAAAAACACCCTTTTCTTTTCTAATTAAAATAGATATGGTTATTATTATCCTAAATTGGTGAAACTTTGCCTCCAAGCCAAGGCTTATCTCAAGAAAATGAATATGAGGTTATTATTATCCAAGAAGTTTTTCCTTTTGACACATTATCCATTATTTCTATTATTTCTCCCATTAATAATCCAATATCTCATTTAAGCATTATCTTTGATTCCCTTTTTCTCTTCCTTGCACCCTAAGGCATAGAAAAGATGTAGAACAAATCTATACCTCCGTTATCCCACAAAACATTATCTATTTCATATTTTGTGGAATTATAACTCACTATTCTCAATTATGGACACCTTGTCTTTTATTCAATTATCCTATATACCTTTTATTGCTTTTATGATTAACTTGAAGGTATTGAGTAATATTAATTTATATTCTACATTTTAATGTGATTTATGCTTGCATTAATGTATTTAAGGTCACTAAAGAGCATATACTAATCCTTGTTTGGCTAAACCTCCAAGAACTAAGGGTTCTAATCTATTAACCCTGGAATAAGATTAAGTCCTAGGTTTTAGTATGTTACAACATACCACCCCTTAAAGAGATTTTGTCCTCAAAATCTAAACAACTATCTACCACCCCTTAAAAGATTCATCCTAATAAGTCATAAGGTTTCCTGCACAAGGCAAGGATACTAGGTATAAGAAACCTAAGGTAAAGGTAAATATCCTAAGGGAGACATGTTTGAAACAGTTAGATAACTGACAGCTACAAGCTCTGATACCATGCTATAAGGAGTGGGATCCCATAGGGATCCACTCCCTACTAAAAATAAAAAGGGCAACATCCACCAATAATTCTTTTTTCTCAAAAGGGGATGAAACCAAATTTATTTAACATGATTGTATCATAACACAAAGTAGCAGTGGAATTGAAAGATATATCTAACCATTACGAAGCTTCTTAACATACTAAACTTTCACCGCGTAGGGTGACATAAAGGAAAACTAACTACATATGTAGATCTAGCTGAGAATCACCTAACAACTTCAAGCAAGGTCTTCCAAGAAGTCAGCTACACTTGTTGTGGTCCTGCTCCTCCTAGATCTCCTTCTCCTTGTCCAACACCTGGGGTTGGAAACATACCCCACAAAAGAAAAAAAAAGAGGATATCAGCAAAATGCTGGTATGAGCATGCTAAAAAAATTGAACATTATACATTAGGAAAAGGTACAACAAGTAGAGAAGGTTTCCCATGCAAAAAGATAAGGACTACCCAATCAGGCATAAAAGGAAAGATTATCAAACATATGATCAAAGGAATACTTGCCATTAAAAACAATAATAATAGTAGTGTCACAAAAGCACTCATAAAGATTTTAGGGCACAAAACCCATAACAACCTACATGTAGGTGAGATAAACATAGCAATAGAACAACATAAACAGTAATTGGCGGCTAACCCTCATAAAGTTGAAACCTGATAGAGAATGACACATAACCAAACTCCCAATATATATATAAAAATTTGGACCAACCCCCATAAAGCTAAAACCCAGGTATGGGGAACATAACCATCATCCCAAAATAAACAATAAGGGCACATAACCCAAAACCAATGCAAATTATATTACTCTAGGGCTACTGAGTCACACAACATGCTTAATAGGGAGGCAAGTAAAAGTATAGTCAGATTTACAAATTAATCACCACATAAGTGATCACCATTATCAACCACCTCAAAGTGGGCATATAACAACAAATTGAGTTGCACAAGTTATAATAAAGATTTTAAAAGAAAATCAATAAGATATTATGATCACAATATTAACAACAACTAGGGTACTTCACATGAAGCATCATTTTCAAAAGGAAAATATATGGTTTTTAGGTTATTGTCCATAGGACCAAGAGAAAGACAATTTAGGTTATTGCTCAATAAAGAAAATTAGGAGATGCTAACATACCTCTCACAGAGTCTAAAACACTTTCTAAAATCCTAAGCAAGATTAGAGTCCACTTTCTCCTATTATACAATCATGTACATGCATTAATGATAACTTCATTCATTAGAAGGTCAAAACCCTAAAGTTACTAACTTTTTGTGCAAACCTTAAAATTCGATGTTGAAAGTATCACCATCATCTTATTTAGGATTTTCTGATCAAAATAACATATAATATTATGTGTTTTGAAGATATGGATTTTCAAGTTATTTTTGGCGATTTTTAGTTAATTAAATCATTCTAGAAATACTTTTTCGCAAACATCAGAATCAAACATCCAAAATATTTTTAATGGATAGATCCCATTCTCTGGATTTCAAAATACTACTTATTTTTAATTTTTGACCACTGGAATCATTTTCTATGATTTATTTTGTATCAACCAAATCTTAAAATCGAAAATTCAAAAATCGAGAAAGAGAAGAGTGAGAGAGAGAGAGAGAATAGAGGGGTGGGCCTGCATCTTAGTGACATGACCTAATCACAGCTGTCGCATGAGCATCGGTTAGTGCTGGGTCAAAGGCGAACCAAAACAATGCAAAGACCAAGATACCCTTCGCGATCAGAGATGGACGAAGAGGAGATGGAGGGCAAAACCATAAAAATGTGTGGGGTCTTCCTCCCCAAAGCATCCGAACGCCGACATTGAGCAGCTTCTACTGCTTACAAGAAATTTTGGGGGAAAATAAGATACACGACCAAATCCCACGTTTAAGCTTGCAAACAGAAGCTTAGAGCAAAATGAATCTGAGGGTATCTTGAATTGAGACGATGGCCAAGGAAGCAGGGAGCAAGAGGCAATGCAAGTCATGTGGCTTCAGTGGCTAGTTATGGGCCCAAACGTCCATGAAACGTGAAATCGAAAGTATGGTCGAGTTGCTAAGGTGACGACAGATCTATGGGTATGGATATATATAGGCAAGGAGATGTGGTTTAGGGTTCATGTATGTTTGGTGTGAGAAGAGGTTTTGGTCTGTTTGGGAAAGCTCAAATAATCGACGAAAATACTAAAAAGTTGGGATAATATTGTGGGAAATCTTGCAAGGAATCCAACAAGCCTAAAAACTCGTGATTTGGTTGAGAAACGAGGGAGATATGGCCATCCAAAAAATAAAAAATTTCAGAAATTACAGTTCACCCGCGTTGGTCTCCTACTCAAGGTAAGAGATGATCTGCAAGCCGTTGGATTAAGATCCAACGGTCCATGTGCATGACATTTATTAGGTTGCCAAATACAAATCGGAATAAAGTTCTTATTTAAACATTTAACTTTGTCTCTTTTCCTATTTGAGGGTACAATCAAACTCCAAAATTAACCAAACTTTACAACTTGACTGATTTTGATGTGTAGAATCTGAATCTGAAATTATTTTTGCCTTTTGGGGACTTTAATAGGTTAAATAATTCAAATCATGTTTTCTCTTTCCTCATGAATTAATGACTCTAGAATTATCCAAAAATTATAAAACTTCACTCATAAGTCATATTAAGTATGTTGGATACAAATTTGTCATTATTTCTATTTGTTGAAGTTATTTGTTATTTTAAATAATGAGTTGAAAGTTTTGCATACTTTTTCTCCCTTAAATTTATCTTCGCAACAAATATTTTTCAAATTGATTCAAAATTCATCCAAAGGTCTATTTTAACATGAACTATATTTTTTTGAAGACTTTTATTATTTTATTTAATTCATTTAAATTTTATCACTTATTTATCCTTTTAATTTATTAGAGGCATCTAGAAACTTTCTAAAAATATAAACCTTGGCCTATAAGAAATACTAAACATGAGGAACATGATTTTGATATTAATTAAATTTTTTCAAAATATTTTTAATATTTTTGGTCTTTAAAGCATTCTCTCTCTCCTAAATATAATAAAATATTTAACATTGATCAAATTAGATGCAAATGCACACATAGACTCATTTAAATATTTAAATTAAGAATTTGAGGTTTATTTCCACTTTATAAGTCATTAAATATTTTATTTAATATTTTAAGGAAAAACACCCTTTTCTTTTCTAATTAAAATAGATATGGTTATTATTATCCTAAATTGGTGAAACTTGGCCTCCAAGCCAAGGCATATCTCAAGAAAACGAATATGAGGTTTTTATTATCCAAGAAGTTTTTCCTTTTAACACATTATCCATTATTTCTATTATTTCTCCCATTAATAATCTAATATCTCATTTAAGCATTATCTTTGATTCCCTTTTTCTCTCTTCCTTGCACCCTAAGGCATAGAAAAGATGTAGAACGAATCTATACCTCCATTATCCCACATAACATTATCTATTTTGTATTTTGTGGAATTATAATTCACTATTCTCAATTATGGACACCTTGTCTTTTATGCACATATCCTATATACCTTTTATTGTTTTTATGATTAATTTGATGGTATTGGGTAATATTAATTTCTATTCTACATTTTAATGTGATTTATGCTTGCATTAATATATTTAAGGTCACTAAAGAGCATATACTAATCCTTGTTTGGCTAAACCTCCAAGAACTAAGTGTTCTAAGCTATTAACCCTGGAATAAGATTAAGTCCTAGGTTTAAGTATGTTATAACATACCACCCCTTAGAGTGATTTTGTCCTCACAATCTAAATACTACCACCCCTTAAAAGATTCATCCTAATAAGCCATAAGTTTTCCTACACAAAGCAAGGATACTAGGTATAAGAAATCTAAGGTAAAGGTAAACATCATAAGGGAGACATGTTTGAAACATTTAGATAACTGATAGCTACATGCTCTGATACCATGCTGTAAGGAGTGGGATCCCATAAGGATCCACTCCCTACTAAAAATAAAAAGGGCAACATCCACCGATATTTTTTCTCTCAAAAGGGGACAAAACCAAATTTATTGAACATGATTGTATCATAACGCAAAGTAGCAGCGGAATTGAAAGATATATCTAACCATTACAAAGCTTCTTAACATACTAAACTTTCACCACGCAGGGTGACATAGAGGAAAACTAACTACATATGTAGATCTAGCTGAGGATCCCCTAACAACTTCAAGCAAGGTCTCCCAAGAAGTCAACTACACTTGTTGTGGTCCAGGTCCTCCTAGATCTCCTTCTCCTTGTCCAACACCTAGGATTGGAAGCATACCCCACAAAAGGAGAACAAAGAGGATTTTAGCAAAATGCTGGTATGAGCATGCTAAAAAAATTGAGCATTATACATTAGGAAAAAGTTACAACAAGTAGAGAAGGCTTACCATGCAAAAAGATAAGGACTACCCAATCGGGCATGAACGGAAAGATTATCAAACATATGATAAAAGGAATACTTACCATTAAAAACAATAATAAAAGTGGTTCCACAAAAGCAATCGTAAAGATTTTAGGGAACAAAACCCATAACAACCTGCATGTAGGTGAGATAAACATAGCACTAGAACAACATAAACAACAATTGGCATCCAACCCTCATAAAGTTAAAACATGATAGAGAATGGCACATAACCAAACTCCTAATATATATAAAAATTTGGGCCAACCCCCATAAACTGAAACCCGGGTATGGGGAACATAACCACCATCCCAAAATAAACAATAAGGGAACATAACCCAAAACCAATGCAAATTATATTAATCTAGGGCTACTGAGTCACACAACATGCTTAATAGGGAGGCAAGTAAAAGTATAGTCGGATTTACAAATTAATCACCACATAAGTGATCACCATTATCAACCACCTCAAAGTGGGCATATAACAACAAATTGAGTTGCACAAGGTATAATAAATATTTCAAAAGAAAGTCAATAAGATATTATGATCACAATATTAACAACAACTAGGATACTTCACATGAAGCATCATTTTCAAAAGGAAAAGATATGATTTTTAGGTTATTGTCCATAGGACCAAGAGAAAGACAATTTAGGTTATTGATCAATAAAGAAAATTAGGAGATGTTAACATACCTCTCACGGAGTCTAAAACACTTTCCAAAATCCTAAGCAAGATTAGAGTCCACTTTCCCCTATTACACAATCATGTACATGCATTAATGATAAGTTCATTCATTAGAAGGTCAAAACACTAAAGTTACTAACTTTTTGTGCAAACCTTCAAATTAGATGCCGAAAGTATCACCATCATCTTAGTTAGGGTTTTATGATAAAAATAACATATAATATTATGTGTTTTGAAGATATGGATTTTTCAGGTTATTTTTGGTGATTTTTAGTTAATTAAATCATTTTTAAAATAATTTTTTCGCAAACATCAGAATCAAACATCGAAAGTATTTTTAATATATAAATCTCATTCTTATGATTTCAAAACACTACTTATTTTTAATTTTTTACCACTGGAATCATTTTTTATGATTTATTTCGTATCAACCAAATCTTTAAATAAAAAATTCGAAAATTGAGAAAGAGAAGAGAGTGAGAGAGGGAGGGAGAGTAGAAGGGTGGGCCCGCATCTTAGTGACCTGGCCCAATTGCGGTTGTCACGTGAGCAGCGGTCAGCGCCGGGTCAAAGGCAGACCAAAACAACGCAAAGACCAAGATACCCTTCGCGATCAGAGATGAACGAAGAGGAGACGGAGGGAAAAACTATAAAAATGCATGGGGTCTTATTCCCCAAAGCATCCGAATGCTGACATCGAGCAGCTTCTGCTGGTTGTAAGCAATTTTAGGGAAAAACAAGTCATACAACCAAATCCCACGTTTAAGCATGCAAACTGAAGCTTAGAACAAAATGAATATGAGGGTACCTTGAATTGAGACAATGGCCGTGGAAGCAGGGAGTAAGAGGCGCCACAAGTTCTGTGGCTTCGGTGGCTAGTTGAGGGCCCAAACGTCCACAAAATGTGAAATCGAAAGTATGGTTGAGTTGCTAAGGTGACGACGAATCTAGGGGTATGGATATATATAGGCAAGGAGATGTGGTTTAGGGTTCGTGTATGTGTGGTGTGAGAAGAGGTTTTGGTCGGTTTGGGAAAGCTCGAATAATTGACAAAAATACTAAAAAGTTGGGATAATATTGTGGGAAATCTTGCAAGGAATCCAACGAGCCTAAGAACTCGTGATTTGGTTGAGAAACGAGGGAGATATGGCCATCTGAAAAATAAAAAATTTCAGAAATTACTATTCACCAGCGCTGGTCTCCTACTCAAGGTAGGAGATGATCTGCAAGCTATTGGATTATGATCCAACGGTCCATGTGCATGATATTTATTAGGTTGCCAAATACAAATCGGACTAAAGTTCTTATTTAATCATTTAACTTTTTCTCTTTTCCTATTTGAGGGTGCAAACAAACTCTAAAATTAACCAAACTTTACAACTTGACTGATTTTGACGTGTAAAATCCGAATATGAAATTATTTTTGCCTTTTGGGGACTTTTGATAGGTTAAATAATTCAAATCATGTTTTCTCTTTCCTCATGCATTAATGACTATAGGATTATCCAAAAATTATAAAACTTCTCCCGTAAGTCATATTAAGTATGTTGGATACGAATTTGTCAGTATTTCCATTTGTTGAAGTTATTTGTTATTTTAAATAATGAGTTGAATGTTTTGCATACTTTCTCTCCCTTAAATTTATTTTCTCAACAAATATTTGTCAAATTTATTAAAAATTCATCCAAAGGTATATTTTAACATGTAGAAAACAAATTTGGCATTATTTTATTTTTTTAAAGACTTTTATTATTTTATTTAATTCATTTAAAATTTATCACTTATTTATCCTTTTAATTTGTTGGAGGTATCTAGAAACTTACTAAAAATATAAAACTTGGCCTATAAGTAATACTAAACGTGAGGAATATGATTTTGATATTAATTAAAATTTTCAACATATGTTTAATATTTTTTGTCTTTAAAGTATTTTGTCTCTCCTGAATAAAATAAAGTATTTAACATTGATCAAATTAGATGCAAATTCACACATAGACTCATATAAATATTTAAATTACGAATTTGAGGTTTATTTCCACTTTTGAAGTCATTAAATATTTTATTTAATATTTTGAAGGAAAACACCATTTTCTTTTCTAATTAAAATAGATATGGTTATTATTATCCTAAATTGGTGAAACTTGGCCTCCAAGCCAAGGCATATCTTAAGAAAACGAATATGAGGTTATTATTATCCAAGAAGTTTTTCCTTTTAACACATTATCCATTATTTCTATTATTTCTCCCATTAATAATCCAATATCCCGTTTAAGCATTATCTTTGAGTCCCTTTTTCTCTTCCTTGCACCCTAAGGCATAGAAAATATCTAGAACGAATCTATACCTCCATTATCCCACTAACATTATTTATTTCGTATTTTGTGGACTTATAACTCACTATTCTCAATTATAGACACCTTGTCTTTTATGCACATATCCTATATACCTTTTATTGCTTTTATGATTAATTTGAAGGTATTGGGTAATTTTAATTTATATTCTACATTTTAATGTGATTTATACTTGCATTAATATATTTAAGGTAACTAAAGAGCATATACTAATCCTTGTTTGGCTAAACCTCCAATAACTAAGGGTTCTAAGCTATTAACCCTGGAATAAGATTAAGTCCTAGGTTTCAGTATGTTACAGACCCCTAGCGGATGCTTTTGTTATAAAGTTTTATCCTACAGAGAGGACAATCCGCAACATGCAGAAGATTACCTCTTTTGCATAGAAGATGGGAGAGAAATTGCACGAGGCATGGGAGCATTTCCAGGAGTACCTTAGGGATTGCCCGCACCATAATTATCACAAGGGGTTCCTAGTGACCACTTTCTATAATGGGTTGAATCATATGGAAAGGACTTTGTTAAATGCAACCGCCGACAGTGATTTTCTCAGGAAGAAGTCAAGTAGAACCATGAAGATAATAGAAAACATAGTTGCACTGCAAGTAGGAGTAGACTATGAAAGGAATGACAGAGGCCAATCAAGGAAGGTAGGGGTTGAAGGACCATCTATGGAAGCCAAGGCTTTAGAAACTATAACAACTCAAATTCAAAAAATAGCAACTAATGTGAAACAGCTGAAGGATATTGTAGTCAAAGGCAAGAAGCATAGCGAGAAAGTCATGAAGTGTGTCACCTGTGAAGAAGGAGGACATGGGCTCGATAACTGCATCTATACCAGGGCAGAGGAAAGTGAAGAAATCAAAAGTGAAGAAGAGACTACGCAAAACATTTCCTATGCTAACTTTAAGAGGCCAGAACACCCTGGTTTGAGCTATGGAAACAAGGATGCAGCTGAGAATTCACACCAACTAAGCAATTCACAAAAACCGCCGCCAGGTTTTGAAAAGAGAAGCAGACAAATGCAGTATACTCAGACAACCAATTATCAGACCAATAAGAATAACTACTCATCACAAGGTAAGAACCAGACTCGCCAAGGGAAAGGACCAAGCCAAGGAATGAGCCAAGGCCAAGGATCGGGGCTAGGAAAAGATAACAGCCAACAAGACTTAGTAACTCAACTATTCAATTTTTCTAAGAGGCAGGCCATTGTGAACGATCAACTAACCCAAAGTGTTGTAGCTAATTCTGGCATCCTAACAACCATGCAAGTTCAGATGGTAGATATGCAAACGCACCAATGCCAAATTGACCAACAACTCGCATAATTGGCAGAGTTAGTAAAAAATCCCTCGGGAAAAATTCCATCAAATATAGAGACTACAAAAATGGCTACCCTCTGATCTGGGAGGATGTTGATCAACTTTGGAACTAGGGACAAGAATGAGGAAGGGAAAGAGGAAGAACCACAACTCGAGGAAGAAGTTTATCTGAGAAGGCTGCTGACAAGGGAAAGTTTGCTAAAGAAAGTAGAAAGAAAAATGGAGGAGCTAGGGATCCTGATCCTATTGAAGAAATCTTCACAAAAAAAAATCTGTATGCACCAAGAATATTGTTCCCATACAATCTCATCAAGGCACACCTAAAGAAAAGATATGAAAAATTTATGGAAGCAGTGAAGAAGTTGCATATATATGTTCCATTCCTTGATGCTTTAGAGGAGATGCCCACATATGCAAAGTTTTTCAAAGATCTCATCACAAAGAGAAGAAGGGGAAACCATGTTGAGACTGTACACCTAGAAAATATGTCTAGTGCTTTTGTACAAGTTGAATTGCCAACTAATAAGAAAGACCCAGGAGCTTTTAACATCCCCTTTTGTGTTGGGGACAACATTGAAAGGAAAGGTCTAGCAGACTTGGGAGCAAGCATTAGCCTCATGCCCCTAAGTTTAGCACAAAGACTGTGATTGACCGACATGGTCAAGAAAAATATGAGGATTGAACTGGCAGATCACACGTTTAAGAGACCCGTTGGTATAGTGGAAGATGTCCCGGTCCGTGTGCGACAATTCTTCATACCTTGTGATATCGTTGTGATAGACATTGTGGAGGACCCGAAGTGTCCTATGATATTTGAACGACCATTTTTGTCAATTGGAAGAGCTCTGATAGATGTTGTCGAAGGCATCATAACTCTCTGAGTTGGAAATGACCACATAGACTTCAAGGTGAAGGACGCCATGAAGGGATTGTTACAACCTCAATTTTCCATGTGATTTCATAATTGAAATGTAATAATTTTATGAATATGGACTTGAATTGAGACGGTTGTATGCTTTGCCTCAAAGAATGGATTCCTTCACAAATCTCCCCTTTGATTTGAATTTTGTAATATCTACTATTTTGATAATCCAATAATGGATATAAAAGAGAAGAAGAGAAGAAAAGTCTAAATAATGGGGAAAGATACAAGATAATGAATATTAAGCAAAGTATTTATGAAAAATATATGGAAATATCTAGAGGGTGGCATTGATGACCACAATTGATTAAATTTCATTTAATTTGGCCTTGTTTTTTTGTTAATGGGCTTTGTTGGCCATTAAGCCCAATTGAAAAGAAAAGAGAAATAAAAAGAAAAGGATTTATCTGATAAAAGGAAATATATAAGAAAAGGATAAAAATAAGAGGAAAAAGGCAAAGGGATATTTCCCAATATGGGATTTCATGCCTTTAGGGTTCCTTGAGGTCCAAAGGATTCATTATGTTAAGATAATGGCAAAGGAAAAAGAAGTATCAATTAAAATTGGTTAAATTAATGGATAACTTGGATGTGAAGGAAACACCCTTATCTGTTGGAATTTGGGTTTCAAATTTAATACTCGATTAGATAATGCCAATATGGATTTTTCTCTAAAATTTGAGAAAAAAATAGTAATCTAGGAAAGAGAAATGAATTTCCCAAGTTTCCTTGTTAAAATCCCCTTTTATTCGTTTTTTTAAGAAATTGGGTTTTGGGGAGCGATATCGGTCGTTGGATGACCCGCGTGGTCGAAGGGACCACGGATCCAAGGGCAGTTGATCATCATCTACCCCGAATCACAGGAGGATTGGGAGAATAATTGGGAGTTCAATTTCCCAGAGTTTGAGACGATAATTCGAAGATCTAGCGAGTCCATCGACTTCGGGAGAATGTTCCAAAGCATCTAGACCCTAAGTTTACGTGTTATTGTCAATGAGGGGAGAAGTTTCCAATTCGCCGGACTTCCAAGCCCGACTGTGTATATATAGGGGGGGTTATTCGAGGGTACTAGAAGACCTAATTCTTATCCCAGCCACTACGGAGAGCAACGACGAGTCCAGCAACGACCTAAATTGCGAGTTTCATCCTAACCTACCCCCTCTGCAACATGCTGACCATGGCAGAACTCTGGTGACTTGTTTGCGGTGAAGGTCAAGTGGGATCGAGCAATTGAATGACTCATCAAGTTTGGGCAACGACGGTGGAGCTTCTGAGCACCTCCATTTCTTTGCTGGTAGCCTGGAGCTCGGAGTCAACTGAGGAGTTGACCGCAGCCCTACGAGCGATCGAAGGAAGATGACGACCGAAGATCGTCCAATCGTAGTCCATGGTGATCTCGAGCTGAGATCCAACGAGTGAGAGCGAGAGAGGATAACTTAGGTGCACACAATAGGAACCATCCGATCCAAGGAGCGGATCATTGGTCCACCGATCTAGCGGTCTGCGATTTTCCAGTAATTTCCCTCTCTGCTCAATTAATACTGAAAAAGGGTTTTCCTTGCTAAAATCGTAGAAATTAATAGAAAACTCATATGAATAAACTTTATACATAAAAGTTGATCAGAAAAATGCAACGAATAAGATAAAAAATAGTTTGAAGGCCTGAATCCGTATCTTTTTGCAAAAGTATATTATTTTGATGGAAAATGTATTAAAATTAGGTTAGAAACCCTAATTGATGGTAATGGATGTTTTTATGAGTAGTAATAGGTTAATTCAAGTATTATTAACCTGTTATATGATAATGTTGAATCTTAACCTGATTTAGATGATTAATTGCATGATTTAGGGTTTTAAACCTAATTCAATGGATAATATATGTAGAAACCCTAAAAGTGAATAAAAGAAGAGAAAATGTGAAAATATGAGAATATTTGGTTAAAAGATGATCTTAGGATCTTTTATGAGAAGTCGATGAGAAAATTAGGGTTTGTGAGTAATTTTGTATAATTAGGGTTTAAGGGTGTTAAAAATATGACAAAACCCTAATTGCATACGAAACCCTAAAAGAGGTAGAAAACCTAAAAAGGGATAGAAACCCTAAGAAGCAAGAAGGTTTGGGTAAATATTAATAAAAAGGAAATTGTATGTTATTTAGGAATCTTGCTTGCTTTCTTGGATTGGATTTCTTTTCTTATTGGTTGATTCTATCTCAAAGATGTGCAAAATAGGTATGTGGTTATTTATGGTTAACCACTTTAGTTTCACAAAGGTTTTCCAGATGTTTGATCGCATTGAATGCAACCTATCTGTTTGGATGTTCATATGTGAAAATTATAATGACACTATGATTATCACAATTATGATATAGTATGTATTCTCACACCTACATGCCACCCCGATGTAAGATGCAATGAGGTCAAGCCCAAGAGGGAAGACCCATGGGCACCATGAGTGGTGACCCCAGGCACCAAGCTCAGGATAGAGAAGGTGGCCTATATTGCGTGACTAATGGGTACTATGATAGGTGACCCCATGCACCAAGCTCAGGATGGAGAAGGTGGCCTTAAGTCTATTACAAAAGAGAAACCCTAAAGAGGGTATTCTAGGGTTAGGGCAAAAGCGGTGGCGAATGTCACATTGAAGATGTAAATTGGATTGTTAATTAACTTGATTGTGATATTTAGGTTGTTAGCAATATATGTGAAATTTTGGTTGTCCCCACATACCGACATATTCATTTATGCTGACCGACGTTTTGTTTTTCGGCGTTTTAGGTACAATATTGAAAATGACAAATAGTAAAGTGACACATGGTGAAAATAAGAATTAAAGTACAATGAGGATTAGTTAGAGTAGACTCCACTTATGGATAGAAGTTAGATATCCAAGTTTTTGAAAAAGATATGCAAAGTTTTATTTTATTCCAACTTTTCAGTATAGTTTGGTAGAATTTTATAATTATTATTGATTATTTGTCGAACCTTTGATCTGGTTAATTGGGATAACAGCCGTGACCTCTTAGTCCCCTTAATTGGGGGTTACTAGGAGGCAGGGTCATTACATTTGGTATCAGAGCATTGGTTCCTCATTTAATCCTTAGTAATTATTAAATTTTACAAATTCCATAGAACTGAGGGAGTTATTAGAGGATATTCCGAAATATAGAGGTGTCTAGAAAAGGATCACGTCTGGGGGATGGCAATATTTTCCTCCGCCCCGCTAGTCGGTTTATGAGGACTCTCAGATCTGTGTGACTGCCTG
Source organism: Alisma plantago-aquatica (assembly GCA_963693085.1). Lineage (NCBI taxonomy): Eukaryota > Viridiplantae > Streptophyta > Magnoliopsida > Alismatales > Alismataceae > Alisma > Alisma plantago-aquatica. The sequence continues at coordinate 1,422,321,344 of OY856409.1, forward strand.
GATAATGTCTTAGGATCTGACTCAAAATAAGATACTTTTAGGACTCTCTCATCTTGTTCATCCCTTCTCAACTCAAATTCTCTTAAGGATTCTAAGAGTTAGGATTTTCTCTCTCTCCCTCACCCTCTTGAGGTATGGGTATGTATGAAAGATTAAGGAATCCTCCACAAAATTAATGAAAGGCATGTAACCAAGATGCCATGGACATAAGCTTAATATTTTAAGAATAAACTAAAGATTAGTTGCATTCTTAGGATGTATGACATGTGTTGTCATGTCCTTAGGAGAGACCTGAGGTTAGACCTTCTTGTCAGGAGGATGAGTAAAGAGTTGGTCTTGGAGGCAGAGATCTCCATTAAAGGTAGATGGCACATCCTCTGAGGATGATGCTAACCCTAACCATAAGTGGTGGTTAGAGAGAGATGGCATGGTGAGTTAGATGTCATGGTCAACCATGTGTGTGGGTTGACACACTTTTGGTTTTGAATACCCATGAGAAGTGTGATCTTGGTTGACCTAGTGTCTTTTGGATGACCCAGTCTGGAAGGGTCGTGCATGTTAGGGTGAAGGATAACTCCTTCATTAATGAGCCTAGTGATGACCATATAGAAACCCTATTGGCTTATATGAGAATGGCAGAGTATGCACCCAGAGTACGTCAGTAGTGTTGACAGTAGGATAAAACCCAGGCCAGAAGGGCATGTTAGATAGTTTATGAGATAAGCATAAAGATCTATGGATAATCTTGAGCGAACATAGGTTTCACCCATATAGGTATATGCATGTGAGCTTGATCCACCTTAGAGAGAGAACCTCTAGTAGTAAGGTTGTTTGTAGGGTTAAGATCTAGAGAGAGAGCAAGACCTGAGCAAGAAGGTTGGAAGCTTAGACTCTGAGATATGAGGATCAGTGAGGAGTTAGTGTTGGTATGTATGCCCTGAGAGCCAATCATGGGATGATTGGTGGGATACATTAATATTGATTTGATAGAGATCAAAGGCAAGCTTCCAATTCTTTCTGGTTCAGTCATATGAGATAATGATAGAACAAATTGAATGTCTAGAGAATGACAGTACTCAATGATGTATGCTTTTAGGTTAAGGACCTGAATGATGAGATCATATGGATGCTAAGAGTTTGTACATTCTTATTATGTCCCTAGTCAGATGTCATTATGGAAGGTAGATAGACAACAATGACACAAAAGACTAGATTGTGGTGTTAGTTGATGACAAAATCTCGTTAGTCATGATTTGGAGATATCAAACCAAACACATAAGTACTTGTTAGAGAACAAGTGTATCAGTCAGACCCACCGTGAGTTTGACACATGGAACCATGACATGGTAGTCACAGTCAGTTCTCACAGTGATGGTGGTGAGTGTGATTCTTTGACCTAAAATCACTACACTCAGCACATGTCGTTGGGTACACTTTGACATCATCAAATGCAGTCCTGAAACATGGGTTGTTATAAAGGTGATGATTGGGTGGCTTTGACACATGGGGCTTTTGAGGGGTGAGTGATAGATATGAGATTTGTCCCTCCTGAGGGAGTTTGATATCCGTGGCCACTTGATGAGTAGGATTGAGATAGGTGTGCACACGCATGTGTGAATAAATATGTGATATTGATGTCATACATATCTCCTCCAATCTACTCTGAGATCAAGAAAGTGAATGAATGTTGACAGGATGACTGTTCCATGCCTTGAGTTCATTTAGGATATCAATGAGAAAGGAATTATACATTCGTTGTAACACCAATCACAGATTGTAGGATTGAAAGTTGTTCTCCAACTTTCTATTTCACTTGGGTAGCACTGATGTGCGACTATGCACCACTCTTTACTTGTGAAATCATAAGTGTTATGGACTTTCACTGCCGACGTGAAATGGACATGTAGGGTCACACACATAGGATTTAACTTGGAAGGGGATTTATCCACAAATAATGTTTAGATTGATTACTAAAGGAGTTTAGTAGTTCAATTAAACACTCAATCAATTGATAGCTCAATATAATAGTGTTCAAGGTGTTGGACCGATTGATTAGAGTATCTAATTGATTGAAACTACAATTGACTGATTATGCACAGTCTGTACTCCCAACCGATCGACTCATATGATGAACCGATCAACTCAGGTTGTTGAACCGATCGGCTCATGTGATGAACCGATCGGCTCAGAATAGGATGAATCGACCGGTTCAAGGGTTGAACCGATCGGCTCAACTGGTCCAAACGAGCGAGTTGGGAAAGTTAGGTTGGTGAGAAATTTTCTTTCATTTCACTTGTCCAATTTGATTGGAACAAGGATTGGTATTTGGATCAATTTGAAACAAAAAGAGGAAAAGTCAATCGGGAACTGATCAGGACCACGAACCGATCGACTCAGAAGTGAACCGATCGACTCAGGTGTTCCAACCGACCGGTTCAGGTGTGAACCAATTGGCTCAGATCCCCAACCGTTCGGTTCATGCTTGAAATGATCGGTTCAGCTGGTGCAGTTGGTTGTTTTGTGGAAAATCTCGAACCCTTCTACTCCTGCTTTAGTCCCACATTTCCCGGGGTAGAGAACCCTGTCCCATGACCCTCCTATATATAGGGGTATTGGGGGATTCTCAAAGTACAATTCAGAACACCAATTTCTCTGCAAAGTTTTCGTTCTCTCTGGTTGTGGTAACCAAGAGAGCCCGAGCAAGTGCTACCTGATAAGGGAGGCATAGCAAGGGAAAGACAACTGGTTGCAGGAGAGTGTGTCGGTGACTAGTACGCTGACAGGAGGGTACGACTCCTTCTAATTCCTTGTGGTACAAGGAGATCAGAGTTCCAGGCAGTCTGTGTGGACTACTTCAGAGGCGGGAGACTTCTACTGCTCAGAGGACAACTATCAATCCCGATAGTCCCGGTGAGACCAGGAGTTGTACAAACATCGTCTAAGACCGGAGGTGAAGACTGTGCAAGCTGCGAGGTAACGTCGCCGAGCAAGCCTCAGGACAAGGTATGTATCTACAAATCATCCTTCCTATTATATAGACGTTGACACGATTCCTTTATACTGGGTTCAGGGAGAAGAAATTTTTTGGTTTCACTGCCTTCTCTGTCTCCCCTAAAACCCAACAGTGGTATCAGAGCCACGTCAACTGCTCTATACTTTAGGATTATCGATGTGATCGATTTTGGTTTGTCGCCTATTTTTATTGCATACGATGTGAATAAAATTGGCTTTATGCATGTCCAATCCTAAATCCACAAATCCCAATATAAATATATGATATGTAATATGAATGCACTCAATACGCATCACCCTTAAACGAGTTTTGTGGTGGATGTATAGTGTGTTTATGGCCAATAAACCCTATATATGTGTGCTTGGTTGAATGTGGTTGCTTGCATCTTAGTCTGCGCACCGATTCCCTACCTCCTTATTTCTGATGTAACTCGAGATTTTTCTACCTTTTCTCCCCCCAAATGTAACTCGGGGTTTCTCAAATTCAAATGTAAAATAGGATAGATCTTTTATTTCGTGTTATGTCAAAGAACGGAGGACAATCTGACGACAACTGAGACGATCAGTTCAAGGCGTGAACCGATCGATTGGTGATCTAGATGATCGGCTTGACAAGCGAGACAAGCAGATGGCGACCTGAGGAGATGCACGATGACCAGGTGAGCCGATCAGTTTAAGGAGCCAACCAATTGGCTGGTGGCACCCAGACGACCGGCCAGGGTGAGCAGGTCATTCATGTGATGAGTTGATCAACTCAGATGGCTATAGCACTTCATCATGGACAAGTTGCATGTGATGTAGACCTAGATGACCGTGATTCCTCTTGGCTTGAGGAATCACATTACGATGACCATAATCATCGCTTTTATCGTTTCACATGTTTTTTGTGGGATATAGCATGTATATGATACGTACTATGTATTGTGGTGATTGGATATGTATATGTACCTATAAAACCAAATCCCTCATCTAAATATTAAGTCTTATACGCCTTCCATTAGCGGCACCATGAAAAACCTGATCGACCAAGCATAGGTTACGCCAAAGCGTGGTGCACCGTCTATCTCGCAAAAGTGTGAAGGATAAACATGTAGGTTCTGCCAAAGCAGGGTGCATGTTTACCGTGTCGGCTTTTGGGTTAGACTTAATTGGTGATTCTTAGAGCGTCTAAGCCCAGAGGCACGGAATGTTCATGGCAAGGTGTTGCACATGTTCATTCATCAAGAGTTTCATATGATGCAATTGGCATGACGGCCTACCTAAATAGTCAAGATTGTGGGCGATCAGCCAAAGCTGACTCATAACTTGATGAAATATGAATCTTGCTCACTAGAAGGTTGTACGCTACAATCTTTCGAATTGATGGTGAGGGCTATCAATTTGAAAAAAATAGTGGGAGTGATAATTACTTAAAGTCCTAATTATATCGTCAACCTTTCAAATCAATCAAATAAGTCAAAATTGAGTTTTTGGACTAAAATACATATATTTCCTTTTGTACAATGAAAGGTTAATCAACAAACACTTTTTGCGATCGGTCTTTGAGACCAACAAATTAAATGGGAATAATTCCACGACTGGTTAGGATGTTGAGAAGTGTTCTCAATCGAAGAGCAAAAGCTCTAAGTCCTAGTTATACCAGAACCAAATGAACTCGATTCCACCACACCAACGACTGAAAGTATGCTTATGGAATCATACCGAGGATGCCATTGATGTGGAGTGCTTGATGTTGTGTTCTCTGAACTATGAGTTGCAGAGACAACATGAGACATATGATTTCTCCAATACATTGTCCTAGTATGTCATGACAGAAGGAGATCCAGTAAGGTATTCAGACACTCAATGTGATTGCGTATGTGGAAAAACCTGACTAGAAGGATTCCCTCTGAGCCAAGAGTTGGATACTAGTATGATACTAAAAATGTTGCGAGAATCATACAGTTCATGATGAACTACATCATGAACAACTTTGACAAGCATTGACAAAGTTGTTGGACATGTTGAGGACAGTAGAAGAAAAGATCAAGAAAGACAAACCCTAATCTTTAATGTGACCGATGAAGGGTAAGTCTCAAAGGCAAGGACAAGGGCAAAGCAAAGAAGCGTTCTGATGCTAGCCAACAATCCAAGCCGTCTTTAGCCTTGAGGCATAGATGAAGAAGGATAAGCGTAAGTATGTGATGCTGATCAACAGAAAGAAAGGCAGGTCCAAGGGCAAGGGCAAGGACAAAGCTAAGAAGCGTTCTGATGCTAGCCAAGTATCCCAAGTCGTCTTCAGCCTCAAGGCACATGGGAGGGTGAATGAGGGAATTGCCCTCTATATTTGGAAGAACAAAAGAAGAAGAAGGAGGGGATGGAGATCTCCACCTAAGGTATGATGAAATGAACTGCTTCTTTATCTGAGGTATATGATACCAAAATATGGATTTGTCATATATGATATGCAAGATCTACAAAGAAGTGATGGCCTTTGTGAAAGGACCAAGAAAGGAGTACTCATCATTGGAGCAAGTGTTGCTGCCATGGATAGGAGTACCTTTTAGTTTATTTCAGCCTAAAGGGAACGAAATAGAGTTGAGAAATGCTATTTCAATTTGCCAATAGAAACACTTTATTGTTGCATCTTGTTGTGACAAAGATGGCTATCAATATAGTTAATGTTTCAATTTCAAAGATATGATCTTTGTGGTAATGCCTTGTTTATCTTGTGGTACTTGGTATGCATAAGATAAAATGATACCTAAAAGTTATTGATAACTCAAACAATCAAATTAGCATAAATCATGAAAAATTCATTTCTAGTTTCCATATGATGGATAAATCTAGACTCTTTTGGTTAGAGAACCAGTAAGAGACATGAATCTCTTAGACATGATTAATCAATATTCACTAGTGGTAGTGGGAGAATGATTATCCTATTAGGTATAATACATGTGATGTATTTACATACCTATTAGAGTTAATGCTAGTACTTCAAACAATGTTTAGAGAAATAGCAATATGAATATCTTGAAGTGTTCAAGAATATCATAGATGAAGTACAAATTTAGTAAAGTGTTAATTCTTGATGAGATCAATGAATGAAATACTTGAACCAAATGTTTGAGATCCTTATGAGTGATTATGATAGTGTATCATAGTGAACTCATGATTAAGGCATGGTGATGTCTAAATCACAAGGAGTCATACTCTAAGGAGTTAGAGGATGATTATCAAATAACTAAGTTCTTCTTAAATAAAGAATACCCCACACTAATAAAGGACATTAAGAATCACAAGGAGTTGTGAGTTCTCATATCCTTGACAGATACACCTCGATTATCTATGTGATGAGTTGGTCATGTGATGAGTCAACTATCTAGATGAATATGAGGAACCAGATTTTGAGTTATGGTTTATGGCCATTACATCCTAAATGACTTCCATGTGAACCATAAGGTATGACCTTGATGGTAGCACCCATTGGGATGAAATCCATAAGTGCGAATGAGTCATAAGCGTTAAGACACATGGATAACATTTTGAGAAGGATGATGCTTGTTGATTGCAACTTAATGACTAAGAGATTTGGCATACAGATACTAAAACTACATTTCTATGAGGAATAAAACAAGGATGTGTACGTGATACAACCTATAAGGTTTATGAATCCATCAATGCAAATGAAGTCTATAAGTTACAATGGACTAATCAATGTGATTGATTGAGTACAAGAAACTCAGAACTGTGGTATTTATTTTGATAATATAGTCAAAGGGTTTGACTGATATGTCAAAGATAAAGAAGGGATCTGTGATTTAGTGGGAGCATATTTGTATTCCACATGCCGATGAGGAATGAGATGTTCAAGAATGGAATCCTTTATGGAAATTATCTTTAGGGAATATATATAAGTTTCCTATGTGATAGGAATAGAGATCTATAAAGATAGTTCTTGAAAACCTCTTGACCTAGAAAAGAGAGAGCATACATTGGAAATCTATACTGAAGGGTTCAATATGCACAGATTCAGTGGGAGAAAACTTATCCATGTTACATGGAGTTAGTATCCCAAGGCCAAGTGTCGAATTCTTATGAAGAATGGGAACACTAAGAATAGATGTGAATCTATCATGTATGAAATTATCCCATTATCTTGCATGTATGGACATAGCAAGAATAAAATGCATTCATCATCTTATATGTAGGACATGACAATATGATGTGCTCATCCTGATAACTCGTATGTGGGACATGACGAGTGGATGTCTGTCTAGTTCCAATAAAGGTTACTGGAATACCATAAGAACTTGATAAGTACTTGAGAAGTACTAGTTCTATGGAAATAAGGAAGGGTTCACTGTAAAGAGTTACATTGATACGAACTTCCAAAAAGGACAAAAAATTAATCGCAAAATATATATGGGATATATAAAAGTGAATGTTTGTTGATAAATGGAAACGTTCCAATAAAGCCATTTTAAATGGAAAACCTGAGTATCCATGCGTTAGAGAATAGCAGTGGATACTATATGGATCTAGAAGTTCATGAGATGAACTTATAGATATTCCGGTCATTGATGACAAATAAGGAGTGCTTGGTCATGCAATGTGGCTAAAGGTTAGCAAAGGAATACTAGATCGCATATTACGACAACTCCATCTCATACGTGTGACATACAACGAAGAGATGAGAGACATGCAGTTAATACCGATTCTGGCAAGGTGTTGCCATAACTCACTGCGTAAGCACTAGAGCATAGTAACATGTGGGACATGTTTGAAGATCACTATGAATATGATTCAAGGGTGATTGGCTCACAGTGCAAGTGGGAGTCTGTTGGTATGTATGCCCTGAGAGCCAATCATGGGATGATTGGTGGGATACATTAAGATAGATTTGATAAAGATAAAAGGCAAGCTTCCAATTATTTCTGGTTCAGTCATATGAGATAATGATAGAACAGATTGAATGTCTAGAGAATGACAATACTCAATGACGTATGCTTTCAGGTTAAGGACTTGAACGATGAGATCATACGGATGCTAAGAGTTGGTACATTCTTATTATGTCCCTAGTCGGATGTCATTGTGGAAGGTAGATAGACAACAATGACACACAAGACTAGATTGTGGTGTTGGTTGATGACAGAATCTCGTTAGTCATGATATGGAGATATCAAACCAAACACATAGGTACTTGTTAGAGAACAAGTGTACCGGACATACCCACCGTGAGTTTGACACATGGAACCATGACATGGTAGTCACATTCAGTTCTCATAGTGACAGTGGTGAGTGTGATTCTTTGACCTAAAATCACTACACTCAACACATGTCATTGGGTACACTTTGACATCATCAAACGCAGTCCTGAAACATGGGTTGTTATAAAGGTGATGATTGGGTGGCTTTGACACATAGGGCTTTTGAGGGGTGAGTGATAGATATGGGATTTGTCCCTCCTGAGGGAGTTTGATATATGTGGCCACTTGATGAGTAGGATTGAGATAGGCGTACGCACGCACATGTGAATCAGTATGTGATATTGATGTCATACATATCTCCTCCAATCTATTCTGAGATCAAGAAAGTGAATGAATGTTGACAGGATGACTGTTCCATGCCTTGAGTTCATTTAGGATATCAGTGATAAATGAATTATACATTCATTGTAACACCAATCACGGATTGTAGGATTGAAAGTTGTTCTCCAAATTTCTATTTCACTTGGGTAGCACTAATGTGCGACTAGGCACCACTCTTTGCTTGTGAAGTCATAAGTGTTATGGACTTTCACTGCCAATGTGAAATGGACCTACAGGGTCACACACATAGGATTTAACTTGGAACAGGAGTTTATCTACAAATGATATTTAGATTGATTACTAAAGGAGTTTAGTAGTTCAATTAAACACTCAATCAATTGATAGTTCAATATCATAGTGTTCAAGGTGTTGGACCGATTGATTAGAGTATCAGACTGATTGAAACTGCAATTGACTAGTTCTGCACAGTCTGCACTCCCAACCGATTGGCTCATATGATGAACCGATCGACTCAGGTTGGTGAACCGACCGACTCATGTGATGAACCGATCAGCTCAGGATAAGCTGAATCAACCGGTTAAAGGGTTGAACCGATCAGTTAAACTGGTCCAAATGAGTGAGTTGGGAAAGTCAGGTTGGTGAGAAATTTCCTTTCGTTTCACTTATCCAATTTGATTGGAACAAGGATTGGTATTTGGATCAATTTGAAACAAAAAATAGGAAAAGTCAATCGGGAATTGATCAAGACCACAAACCGATCAACTCAGAAGTGAACCGATTGGCTCAGGTGTCCCAACCGACTGGTTCAGGTGTGAACCGGTCGACTCAGATCCCCAACCGATCGGTTCATGCTTGAAATGATCGGTTCAGCTGGCGCAGTTGGTTGTTTTGTGGAAAATCTCGAACCCTTCTACTCTTGCTTTAGTCCCGCATTGCTCGGGGTAGAGAACCCTGTCCCATGACCCTCCTATATATAGGGATATTGGGGGCTTCTCAAAGTACAACTCAGAACACCAGTTGCTCTGGAAAGTTGTTTTTCTGTCTGGTTGTGGTAAATGAGAGAGCCTGAGCAAGTGCTACCCGATAAGGGAGGCATAGTAAGGGAAAGATAACTACAGAAAGGTAAATGGTTGCAGGAGAGTGTGTCGGTGACTGGTACACCGACAAGAGGGTATGACTCCTTCTAATTCTTTGTGGGATAAGGAGATCAGAGTTCCAGGCAGTCCGTGTGGACTACTTCAGAGGCGGGAGACTTCTGCCGCTCGGAGGACAGCTGTCAATTCCGACAGTCCCGGTGAGACCAGGAGCTGCACAAACACCGTCCAAGACCAGAGGTGAAGACCGTACAAGCCACGAGGTAACGTTGCCGAGAAAGCCTCGGGACATGGTATATGTCTACAAACCATCCTTCCTATTGTATAGACGTTGACACGATTCCTTTATACTGGGTTCGGGGAGAAGAAATTTTTTGTTTCCGCTACCTTCTCTGTCTCCCCTAAAACCCAATAGTTGGGTATGTTTTAACCTAGAATGAATGACCTATGTGGATGGTTGTGGTTGCCTCTTGCATGATCCATGGAGGCTTGTGGCATCTGGGTTGCCTTTAGAGGAACCAAACCCTAGAGAAGGAAAGAGACTTATTGAACCAAGCTATGGATGTTGTAGGTTCTTACCTTACCTTCTAGGGATAGGAAGAAGAGTTCCCTAGACCCTGAGAAAGTATAAGGTCAAGTTGTGAGGCCTTATACCTAGTTGGTTGTACTTGAGGAGGACTCGACTCTGAGGTTTTGTTCATGTGGAAGGATAATAGGACGTGTATGATGTACCTCATGCATGCTTGGTTCATCTTTAGAATGTTGAGCATGCTGTTGGGCAATTGTTGCATAAGAGGAGAACCTAGGATTCTTGGATCTATAAGAGGGGAAGTAGTAGTACCTGGTGCACCTGATGCTCATGACGAGATTTGAGTTTCTATAGATTTGAGAAAGGCTCTCCTCATATTTTGAGGAAAAGGGAAAAACCCCTTAAATTAAGGGGTATGTTTGATAAACCCCTCACATATAGGTTGGTGACATGGGCATGTAGGATGATGGTCCAATGTTGAGGAATGAGAACAAGTATGACCTACCATGGAGAATTAGTATGGTTTAGTAGGTGGTCTATTTGTTAGCTATGTGCCTTAGTAGCTTTCTAGGGTTAAGCATGCTCATGTGGATATAAACCCTAGGCATAGGGGCATTTATGACCTTTGTTGCTATCAAGAGATAGTTTCCTCCCATCATGGGAAGGGAATCTTCTTTAGGGTATGGATCAACTTTTGTTGGGTTTGAGGTAACCCAAAGAGGTCTCATAGGATCTTGAGAAGCTAGGTAGAAAGTACATAGAAGGAACCTGTAAACCCATAGATAACCATCTCTAAGTGCATGTGGATGTGTTACCATGGAAGTAACCAGTATGGGGCCTGACCGAGGTAGGTAGGTCACCATGATCCCTATGAAAGGATGTAAGTCAGACCATGAATGCCGAGAGAGATGATGGAGAATTGGGTAAGGTTTCAAGTTGGATATGTACTATGTTAGAATCTTAAGTCTATCCTAGGGTCAGGTAGGGATAAGACCAACAGGAGTAGGAGTTGCCTAATTCCCTAGTTGCACATGACCATAGGGTCGAGAAGTAACAACTATAATTGTTTGAGGGCCATGTGTTAGGGGATTGATCACCTTCATGAACTCATGGGACCCAAAGGGCAAATGAGGAGGGCACTCTCTGGTTGCATAAGGGAAGAGGGATGACCCCAAAAGTACCGACACCCTACAGACCTAGAGGAGATGACTAAGGATTGTCTGACAACCCAAGTGGGTTTGAGACCAATTTTCCATGGAAGTAAACTTGATATCGAGATGTTGTTGATGTGGAGGCATGTGATGCACGTTTCAACTTAGATTGGAAGGTGTACTGGAGATGTAGGGTACACCATCTCTACTCTTAGAATGGGAAGAACTCTATATTTGGACTGTAGCCAAATGCCTATTTCCTCTCGTTATGAAGGTGAGAGATAGGGAAATATGCATGCCATACACCAAGGATAAATATGATGAGAGTGGAAACGTTGCTATGATAATAACATACCCTTGTGGAGTGTAGATGTGTGGATGGTTTACCAACATCAATAGAACTAAGGTAGTCATCTTATAAGGATGTTCTTATCATGAGATGTATGGATTTTACTAGTTAAATAAGGTTGAGTTTGATAACCAAGTGGATGAGCTATGAGTTTTCTTGATGAATATAGACTTATAGTTTGAGATGAGATAATAAGTGGAATATCTGGAGGTGTATGTCTTCACTTTTACCTAACACATAAAGATGAAAGGTGGTAATGGATGCTCTTGTTGAAACGCAGCTGCCTAGTTTAGCTAGTGGAAAGGCTGGAAGAGGTGGTTAGGTGAACCCTAAGTTTATGAGATATGTTTGGCTAACACTCAGATGTAACGAGATCCGTTGATCGAATTAATGGTTGCTTGGTTAGCTAGCCTAGGGCTTGTTGTGATAGAAGGATGGCTGTAGAACCTCAGATGCACTTCTCTAGAAAAGAAGGTGATGAAACCCACGACTAGAGTGTTTTAGGGTTTCTAAGGAACCAATCTTGAGGAATCATGACATACATAGATCACGATTTTAAGTTCACCATACACTGTGGTAGTGAGTAGAAGTAGCACTTTGGATGCCTAAGATGAAAAGTGTACAAAATTGCATGTGACTTGTCGCCATGCATGTCAGGAGGTGAAGGATGAACACTAGTAACCCAGTGAGTTGATACAGAGGGTAAAGAGTCCCCGAGGGGGAATGTGAGTTCATCACTATGGATGTTGTGGTAAGTCTCCCATAGACCAAGGGAGGTCAGGATGCAATATGGGTTATGGTATATCGCCTTACCTAGATGACACGATCTAAGAGAAAGAGAGAGTACTGTCAGGGGACAGATCTGGTTGAACTACATGTAAGAGAGATGGTTCAACTACAATATGTTGCGAGTTCAAAGGTTTTTAAGTATGACCTAAAGATTCACTTCCATGAGGTGAAAGTAGATACATGAAGAACTCGATGTTAGTACAACTTATCACCCCTAACTGATGGTTAGCATGATCCAGACTAGAGGGTCTGATGAGAGCATGTGTGCTCGTTTAGGGTGATGTATGGAGATAGTTCTTGTCCTATGTAAGATGTGATGATAGCCACCATAGCTAGTATCGGTATGTAAGAAGCTTTGTAAGGGAGGTTGTGACGGTCACCGCTTCATGAAGATAATGTCAGTGGAAAGACCTTGTGAAGGTCAGAGAGACTACAGTGAGTACAAATGAGGTCACTTTGATCATGCAATGGCTGAGAAATCCCAGGGGGTGACATGAGTCGTGAGCTGATGCAAAGTAGACTGACATGCAATACACAATGGGAGAATATGTGATATAAAATCCGACCCCTCTGAGCTATAGCTGAGAAAGCTGAGACCCCGATACATGTATCCATTTGGGATGGATTGGTGGATATGGTTATATTGAGCCTTGCCCCTCAGGATAACATGATGTATGATGTGTTCCATAAGTCTGATCTAGAGCACTATGTGAGGTACCCAAGCCATGTGCTGATCCATGAACCTATTTATCTTTGAGAGAAGCTGAAATGTCCCGAGTCACCTATGAGGGTACGAGATACCAAGGTGAGAGAGAGCTCAGATGTAAGAATATAAGACGATGATGGTTCTTGGGAAGCACCATGGAGAGGGTAAAGCCACATGGGAGCCATGGTGGACATGAGGAAGTCTTATCCTTCTTGTTTGTATGTTTGAAGGAATTTTGAGGGAAAAATTCCTATAAGAGGGGAAGGATGTTACAACCTCATTTTTCCATGTGATTTCATAATTGAAATGTAATAATTTTATGAATATGAACTTGAATTGAGACGGTTGTATGCTTTGCCTCAAAGAATGGATTTCTTTGCAAATCTCCCCTTTGATATGAATTTTGTAATATCTACTATTTTGATAATCCAATAATGGATATAAAAGAGAAGAAGAGAAGAAAAGTCCAAATAATGGGGAAAGATACAAGATAATGAATATTAAGAAAAGTATTTATGAAAAATACAAGGAAATCTCTAGAGGGTGGCATTGATGGCAACAATTGATTAAATTTCATTTACTTTGGCCTTGTTTGTTTGTTAATGGGCTTTGTTGGCCATTAAGCCCAATTGAAAAGAAAAGATAAATAAAAAGAAAAGGATTTATCTAATAAAAGGAAATATATAAGAAAAGGATAAAAATAAGAGGAAAAAGGAAAAGGGATATTTCCCAATATGGGATTTCATGCCTTTAGGGTTCCTTGAGGTCCAAGGGATTCAAGATGTTAAGATAATGGCAAAGGAAAAAGAAATATCAATTAAAATTGGTTTAATTAATGGATAACTTAGATGTGAAGGAAACACCCTTATCTATTGGAATTTGGGTTTCAAATTTAATACTCGATATAATGCCAAGATAGATTTTCCTCTAAATTTTGAGAGAAAAATAGTAATCGAGGAAAGAGAAATGAATTTCCCAAGTTTCCTTGTTAAATCCCCTTTTATTCATTTTTTTAAGAAATTAGGTTTTGGGGAGCTATATCGGCCGTTGGATGACCCGTGTGGTCCAAGGAACCACAGATCCAAGGGCAGCCGATCATCGTCTACCCCGAATCATAGGAGGATTGGGAGAAGAATTGGGAATTCGATTTCCTAGAGTTTGAGACGATAATTCGAAGATCTAGCGAGTCCATCGACTTCGGGAGAATGTTCCGAAGCATCTAGACCCTAAGTTTACATGTTATCATCGACGAGGGGAGAAGTTCCCAATTTGCTGGACTTCCAGACCTGACCCTGTATATATAGGGGGGCATTTGAGGGCACTAGCATACCTAATTCTTATCCTAACTGCCGTGGAGAGCAACGACGAGTCGAGTGATGACCTCAATTGCAAGTTTCATCCTAACCTACCCCCTCTACAACCTGCTGGCCATGGCGGAACTCCGGTGACTTGTTCGCAGTGAAGGTCAAGTAGGATCAAGCAATTGAATGGCTCATCGAGTTCGGGTGACGACGACGGATCTTCCGAGCACCTTTGTTTCTTTGCTGGTAGCCTGGAGCTCGAAGTCAACCGAGGAGTTGACAACAGCCCTATGAGCAATCGACGGAAGACGACGACTGAAGATCGTCCGATCGTGGTCCACGATGATCTCGGGCTGAGATCCAATGAGCAAGAGCGAGAGCGGCTAACTTAGTCGTGCGCAATAGGAACCGTCCGATCCAGGGAGCGGATCACCGGTCCATCGATCTAGCGGTCTGTGATTTTCTGGTAATTTCCCTCTGCTCAATTAATACTGAAAAAGGGTTTTCCTTGCTAAAATCGTAGAAATTAATAGTAAACTAAGATGAATAAACTTTATTCATGAAAGTTGATCAGAAAAATGCAAGGTATAAGATAAAAAATAGTTTGAAGGCCTGAATCCATATCTTTTTGCAAAAGTATATTATTTTTATGGAAAATGTATTAAAATTAGGTTAGAAACCCTAATTGATGGTAATGGATGTTTTTATGAGTAGTAATAGGTTAATTCGAGTATTATTAACCTGTTATATGATAATGTTGAATCTTAACCTAATTTAGATGATTAATTGCATGATTTAGGGTTTTAAACCTAATTCAGTGGATAATATATGTAGAAACCCTAAAAGTGGATAAAAGAAGTGAAAATACAAAAATATGAGAATATTTGGTTAAAATATGATCTTAGGATCTTTTATGAGAAGTAGATGAGAAAATTAGGGTTTATGAGTAATTTTGTATAATTAGGGTTTAAGGTTGTTAAAAGTACGACAAAACCCTAATTGCATACAAAACCCTAAAAGAGGTAGAAAACCTAAAAGGGATAGAAACCCTAAGAAGCAAGAAGGTTTGGGTAAATATTAATAAAAAGGAAATTGTACGTTATTTTAGGAATCTTGCTTGCTTGCTTGGATTGGATTTCTTTTCTTATTGGTTGATTCTATCTTAAAGATCTACAAAATAGGTATGTGGTTATTTATGGTTAACCGCTTTAGTTTCATGAAGGTTTTTCGGATGTTTGATCGCATTGAATGCAACCTATCTGTTTGGATGTTCATATGTGCAAATTATAAAGACACTATGATTATCACAATTATGATATAGTGTGTATTCTCGTACCTACATGCCACCCTCATATAAGATGCAATGAGGTCAAGCCCAAGAGGGAAGACCCATGGGCACCATGAGTGGTGACCCCAGACACCAAGCTCAAGATAGAGAAGGTGGCCTATATTGCGTGACTAATGGGCACTATGAGAGGTGACCCCATGCACCAAGCTTAGGATGGAGAAGGTGGCCTTAAGTCTATTACAAAAGAGAAACCCTAAAGAGGGTATTCCAGAGTTAGGGCAAAGCGGTGGAGAATGTCACATTGAAGACGTAAATTGGATTGTTAATTAACTTGATTGTGATATTTAGGTTGTTAGCAATATATGTGAAATTTTGGTTGTCCCCACATACCGGCATATTCATTTATGCTGACCGACATTTTGTTTGTCGATGTTTTAGGTACAATATTGAGAAGGACAAATAGTAAAGTGACACATGGTGAAAATAAGAATTAAAGTGCAAGGAGGATTAGTTAGAGTAGACTCCAGTTATGGATAGAAGTTAAATATCCAAGTTTTTGAAAAAGGTATGCAAAGTTTTATTTTATTCCAACTTTTTAGTATAGTTTGTATAATTTTATAATTATTATTCATTATTTGTCGAACCTTTGATTTGGTTAATTGGGATAATGGCTCTAACCTCTTGGTATCCCTTAATTGGGGATTACTGGGAGGCAGGGTCATTACTGGGACCGTCTCTTTCAGAATCAGTCTACTTCATGGACAGCTATAACCAATATTGTGAAGAGATTCAAGAAGAAAAGGCCATAGTAGACCCACTGATGAGAGCCATGAACAACCTGAATCCTTTGGTGGAAGACCCAGAAGTGGTTGAGATACTGGATTATCTAAACCAAGGTGAGGAAAATCTCAGTGAGGACGAAGAAGTAATTGGGACAGTGAAATACACTTCTCTGGAACAGTCAAGCAAAGACCAAGAAGCTCCCAAGCCAAAGCCAGAACTGAAGTTGCTACCTGAAGGACTGAAGTATGAATTCCTGGATGAAGAGAGAAGGAATCCCGTCATCATCAATGCAAACCTAACAAAAGAACAACGGGAAAGACTCCTGGAAGAGCTGAGGCAACATAAAAGAGCAATCATATACTCTGTTGAGGACATCAACAGACTTAACCCAACCCTGTGTATGCACATGATACATTTAGAAGAATCTGCAAAGCCATTGGAGTAGCCTCAAAGGAAATTGAACCAAATGTTGAAATAAGTAGTCAAGAATAAAATATTGAAGCTACGGGATGCATGGATTATATACCCAATAAGTGACAACAATTGGGTGAGCCCCACTCTTGTAGTACCTAAGAAGGGTGGGATGACTGTAGTGAGAGGAGATAATGGTGATGTAGTAGTCACAAGAACTGTCACGGGCTAGAGGATGTGCATAGATTATAGAAAATTAAATTCAACCATGAATAAAGACCATTTTCCCTTGCCATTTATTGACCAAGTCTTAGAAAGACTTGCCCACCATGACTACTTCTGCTCCTTGGATGGATATTCTGGATTCTGCCAAGTTTTGATCCACCCTGATGATCGAGAGAAGATGACATTTACATGCATCTATGGCATGTGCGCCTTCAGAAGAATGCCTTTTGACTTATGTAATGCTCCTGCAACTTTCCAACATTGTATGATTTCCATGTTCTTTGACTTCTTAGAAGACATAGTTGAAGTGTTTATGGATGACTTCTCTATTTATGGAACATACTTCGATGCTTGCCTAAGAAATTTATCCTTAGTTATACAGAGATGTGAGGAGAAACATTTGGTCCTAAACTGGGAGAAGTGCCACTTTATGGTTCAGAGTGGCATTGTCCTAGGACACAAAATTTCCAAGAAGGGCATCAAGGTGGATCTAAGCAAGATTGAAGCCATCTCCAAACTCCTACCACCAAAGTCTGTGACTGGGGTAAGAAGTTTCCTAGGCCATGCTGGATACTACAGGAGGTTCATCAAGGATTTCTCAAAAATCTCGAAGCCCCTTTCAAATTTGCTGATCAAGGACGCAGTGTTCAAATTTAATGATGAATGTTCAAAAGCTTTCGAGACCCTGAAGAAGGCTTTGACTTCTGCACTAATCCTACAAGATCCAGATTGGGAGTTGTCATTTGAGATAATGTGTGACGCTAGTGACTATGCAATAGGCGCGGTCCTAGGACAAAAGAAAGACTAAAAGCACCATGTCATCTGTTACGCCAGTCACACCTTGGACGAAGCCCAAGTGAACTATACCACCATTGAGAAGGAGATGTTAGTGATTGTTTTGTAGTTGATAAGTTCTGATCATACCTTATAGGAGCCAAGGTTAAAGTTTATACTGACCATGGTGCTATACGTTACCTCATGCAGAAGAAAGATACCAAGCCAAGACTGCTAAGATGGACTCTACTGTTGCAAGAATTTGATCATGAAATCATTGATAAAAAGGGAAAAGAAAATATTGTAGTAGACCACTTGTCTAAAATAGTTTTCGATGAAGAAAATCAGTTACCCATGAACGAAAATTATGCTGATGAAGCCCTATTGATGGCCCAGTCTGATGAGAAAAGAATATTGTGGTTCATAGATATTTGTAACTATCTAGCTTGTGGCTAGCTGCCACCTGACATAACGTACAACTAGAAGAAGAAGCTTTTCTCTGATGTCAAGAACTATTATTGGGATGATCCACTGTTGTTTAAAAGGTGTTCTGACAATTTGTATCGAAGGTGTATACCGGAGGAAGAAGTTCTGTCAATCCTAAGAGAATGCCATGCTTGTCGTATGGAGGACATCACAGTGGAGAAAGAGAGGCTGCAAAGGTGCTCCAATCTGGGTTTTACTGGCCCACCCTGTTCAAGGATGTGACATTTTTTGTTAAGGCATGTAAGGAATGCCAACTTACTGGAAATATCAGTAAAAGAAGTGAAATGCCTATGGTTGAATGGGTAGAAGTGGAAATCTTTGATGTTTGGGGAATCGACTATATGGGTCCTTTCCCGTCATTAAAAGGATACCAGTACATCCTAGTATCCATTGACTACATGTCCAAGTGGGTGGAGGCAGTAGCAACCCAAACTTGCGATTCTAAATCTATGATCAAGCTATTTGAGAAGACCATTTTCCCACGCTTCAGAGTGCCTCGCATTGTCATAAGCGATGGAGGATCACATTTTAGAGAAAAGCAATTTGAGACGCTATTAAAGAAATATGGGGTAATTCACAAAGTCGCTACACCCTATCATCCTCAAACCTCAGGACGAGTCGAGGTGTCCAATAGGCAGATTAAATAGATATTGGAGAAAACGACCAGCTGCACTAGGAAGGACTGGTCTATGAAGCTCGATGATGCTCTCTGGGCTTATAGGAAAACTTATAAAATACCTATAGGCACGACGCCATACAGATTAATCTATGGTAAGTCCTGCAACTTACCTATGGAGCTTGAGCATAAAGCTCTTTGGGTAATCAAGTTTCTGAATATGGACTTAGAGAAGGTAGGACAGAAAAGATTCCTGCAGTTGCAGGAGCTCAAAGAGCTAAGATTGCATGCTTACAAGAACGAAAAATTTACAAACAAAGAACTAAGGTGTGGCATGATGCCCACCTAAAGAATAAGGATGTCCGTGAGGGGGACAAGGTGCTTCTCTTCAATTCAATCATCCGACTTTTTCCTAGAAAACTCAGGATAAGATGGTTAGGCCCTTTCTCTGTGGTGAAAATATACCCATTAAGAATGATGGAGATTCAAGGGGAGAAAACATGAATTTTCAAGGTCAATGTCCATAGAGTAAAAAGATTTTACGAAGATGAGGCTTTTGTATGAAGGTCTGAAATCAATTTGGAGGAACCAGACCAGTCACCCGAGAAAAGAAATGAGGAGTTGCCACACCCAGCCGAGAAACCCAAGGAATGAAGGATTATGAAGTCTAGCTAGAGACTTTAAAACAAGCGCTTTTTGGGAGGCAACCCAAGTTTTTGTCATTTCTTTGCACTTTGTTTTTCTCTACCTTTTAGTTTGTTTAGTTTTCTGCTCCTTTAAGTTTTGTACATATCTATCTCCCTTTTGAAAGGATGATTTAATTAGAGAAATAAGTTTTGCTTTGATCAAGTTCTATGACCGCAGTTTGGACCACGATTGCGGTGTAAACTTGCATTAGGCAAGACCGCGACTCGTGGTGCCCATGATTAGTTACCTCGACCGTGACCTGATGTCTCCCTTGGAATAGAAGAGACCGCTGGTGCGATTCCGCTAGTGGTGCTTTTACACCCCACGAGGTCGGAGCGCACGGGATATGGGATCTTGCTTTCGAAAATTATAAACCTAAACTAGCTACCTACGTCTACTAAAATACTACACCGGCAAGCGCACGGGGTCGTGTCGTAGTATAGGAAGGTGGCAAGTAAAGGGTCGATCCACAGGGAAAAGAGGGGGCGCTAGAGCTAGGTTAGTTTAGCTAGGTTCCTACTGCGGAGACTAGGGTTAAGGGTTTAAAGGTTGTTTTAATTATTAAACTACTATGAGAAAGCGAGGAATTAAAGGCAAGAATGAAATCTACGTTAACCCTAGGCTAGATTAAGGCTAAACAGGAAAGAACAGATTAAGTGGGGTATGAAAAGGCAAATTACACTAAATAAAGCAAGAAGAGAAAAAGAGCAATTAAAGAACTAGACTAACATGA
This sequence comes from Alisma plantago-aquatica, assembly GCA_963693085.1. Taxonomy (NCBI): domain Eukaryota; kingdom Viridiplantae; phylum Streptophyta; class Magnoliopsida; order Alismatales; family Alismataceae; genus Alisma; species Alisma plantago-aquatica. The sequence continues at coordinate 1,422,341,809 of OY856409.1, forward strand.
ACAAGGTAAGAACAAAGCAAGAAGCTAACTAAGCAAGGAAAGAGCTAATTAAGCTAAGCAAGCACAAAACTATGGTTTTAAGTAGTAAAGAGATGTGTGGGATGTTTAGGGGTATGAACTTATCACTAAAGTTGGGGGTGACATATGAACATTATGATTCCATTTAGATTATCCAAACCAAACAACAAGTTAGAGTCTAATGAATTGACCTAAGCTACTAACTGGCCATGGATATGCTAGGTTGTGCATAGGGGAACTAGTCCCTAACACCCTCTACTACCCTTACGAGGCCCAATTGGGTTAGGGATTAGGTTCAAATCAATTAGAGTCTAATCAAGTCTAGGTTTCTGGATTAGGCATTCCTAGGGCAATTAGGGGCCGAGGGTAGTAATGGGGAGGTGAGATTAAGGTTTTGAACCCCAATCCCCCACATTCTAGCCTTGCGAAGGCTCCATGCTAATTGCACTAGAATTACCTAATCTAGCTACTTAGATCTCTCACTTAGGTTTAGGGAGATTGATTAGGATGTAGGAAGATGGGAGGCAACCTAGGGATCTAAGAATTGGACCTAGGGGCAAATCCCAAAATTCACACATACAAGCAATTTGCCTAAATTCCTAGGTGATTTCACACACAAACCAATACGCAATCCATGGAGAAAGAGATAGAAATATAATATAATCATTAACAAATGAAATTACAAAGTTTGCATGTCATTTCCCCCCAACATGGTATCAAAGTAACATATTTTCCCCCAAACAGCCCACCCAAGGGGCCTAGCTACTCATAACAAAGCAAAATACAAAAAGAGAGAAGAGAGAGATAGAAGAAGCCATGGAGCTCGGTGTAGATGAAGCAATCCTCCTCTCCAGCAGCTACAGGATGTCCTCCTCCCTCCTCCAAGGATGAAATGGTGTGGAATGATGGAGGGAAGTGGATGGAAGGCTTAGATATGGGGGGTTATGTGGTGGAAATGGTGAAATGGAGTGGATTTGAGGTGGATATGGAGTGGAATGGAGTGGGTGGCGATTTGGGGAGCTAGGAAGGGGTAGAAGGTAGCTGACTTCGTGCCCCAGCCGCCACCTAGGTATATATAGGTGTGGGGGAAGCACTAGGTTAAGTGGGGGTTAAAATGGGGAGAACAATGTAGAAAATCGGGTAAAATTGTGTGTAGCACAACCGTGCTGGGCTGCACGACCGTGGTGGGCAATGGATAGAATGGTCGTGGTGGATGGGAAAGGCCGTGGTGAAAAAATGGAATGAACATGGGAATTTTGGGTTTCTAGGACTGGTAGCACGACCGTGCTGGGAACTCGCAAAACGCCCATTCTTGATTGCACGACTGTTCTGGCCAACTGGGTCAATTTTTGAGGATTCTGCTGTTTGGGGCATGTCCCAGAACGGCCATTCCATGGTAGCACGGCCGTTCTGGGTCCTTCCCTTGCATTTGAGTGTTGAACTTGGCCATCCATGAAGGTTATTGCTTCAATACATCCTTTGACCACTTGGGGTAGGTTTGGAGTGATTTTGGCCTCATTTTGGGCTCTTCCAAGCCTAGGGAAACCCAAGATTCAACCATCCTCTTTCCAATCCATCAAGTAGTGGCCAAAGTACCTATAAAACATGCAAAAACCATCCATAAGTGCATTTGACAATAAAACACATATTGAGGGAAATACCATGTAATCTAACAGTTGTAGATGTGATTGAAATGCAAAATGACACAAGTTCAAGCCCTAAAATAGGGCTGAATCACCACCCCAAACTTGAAACATACTTGTCCTCAAGTATGCTCCAACTCAATCTCTCTACAAACTTTTCACAGTCAAGACATGACAAATGCAATGTAAAAGATGATTATCGCTGAATGGGATCAAAGATGACTAAGTGCATGCATTTCACCTCTCTCCTCTCCTACTTTCACAAACCAATCATGAAAAGAGCACAAAGCATATGAACTTCAAATATAGCGCATAGAATACACAAGTTATCCATATTTCTTCCATAAAGTTCCAGGTAAACCGTTTCATGGTGGCATTAATCAAGAATGACTAGGAGTGTTGTTTCACATTCATGCATTCAATCTTATATTTCAAATCACACGAAATGACCCACGTGGCTGCGGAAAGGGGCAAAATGAGCCAAGTTTGATACTTCTTAGCTCAATAGGTATGAAAGTGGAAGAAAGGGTTGCGGTAAGATTTTTGGAGTGTTTTTACACACTCATCTTTTCTTTATTTGAATGCTCTTAAACAGGAGCATCCTTTTATTTTCTTTTTGTATTTTGCATTTTTTTTCTTTTCTTTCTTGCCCTTGGTGTAGATAGGGCATATGGTGGATATAGTGAAATGGGGAGATAGAGATGTGGCCACCCCAAACTTTTAGAGGTGGCCACGGCTAATATGTGCACTTTGGCATCTTTTTATGAGGCAGAGGGGTATGAAGATGGTGGAAGAATAGTCGGGTCAAAGAGGGGTCATTGGTATGATTTTCCACATAAGACATCCTGCATGAAAGTTAATCCAATACTTCATCGTAGATATCACACCACATGAATGAACAAGATGAAATTGATATATCAAATAAGTGATTCCACAAACACTAAGCGTTCAAAGCTTGCTCAAGTTCACAATTCAGCCAAATCAATCACAATCATGAGAGAGGTGATGCACATGTAAAAAGTCAAACATTGATACCACTTAGCAATAAAGCATGACATTTCACTTGCACTAGTCAAAGGTCGTCATTTTTACTCAAAATAGTTGAGATTGGGTCAAAACATACTTTTTAGACAAGAAATCTCAAATTTGGGCAAAATTGGCCAAAATGGTGCCAAGTTGCCTCCAATCACATCTAAACCTATATTATTGAACTTAAAACAGCAAACAAGCAAATCCTAGCAAAAACATGCAAAAATTACCAAAAATCTACATGATATGCAATGCATGGCAAAAAGAGCAATTTTTTTGAAAATTACGCAAAAATGACAAGAAAGTAAACGACATGGCATGCAGGTATGCAAAGCAGTAAAGATGACTAAGGTAGATAGCAAAAGCAAGAAAACAAAAGTGGATGTGGCAGGTGAAATGCAAAGTGAAACTAGGGCATACCTGCCCTACCACCCCAAACTTTTGAATCATGCTGTCCTCAGCATGATCCTAGAGTTTAGGATGATAGGGTAGACGATCATGGCTCTCTCAAGGCTCTGGCAGTGTTCCTTCCTGTGGTGGAGGATATGCATAGTAGCTGCCGCACAAATCTACCTTCATTGGCTGAAATTGGTCTTCAACATGGCTGTGCTGCGTAGTACGGCCGTGGTGGCTTCAAGTTGCACGAACGTGCTGCCTGGCACGGCCGTGGTGCCGTCCTTTGGAAGCTTTTCTCAATTTTGCTTCTGAATCCAGGGATTTGGTGTGTTTTTCATGCAAATGACCACAGTCGTATTGATGTGCCACGACCGTGGTGGTCCCTGTAGCTGCTACTCTCAAAATGAGGAACATCAAACACTCAAAAACTTGACCCAAAGTGATTTTTCTTTGAATCCTTCTCTCAATTGTACTCAAATTTCCTTCATTTCACCCTGTTACCACCTGCACATCTTAAAACTAGACAAAAACTATTAAACACAAGGGTGTGTGTTTTCTTGGAAAGTGTAAAAACAAAGCAATTGTATCAAAAAGTGAAGGTTGGGTCAAAATTTCCCAAACCTATGTGGGTTGCCTCCCACAAGCGCTAAGTTTCATGCCTTCAGCCAGGCTTCTTGTTCTTTCACCATCAACCATGGTCCAAAAACAAAATGTTTTCACCCCCATCATAAGCAATCCTCTCAAATGCTTTCCTTGATTGATCTTCCTCCCAAGGGTCATGCGAGCTTTGTAAGTCTTTTTCAACAATTCTCTTTCCTTGGGGATCATCATCATAGATCTTAATCAGCCTTAAGACCCTCAGAAATCTCATGCCATAGGTTTTCTCTCTCTTGAGGAACGGGTCTTCATAGGCACCAAAGAGAGGGGTCTCAATCATATCCATTTTTTCATGGGAAGTAGGGGGAGCATGTGATAGTTGTGGTGGTGGCATCGATGTTGATGGCCGTTGGACTTTAGGTGGAGGAGGGCATTGAGGTTGGAAGGTGAATTGGTGGGAGGGTTGTGGTGATGGAGGTGGTAGAATGAATTGAGGTTGGAAGGTGAATTGGTGGTAGGGTTGTGGCAATGGAGGTGGTGGTAGTATGTAAGGCTTAGGATAGCCTTGGAGGTAGGGTAGTGGAGGAGGGAATTGAGGTTGGAAAGTGAAGTGGTGGGAAGGTTGTGGCAATGAAGGTGGTGGAGGTGTGTAAGGCTTAGGATAGCCTTGGAGGTAGGGTGGTGGAGGAAATGGATGGGTTTGTGCATTTTGGCCTTCCATCTTGTCTTCCTCGAATGGCTTGTCACATGCACAAAGCACAACCAAACAAAAGAGAACAAGTTAGTAAACCAATATACACAAAGAATGCAAAGAATGATGAATAAAGAATAGCAATGATGAGGGCAGTAGGAAAAGTCAAAGCAAAACTAACTAGCTAGGCCGAGCACCTCTAATCACCGGCAACAGCGCCAGAAAGCTTGGTGCATTTCCGCTAGTGGTGCTTTTACACCCCACAAGGTCGGAGCGCACAGGATATGGGATCTTGCTTTCGAAATTTATAAACCTAAACTAGCTACCTACGTCTACTAAAATACTACACCCACAAGCGCACGGGGTCGTGTCGTAGTATAGGAAGGTGGAAAGTAAAGGGTCGATCCACAAGGAAAAGAGTGGGCGCTAGAGCTAGGTTAGTTTAGCTAGGTTCCTACTGTGGAGACTAGGGTTAAGGGTTTAAAGGTTGTTTTAATTGTTAAACTACTATGAGAAAGCGAGGAATTAAAGGCAAGAATGAAATCTACATTAACCCTAGACTAGATTAAGGCTAAATAGGAAAGAACGGATTAAGCTGGGTATGAAAAGGCAAATTACACTAAAGAAAGCAAGAAGAGAAAAAGAGCAATTAAAGAACTAGACTAACATGAACAAGGTAAGAACAAAGCAAGAAGCTAACTAAGCAAGGAAAGAGCTAATTAAGCTAAGCAAGCACAAAACTATGGGTTTAAGCAGTAAAGAGATGTGTGGGCTGTTTAGGGGTATGAACTTATCACTTAAGTTGGGGGGTGACATATGAACATTATGATTCCATTTAGATTATCCAAACCAAACAACAAGTTAGAGTCTAATGAATTGACCTAAGCTACTAACTGGCCATGGATATGCTAGGTTGTGCATAGGGGAACTAGTCCCTAACACCCTCTACTACCCTTACGAGGCTCAATTGGGTTAGGGATTAGGTTCAAATCAATTAGAGTCTAATCAAGTCTAGGTTTCTAGATTAGGCATTCCTAGGGCAATTACGGGCCAAGGGTAGTAATGGGGAGGTGAGATTAGGGTTTTGGACCCCAATTCCCCCACATTCTAGCCTTGAGAAGGCTCCATGCTTATTGTACTAGAATTACCTAATCTAGCTACTTAGATCTCTCACTTAGGTTTAGGGAGATTGATTAGGATGTAGGAGGATGGGAGGCAACCTAGGGATCTAAGAATTGGACCTAGGGGCAAATCCCAAAATTCACACATACAAGCAATTTGCCTAAATTCCTAGGTGATTTCACACACAAACCAACAAGCAATCCATGGAGAAAGAGATAGAAATAGAATATAATCATTAACAAATGAAATTAAAAAGTTTACATGTCATTTTCCCCCAACATGGTATCAAAGTAACATATTTTCCCCCAAATATCCCACCCAAGGGGCCTAGCTACTCATAACAAAGCAAAATACAAAAAGAGAGTAGAGAGAGGTAGAAGAAGCCATGGAGCTCGGTGTAGATGAAGCAATCCTCCTCTCCAGAAGCTGTAGAATGTCCTCCTCCTTCCTCCAAGGATGAAATGGCATGGAATGATGGAGGGAAGTGGATGGAAGGCTTAGATATGGGGGGGGGTTATGTGGTGGAAATGGTGAAATGGAGTGGATTTGAGGTGGATATGGAGTGGAATGGAGTGGGTGGTGATTTGGGGAGCTAGGAAGGGGTATAAGGTAGCTGACTTCGTGCCGCAGCCACCACCTAGGTATATATAGGTGTGGGGGAAGCACTAGGTTAAGTGGGGGTTAAAATGGGGAGAACAATGTAGAAAATCGGGTAAAATTGTGTGTAGCACGGCCGTGCTGGGCTGCACGGCCATAGTGGGCAATGGATAGAATGGTCGTGGTGGATGGGAATGGCCGTGGTGAAAAAATGGAATGAACTGGGGAATTTTGGGTTTCTGGGACTGGTAGCACGACCGTGCTGGCCAGCACGGCCGTGCAGGCCAACACGGCCGTGCTGGGAACTCGCAAAATGGCCATTCTTGATTGCACGGCCGTTCTGGCCAACTGGGTCAATTTTTGAGGATTCTGCTGATTGGGGGATGTCCCAGAACGGACATTCCATGGTAGCACAGCCGTTCTGGGGTCCTTCCCCTGCATTTGAGTGTTGAACTTGACCATCCATGAAGGTTATTACTTCAATACATCCTTTGACCACTTGGGGTAGGTTTGGAGTGATTTTGGCCTCATTTTGGGCTCCTCCAAGCCTAGGGAAACCCGAGATTCAACCATCTTCTTTCCACTCCATCAAGTAGTGGCTAAAGTACCTATAAAACATGCAAAAACCATCCATAAGTGCATTTGACAATAAAACACATATTGAGGGAAATAACATGTAATCTAACAGTTGTAGATGTGATTGAAATGCAAAATGACACAAGTTCAAGCCCTAAAATAGGACTGAATCACCACCCCAAACTTGAAACATACTTGTCCTCAAGTATGCTCCAACTCAATCTCTCTACAAACTTTTCACAGTCAAGACATGACAAATGCAATGTAAAAGATGATTATCGCTGAATGGGATCAAAGATGACTAAGTGCATGCATTTCACCTCTCTCCTCTCCTGCTTTCACAAACCAATCATGAAAAGAGCACAAAGCATATGAACTTCAAATATAGCGCATAGAATACACAAGTTATCCATATTTCTTCCATAAAGTTCTGGGTAAATTGTTTCATGGTGGCGTTAATCAAGAATGACTAGGAGTGTTGTTTCACATTCATGCATTCAATCTTATATTTCAAATCACACCAAATGACCCACGTGGCTGCAGAAAGGGGAAAAATGAGCTAAGTTTGATACTTCTTAGCTCAATAGGTATGAAAGTGGAAGAAAGGGTTGCGGTAAGATTTTTGGAGTGTTTTTACACACTCATCTTTTCTTTATTTGAATGCTCTTAAACAGGAGCATCCTTTTATTTTCTTTTTGTATTTTGCATTTTTTTTCTTTTCTTTCTTGCCCTTGGTGTAGATAGGGCATATGGTGGATAGAGTGAAGTGGGGAGATAGAGATGTGGCCACCCCAAACTTTTGGAGGTGGCCACGGCTAATATGTGCACTTTGGCATCTTTTTATGAGGCGGAGGGGTATGAAGATGGTGGAAGAATAGTCGGGTCAAAGAGGGGTCATTGGTATGATTTTCCACATAAGACATCCTGCATGAAAGTTAATCCAATACTTCATCCTAGATATCACACCACATGAATGAACAAGATGAAATTGATATATCAAACAAGTGATTCCACAAACACTAAGCGTTCAAAGCTTGCTCAAGTTCACAATTCATCCAAATCAATCAGTATCATGAGAGAGGTGATGCACATGTAAAAAGTCAAACATTGATACCACTTAGCAATAAAGCATGACATTTCACTTGCACTAGTCAAAGGTCATCATTTTTACTCAAAACAGTAGAGATTGGGTCAAAACATACTTTTTAGACAAGAAATCTCAAATTTGGGCAAAATTGGCCAAAATGGTGCCAAGTTGCCTCCAATCACATCTAAACCTATATTATTGAACTAAAAACAGCAAACAAGCAAATCCTAGCTAAAACATGCAAAAATTACCAAAAATCTACATGATATGCAATGCATGGCAAAAAGAGCAAATTTTTTTAAAATTACACAAAAATGACAAGAAAGTAAACGACATGGCATGCAAGTATGCAAAGCAGTAAAGATGACTAAGGTAGATAGCAAAAGCAAGAAAACAAAAGTGGATGTGGCAGGTGAAATGCAAAGTGAAACTAGGGCATACCTGCCCTACCACCCCAAACTTTTGAATCATGCTATCCTCAACATGATCCTAGAGTTTAGGATGATAGGGTAGACGATCATGGCTCTCTCAAGGCTCTGGCAGCGTTCCTCCCTGTGGTGGAGGATATGCATAGTAGCTGTCGCACTAATCTACCTTCATTGGCTGAAATTGGTCTTCACCACGGCCGTGGGATGATAGGGTAGACGATCATGGCTCTCTCAAGGCTCTGGAAGTGTTCCTCCCTGTGGTGGAGGATATGCATAGTAGCTGCCGCACTAATCTACCTTCATTGGCTAAAATTGGTCTTCAGCACAGCCGTGCTGCGTAGCACGGCCGTGGTGGCTTCAAGTTGCACGACCGTGTTGCCTGGCACGGCCGTGGTGCAGTCCTTTGGCAGCTTTTCTTAATTTTGTTTCTGAATCCAGGGATTTGGTGTGTTTTTCATGCAAATGACCATGGTCGTATTGATGTGCCACGGCCGTGGTGGTCCCTGTAGCTGCTACTCTCAAAATGAGGAACATCAAACACTCAAAAACTTGACCCAAAGGGATTTTTCTTTGAATCCTTCTCTCAATTGTACTCAAATTTCCTTCATTTCACCCTGTTACCACCTGCACATCTTAAAACTAGACACAAACTATTAAACACAAGTGTGTGTGTGTGTTTTCTTGGAAAGTGTAAAAACAAATCAATTGTATCAAAAAGTGAAGGTTGGGTCAAAATTTCCCAAACCTATGTGGGTTGCCTCCCACAAGCGCTAAGTTTCATGCCTTCAGCCAGGCTTCTTGTTCTTTCACCATCAACCATGGTCCAAAAACAAAATGTTTTCACCCCCATCATAAGCAATCCTCTCAAATGATTTCCTTGATTGATCTTCCTCCCAAGGGTCATGCGAGCTTCGTAAGTCTTTCAAGAAGATTTCAACCTATGACTAGATGTACCAGAACAAGGAATTCAACCTGACTAAGTACCTGGACGTAGAAGATTTCAAGAAGATGGGAATCTACGACTGGGTAGTCAAGTTCCTAGAAGGTGCAAATTTATGCACCTTATGCATGTCCGAGGCCAAGACCTACAAAAGGCTAAATGTGGAGTTCCTGTCTTCGCTAAAAAAGGTCACCACAAGTAGCGAGACAAGAAAGCCAGGCGGTAGGGATTATCAACTACAAGTAAGGCTAGGAGGTGAGTCTTGCATGATCACTGAAGCAATGCTGAATAAGATATTTACGAAGACAGAGGAAGAAGCAAAAGCCTACTCCACCGCCCAAGTGAGAAGGAATCGATCACCTATGACAGTAACCAGCTATGAGAAGAACTGACTAGAGAAGAAGAACACAGCTTAAAGAACTCGAAGGCCTCACTGATCACCTCCTGCTTATTCGCACAATCCAGAAAATTACAACTTACACTATTTATACGAGGTGGGAGATAGGAACAGTAAGCAAGGGGGATTTGTTCCTAATCTGGTCGATGATAAATAGAAAGCTACTAAATATCGGAAAGATATTAATCGAGCATTTATCAATGGAAGTAGGAGGGGAAGTAAAAAGGAACTCTGCATACTGCATGGGCAGCTAGATAACAAAGATTGTTGAATACTTAATGGATGCGGAAGAGGTCCTGAAGTATAAGGAAATTGAGGGACATTTGAGGATAGATATCAAGTCCCTCGTCAATGTGGGTATTTTGGTACAGAAGGGGGAGAAATTATTCTTCAAGCAGAGCAGATTAAAGAGGCTCCTCCCCCTTCCAGAGATGGAATTTTACGACGCCCTCAAACTGTGGCCGACCCATGATGACATTAAAAAGATGTGCTCCGGGGCACTGCAAACCGACAATGAACTGGCAAAAATAGTCGAGGAGAGCAGTGCCCAAGCTGAATTAAAGGAGAAAAAGAGCACAGAGCAGCGGAAGAAATTGGCAGTACAAAAGAAGAAGACATCAGATATAACTGCCCCGCCAACCGCAAAGACAAAAGTTGTAGAACCACCAACCCCCATGGCTCCACCTCCAGAAGAAACAATCGGGAATGAAGAACCCACCCCCTAGAGCTACATGAGGAAATGGCTACAGTGGAGTCAGAGGTGGTGAAAGAGGAGGGCACAATAGCCAACCTACCACCCGACATAGAATCAGAGGCTGAGCCGGAAGGACAAGGCTCCCAGGCCATACCAGAACTGGAAATCCGTAGAACGGACGTGGACCCACAGGACAAGAAGAAGGTAAAAGAACAAGGTCCACCGCCACCACCTCTGCAACCAACCATGCCAAGCTTGTCAACAACGTGCATGGAGCAACAACTACACCAACACCACCAACATACACCCTCCTTTGGGGGTGTACTAGGTATAAGGTTTGATGCCATGTAGGAACACATGCATCAGACCACTTCAATAAATACAAATATTTCTTCTTCTTTATCTGTGCTAACAACATAGGTACATGTCCTTGACAAAAGGACTAGATCACTCCCTGACCTCCTCCAAGAAGCCTTAAGCAACCAATGGATAATGATGGGAGTGCTGAAAGAAATGAAGAACAAAATGGAGGACTTGAAGGAGAGGCACGTCATCCATGCCGATAATGAACATATGCGTCGTGACTACGACGCAACAATGGCCAGCCTCGAGGAAGAATGCCAATGCCTAGAAGAGGACCCCCGAAAGCTCGAAAAGGAACATAAAGAAATCAAGGGCCGACGGAAGAAAAAGAAGGCGAAGTGCTCAGCAAGCCCATCACGCTCCTCGTCGAGCCCCTCCAGCCACGACGACAATGATGACGACAATGCGGGAGGAACCGACACGGGAGCAGAGATGCTAAAAGAAGAAAGTGCCAACGTAAATATGGCACCGGTAGTTGAGCAAAAAAAGAATGAGCCTCCACAACAATTGAGCTCCCCCAACGACAAACGCACAACAAAAACCACAATATTGTCAAGGGAGCTTGACCTCAATAGCAACTTTGAAGAAGGACAAAATGAAACTAATGAAGGCAGTGGTAGATAAGAAGAACAACAATTAACCCTACCCATAAATAAGATGACACTAGAAGAACAACTTGCTATAGCTCACTGAGAAGAAGTCACCACAGAATTCAACACATCGAGGGCAGTAGAGCTCGATAAGATGCTAGCTAAGATGAGCACCGATCTCGAAGAAAGCAACGAGTTCCTCCTATTCCAAACACACCATGAGCACAATGACTACCTCTACGATGGGAAGATGGAGGAAACTCTAGCAATGATGGTGGCCACTAAGTTGGGCCAAACTTTTGAGGAAAGCAATATCAAAGACAACGTAGCTGTAGAAGCTTCCTCAGAAGTTGAAGAACAGGTGGCCACAACACAACTGTCAAATAAAGAAGCTGAACAAGTGGCCAAATCCATGCCGACCATAGACGAAACTCTGGCACCTCTGCGCATGAAGGAACATCTGACGACGGGGATTGTAGGCTGGCAACCTTCTTTGTGAATGAACCCGCCAGGGAGCAGAGTGCGCCAACTAGAATAGAAATGCTTGGAGTAGCTCCCCCTCTGCCATGCAAAATGAAGGAAATGGACATGATTGTAGTATCACAGATAACATGCAGAGACGTCCACATCTTGGCAGACGTCCTTAGTGACGATCTACCCAGGTTAGACATACTATATAATAACAAGGATAGACGTCTAACCAAAGATCACTTTTGGGGGATCTTCCTGAAAAAGGCGTGAGTGCATAATAGGTTGTTCAAGGTACTCTATACCACCCTCCTGGAAGAATTTTTGCACCCAAACAATCCGTAACCATTCTTCAATGGGACAACACATCTGGCTAGCCTCCTCTACAAATAAGACTATAAGGCAGCAGATGTCGCCGAATAGACATCAATTCAAAGAAAGGAAACAAGATACATAGTGCTGCCCATAAGAAATGTAAAGCATTGGGCATTGATAGTCTTGAACCTGTATGAGCGGAAGACGACGGTGCTCAACTGCTGCACAGCTGAAATGGACAACACCTCACTCATTTATAAAAGGAAGGACACCAGAGATACCTCAAAGATACCCCTATGTCTGCAAAGAGCAATCAAAGATGTAAATGACAAATTTTAGGGATTCTAGAAGTTCGTCTCCATCAACAAGAAGGTCCCTAAAAAAAAGGCTGGCTCGGGGGACTGCGCCTTCATAGTGCTAAGAATGATAGAAGCCATCAACAAGGGCATCCCCCTAGAAGATCTAGACAATGAAGACCTACATGGATTGTGAGGTGTGTATGCTGTGGAGGCCATCTACGATCGTCGATTCTTCAGTGACCCGGCGATGCCTTCAAAAGTTGTACCCCAGAGGCTTCACAAGGATATCCCTCTACCTGAAAAGGTTACCTGGAGGGAACAACTAAATACCATATGGGTAAACTTGACAGAGCCAACCAGGGCTTTGGCTTGGAAAGAAGGCTGGCATCAAAGCACTGGAGAAGCTGTAAAACACACGTCAGATGACAAACCAAAGCAGCCTCCAGTAGCAAAAGTTCCCGAAGAATAGCTTTCAAAGGAACAACCTGAGGAGGGATAGGTTGAAGAAGAAGATACGTTCGATGTCAAGCCGGATGGACCAAAAGGAGAAGTCACACCTTCTTTCAAGGACTTAGACAGATGGAGCTGCCTTAGCCTGTCTTTAGAAGAATTGAATATCATTATGGGGTCCTTGAAAGAAGATGATTCACCAAGAGATGTCCTTTTCGAAAGAGATGGCATTTGCGTGCTAAAAGATGACCTCCGAGAAATGCTGAAAATAGGAGGATATCTTTCAGTAAGCACGATGTCAGCCTACCAGTCTCTACTAGGTGACAACATGCCAAATGTTCACATGGCATACTTCTTACTGGTAGATGACATCCTGAAGGACAAATGATCAGGCGAAAAGAAACACCTGCAACAACACCTGGAGACATCTCTACCAAACTACATCTTCCTGATGATTCTTCATGACAATCACTGGACTTTGCTGGTCGTCAATATCATCAAAAGGATTGCATTCCTATACAACAGCTCAGATGCATCCTTTGCACTTAACAAAAAGACCAATATGACAACAACAAAGACCCCCATAGAAGAAAAGGCCAACACATGTGCCGAGGCGATTGTTGACATGATAAAAAGCCATGGCAAAGGGTACAAGCATACGACAGACAAAGACTTCAAAAAGACACAGTTCTGCTACAGGACCCCCCAGTAGGTGTCCCTATCAAATGACTGCGACTTCTTCTGTCTAGCTTGGATGGTAGCCCTAGCCAATATTGATGTCAAGGTGGAGGGAATGCAGTACGAATAGTACCACGTACTACGAGGAGTATACACAAGCATGCTTCTCGAGTCCGAGTGGGTCTCCACCAATAACAAGAACGAATAAAGAAAGCCCGTTTATACATATCACTCAAATTTTGACACCCCGAGACGTGGTGTAGGATAAGTTTGGGGGAGTCATAAACGGGCCACAGAGGTACATTTACCATCTTTTTACCTTTCTAAAAATTCTCAAAAATTTTCAATTTTTTTGTAAAAGCTACCTTTTGAACTCAGAATCTAGCCTCCTCTCCTGCTAAAATTTCAAATTGTAGTACTTTTGCCCTCCTAGAGAGAAATAAATGAGCAAAAAATATATATATATATACATATATACATACATACATATATATATATATATATATATATATATATATATATATATATATATATATATATATATATATATAGTCAGGCTAGAATACACTCGAGTGTATCCGGAGCGGAATACACTCAAGTAGTTTTTCATGATGCAATATTTTTTTGAAAATCTAATCTATTGATCTTCATAAACATCTCATGAACAACTCATACGCAAAATTTGAGCACATTTGGATATGTATAGCTCATGTTATGAAGACCGCAAAAATTATGCATTTCAAATTAGTTTTGCGCGTCGATTTTGTTGCCCTTGGATGAGTGACTTACACTTATCCAAATGGGCTCAAAATTTGTATGTAGCCTAGTTATAGTATGACAGTGAAGATTAATGGTTTACATTTTGCAAAAAAATAGTCTTTATATGAAAACACACTTGAGTGTATTCGTGCGATCCGTACACTCAAGTGTATTCTAGCCTGACTCTCTCTCTCTCTCTCTCTCTCTCTATATATATATATATATATATATATATATATATATATATATATATACGAGTAAAACAAGAATCATAATAATACTTCTCTATCTCATTCTTGCAATAAGACGTTGTGCGTGTGACAACCTTAACTAATGAAACCCTTGGAGACTAGAGAACTTCATCTAGCCATACTCCTGACCAACCACCCTCACCTGACACTTTTAACTAGAAAATACTTATCTTCATAGAGATGGAAACAACTGCCCTTTTCAAGGCATATCTAAAAAGAGGCTTGGCTGCCCAGAAGACCACTTAAAAATCCCCTCACCTAATCCTAAAAGGAGATGGAAAAAGCCAAAAAGAAAGAAAAAAATAAAGAGAGTTGTGCCCAAAAGATGCCAAAAGTTTCCGCACGGCCGGTGTATTATTGCACTCATGAATGCAGATATGTCGTGCCTGTAAGTGGCATCTTGAAGCCAAGCTTACACACCTCTAATCCTGAATGAAACTCACAAAAACACCTGACTTAAAGTCAGAAGCCCAAAAAGGGCAACATTGTCCTTATGACAGTTGTGGGTGAGGAGTTCAGAGGGAAGAGGAAAATACTTGAAGCCTTAAGCCTACCCGAACACATTAGCATAGGGTCATCTGAAAATAAAGAGATGGTACGAAAGCTACCCCTTGAAAAAGATATTGTATTAGTATGGTTATTTTCCTAAGGGAAGGGGTGATAAGTTGAGAAGGAGGAACCTTTTACAATTGAAGGCAATGGAAAAAAAAATGAATTTATGCAACTCTAGTTGAAAGGGAGAAATGAGACCTAAGGGTTAGAAAACATGCGACAACAGTCTTGATGCAAGAATGAGATATTTTAGTAATGTTATATTCTATAATTTTGTCACATAAGATTGCCTTTTCTCTCTTTGAGTTCTCAAACCTACACATCTTGAGGACAGACTTGATTCTAAGTTTGGGGGGTTGATAACATTTTATTTTACATACTTTTGTATATATTTTACACCTCTTTAGTATATCTTTTGTTAGCTTTTCCCACAGTTTTACCATCTTTTTGACTAAAACCTCACTTACATGATTTCAGGTACATTTATAGCCCATGTCGCGATCATTACCTTGACCGCGACCCACTCATCCAAAAACTAAGGTCGAGGTCTCTTAACCACTTTAAGATTGAGGTCATCATGCACTGGAGTCAGACCATGGTCATACTAAAGTCACGATCACTACTAAACTGCGACCACTAAGAGGTTGCGATTAGTACAAAGGCCCCAGTCAAACCAGGGACCACGGTGTATTTGGAGACCGCGGATGCCAAGTTTGCCTGCGACTCATGTAAGGCCACGATCCATATGGGGTCGCGATTCCTCCAGACCACGATCAAGCCGAATCATGACCAGCATGGATGCCGCGGTCATTGCTAAGTCCACGATCCTTATAGACTGTGACCGAGTAAGAAGGCCTCAACCTCGACCGCGATCATTGCCAGACTACGAGCAGGTGGCAGACTGCGACTCAGTCAACCGCGATGAAAAGAGGAATAAAGAGCAGACCACGACCGTGGTCTCACACCTCACCCAACCAAGACCGCAACTGCGGTCTAGGCTTAATTCGATGGAATGTGCCTATAAATAGAACACCCACCCGTCTTGTCAAATCATCAGATCATAGATCGGATCTAAAGGACCATGAAGTGCTACTGCATTCCAGACTCGTTCCATACCATCCCATCCACCAGTCTTAGATCTCCAAAGGCAGAAGCTGAGGAGAGATAAGACTGAAGACTCCTTCTTCGAGAGAAGAAGATCGTCCACGCCATTGACGTGCTAGATCCAGATATGAAGAAGTATTGTGTCATATCACGTCTCTTATATCTAGATCTATCATTTCTTTCCACTGTACTTCCCTCCTCACTTCATGGATCTTTATGTATCTATCTTTCTGTAACGTCGTTATGCTGCCTACAAGCATGAGTGGCTAAACACCTTAACTTGGGTTGGGAGTATATACTAAGGCTCTCCCAACATGTATATTGCCTCTCTTTGCTGAATATATATATTCATATCAAGGTTATCTCCATACACCTATTTTAATGCTTCACTTGCATGCTTAGCTACCATCTTGTGATGTTTGATAGTTGATATCTCAAGAGAGTAATATCGCCTTTATCATGTGTTATGGAGTAGTACGAATGCAAGAGAGTGTTGGAATGCTCAAGCTTTAAAACCATATGTTATGCGATGTTGTTTACATGTGGTTGTCTCGAGAGAGAGGCTACCCTTAGACTTATATCTATCCTCATCTCGAGAGAGGGTGGAATAGACTCTTTTGATGATTGCTTATAATATTGGTAAGAGTATGCGAGAGAGAGATGATGTTGCATGTTGGTGAGAAGCCTTACTAGGTGAACCCCAACCCGAGTTTGCTTCCATACTTGTTTTGTCTTATTTATTTTATTTTTGTTTGTTCTTCTTATTCTTGTTTTTCTTGTCCAACCTTGGTTTGTGTGCCATAGTTCCTTAGGGAACACCTTTTTATATACCCGCATGTTCTGGAGTATAAGAGTGTTAGATTTTATGACCTTAACACTGACAACCTTGTCCCTGTGTTCGACCCCGATTGCTACATTGGACCCCATTTATTGTTGTGGGGGCCTGAGAGTCAGGTTATTTCTTTAAAAGTCTGACTACTCTGAATCCGCTCCTTTTGGATGTGTGATTTAGGCCGGTCAGATGGGTCACTCCTGAGTAGATGAGTTGAGTCCTTTGCATGATTCAATCCTATATGTGAGAGTCAGGTAAAGAAAAAAAAAGATGGGTAGGAAGTCATAATGAGAAAGTCAATACTTTGACTGAGTTAGGTCCTAGATTGAGTGACATAAGCTAGTGAAGCTCATCATTAGCTGCAAGTGAGGTGATATATGTAGTTATAATCCTGAGAGTAAAATGCCTTTCACATAAAGTACTCACACATGTTGTCCCTCCCACTTCTCTTTTTTAAATATGATACTAGAACATCACTTGAGCTATGTAGATGATTATATATGAGGAGTCACTTAAATAAGCTTGACCTATTTGCTTTTTTCTTCTTATATCATACATGTAATATCCAAGTTTGAAATTCATGATAAGACTGGCTTAGTACATTCTATTTCCCTCTATATCATGCATGAAACATATAAGTCTGAAATCATGAAATTGAAATAAAGATTTCCTTGTATCTTAGATTATATGATCACCAAGTATAGTGCCTAACCTCAATCCTTCTAAATCTATGATCTTAGTTTGATAAGAACTCTCACACCTTAGGGTGAAACCCTAATATGTATGGATGAATTCCAATCCCTTCTGAAGATGCAATTTGAGTATGTGTTGATCATATAAACACATTAATGATATTAAGTGTGGTGATTCCTTTATACAATGACATAGAACCTTGAAATCACCTTGTATAACTAATAGGGAAAAATATGAAACCTTGAGTAAAACCTTCTTAACTTCATATGTATGAATAAAGCCCTTATACTTAAGGGAATATGAGGGTGTAAACCCTAAAATATAAGAATGTCATGCTATGACTAAGTTACTCAATGATGCTTCACTTATATAAGGTGGGTGGGTACACCCTAAATGCTATGATATCCTAATATGCCAACTTAGGGTACATCTATAGTGATGAAAGCCTTGGCACAAAAAGAGTGGCCTTGAGGTAGTAGAAACTCCTTCATATCACCATAAGTATGAGACTAGTCAAATTTTGAGGGCGAAATTCTATATAAGGTGGGGTGAATGCGATGACCCTAAATTTTTGGAGTTCGATAATCAATATGGTACTAAGAACCATGAACATTATGTATATATTTGATAATTTTTTTTGAGGAATTAGTGATTCACTTGTTGACTCTTTTCATAAAAAAAATAACTAGATATGCAATTGATGACTAGAACATCAATTGAGTGCAACTACGATGAATAGGTTTGTTTAATTGTTTTGGGCACTTATGAGTCCAAGGGACCCATTTAATAGTACCAATGGATTCAAGTGATATATTAGTGAAGTTTGAGGTATTCGTATCATAATCTCACCAACATAGATTAGGCGGAGCGGAGCGGAACCCTAGGTGAGCGTTGACCTGCCTTGGCGGCGGCCGCCGTCAGCACCCCTCCGGTTGGACACCCCGTCCACCAGAGTCCACCCACATCTTCAGCCCCTTGCTTTTTCATCCTAACCGGCGGCTGGGTTGAGATGCTGCCTTCACCGATCCTAAGGAGGGTTACGCGTCAGAGCGTTCAGTATAGGCGGGCGCAGAGCGCGGTGGTCGAACGGCGTAACAACTTCATTTCCTCTTCTACACCAACGGATGCGGTGATTCCCGATATCAGAAATATCCTCGGATCTCCCATGCGGCAAACATCGGTCGAGGAGACGCAGCCCATGGTTAACACGTTGGTGCAAAATCCTTTGACGAACCCTTCCTCTTCTCAGTCGGTGAATGAAGATCATACGTCGACAGTGCAACAGGCGGCTACGAGGATGGAGCAGACTCGAGGAGATATGAGTCTGACGGAGGGGAACGTAGAGAGGGAGACCGATCATTCTATGAACCAACCTAGCGGTATACCCGCTGAGGTTACTATCGATCATGGGAACCCAATGGTGACGCACGGAGATGAACAGGTGGTCGACGAGAGTAGGGAGAACCCTCTGAGGATCACCATTGCTGGAGAGCAGGATAGCATGAAGAAGAAAGGATCGGTTTATGGTATACCTAAGGATACTTGCTACAATTGCATGTCCAAAGGACATTGGCAATCGCAATGCACACGTCGAAGAGTATGTTACAGATGTAAACAGCCTGGACATGAATCAAGACGGTGCCGAGCAATTATCAACAACAAATCGCCAGAATTATCATCATATCAGGCGTTTCCTCCTTTACCTGTCGGTATACCAGCTCGAGGCGGTAATCAACACATGGCTAGAAGGATCGAGGTTGATCTAGGTCCAGATGATGAGATGCGGAAGAGGAGAGAGTCATCTTTATCTAAGGCGTTGGAGATTTCGTGGCACCCGAAGATTCGGTGGGAAGACCTGGTGAATCCAGTCAAGAGGAGATGGCCGCAAGCCCTTGATTTCTATAGATTTGCACATACAAAAGCAATCGTTTTCTTTAACTCTACAGAAGAAGCAAGATTGGCTGTTTCTGAAGGTCTTTTGGACCCATGGGGAGCGCCCTTAGCCTTGAAAACGATGGAAGGTGGACAAGATTGTCAGATTCGTGAACACTTCTGGTTCTGGGTTTCTGGGATACCTATTATATGCAGGGATAGAGACTCAATTGAAAAGATGATGGCAGCCTTTGGGTATATGAGGAGCGTTTCAACCTGGAAGAAGCATGAGAATGATGTCTCTGGTGTGTTGGTTGAGATGGAAGCGTTCGCAGAGGATGTCCCACAGTTCATCAACCTGAACTATGGTCATAGAAGATCTTTGATCAAGATACAGATGGTGGCGCGAGGGAAAATATCATCCTCGGAAGTGGTTCTGACTGAAGAAGGAAAGGAGATCGGCATACCGATGGAGATAGTATCAGAACATATCCCACATGATCACCGGAAGGATCATAGCAGGGACACACATAATGTGGAAGATCGGACAGCACAGAGAAACGAGGAATCCGAAGTGGAGAACCGGACACATAAGCAGAGATCGTCTGTGTTAGAAGATAGCAGGTTGGTTATGAACCAGGAAGGATATAGAATGACTCTCAGACACCGGAGTTTGGAGGACTACCTTTGCTTTGAACCAAGGGATTTATTGAACCGTAGAAGAGGAAGATCCGGAACTGAAAATACACAGAGATATAGATCGGGGCATGACCATATGGACAAACCGAAATCTCACCGACCTACGAGAAGGAGGTCTGTAGATGATATGCGTTGGATCTCAGATGATGGGTACAGTGATGGGGAACGTCATACGTTCTGAAGGGTTTTTTCGGACGCTTGGGACACTCTTGATTTTTATGGAATTGAAGGCCTTATTTTGGAACATTAGAGGGGTTGCGAATAATCCTACACGTAGAGTCCTTGGTAACATATGCAGGAGGCATAAACTGGAGATTATTTGTTTGATGGAGCCTTTTATCCAAGCTGAAAGGGCGGAGGAGCTTCTTGATATAGTCCGTTTGGACTGGTTTACTGATAACGCCTCGGAAAGAGGCAAGATATGGATGTTTTTCGATCGTAGCTTTGATCCTCAGGTGGTTTGTTCTCATCGCCAACACATAACTATCCGCATTACTGATTCGAATGGCACACATGCATTCTACACAGGTGTGTATGCCAGCTGCGACACTTACAGAAGGAGGGAGTTGTGGGAGTCCCTCAGGATATTATCAGCTGACATTGATGACAGAAGATGGCAGATTGGAGGTGATTTCAATGTGGTGCGGAAGATAGAAGAGAAGCGAGGTGATACACCTCCTGGTGAGGTTGATATGTCGGACTTCAATAACTTCATTGCAGATGAAAATTTGAATGAGGCAATGTTTGATGGCAGTAAATTCACCTGGGTTAATAAACAATACCTCACTCCGACGACATGGGAGCGTTTGGATAGAATTCTGTTCAATGCAGCTTGGTGTGAGGCTCATCCTGCGTCACGTTCATCCCACCTCACGCGGTTTAGGGTATTCGATCACTTCCCGATTCTATCATGGGCTAGATCGTTGGTGACTCAAAAACAACCCTCTCCCTTTGCTTTCCAATCCACATGGTTGCTAGACCAGAGGTGTCGACCTATTATTAAAGAAGTTTGGGCATCGGAGGTGGTGGGACATCCTTCCTATGTTTTCTATGAGAAGCTTAAAAAGACAAGAAGAGCTTTGAAGAGGTGGAACAAGGAGGTTTTCGGGGACATTCATCAAAAGAAACAGGACATGGAGGATGTGGTTCATATATACCCAGATGGCGTTTGATGAGAATCCTAATAGCATTAACGAACAAAATCTTCTACAGGCAGAAAAGGAGCTTCAAATGATCCTAGATCAGGAGGAGATGCTTTGGAAGGATAAGGCGAGAGTATCGTGGTTGGAAGATGGCGAGAGGAACACTAGATTCTACCATTCCACGGTCAAATATAGAAGAAAGAAAAGAAAAGTTCTGCATATTATCAAACCAGATGGGCAAACAATTGATGATCCTTTAGAGATTGCCAAAGAAGCGGCTTATCAGATGAAATATTTATAGGATGAAAATGTGGATATAGAATTATCCAAGTTGGACCAGTTCACGCAGCTGATTCCTGAGTTGATATCTTTAGAAGACAACTTTCTTATTTCTGCAATTCCTTCGGTGGAGGAGGTTTGGGAGTGTATGAAAGGAATGGACCCTTATACTGCCCCTGGACCGGATGGTTTTACTCTCCCTTTCTACACCCACATGTGGGAGTGTATACAGGCTGATTTCATCTCCCTGATCAGAGAATTCTTCAGAGGACAGCATTGTCATAGAAGTCTTTTTTGCTGCCGCACGGTTTTAATACCGAAGAATGAATCGCCCGTGGACTTACAGAAAGATTTTCGCCCGATCTCCATTGAGAACTTGGCGCTGCGGATAATAGCCAGGATTGTTAACAACATGATGGCTGAGCTCCTACCTAAGATTATTTCGCCTTTTCAGGGGGCGTTTGTAAAGAACAGGGACATCTCTCATCATATACGTCTTCTTCAAGAACTCGCTCATGATCTTAAACAGGGTCCTCAACAGCAGAATATGATCATCAAGTTAGATATGTCGAAAGCTTATGACAGGATTTCTTGGGTCGTGTTGGAGAAGATCATGGAGAAATTTGGCTTTATCAAAGACACCATAGACCTTTGTTCCAGGTTCTTCAAAGAAGCTTGGACGACAGTATCAGTTGGTGATTTCACTGATGGTTTTTTCTCTTTGAAGAAAGGTCTCAAGCAAGGAAACGCATTATCCCCATCATTGTTCATTATTTTTGAAGATATGTTAGCCAGAAGACTTATCCATTTACAGGAAGAAGCTGTCATTGATTCTTACTTCACGAGGGGTCCCGGGACTGCACCTCCAATTCTCATGTATGCGGACGATCTGGTGATGCTTTTAGCCACGTTGAATGGATCAGTTGAGATCCTTAAACAGGTGATAGATGATTATGAAAGGGCGATCGGTCAGAAGATTAATAGAGCTAAGTCCGTCTGTATGTTAGGTAGCTCGGATGACTCGGTGAGGGATCGCATCAAAGATGAGATCGGGATTGATCATATTGCTGAATCCTTGTCATACCTTGGGGTTCCTATTTCTGTGGGGAGGACTTTGAAGAGAGATTTTGAATATCTGACTGTTAGAATCCAACACAGGGTGGCATCGTGGAAGGCAAGATTACTATCGTTTGCTGGTAGAAGACTGTTGATCAAGCACGTTCTGGCAAGTACTGCCATTCATACTGCATCGGCAGCAGGTATTCCTATTTCTACTTGCAACAAGATAGAGATGATGATGTCTCGTTTCTTATGGGCTGACAGAGACAACCATGACAGAAGAGCGTGCGTGGCGTGGAACAGGCTGTCCATACCCACGAATGTTGGATGTTTGGGTTTTCATGCTCTTCGGATTACCAACCAAGCTTTCATTGCCAAGGCTTGCTGGGAGATGCTTACAGGAGAATCTTTATGGGCTACTTTCTGCAGACAGAAGTATGGTTCGTGAACCAGAAGTAATTCGGGAATATACCCTCCTCACTTGAAGAAAGGTGCCAGGGCGTCCCCTTGTTGGAAGAAAATTTTGGGAGATGTTTCCTTTCATTTATCTGAGATGCATATGGATTATAGGAGTTGGTGACATTTCTTTTTGGGATTCCTATTGGTGTGAAAGCAGGATGATTGATCATGCTTTACATAGATCCGACAGAAGTATGAGATTTCTTGTAAAAGATTTCTGGTCTGAGGAACATGGATGGGACTGGCAGGCTCTAAATATGATTATTGATGAAGACGGCATGGCGATTATCAAACGAACAGGATGTTTCTTATCCGATGATAAAGATTTTCTCAGTTGGACGTTAACAGATAATGGGAAGTTTGATATCAGATCTGCTAAGAAGCTTTTGTTTAATCCTCCTTCGGCTGATACTATAGACCTGGAAAAGGTGTGGAAGCTGGACTGTCCTAGAGCAAGTGCCATCATATGGAAGATGATGCACCGTGCACTTCCAACGGATGAAAATGTTAGACGCTGCAATATTCAAATGGCTTCCAGGTGCTCGTTCTGTGATGATCCCTCGTCGGAGAATGTTATTCACCTTATGTTCGAAAGTCAGATAGCGAGGTTTTTCTGGGATAAGTACACAGATTTGATTCTGGATCCCGCCCCACAGGATTTAGCTCACCTAGTGGCTGTATGCAGTAACATATACACCCGATCTGCACGACGTTGGTTGGCGAGCAGGTTGGCTGCCATCATTGTGGAGAGCATATGGAGGATTCGATGTCGAAGTAGGTTTGAGAATGATAGAAGAAACTTACTCATTGAATGGGAGTATATTACTATGAGAATGAACATTATGATGAAGAAGAAGAGCTTTGTGATCAAAGAAGGGCCTTTATTTTTTCAGGCGTTAGCTGATAACATGTTGATTGAACCTTCATGGAGAGTCAGGAAGATAATGCTGATGAGATGGACTCCACCGGATATACATAGTCTCAAGATGAACCTCACCATTGGACGAGCAGTCGACCCGGAAGGATATCATCGAAGATGGGCGGCGGGGATAGTGAGAAACAGAAGAGGTCAGGTGCTGATGGCATTCAGAACCTGGTTACAGTCAGAAGATTATAAGCTTGCATATTTACAAGCGTGTGTTGTGGGCCTTAAGATTCTTGAAGATAAATTTTTGAAGATTGCCTATATGGAGATAGATGATCAACGCACCTTTGATATCTTATGGGGATCTGCTGATGCACCTTGGAAGGCAATGCCGTTTTTCAGAGAACTGAAAAGAAAGATCATCACGGATGATATCAATGGTTCCAAGGTTCACAAAGTAATAAACTCTATTCCTAAAGAACTAGGAACATGGGGGTCGTACATGGAGGACATTTACATCAGTTCTATTACAGAAAATCTGCCACAGAAGATTAAGGGTATGTTGATTATGGAGAGGCGAAATATTCTGTATGTTCATGTGGATAAGGGGTGATTTTGTTTTTTTTGGGAGTGATATATGTATAGAGATGTGAGATTTTTTGGGTGAATACCTGCATTTTATAAGCAGGAGTTGTACATGTTTTCTCGGTGATTTAGCCTACACGAGGAGGGTAGGGTGAATAAAAGCACCTCCTGGCTTAATTAAAAAAAAGTATCATAATAGTTTTTTTTTCTTTCTTTTGTACTTTGTTTGATCAAGATTTGATGAGTAGTTGAATATGATTCAAGGTTTTAAAATCAATTTATAAGGATATTTGAAGAACATGTTTACATTATTATATTATGAAATTTTCATTGCCAAACATTTTTGATGAGAGTTAATATAGTAAGAAAGACATGTCTAAAATTTCACCATAGTTTGAAGTTTTGATTGGGAGTTACTAAAGCTTTAAGAAATTATTAAATATGATGTTGATATGTGAACGTGGGTGTTTGTATTATCAAACAAGTGTGTGACTTTATATGTTTTGCGATCAACATATCAAATCTAGGAGGCATATGGGCCTACAATCCTTGGATAATGGTTATTTGGATGAGGGCCTATGACTGCATGATCTAATATGAAAAATGTTGCATCGTCTTCACCCTACATATCCAGTGGAGATGTTTGGTTGTTGATCCCATAGGACTTGACCCCTCCCTCTCACAGTTGGCACTTGTTTCCATCTGAGAGGATAGATCCACAAAATGAGGAGCAACCCAACAACCCCTGGGTTTTGGAATATGGTCAAGGCGAGGGAGTTTAACCCCGATCTTTCTAGTCCTCTCTTCATTGCTGATCCTAGCCAAAAAAATTAGAAGACCAGCATGGAGGCATATAGGGTCGTCAATCGAAGGAGTTCTGAATGAGAAAAATCATGGCCTATCCAAACCAATGCTACCTCCAATTCCCATCGGCTCTAGATCTAGCAGTAGTATAGCTTCCAGATCTGGTTCCAATTTAGCAGGTTGCAGGGGCTCATGACCATTGACACAACCTAGATTCGTAACCTAGGGGTTGGCTCAATCACACAACAATGCCCTGAAGCTCCTGATGATGTTAGATGAAGCAAAGTGATGGGAGGAAATAGAAACTACTAAACTTTCGTTCCTCACCCTTCTTCAAACTCGGCCACCAACACTAGCCCCCTCATCGTCTAGAGAACTTGGTCACCCTTGGAAGTAGAGAGCAGCCGCCGGTCTTAACTCGTCCACCATGAAGCTCTGGGTGTCTGTGTGCTCTTTGGGGCGTTTAGTATCATGCTCTTCTTTCCTTACTGGACCTAGGACTCACGGAAGCGCACACACTTTCATAGCGTCGACCACGATACACAATGAGGAAGAATGGGGCTGGGTCAGCCAAACCCAATTGATAAGCCATAAACCCTGGGAAGAGAACTGATCGGTCCACAGAGGAACTAGAGATTCATGCCAATTCGATTAAAGCATTTCCCTCCAGGGAGGGAGCAACGTGTGCCATATCCAGAGTCCAGGAAGAGGATCAGACGGCCCATCTTTATCCAACAAGGTAAATACTTATATATTTCCAATAAATAGAATTGATCTTAGAAAATTCATTAAAAATAGATCCCATGGCCAATTAATTCCCAAAAAATATCTATAGATTCAGAAAAATATTCCTTTTATTATAGAACCCTTAGATTAGACATTCAAAATAGTAACATTGATGATTTTTAATTTACAAGATGATGCTTCATTTTAGGATATATGTGATACAATGCATGCTACCTATTAAGATAGATTCTCATGAAATTATCATAGAACAGTAATGATTATTGAAATCCAAATGTGGACTCTAATATGAGTTATATACTTAAATACAAGGTATTTCCTCATTAAATCATGAATAAGTGATTTTAACCTCTTTTTAATTCTAGAAAATATGCCAGTCATCAGAAAAATATGAAAATTGGACCAGGCCCTTATTATGATCTCTTAATCAGTAAAAAAAATACCAAAAACATTGTTTTAGATTAGTTGGACCTAGATTTGGCTAAACCCTAATTTGGAACTGAAAATGCTAAGAATAATGATGATCATATTTTAATGATGCTCAATTATATTTAATCAGATCATGGACAAGTTCTAGATGATCATGGATATGTTAGGATTCTCTGAACTCAGGTACGTCAGTTTTATTAAGTATATGACTAATTTTTGTGGATTCATAATGATATGATGTACTTTAGATGCTTTTATTTGCATATAAATTCTTATATGCGTATTAATATTATATGCTTTGCCAAAACTAAGGGAACATAAAAAAAACTTTTGATGAGTTGTAGCTACTAGAGCATAAATGGCCCAATATGGATGCATGATATATTGCCTACTATGGATGTATGCTGATTTGCCCATGCTAGATGTACGATAAAGTAATTTTCCCATACTAGATGTATGATAAGTGCTAATAGAAGTTGTAGTACAACTGCATCCAATGATATGTCTAAAGAATGTGTTTACTTGTTTATCACATTAAACAATGTTTTCTTGTACTCTTTCTTTCTAAATTTATTTCAAGTATGCAAGCATATTAGTATGTATCTTTCTACCAATGTACACAACACCTTGTGTGTTGATCAGTTATTTCACATATATTTTAGATTCAGAGCTAGCTTGGGACAAAAGCAGGGAAGTGAGTAGTTGTCCAGGTTGTACCTAATATGTAAATCTTGATTAGCATACATGTTCATAGACTTGTAAATCATCTTTCAATATGTAAATGTAATTCATGTTGTAACAAGTCATCTTGTATTAATATACATGTTAAATGTTGAGAAATTTTATGGTGTATGCATTATTGTTATTTGTTCATGTATGCATATGTCGTTTCCTCATCGCACTCTGATACAATTAGCTAACATTTTTGGATTTTTCCTCTCAGTCCTTCTAAATCTCGAGACGGAAAAATCTGGGGATGTTACACTTCCGATATAGAAGAATGGCTCTAAATAGAAAGAATATATCCAGACTTTGATGATGAATCACACAATGTTATACTTGCTTTATCTACAAATGGATTTAGTCCATTTGGACTTATGAGTGCTTCACACAGTATATGGCATGTGTTGTTAACCCCTCTCAATCTTTCACCATGGCTTCTTCTAAAGGACTCATACATAATGATGTCTCTATTGATTGTAGACCCTCAAATGGTTGGGAATGACATTGTTATATATTTATAGACTTTAATTGAGGAGCTTCAAATTCTTTGGTAGCAAGGAGTTAAAGTATATGACGCTTACATCATGAAAAACTTTATAATGCAAGCAATGGTCTTATGGACCATAAACAATTTTCCGGCTTATGGTGATCTTTCTGGTTGGAGCACCAAAGGTAAAAAGGATTTGGGGTGTCCATTTTGTAACGTAGACACCTTCTCCAAGTGGTTGGATTTTGGAAAAAAAATAATGCTATGGGTTCCATCGTTGTTTCTTGGAAAGTAATCATATTTATAGGGGTGATAAAAAAATTAATAGACAACAAGATTTTCATCAACCACCTAGGCATTGGTCTGGTGAAGATATACTTCAACATTTTTAGGGCTACACTAACATCACATTTGGAAAAAATAATAAATGAAAAAGGTCTACAGATGAAGCTCAACCATTGCCCCCTGGATAGAATAAAATAGTATATTTTTCCAACTTTCATATTGGAAATATTTAATGCTCACACACAATCTGGATGTAATGCACACATGAAAGAAATGTGTGTGAGAACATCTTTGACACTTTATTGGGTGAATCAAAGAAAAGTGAAGAAAACTTACAAGCCCGTCAAGATCTACAGAAATGGCGTGTTTCAAGTGATTTGTGACATGTAGATGTAGGGAATAAATATTACTTACCTCCAACATCTTTCACAATGAGAAACAATGAGAAAGAGAAGTTTTTATCTATTCTAGAAACATTGAAGGTTCCTGATGGATATTCATATAATATCTCTAGGCGTGTCAACAAAAGGGAGAAAAAGTTATTGGCATTAAAGAGCCATGATTGTCATGTTTTAATGCAACAACTCCTACCTCTTGCCCTGTGGAATTGCATAAGATTGGATGTTTATAAGCCTATTGCAAACTTATGTTCATTTTTAATAAACTTTGCTCAGATGCAATTGATATGGAAAATTCAAGAAGCTAGAGCAGGACATTGTTGTCACACTATTCCAATTAGAGGTCATCTTTCCTCCGCCATTCTTTACCATTATGATGCAATTGCCTATGTATTCAGATTATGGAGCAAGGGTTGTTGGTTTTGTTCGCTATAGGCAGATGTACCCTATTAAGAGGTACTTAAAGAAACTAAAGATTTTTTTTAGAAATAAAGTGAAGCTTGCTACTTCTATTTCTAGAGGCTATGTAGAAAATGAATGTTTAACATTTTTTTCTAGATACGTACCTAATTTTGAGATATAATTCACTCATGCTCCTTGTAATGTTGATGAATATCCTATTAGAGTAGGAGTAGCAAAATATGTTGACATACATACATTAGAACAAGCTCATCATAATGTGCTATTGAATACAAACATGTTAGACAGTTACAGAAGGTAAGAAATACTTGTTTTTCATTTTGTAAAAGTGTTGATACATTATAACCACAACTTTGGATTGCATTATTAATCAATGAACACATGATCCTACTTCAAGACGCTGAACCAAATATCACACTACATGCTTTAGAAGCAAAACATGCAAGACAAATGGCTAGGTGGTTGAGAGAGCATGTAAGTAATTTAAAATATTTATACATTTGTTTACTAATAATGTACGTCTATTAATATTTGTGTTTTTATAAAATAGGTAAGGCACATGTGAATGAGTCATCCAAACAATGTTACTGAAGAGTTGAGATGGATATCTCAAGGACCTTCTGCATATTGAATGTCCTATGAAGGCTATTCAATAAATGGATATCGATATTGCTCAAAACATATTGAAAGTAATTGTACTACACAAAATAGTAGGGTGTACTTTCTGGAAGATTCATCTAGTTATGCAACTGGGAGGGATACAAATTCTATTACAGCTACAATCACATATTATGAACAATTAGAGGAGGTCATTGAGCTATTTTATGGTCCATACATAAAAATACCATTGTTTCAATGTTCTTGGTTTGATGAAAGTTCTTCTAGCAGTTTGCGTATTAAAAAATATGGGTTCACACAGCTCAATTTCTCTAGGAGATACAATCAAGATGAACCATTCATTCTTGTTTCACAAGCAATGCAATGCTTTTATGTGAAAGATATTGATGATAATAATTGGTTCACTGCTTTGAAACTTCCACCTCAAAATTATTCAGAAGTACCTCTCATTGAGAATAGTCTGAATGGATCACTAGTTCAAAGTGTTAACAATGACACAAGTGATGATGTTTCTTAGTCGAGGATTGATATGCAATGATCTTTTAATCCTAGTCAACATGACTTATAAATTTGAATGGTCTAGCGTGTATTTTTTTCCTATTTGGTGCAAACATTTTTGAATGGTCCAGCATGTATTTTTTTCTTATGTAGTGCAAAAATTTATGAATGGTCTAGCATGTATTTTTTCCCTATGTGATGCATTATGTGTTGGTTGTAATGTTATTTCCTTAACTATCCATGTGATTGTTTTGTTGATTGTCCTACTGTATACACTAATATACATTCCCCTTGTAAAGTGTTGTATTTATATCTTATGCATTGTTTTATTTATCTATTGATAATTGTTTTATGCTCATATAATGGAGGATAAGGAACACTAGGTCCAAAGCTAGAGTTGCACCACAAGTACCCTCTTTAACACCTTCTAGTGTTATTGGAGTTCGAATGCTCTCTTCACCACCTGCCACTATTATTGCTAATCAACTTCACTCTCCTCCCCATCCTTCAACTGAAAATGTTGAAGTAGAAGATGATCAATTGAATGACGACCTTGAGGATGAACATGAGAACCGTAGATATGGTAGAGGGCCTACAAGTATAGTTAATCTAATTCCAAATCCAGGAGAGCAACGTCAAAGGTCCAATGGAATGCAACTGGTAATGCAATCGGGAAAAATAGTGTAAAGTTGAACAATTTTTGTGGCATATTAGCTAGAAAACCACTAATTTAAAATCTAGATCTACCATGGTGTAAGCAACTAGAACTTTCATTTCAAAATAGAAAATCATGCATTGAGGTATTTAAATAAATATACAACATTTTGTAATATGGTGTTCAAGTATTTTTTTCATTGTTTCATTGACATCTCCACATGATTTTTAGAAATACTTTGATATGGAAAACCACCCATGCATGGAACTATGTAGACAACCACATCCATAAAGCTTTACAAACTTGGAAGTCACAGGTGAAGAAAGATTACTATGAAAAGTACATTGATGATCAAGATATGATGAGGAAAAGGCTGAGAAGAACCCATAAATACATATTCATCAATTTGAAAATTGTGTAAAAAAATGGGGTACTGAGAAGTCTAAGGTATATGCATACATTATATAAGTTAATGACTTTTATTGCTATTATTCTTATGTAACACTTTTCCTTTGTCTAGAAAATTGTTGCCACAAATAAGGTCAATAGATCCAAAAAACAAATGCACCATACTACATAATCCAATCCATGGAGCTGCTATAGGGAGGAAATGGTATCAAGCTACATCTTCCAGTGATTTCTCTAAATGTACTGATAAAGACAACTGAATACTTACATTTTTGTTCTTTCATTTTAACATAAAAATGGGGAGGGAGAGCTAAGTCAGACCAAATTCCTGAAGAAAGTGTATGAGAACAATCCATTGGTGGCAATTTATTATATACTTAAAAATAGATATATATATATAATTGAAACTATATTTGGTTATTGTTACACTGACATAGGTCACTTATAGGATGAGATAACTGATATTATGGAAAATGATATTGCTAGTGGTGAAGTAACTGATCCGGAAGAATTTGATGAGGTGACAAGTCATGCTTTTTTACGTGTTGTAAAACCTATAAAAAGAAATAGGGTTCAAGGTATTGGACCAAGACATGCCAAAGAAGGTAATAGAGGGAAAGTATGAATTTTTATTGTGAGAAAATGTTGCAAAAGATGTAAGTATTGTCACTAATGTGTAGGTGTCTTTTGATATCTTCTACATTGTCATCTAAAAAATTCTTCATTGTAGGATAAACTTAAAGAGGCTACAAAAATGAGAACTATGCAAAATTCTTGGTCTCAATTTGTAAATTGGTGGCATCACATGTTGTTATGTTTCAGATAGGCCAAATATGCTAGAAGTAATGTTCATACATAGTTTGGGCCACAGGTAGGCCATACATGTGTGTTTCCAAACATACCCCCTTTTGGTTTGTTTCAAAGTGGTGGTGGTACAACTGGAGCACCACCTAGCATGTTCCAGACATCATGAGGTGTAAATAGAGTGTTCTTCAACTTTCAGTCATAGGTAAATATCGACAAAATGTAATTGAAATTTAGATATCAACTAAAGTTGAAAATGGGAATATTTTTTAAAGGCTCAACTATATCCAGATGAGACTTCTACTGGTGTCTTTTATACTCAATGTTCTACAAATAGATCTAGTTCTAATTCATATCACACACATGGTGGTATGAATGGGCCATTATTTTACTTTCAGTCACATGTATATATTATATATTATATTCATAGGGGGTTTTCTAGGATCAACTATTTTTTACAAAAAAAATCTTTTTAAGCCCCAATTTTTCCCTGAGCACCATCACAACTATTGTGTTTCCCTCTCAAGGTGGTACAAGTCGATCACATGTATAGGAACAAATATAAAAATATTGTTTGGTTATTAATTTTAAACTTAAAGTGACAGTTTCAATTCTATTATCAAGGCACATTTCTTTCCAAGTGGAACCACTCTTGTTGTGCAATCTTCTCAATCACAGATACATGTTATCTTATATTTGGGATCATGTGTTCTCCATTATCTACATATTTTGAGAATATAAATGTTTGAAATCTATCTCATAATCAAAACACCATGGGAGAAAACCATAGACGGACTACTGCAATGAAATACAACCATAATTCTTAAGAAATTTCAACAGTTTACATTATCTCATGTTGTCATTTTCTCTAAACTGTCGATATCATTTTTTCTCTTTGAAATAGTTGGTGTATTTTTTATGAACATAGTGAACTATCTCAAGTGTTTAAGCTTGTTACTTGGTTGTGTTCAAATTTTGCATTAAATGGTCTTTTGATTGCACTTCTCAACACAATTGTGATATGGTACACCACCTTGACTATACCCATATCCCTTATGTTTGACTATGATATCATGGGACAGATGTATCAAGAAAGTTCTTTGTATGGTACAACAAGGGAAGAGAAATAGAGAATTGTATGTACAAAACCATCATTTTAGATATGTAGTTTCATGATTCAGGGATCTGAATATTATCAACAGCACATCCAGGCAGTCTGTGGTTGTTGCCCATTATTTATGTGGGGTTGCCACATTGGTTTTGCCAGCATTAACCAATGTATTTTAAATTCTTTTCACCATACACCTGTCATTTTTCACACCCATTCAACTCCTGATGATAATAAAGTTTTTATGATTTTCCCATTATACATTGCAGAGACAACAAGATGCTAGGAGGAGCAGAGCCTAGCTTGATGGCCTGACTTCCCAGCCATATCATTAGAGCTCAAACTGCATGATACCATGCCATCTACTCAAACTACAATTAGCTTCTAGCATTGTATGGTAGACTATGTACAAACATATGAACCATATCATTACCTCTGTATAGAGCATCTCACCCATCACTTACCAACTCAGCAGATGGAGATAAAGTATCATGATTGAGATGTAGCATAAATGAGTCTTGTTTCAATTTAGATGTAGTTGCTTTTTCATCAGCTATAGCAGCAGATGGAGATAAATGGTACTGGGTTCAATTTAGATAAAACAACAGATGGAGATAAGGTAACTGTTCCTATCTCTATAAGTTTTACCTCCTTTTTAAAGCATAATTTTTTGTGGTAAAATCTGCCTCAGTAATTTTATAACTTGGACTTGCTTTCTAGTGCAAAATGAGCTCCAGTAGTCTGGTTCAAGAGAACAATAGTTTACCTAGTTGGTTTTTGGAAAAATGTTGAAGATTAGAAAGCAAATCATATGTAAACCATTAGATTGTAGCAACATGGAATCATATTATCTTAACATGACTTCCATTGAACCATTTAGTAA
The DNA here is from genome assembly GCA_963693085.1 of Alisma plantago-aquatica. Lineage (NCBI taxonomy): Eukaryota > Viridiplantae > Streptophyta > Magnoliopsida > Alismatales > Alismataceae > Alisma > Alisma plantago-aquatica. The sequence goes on from OY856409.1 coordinate 1,422,375,602, forward strand.
ATGAAATAAAAGTATTTTACGAGTACATTATTTGTTATATGTTTTTATTGACTTGCAACTTATAATGAATAAACAACTATTTTGGTTGCTATAACATATATAAATACGACACATGAAGTTTCTTTATCCCTTCATGTCAGACCAATATGTAGAACCACTCATCTTTTTTTGTTGCTTGTAGCATGTTGTGTGGAAGCCTCTAAGATGGCTTTGGAGCAAATGATATTGAATATGACCCTAGTGGTAATGAGGGAGCTTTGACAAATGTGAGGAAAATCAACATATTTTCTTTAGCTCATCACACTGATTAGGTAATTTCCTTGACGTCATGGTTAAAGTACAAATCCTGTAAACTCTCCTAAAAAATTGTAACTAAAATACTTGACTCAGAAGTACTGGTTATCTGGCTATCTGGTTAATTGCATTTACAACATCTATTCCACCTGCAGATTTTTAATCACCATCACTTTTGTTGATTGTAGACCAATTAAATACCTTGAGCTTTGAATGTTAGCACACTCCATTTCCCATGAACTATATTTTCCATCATCATGAGAGTGGAACCATTGTGGTTTCTGAGAACAACCCTCAAAACGACTCACTCATTTGGTAAGAAAGCATCATCAGCGTTCAACTTCACTATCCCCACCAAAGGAGTCCAAGAAAGGCGGGCTCTGTAGCTTTGAGGCACCTTTTTTTTTGGCTAACAACCTACTGACGGAAGTAATCAGACACCCAATTACAGATGCCATGAGTTGTGATGCTGGGTGGTTGAGGCCTTTGGTTGAAGAGAGCATTGTTCATGTTTATCCACACAACCAAGCATCTAGCAAAGATCAAGCAAAGATCAAGCTGTAGTCGTCAGGTTGAACTTGTTGAAGACCCAACAGAGGAAAGAAGTTAAGTCTCCTGTACTTCCTCCACCAATCAAACTTGCATAAGCTATATCCTCCCAAATCTCTTTTGCATGAGCACATTGGAAGATAGCGTGCATTGTTGACTAAATTATATTTTCACAGTATATGCAATGTGGTAGAATCGACACATGTCTTCTCCTCAAATTTTCATAGGTAGGTATATGGTTTGAGAAACCCCTCCAAAGGAAATGTTTGAGCTTTAGAGGTAGGCATGAATTGCAAATTTTCTGCCATATGTCCTATTGGTTTATATATAGTCTATTGTGCCATTCAGTACTATGACTAATAAAACCTAGCCAACAGGCTGATCTCACAAAGAAAATTATTTCTCTATTTTTCAGGACATCAGGAGCATTCAAAAAACTTTGCCATTCCAGTATATCAATAGAAAAAAGACCATAATAGCAAGAGGCACGATCAAGCACCTGAAGAGCACCAGTACCAATGAGCATAATAGAGCTGAAGAACATAGTACCAATAAGACCATAATCAAGCACCTAAATAGGAGCCATAATTTTGAGAAAAACAAATTCATAGATTCTGAAACCAATGTGGATTTGGAGGTGATTGATAAGATGACATTTGATAGATTGACCAAATGCATAGTTTATGAATTCCTTGTTCTATACATGAATATATTTCACCATAATGCATCCATAGTTCCTAAATTTCTCTGTATTCCTTTAATTGATTTCAGCTCTAATTTATTCATTTTATTTTTAGGACTACCACAATGTAGAAAAGTTGATGTTCAACTGATTACAACTTGTCTTTGGTGTCATTAAGCTTTGTAAGCATCACTGAGTTGGAGTGAGCAAGCTTCTGCTACATTTTTGCACTACGAGTTTGAATTTATGGAGCTCCATGTTGGTGTACTCGATGATAGAATTCATATCCTCATTCATCATTAATAAAGAAGCATTGTTCTTAAGGAGTTGGGTGTTGTCCTTGTCATAAAAAAGTTTGAGTTCAAAAATGAATTTGAGGATTGAATTTGCCTTAGGGGATCGATGATAGTTATGTCCCTCTCAACGAGCTCCATGTTCTCAAGCAAACAAATTGACCAAGGATCAACTAATGTGTTGGTGTTGTTGTGTAAACAATGTATCCATGTCCCTTCATGCTTATCATGCATTTTTACTCCATCTACTGTTGACCTCTACTATGTAATGAACCATTTTGATGTAAAATAGAAAAAGAATGTTTTGAAAGATTGTTGTTTGGTTGTTCTATCTTACAAAATCATATAGATTATTAAAATGGTATTTTTGATTCACAATAATAAAAAATGTATAATTTAACAAAATAGAAACATCATCTACAAACATTAAATAGGCCAATTGTGAATGTATTCATGGGATAGTAAGTGCATTTATGAAGGCCCTAGAACCTTTATAAGATTTCCTTTCATAGTCATATTTGTGAGGCTAGTAAACCCTTTTATGAAGGCTAAGTAGTCCTTTAGAATTGTATTTGTGAAGGCCAAATTCTTTCATGAATGTATTTGTGAAGGAACTTTTAGTGTGGGACTTTTTGTGAAGGAATGTCCTTCAACCAAATTTTGTTGTGAAGGTTTTAGTGTACTTTTATGAAGGATTAATCCTTCAGAAATAGGCCTATTTCTCATAGTGTACATGTAGAAGTTGGAATTTGGTTAGTGGAGTGGCGTCGACATATGGTATGTTGAGAAGAAACATCAATTCTATAGTTGTAATGGAAGAGGACCAGATCTAAGTTATAAGGCCACAAATGCATCAATGTAGAGGCTGGTGGGTAGGGGAGGAATCAGGGAAGCGATGACAAATAGGATTCCGAGGGAGAAGATATAAATATTGGTGATGGCCAGGATGAAGAGCATCTATGTAGGGAATTTTTTATGAATAAGGAAGAAGGTACATGATCATGGAGATCGAGATGATGCTTGGCGGGTGGCCAAGATAAGAAGAGGCAGTGATTGCCTATAGGCAGACCCTCTCTCTCTCTCTTTTCTCCCTAGGGTAGGGATAAATTCTCTGATACCATATGAGAATGTGTGGTATTCAACTCAAAACCAATTGGAAAAGAGTTAAGGGACCACACAACTTAAAGCCCAAGGACACCTAGAATTCAAAGGTCTGGGACTATTCCAACATCCTCCACAAGTGAAACCACTTTTCTGTGTTTGTACTTGTTAATTTAGGTAGGGAATGGTCCTCACAAATTTTCTATTGGGTCCTCTCTAAAATCATATTGAAAATAAGATGACATGATAATGATATATTTCTTATTGATAGATGACACACTCCTCTCCTATATATAGGAAAGGAGGCAAGTACAAGGAAGCAAAACTTAATCATGTTGTGCCAAGGAAATTAGGAACATATAACATAGTAAACTTAACAACAATAACTCTAACACATATATTTAGAAAAAAATTAGGGCTAATCACATTCCACACACATATCTGAAGAAAAGAATAGTTCATGTACTAATTTACCTTATAAAAGAGGGAAATCAGAGTAGGATGGGGAATATCTATTGGATCTATACAATATGCGGGAGTTCATCCTGGAAGATTATCACAATTTGTCACATCTACCCTTTTACAATCCTTGGGGGCATGGAGGATTCTAGGAACCCTCCAAAAATGGGTGCGGTAGATTCTTAGAATATACCACCAAACCCTAGTAAGTTTGTTCTATACTCACAGGATGCCCGTGCCAACCTCTTATTTTCATAACAACTCACCCCTTTCTTTTATCTTAAAGCTAGAAAATAATATATATCTCCTTGTCCCTCTTAGAATGTCACTCTCTATAATATTCTTCAATTATAATTACAATTTTTATGTGTCACAAACTATAGAAAAAGTGATAAGGAAAAAATGGCCCATAATTAGCGTCTTTTCTAGTTTGTTCAAATACCACTACTACAAAAACAACATTCAATGTCGCTTTTCTGGGCGTCGGTTATTTAGGAAAACTGACGCCTAGAAATTTAAGCGTCGGTTATTTATGCAAACCGACGTCTATATTCGAAGACCAGCCAGACACATGTACCGCTTTGTATTCAGCGTCAGTTGGTTATAACAGACCGACGCCTAAAATTGCCTGCAAAATCCAATTTTCGAGCGAAAACATTTTAGGTCACCTACAACGTCGGTTTTTTAACTATTCACCGACGCCTATTTAAAATGAAAATTTGCATAAAAAGTCCCACTTTCAGTGTCGGTTATCCCTAGATAACTGACGCTGATAATGGTCCCCGCCAAATAATTTAGGGTAAAGGTTGTCTAGTTGGGCGTCGGTGTTTTACTATCAACCGACGCTAAATCATAATAGGCGTCGGTTTTGTAGATAACCGACGTCGTTGACCAACTTAATAGACCCAATCACCCGGCTCTTCCCCCTTTCTTCCTGTTTCATCGCGATATTCTCCTGTGTGCTGCTGCTCGCCGCCGCTCTCCCAAAATCACGACGTCGGTTGCTGCCCCTCTGCTTCTTCGGTGCTGGTGCTCTTTTGCTCATCGGCGCCGCTGCCCGTCGCCCGCCGCTACTACTTATTCGCCTGCTGCTTCTTCGACCGGCGGTTGCTTCTGCCCGCCACCCGCCCCTCTGCTTCTTCGCCTGCTCGCCGCCACTGCTGCCGCCGCTCGCCTCCGCTCTTCTCCACGCTAGCTCCAGGTAGGCTAGCCTCTTTGCTTCCTTCTCCCTAGCTCCTTACCAACAGCAAGCACGACCATGGCTGTGTTGGCCTACCACGGCCGTGGCTGTGCTTGCTGTTGGTAAGGATATGAACAAATTTTTATGTAATGCTTTATGTAAATCCTAGGATATGAACAAATCTTTTTCTTGCATATATTTGTCATATATCTGTGCTTCTAATCGTAATGTTTGGCCTAATTCAGTAAATTTTGATGCATGTTGAAATAAGATTTAAACTTGTCAATTGTAGCATCCTAATTTGATTTGATTAAACCCTAACATCAATTGTGATGAAACCCTAACATTAATTGTGATGAAACCCTATCATGTACATATATATTATTGTGTTTGTTGGCCTAGAAACCCATCCAAGATTTACTCATTAGGAGTAAATATTGGATAGTCCCTGGTTTGGGGCTGTTCTTGAACACCTAATCTCACTTAGGATGTAAGTGTATAATGTGTATTGGGTTTTTGAGAAAATTTTGGCAGCATTTCCCTGTTTGTTCTCTAAGTACATATGTACTTAGAGAACAACGGGGAAATACTGTCGAAATTTTCTCGAAAACCCAATACACATTATACACTTACTAGTGAGATTAGGTGTTCAAGGATGGGATAGGTGGTACACATTTATTATATATAAGAATGACATCACATGTGTTTGTTGGCCTAGAAACCCATCCAAGATTTACTCATTAGGAGTAAATCATGGATAGTCCCCGGTTTGGGACTATTGTTGAACACCTAATCTCACTTAGGATGTAAGTGTATAATGTGTATTGGGTTTTCGAGAAAATTTTGGTAGCATTTCCCCATTTGTACATTGGTATAAATTAGAATGAACAATCACTAAATTATATACTGTTTGTATGGAGTCCGACTTCATTGTAGATAATAGGAGTAAATCTTGGATAGGATGTAAGTGTATACCCTAATATTGTCCTAATATATACTTGTTTTCTCTTTGATCATAGAATGGATAGATCGTGGATGTTCATTCGCAATCGCTGCACCCCAGAGTTTATATCTGGTCTTGATTAGTTTATTAGATTTTCCGAGGAACATAGGAAAAAACCTACAGACAGGTTCTACTGTCCATGTAGGCATTGCGGTAACAACTTGAAAGTCAACATTGGTGAGGAAATCAAAAGTCATGTCATGTGCAATGGGAATGTACAAGGCTATACAGAATGGAACTGGCATGGAGAGATTTCAAACTCGAAACCAGTAGATGTTGATAGCAGTGCTTGGGTGGAAGAAGAAATTGCCTCCGATGACGTAGATGTGAACGAACCAGTTCCAGTAGACATCGTTGATGCGATGATGGATAGTTGTAGGGTAGAGCACACCGATCCACCTCCTATCTTTAGAAACATTGTGCATGATGCTGAGATACCGTTATACACAGGCTGTGCTAAGTTTACGAAGCTTAGCGCTGTGTTGAGATTGTATAAGTTGAAAGCTAACAATAGATGGAGCGACAAAAGCTTCACTTCATTGTTGACTTTGTTGAAAGAAATGCTTCCTGAAGGAAACGAGCTGCCAATCTCAACATACCGGGTAAAGAAAATGTTGTGCCTAATGGGAATGGAGGCCAAGAAGATACACGCATGCCTGAATGATTGTGTATTATTTCAAAAGGACTATGTAGATAATGTGGCGCGTCACGGTATAAATTGACGACTTCGGGGGAGTCCAAAACTGGTTCTCCTGCCAAGGTGTTGTGGTATCTACCTATAATATCACGGTTTCAACGCTTGTTTGCAAATCCAAAAGATGCGAAGAATTTGAGGTGGCATGCAGATGTTAAGAAAAATAATGATGGGATCCTACGACATGCGTCTGATTCCCCATAGTGGAAGAAGATTGATCTATTGTACCCCAAATTTGGTGCAGAAGATAGGAATCTAAGACTTGGGCTTTGTACAGATGGGATGAATCTGTACGGGACATTGAGCAGCCAACATAGCACTTGGCCAGTCATGCTTGTTATATACAATCTTCCTCCCTGGCTGTGTATGAAAAATAAGTACGTTATGCTGTCGTTGTTGATGTTGGGCCCTAAACAACCTGGAAATGATATCGATGTTTATCTTGAACCTCTGATTGATGACTTAAAGAAACTTTGGGCTGAAGGTGTGATGACCTATGATGCTTCAGGAAGAGAGACATTTCATTTGCACGCTATGTTGTTTTGCACTATTAATGACTTTCTAGCATATGGGAATTTGTCTGGATATAGTCTCAAAGGAGCTAAAGCGTGTCCTATATGTGAAGAAAACACTGATTCAATAAGACTAAAACATGGCAGCAAGATTGTATATCTTGGTCATCGAAGGTTTCTTTCAAAATTCCATCCGTATCGTAGGAAGTGCAAAGCATTCAATGGATGGAATGATGAACGGAGTGCACCTAAACCTATACCAGGGGATGTTGTTTATGAAAGAGTAAAAAACATTGTCAATGAATTTGGTAAGAAATCACAATGTAGTATGGCCACACGGAGTGACAATTCTTCATTCAAGAAGAAGTCAATATTTTGGGATCTTCCTTATTGGAGTTCTTTGACAGTCAGGCATTGTATCGATGTAATGCACGTTGAAAAAAATGTATGTGATAGCATCATTGGTACTCTATTAAATATACCAGGTAAGACTAAAGATGGGATAAAATCCATACTGGACCTACGTGAAATGGGAATAAGGTCAGAATTAACAGAATTACGTGAAATGGGTAATAAAAGAACATACTTACCTCCCGCTTGTTACACGTTGTCTAGAAAGGAGAAGAAAGCTTTTTGTTAATGCTTGGTAAATGTTAAGGTGCCACATGGTTACTCATCCAACATCCGTAGATTGGTATCAATGAAAGATCTGAAGTTGATAGGTCTTAAATCTCATGATTGTCACACTCTAATGCAACAAATATTGCCCGTGGCAATTCAATCTATATTGCCGAAGCATGTAAGGTTTGCAATCACCAGACTTTATTTCTTTTTCAATAGTCTATGCAGCAAAGTTATTGACCCTGATACTCTTGATAATTTGCAAAGAGAAGTGGTTGTTACCCTATGTCATCTTGAGATGTATTTCCCTCCTTCGTTCTTTGATATCATGGTACATCTTATTGTCCACTTGACTAGGGAAGTGAAAATGTTGGGACTAGTTTTCTTGCATTGGATGTATCCCTTTGAACGATACATGATCGTTTTTAAAGGTGATGTTCAAAACCATTATCGACCTGAAGGGAGTATTATTGAAGGTTATGTGGCGAGAGAGGTTATGGATTTTTGCAATGACTTTCTGAGTGGTAATAACACTCCTGTTAATGACAAGAATATTGAGGAGGGCAAAGGAATTTTGGGATCACGGGTGAAAGTAATCAGCCGTGAGCAGTTGGAACAAGCTCACTTGTATATTTTACACAACATGGACGAAGTGAGTGTTTATATCGAGGAACATACCAATTTCATCAAGAGACAACATCCTCGAGCAAGTTCAATGTGGCTTGCTAGAGAGCATAATAAGACTTTTACTAGGTGGTTTGAAGATAAAGTCTTACATCAACTATATCAAACACCAAATGATATTACAGAAACTATCAAATGCCTCGCCTTTAAACCAAAACCGAATGTTATGTCTTATGAAGGGTTTGACATTAATGGGTTCACATATTACACAAAGCGCCAAGATGATAAGAGTGTCGTCCAAAACAGTGGGGTCACTCTTCAAGCGTCGACTATGTATTTTGCAAGTGCAAAGGATAAGAGTCCACATGAAGCTAAAATGTCATATTACGGTGTCATTGAAGACATATGGGAGTTTGACTACATAGATTTCAGAATTCCGCTCTTTAAATGTAATTGGGTTGATAACACCAAAGGAGTTATAGTGGATGAATTGGGTTTCACTTTGGTGAACTTTGAAAAGATTGGCGAGAAGGGTGAACCATTCATATTGGCATCACAGGCGAAACAAATATTCTATATCGATGATCCTGCAAATGATAAATGGTCGGTTGTTCTTCATGGTAAAAGACAGTTCATTGAAGATCTTATAGATGAAGAAGAGTACTATCACAAGTATGATGACTCTAGTCCATTCTCAATTGGGTTGCCAACTCCACAAAATATTGAAGCTAATGATGACTTATATGTACGCGAAGATCACAATGAAGGATTGTTAATTGATAAAAGATCACAATTTTAGAGGCATGTATGTTTTTAAAAGATCACATTATCTTCTAGTTAATACAAATGCTAAATGTTTGCCTTTTTCTAGTTAATACAAATGCTAAATGTTTGCCTTTTTCTAGTTAATACAAATGCTAAATGTTTACCTTTTTCTAGTTAATACAAATGCTAAATGTTTCCCTTTTTCTAGTTAATACAAATGCTAAATGTTTGCCTTTTTCTAGTTAATACAAATGCTAAATGTTTGCCTTTTTAATGACATTTTCAGATGGCTGACCATGATGAGCATGATGTCCATGATGAGCATGAAGTCCATGATGAGCATGCTGTCCATGACGAGCATGGCGAGGATACCAATGTAAGTTCTAAAAACATATCTTGTATTTCTATAAAATTCATTATCTTCTAGTTATGTCATATATCCCATATTTCTATATTGCGCTAATTCCGTGGGTTTATTTTTGTCAAATTTTAGGTTGATGATGCACATGTACCCACTGAAGCAATGGAGCAACTTGATGCGCAACACCAAACACTTAACAAGAAAAGGGGCATCACTCTGTTAAAGAAGTTAATAGCGCTAAGTGGTAGTGGATCCAAATTGGTTGTGGAGTTTGATAATGGAGGAAATGCAATTGGAGTGAACCGCAATAATTTTGTAAACTATCTTGGGTGTGTCACTTGAAGCCATTGTGGTGTTAAGTATGATAATTGGCATAAAGTTCCTTAGGGGAAGAAAGACTTGATATGGAAGGATTTATGCGTGAGTTACTATTATTTGCAATTCTATTTTGTAGATTACAAATTATATTATTTGCAATTCTATTTTTGGATACTAGTTAATAAGAATTCTATTTTACAAAATCTGTTTGCATTGGATGAGAAGCTGCATCGTAAAAGTGTGATGCAACGTGCTGGAAAGATGCTTAGGAACTATAGGACAAATCTCCACAGAGAATACATAAAAGATGGTGATAAGAAGAAGAAGTCAGCCCTTGAACAGTGGAACTTCTTGGACAAAGAAGATTGAGACAATTTTGTTGCTTCAAGAAAATCTGAAGAATTCAAGGTATTAGGCGTCACTCCCAATTTAATTAATATACGCTGTATTCACCTATTCAAGATTAACATTTAGTGCTACTAACCAAATCATTAATGTGCATACTAACTAGGCCCTCAGTGACGCGTAAAAAGCAAGGCATGCACTGAATGTGCATGACACTATGGGTCCAAAGGGCTATGCAAGAATTCACCAAAGACTACAGGCAGAGTCTGCGGCTACTCAGGAGTCTGCCACACCCATGCCTCGCCATGATATCTGGATAGCTGAGAGGCAAAACAAGAAGGGTGAAATAAAGAAGCCCGTAACTACTGAGGCGGCTGCGAAAATGGTAAAATACAACTCTTAGAGCAATCGTTTGAATATTGATTATTTGTGGTGTTAACTTACCAATTTCTGTTGATGGTGATTAGCGGGAGCTGCACGAGCAGAGGAAACAAGGCACGTTCATCCCTCAGGGCACAAGGGATGAATTGACAGTTGCTCTGGGTAACCCAGAGCATTCTGGACGTGTTAGGGGTGCAGGTGCTGGTGTGGGCATCAAAGTATTCTTTGGGCCATCCCAGCGGAAACCCAGAGCGGGACTTTCACAAGAAGAGGTAACATATTCTTTTTTTAGAATGTTACTACAAAAAGGAATTCAATAATAAGAAGCTAATGTTTCTTTTATCCATGTATAGGAGAATAAGAGAGTCGAGGATATAGTTGCTAAGAAGGTCAATGATATAGTTGCTGAGAAGGTCAAGGAAGAAATAGTGCGGTGGCAGGCATCTCAGGCTTCCAATCAGCCTATGGCGACCCACTCTTCTCCTGATGCATAGACTGCGAGTAATCCTGGAGACCCATCGCCTAACACGTCTGCTGTAAGTATTGTTTATGACATTGTAGCTAGTCTTTTCAAGATGATATGTTTTCAAGATGATATGTATATATGTATAACATTCTTTACGTAAATTTGTAGGCAATGAAGCCATGCTGCTTAAGAATGCAAGACTATGTTGTTGCAGAGGCACATGCTTACCAGTCCCTTCATGGGGGCAACGTTTCATGTGACTCCAATGCCACATGGCTACGTTCATGTGATCCCGATATGTGTATTACCCGATTGGAGGAAAGCTACATTGCCATATGCCCACCCAGATATTGATACACTTGGTGAGGCAGAAGGCGGGGTGATATTGTGGCCCAAAGCAGATGTCGTCTACACTACTGAAATTGTAAGATAAATTTACATTACTTTAGATTGTTAATGTGTATATATGAGGTCAACTGATATGAAATTATATATATAGGTTAAAAAGAAGACACCCGGAGCACCTAGGCCTCCACCTCCACTTCCTGCATTACCAAGTTGGGTTCCAACTGACCTAAAATACCCATTAGGTCCTGCTTGTAGGGGAATGGCATGTTGGCTACGGGCACATAATATACATTGCCCTATAATTGTTTCTTTAGAAGCAGATTATGCTGGTCAATCATACGATAGCTCTTTATTTATATAAGATATTATTGAGCTATTTATGTATGATTGGCTGAATACATCAATGATAGAGACATGGATAAGGTGAGATCTTATTTATACATCCATATACCTTGTGTAAGATCCGGTGATCTGGTTTCTTATATATTAATGCATACGTAATACATGTTTTGCAACTACTTAGTCGAAGATCAATACAAACAATTTGCATTTGATCATGTGGGTTTTTTGATTCCATCATTGATTAGTATGGTAGCTAAAGACCCTGATAGTGTTCAACAATACTGTATAGATGCTTTTACAAGTTTTGGTCAAAAAAAGAAGACGATAATAATAGCTCCATTCAATGTCAAGTAAGTTTACTTTATTTATAATTTGGACTTAAGAAAATTCCATTTATATTGTGCATTTTGAGTTATTAATTTTTAACTTTTTTACCTCTAGTGGTAGACATTGGGAGTTACTAGTTATTTCCCCCGGGACGTTCACTGTTTATTATCTATATCCTACGGGAAGTACATTGAACACTAAAATTGGACACATATTGAAAATGCCATTATTCTGGTGAGAAATATTTCATTTTTATATCCGTTAACATATGTTATTACATTACTATTTAATTATGCAATTTACTGTGTTACATTAACATGTAGGGGTTTAGATGCATTCAAAAATGCTGGAGGAAATGTCCCAAGGAGAAAGAACCAACCAATAATTTGGGAGAACGTAAAAGTAAGTTCCCGACTCCAATGTATATATTATTTATGTGAACTGTACTTAGTTGTATTTTTTTAATATTTTGCATGTTTCAATTTATAGTGCGCTACACAAGGCAACGGCTGGACATACACATACTATATGATGCGATTTATGCAGATGATTATCCGACATGCTGCATTGGATATTAATACCATACATGAGGTATTATATATAGTCGCATTAGTTAGTATGAAATATATCAATCTTATTTTTATATTATTACTTATATATACACATCATTCTCTTTGCAGGTGTTTAAAACTGACCACACTATAGGTAAACACTTAAAAAATGTACACTCTCCATATACGATGGAAGCATTAAATGAAGTAAGAGAAGAATGGGTAAAAGCCATACAAGTAGTGGCGATTGTAAGATATAATTGGGATGCTGATAGCGATGCTGAATGATATTTTGTAAATGAATATTTCTGAATATTTATACATGTCTAAATGTTTCTACATGTATTTGAATGTTTCTACATGTGTGAATGTGAGAATTGAATTGATGTCTGAATATATCTACTTGTGTGAAAAAATATTTGTTGATTTTGCAGGTTTGTGGTCTGTTTGTAGGCTGATATCAATGGATGTCGTAAACCTGCAGTTCAGAAAACTGAACTACAGATTCTCATCTTGCTGACCAGCCACAGCAGGCCTGCAATCTGATAAGAAAAAAAAATTAAAGTATAGGCGTCGGTTATTTATAGAACACCGTCATCAAAGGCCTACAACGCCGGTTATTAGATAAAAATCGACGCCTAATATGACAAACAACCCAACCGTGCAGGAAAGCAAGGACGTGGTGGAAAAGGTGTCTCTTATTCGTATAAAACTGACGCCTATAGTACTAAACACGGCCGTGCAGTGAAGCACGGCCGTGTCATCTGGGAGTATGGCGTCGGTTGTTCAGTTGTTAACCGACACAGAAAGTGTCCTAGGTGGTGCCCTTTTTTGTGGCACGAACCCTATAGACGTCGGCCAACTATATATAACCGACGCCTATAGATCATATAAGCATCGGTTAGAAAACCGACGCCGAAGAGTTCTACCTTTAGCGATGCCCACATAGGCGTCGCTTGAAAACCGTCGCCAAAGGGGGTTAAACAACCGACGCCAAAGGCGTATTCTGTAGTAGTGTACTAACTATATTCTAATTGATGAATGCATATTCATCCTAGTTTTAGTTGCAATTTTAGCTTAGTTTTGTATTCATTTTCGTCATTTTATCTTAGTAATAACTTGCATTTAGGTTTTGTTTTTATGGTAATTTATAAAGTTTCAATCCAAATTCATGATTTTTACAACAAGCTTAAATTTCTTGTGCCCGCTAGTCAGTTGGATGGACCATTTCCTCCTACATGCCTAGCATGAAATGAAGTTCAAGCATGCCATAAAAATCATAAATTTGGATCAAAACTAATAAATTACCATAAAACAAAGAATACCTAAATGCAAGCTAGTTCTAAGCTAAAATGATGGAAATGAATGCAAAACTAAGTTGAAAATGCAACTAAAACTGTTGGATCCTAGATGGATGATTAGATGCTCTAGAGGGAGGGTGAATAGATTTGAATGCACTTAAACAAAATTCATTAGACCTTCAAGATATATCACAAGATAAGGTTGCTAAATAGGACTTTTGTGTGCAACTAAAACATGCATAGCAAGGGAGAGAGAGATTGAACATACACCAACTGACAAGCTATTTAGAGTGGTTCCACACTTCAAACTAGAAGTGAGTCAGTCCACTACCTAGAGAGGTCAACCTCTAGGATTTCTTAACCTTGCATCTTCATTATATTCATGATAAGAGATACAATACATGACCACCAAAGGACTTACCTATCCAATACAAAGAGCCTTCAACCTTACCAAGGACTTACCCACTTTGCAAGGAGTCTTCCACCTTCTTCCAAGGACTTACCTACTCTTGCACAAGTCTTCAGCCTTGCAGGGATTACCCACTCTTCTTGGATCTTCCACCTTTGACTTCACCTTCACTCAGAGAAGCTTCCACCAAGGACTTACCCACTTGAGCAAGGAGTCTTCTGCCTTCACCAAGGGCTTACCCACTCTTGCTCCAAGTCTTCAGCCTTGATCTTCACCAAGGGATGCCTTCCCTTGTTCTTCTTCACCCCTCTTAGCCAAGAGAGAGAACCTTCACCTTCATGGTTGAAAAGAGAGATAGGGAGGTGGTGGAAGTGAGAGCTGCACAAGATATACATGTAGGACTAGCTCTCTTACAAATCTCCTACTCACTCTAATGGATGTAGCAAGTGATTAAACTTAGAGAGAGAGAGGAGGCTGTAGGAAGCACTCAACTATAGAATAGGAACCTCACATAGAGTTTGCATAGAATGCTCCACCTTGGAATGAATCCCAAGGGGTCCTATTTATAGATGGGGATGCCTCTTAGCCTCTGGGAACACTTGAGAATGAAAACTAGCCGTTTTGTGGCTTGCAACAGATATATTTTCACTTGTTGCAACTCCACAACGGCTAGAAGCACTTTTCTACACTTTTCCGTACAGTGCAATTGGTCGAGTTTCTATAAAGGTAACTCGACCGATAGAGTAAAAGACAAAGCCGATATTTAGACCATCGATCGAGTTTGTCCTGGGGAAACTCGACTAACCAATGAAAATCGAATTGGTCAATTACTCCATCGGTCGAGTTCTGTGAAGTGTAAACTCGACCAATCAAAAGTCATTTTCAAGATCCAATCAGGATCGATCGAGTTTGCAACTCACAGAACTCGACCGATGAACAACCTGATGTGAATTTTGGAAAATAGCTTTTGAGTGCTTAAACATTCAATCTAAGTGCTCCTGATTTTTTTAAGCTTAATTACAACCCATAAAATCATTACAAGTGATTTACAACATGATTCTAATGGATTTACATCATATTACAAAAACGTGCACTTGTATTGACTTTGACTTGTCTTTTCTCCAATTTGATATGCGCAAGTTAGGGCATCTGGAGTGTGTCTATACCTAATATGAAATCACTCAAGTAGAGACATTAGACACCAATATGTGGAATGATTAGTCATCATCAAAACAAGGTTTTAGTCAATTTAGATGTGAGTAAACATTGACCTAATTGACCTTGAGTCAACAAAAACTAGGTTAAATATACATTCATAAAATAACCATGAACTTAAATGGTTCTCGTCCCCGAGTAACACAAAATTTGAGATGTTCACCAAATGAATATTTTCAACCATGTGATTGTCTCACCTTCATATCATGCTTATTTCCCTACTACCTATTATGGTTGAGTTTCCCAACTTCTTGATATTATAGAACATATCTATCCATGTCTTTGTTTCCTATTGTGAGTCCAAATACAATTCCACATAATTATCCCCAATATCAAGCACATAAAAGAGTTTACATGAATGTTCAAAGAATTCAGGAGAATAAAAAGTTTGCATATGATCCAACAATGGGGTGTGTGGAAAGGATATCAAAACAAGACATTCATTGTGTAACTGGGTAGAAAATGAATTGAAGGGAGTTGTAGAAGGAAGATGCAAATCTCTTCTCTATTTGACTCGAGATAGCATTTATTTGTGCAAATACATATATTGCAACACCTTTTGTTGTTGTGCACATTGGAATCTAATTTTGGGTGGTATGCCACTATTACATAAAGGGGTATGGAAGAAATGGATAGAGTTGGGAGGGTTGTGACACCCCAAACTTGAAGTTTGGCACTTTTTATGGACTTTTGTTTTCTTTTTCATAGATAGGAGGTGAGAAGATAGAATAAGAAGTACAGAAGAGGGGTCAGATCACTTGATTTACAATTCAGTACACCGTATTTGTTATCCTATTCCCATCATGCTTAAATAGTGACACGATAAAGGGGAAAGGTGATGATTCCACGAATCTATATCACTAGTTAGTTAGAATAACAATGCGTTTGATTCATCTCAATTCCTTAAATACATGCCATGTTTTCTAGGAAAACATGATGTTTAGGTTCCTAAGATACAAGGGGTGATTCCTAAGCATTGGCTGTTTTAAAAATTGGTTAGTGTAAGTTATTGCTATGGGTAAGTGGAATTAAATGATGATGACATACATGAAAGCAAGTAGAAATTCTGAATCTAAGCAGCTATATAGTGGCTTTGTTTATTGTAGGAAGATTTTTTTGAAAATGTAAGCTAATTGTAATGCATAAGCATAACTTACAAACTGGTAGGTTCCGGTAGAAAGTAGAATACATACCACCCACCCTCCACCCTCCACCCAAATCTTAGATGTTTTCTTATCCTCGAGCAATTACTAAGTCCAATATGGAGGGGAAGAACTTTGTTGGTTGGTCCACAAGTTGTGGTTACTGTTGATTAAGCAAAATACAATCACCTACAATCAAAATGATTAAAACATATCATCTTGTCATGAGATACATTAACTAACTAAATGTAGTATGAAGCAACATGTAAAAACAACTAGAATTGAAAGTAACACTTGGTTGCCTCCTAGAAAGCACATGTCACAGAACTGTTTCTTACCCTAGGTCCACACTCCTAATGACTACATAGCCAAAGGTAAGCATATATGGGCGTCCGTCGGTAGAATGGAACACATATTTCACACTAGCAATATATATGTAAAAGTAGTAACAACAAGAGATAACAATATACTAAACATGGAGAAAATATATATTTACTCATTTCTATATTCAAGTAACCCATTGGTGTTTCATTTCTAATCTTAAAGTCTTGAGTGCAACCGATCTTCATTTGAAAACTACAAATTCATTAAATAAAATATATCAATGAGAGTGCATTGAGTACTCTATGGAAAACATGTAACCACAGTTTATGAGTAATATAAAAGTTGCTTAGATAGATACTAAGAAAGAAGTAGAAACAAGGCGTGAAACATTTAACGACATTATTTTATACAAAATGTGCTTTAAGTGTATTTTCATTATACTCAACAACATATTATGGCCATTGACCAGTCTCCCATTGGAAGGGGTCCGTAAGGGTGGTCAAGATTAGCCAAACCTTTTATCGACATCGTCTGCCTTATCTTGACATCTCAAGTAAGACGCCCAACCTTATGCCCTTACCTTGAGAATACATGAAAGTACACTAGGTTTGTATAAGGGAAACGTTCAATTATGTTCAAAGTTTTTTCAACTTATTTCAAGAAAAACAAATGTACTAATCACAGGGAACACGTATCTCAAACAAGTAACTAACTAGCCAAGCATTCATACGAGCATACATAAATACAAACCAATATCATAGTAGGGTCAAGAGATTAAGCGTACCTCATGAGTAGTGAGCAAGACGATAAGATCTCTAGAGATGGTCCAGCCCAAGTGGACCTAAGATATAAAAAGGCATAACATGGGGTCTTAGATAAGTAGGTTTGATTAAGATAAACATGGTATAACTTGTGTCGATGTTCACCTAGAACTAGGTTTTAAAAAGATCAATTCCATGCAACTAGGTCATAAATCCAAGTCATAGAAGCATTAAGTAGAACAAGTTAGGATGTAGATCTAAAACATGATGATTCTACTAATTTAGAGTCATTAAGATATCATGGATAACATTAGATTACTATCTAGCAAGGTTAGAGCATACAATCAACATATGCACCTAGAACATGTTAGTGGTCATACATATGTCACAAAGAGTCTAAGGATACTTAAGTGTATTACATAACATTTCATACTCACAAGCCATAATAGGGTTTGATCTTAAGGTGCACACATAGGGATTGGAGCATTAAGGATCCACATAGCATAAGGATTAAATCCAAACCTATAAATCCATAGACACTATATTTAGAGCATATCAAGGCACTCAAGTAGGTCCTTTAGTCATATGAGTTATTAAAGACAAACATAGTAAAAGGACTTAGTCAAACTTAGCACATAGCATTGTCAAAACTACTAATTTCAAGGTGGGATAGTCATTTGATGATTAAAATAAATCAAAGTTCCAACATTAGACGAGTGGCATCATGTAAATTTATAAAAGAGCATTTTTAGGTCAAAAGTGTAAAGATAAGTGCATCAAGATGATACATTTTGTGATTCAATCCAAAAGGTGTATAAAGGTTACTAATCTCAAGCAATAATTATTTTAGGTGCATCAAAACAAGTTGAGCATCCATTTAAATGATCATTAGCATCAAAGTCCCAATTATACACATTTGATGGTCCAATTCATAGATTAGAGTCATAAAAGGGGTAAAGCAAGATCAAGTTCGAATATCACTATACAAGAAAGGATGTGATACTAATTACGACCATCAAAATCAATTGGGGTCATGATATGATCAAATTTTGAGCATTAATATCATTCAATGTAATAAAAGAGATCAAGTGACGCCATTTTAACATAACAGGGGATGCACATGGAATTTGGCTCTAAAACAAAGTCCATTGGATATATCTTATCCAGTAGATCAAAATTAATATATAATATACCATATTTGGCCAAGGTATGTAGGATATATCATGTTTGGAAAATACCTCGAATGAGCATTTCTGACAGGTTGGATTGAAATTAGAGGGTTGAGGATCACTGGGAGAGGAGGCGCCTCTCAACCACGGTCCTTGACCACTATTCACCAAGAATTCATGGTATAAAGAAAATTCTAGCTGTCATCCATCGCTTGTGGATGCCACTCGCCTCCTGTGAACTCTGCCCACCACTAGTGCCCACAAAGTGGTTAAGGGGAAAAGGTGGGGGTGGGTGGCGTGACCTGAGTCGTCAGATCAGAATCCCATGACTCATGTGTGGCTCCGCTAGGCCAAGGGACCTCGAGAAACTCATGGCGGTGCCACGACAATGACTAAGTTGGAGATCGTGAAGGAGGGAGGAAAGAGGGGCAACTGCCTGCCAAAAACTATTGTCCAACTAGGGGATGCCCAAGTGTTCTAGGCGGCAACACTGCCAAGGTAAAGGAGGGAGAGAAGAGAGAAAGGGAGGTGCTAGGGCTTGCAAAACAAGAAGAAAAGAGGGGAATGGAGTTAGGGGAGGTTCTATATAGGCAAAGGAAGCGACAATTAGGTCAAGATGGAGGGAAAACAAGGCACCTATATGGGGGTAGGAGGTGGCCTGCACCATTGGCACTGGTCCTTATATGAAGGTCAAAGATGAATCTCAACCGTTGGATGAGGGATGGATCATTGGGGTCATGATCCGACGAATGATATTAACAACAGAAAAACCCCAGGTCGTAATTAGCCAAGAGTGTGAGGCACAAATGGGTAAGTCAAGGGAAAGGAGGCGCTTGGGATACACCCTCGTTAGGCCCGAGGTGGCCAAAGCCAGACCATCTTAGGGTAAAAAGGCAAAAAGGTATTATTAAAGAGGGATTTTCAACAAGGCATAACTTTCACATTATAGCTCCAATTTGGGCAAGAAAATATGCCTTTGAATCATGAGAACAAGCTCTACATCATGAGCATAAGAAGAAGACATATATGTATTCAAATATACAATCAAAATAAAAGGAAAGGATGGTGATGAGTGTTATGTTTTAAACTAAATTAGAGTCAAGTCGAGGGTCATCAAGGTATCAATTGCACTCAAAAGTTATCGATTATGCAACACATCGTATTCAAACATGAAATTGGAGGTGATTATAAGAGTAAGGTCCAAAATGAAAAAAAATACATTAGAGGGTTGGAGTTGCATGTTATCACATCACCTTTGTTTAATTCCAATGGCTCAATGGCTGAAAATCAATCATGATATGTTAGAGGGAGAAACTTGATCTATTGGTTGGACTACATATTAGTGATAGTGAAATGACATCTAAGTCACTAGATATTAATCGTGAATTCTCCACTCTTATTTCTCCAAATTATAATAGGTCAATGAGGGAAGATATGCTTAATAATGAACGGATCCGACCATCGGGTCTTGAGATTTTTTGTAAAATGTCAAAGATGAGAGTGTGCAATAATACTTGGTCTTGATCCTACGAATCCTTCCTCTTCAAGTGGCCATCATGCCACATCTTTGTGATCTCTTTGTAGGTGTGTGCTCTTTTCTAGGTTGACAGTCGTCATTCTTCTATCTCTTATAGTTGAAGTAGATGAATTTCCTATGTTGTATAGAGGTTGAAGTTGAGTTTCTTGATGGACCATTGAACTTTGTGTTCAAACTCCACTGGTAGATGAAAAGACTTCCCATATATGAGACAAAAAGGTGCAATGCCTAGGGGAGTCTTTATGTAGTTTGATACATCCATAGTGCATTTTTCAACTTGTGTGCCTAATATTATCTTGTACTGCCAACCGTCTTCTCTGAAATATCTTTAATTTGATGATTTTAGACCTCCACTTGACCATTCATCCGAGGGTGATATAGAGTAGACACACAGTGAGAGACCCCATACTTGGAAAGGAGTGATTCAAAGTTGAGTTCAAGAAATTGGGATCTCCCATCAGAAATGATAGTGTAGGGAATTCTAAAGCATGGAAAGATGATATCTTTAAAATGTTTGATGATTAGTTTGGAGTCACTAGACTTTCTAGGAATGGATTCACCCCCTTTAACAACATAATAAATATCTACCAAGATGCAAGGGATCCCATAAGAGGAGGGCAATGGACCTATGTAAGACACACCCCATACGTCAAAAATCTCCACTTCTTTCTAAAGATTGAGGGGCATCTCATCCTTCTTAGTAATCTTTCCATATCATTGGCATTGATAGCAATACTCGACATATTTTTGAGTATCCCTAAAGATAGTAATTGGAGGATTTTAAATTAATATTTCTTAGAGATCATGTGGCCTCTAGTCGGGCCTAAATGATAGTGTTCTAGAATAACAAGAGCTTCCTCTTCAAAAATATACCCACAATAAAGACCGTTTGAACACATCCAAAATAGGTAAGGCTCATCCCAATAGTAATGGTGAATGTTTGACATAAATTTCTTCTTTTTATTCCTCATGAAATTTGAGTGAAGGACTCATGCAACATGAAATTAGCACACCACACAGTGAACATAGATACCTTTAGCAAGTGGTCATCTTGTAAGAGTCATTGATGGAAATTGTGTCACAATCTTGAATATGCAACCGACTGAGGTGACCAACAACAACATTTGCAGTCCCCTTCTTGTCTTTGATTTCTAGATCAAACTCTTATAGTAATAGAATCCACTTGACCAATCAAGGCTTTACATCCTTCTTTGACATTAGATATCTAATGTCTACATGGTATGTGTAGACTATCACTTGTGAGACTATTAGATAGGAGTGGAACATGTCAAAGGCATACACAATGGCTAGGAGATCCATTTTAGTGGTCTCATAAGTCCTATGTGCGTCGTCCAGTATCTTACTAATAGCATAGTAAACGATGTGATGTTTCATGTTGACACACTGCCCCGGAGCTGCACCTATGACATAGTCACTGGCATCGCACATGATTTCAAAAGGAAGTGACCAATCTAGAGTGTGAAGGATTAGGGTAGTGATGAGAGATTCCTTCATAGTGTTAAAGCTCTCCATGTTGTTAGAGTTGAATTTGAAGTCCACGTCCTTCAAGAAAAGATTTGTAGAAGGCTTAGTAACCTTGCTGAAGTCATGAATGAATCTCATGTAAAATTTGACATGTCCCAAAAAAGCCCAAACTCCTTGACATTGGTTGGAGGATATAGCTTAACGATCACCTTCTATCTTTTCCTTATCAACCTCAATTCCTCTATAACTTACATGATGTCCTAGAACAATTTCATCCTTCACCATGAATTGGTATTTTCTCAATTTTACACCAATGTGCTTCTTCATAGAATCAAGGACAAGGGACAAATGATTTAGGAATGCATAAAAAGAATCTCCATAGACAAATAAGTCATCCATGTAGATTTTCATTATCGTCTTAGTAAGGCTGGAGAAGATGAAGACATGCACCACTAAAATGTGGCAAGTGTTGACTCAAAGTCCAATTGACTCTCAAAGTCTAATTGACTAAACCCTTATTTTGTTGATGACTAACCATTCCACTCATTTGTGTCTAATGTTTCTAGTTGAATGATTTCATATTAGGTATAGACACACTTCGAATGCCTAAACTTGTACATCCCAACTTGGAGAAAAACAAGTCAAAATCAATGCAAGTGCACTTTTGTGGAAAACACCTAAAATCCATTAGAATTGTGTTCTAAATCATTTGTAATGATTGTATGACTTGTAATTAAGCTTAGAAAAAATCAAGCGTGCTTAAGTTGAATATTTTAGCACTTTTATGGCACTTTCCGAAATTCTTCACTGGGACTTTTATCGACCAAGTTTTATCTAGGATAAACTCAACCGACACCCTTGATGGATCTTGGGAACTATTAGGGTCAACTGAATTTCCTTAGGACAAACTCAACTGACTTCTCTGTACAAGCAAATCAAATTTAAGTTTTCGGCTAAGTTTCATCCAGAATAAACTCCACTGAAAACTCAAATTTTATTTGTCGCATAGTGCCATTGGTCGAGTTTCCCAAAAGTAAACACGACTGACCGCACTATACAGAATGTCCATAAAATGTGTTTCTATCTGTTGGAATGTTGCAATGCTTAAAAATAGATTGGTTACAACATCCAAAATGATTAGAATTCATCCTTAAGTGCTTCTACTAGCTAGGAGGCATCCCTAACTATAAATAGGACCCCTTGGGCTTCATATCATGGTCAGGAAAGCACTATGAAGGTCCCTATATTATAGTTGAGTGCCTCCAAGAGCCTACTTCCACTCTTAAGCTTAATCACTTGCTACATCCATTAGAGTGAGTAGGATATTTGTAAGAGAGTTTGTCCTACATGTATATCTTGTGCAACTCTCACTTCCTCCACCTCCCAATACCTCTATCTACTATGAATATGAAGATTCTCTCTCTTAGATAAGAGAGGTAAAGAAGAAGGGAAGGAGTCCCTTGGTGAAAGCTTCTCCTTGGTGAAGGTAAAGTCAAAGGTAGAAGATCCAAGTTAAGAGTGGGTAAATGCTCAAGGCAGAAGACTTGTTGCAAGAGTGGGTAAGTCCTTTGTGAAGGTGGAAGACTCAGTGCAAAAGTGGGTAAATCCTTGGTGAGGTAGAAGACTCTTGGTCATGGATAGGTAAGTCCCTTGTATGGTTACTGACCCCCTTATCCTTAAAGGAAAGGCTGGGTATCCTTGTCTTGTAAAAGGAAAGGTCATATGTTATAACTCTTATAATGGAATATAAGGAGTGAGATATTGTTAAAAAATACTAGAGGTTGACCTCTCTAGGTAGTGGATGTACACTCTCCTAGTTTGGAGTTTGCAACCACTATACATAGCTTGTATTCCTGATCTTATTCAATCTCTCTCATCCTTGCTATGTATGTTTAGTTGCACTCAAATTCCATATTTGCAACCTTATCTCTTGATATATTTTGAAGGTCCAATGAATTTGGTTTAAGTGTTTTAGATCTATTCAACTCCCCCTTCTAGAGCCCATCATCCTAGATCCAACAAGTGGTATCAGAGCATGTCTTCTCCTAGAATACTTCCACATGTAGAAGAAGATGGGCAGTTATCGAGGTGGGAGATACCTCATTAACATCCCAATCTTTGACGGGAGAAACTTCCTCAATTGTAAGAGAAGGCTACAATTCTAGATCCAAGGATCAAGTCTTGAGATATGAAGAATGGTGAACCTTCCATACAAGCTACTGAAGATAAAGATAGAAGAATGGGATGATGCTACTTTTAAGAAAGCAACCTAAAATGGTAGAGACATCAGCATTATCTATGCCTCCATTCCCCCCCTCCGAGTTCCACTGGATTTCTTCATGTGAAATGACCTATGAGATTCAGAGAAAGCTATGTGTCACTTATGAGGGGACAAAACAAGTGACAGAAAGTAAAGTCTACATGCTCAAAGGGCTTCTTGAAAACTTCAAAATGGGAAAGGAGGAAAGAGTGGCAGATATGTACTCAGGGCTCAACAACATTGTAAATGGTCTTGCCATCCTAGTCATCCAGTGGATAGAGGAGAGATCAACTCAAAGATCCTTAGAAATCTCCCCAAGAGGTGGCAATATAAGGTGACTTTCATTGAAGAAATCAAGAGCCTTGGTGAAATTCCCATTGAAGAGCTCATAGAAAATCTACAAGCCCATGAAGTTACACTTGATAAGCAAGAGGAAGAAGAAAGAGAAGAAGAGAAAGATCTCAAAAGAAAGAAGAAGACTGAAATCAAAGCCCAAGTTGAAGCTTTCGTTAGTCAAGCGTCTCCATCCTCTCAAATTGAAGAAGATATCATGTACTACAAGGGTAGATTCTATATAGGCAAGTCCTCCTCCTTCACTCAGTACTTCAAATGTGGAAAGAAGGGTCACTTCAAGGAAGACTGCCCATAAGGAAAAAAGGAACATCATCACATGAGAAGAGAAGAGAGGTACAAGAAGGAGGAGAAATGGCACAAAATCTCTAGTGACTCCTCCAACTCAAGATCAAGTGAAGAATCTAGTAGAGGATCTATCTCAAGCTCTAGTGAAGATGGAGAATGTCATTTTGCTCTCATGACGAGTACAAATGAAGACTTAAATGAGGTAAATATAAATTCATTAGATTAAAAATCTTTAATTGAAATTATTCATGCTAATCGTGCCTCTCTTAAGTCTACTAAGCATAAAAAGTAAAAGCTTGCTAAGATTGCTGATAATTTTCATGTAGAAAAGGATGATCTTGAACATGCTAACATTTTCTTGCAAGATGATGTTAATGATATAAAAAAGTATTTTCTAGAACTTGAATTGAAATTCAATAGTGTTGAGGTTGAAAACAATGTTATCTTAGTCAAGTAGATGTTCTTAAACTTGAAAATGCTTGCTTTCTTG
This sequence comes from Alisma plantago-aquatica, assembly GCA_963693085.1. NCBI lineage: Eukaryota > Viridiplantae > Streptophyta > Magnoliopsida > Alismatales > Alismataceae > Alisma > Alisma plantago-aquatica. The sequence goes on from OY856409.1 coordinate 1,422,400,550, forward strand.
ATAAGATTAGTTTTTTAGAAGCTCAACATCTTATGCCTAGTTCTAATGAAGAGCATACTAAAATTGTGAATTATCTCATGCTTGATATTGATGTTCTTAAAACTAAAAATGAGGGCGAAGACTTTATTTTGCAAGGAATATAATCTAAAAATAGTGTCTATCTTTTATAATTACTTTGCTTGAAAATGAAAATGCTTCCCTACTTTCTAAAATAGATGACCTTGAATCTTGTTCTAGTTCTACTAACAAAAGAATAATTTTTCCTCTCTTCATATTGATATAGATTCTTATATGTCCAAATATCTTTGCTTAGAAACCGATCTTTTGCATGTGAGAGATGATATTAATCAATTATCTTTAACTATTACTTCTATTATGCATGATAATCATTATTTGAGATTTTATATGCAAAGATTCTTAGATGATAAAAAGAATATTAATCAAATCCAATACCATTCTATCAAACAAATGGGTAGAGATGGTATTGGACTTGATAGTAGCCAAAGGAACAATAAAGATAAAGGGCCTTCAATTTTCAATGAAGAATCATTTAGTTACAAGACTATGAGATAATGTAATCATTGCAATGAAATTGGTAATTATTCTACATATTTCCCTTTTCAGAAATCACCTAAAAGAAATAGGACTTGGGTTGCTAATCTGACCCCTTCGGACCCAAAAATATGATTGGGGACCATTTCATCTTTCTTATTGTAGGTCACTTGCTAATGGATTGACTTGAGCTATTGATTTGCAAATTAGTTTATCAATCCACATAAAATAAGAAAGGTGAGATGCATATGGGGTGGCAACAAGTGGAAAAGAAATGGTAAGAACAAAGGTAATGTTATTCTTGCTCATATCCAATCATAATGTGCTTTTGCCAAGTTAGTATGCAATATACATATGGTTTTTGAGTCAAAAGTGATATATTGTGATTCTCATCACTTTCTTTCTCAAAAACTAATTATGATGCTTTCATAGGGCATTACTAACTTGCTTACACATGTTTGGATATGATTTATATTTTTATTGTGCCTCTAGATATTTTTTTCTGGAATATATGTGCTTTTTGACAGTATTTTTTGTCGGTTGAGTTTGTCCTGATGAAACTCGACTGACAAGCACCAAAGGGTGTTGCCAACAGTTGTTGTCGGTCGAGAAGTTTAAAACTTGTCTGGGAACACTATACACATAATATACAAATTACTTTTTGGATGAGAAATCTCAACTAGACTTCCTCAACCACTAGCCTTATTCTATGACACTCCCTTTGGTGCTCTTATAATATGCATATCATCATGCTTCAATTTGCCTATCTTGTATACAACTCTATCTCTCTAATTGTTATAGATTGGTATATCTATTTCTGCAATTACCTATCTTGATTTTTTATGCATATTTTGATGATGATCTCTTTGACTCTCATGGTTGTGATCTAAATTGTTTCTGTTGTGATCTAACTTGCTACATTTATCTATTTGTATATCTTTTAATGCAAACTTGAGTTTCTTACTGATAATCATCTTTTGATAATCATGTATATTTGCTAGTGAGTAATATCCTTTCATGCTTTTGAAATTTCATATCTCTTTATTTGAATTTTTTATACATCTACTCATAGCTGGTTATTTAACTTGTGAATCTTTTGATATGATCTAGATCCTACTAGTAGTCCTAAATTGTGATATCATCTACTAGTAGTACGTCTTGGTAGTTCTAGTCTTTTTCATCTACACATAGTTCTAGTCTTATTTATTAATTGATATTCATCATGTGCTATGCTCGTATCTTATTTCATACATCCTCAATCTTGCTCCTTAACATGCATATCTACTATCTTGAGTTTCTTACATAGCCTTGTGATGAGAAACCACTAGTAAAGATATGACATATTGTGTTGGTTTTTTTTTCAAGAAACACTGATGGTGTTATCTTTAGCGCCGGTTCTTAGTAGACAACTGCCATGGTTTGACCAGTTGAGAAAACATGGTCTGCACTTTATTTTTATCGTTGGTTGCTTCTCAAAGCAACCAATACTATATATCACACGCAAAAATAGAATTTTGTGTAAAATTTTTGTGAGTATTTCATTTGCCTCCAAAAACCCTACGTTGTCTATTCTTTTCTAGATAACCAACATGATAAAGAGGTGCACACTCCATCTGTTCTGTGGAAAACAATTGACATTTCTCATATGTTGTTTCTATAGCATCCAACAAGAAAGATTGTCATGCCATGTGTCCCGTAAAATTTTTCCCACCCCCACTTGATGTTTCTCATCGATTGTTCTAACCATAATTGACAATGTAGGTATCTCTAGGTAGCAAGGTTAGGCATCAGTTATCTTAGACAATCAGTGAGAAAGTTGTGTTTTAGTTGATGATTGTTTATGTATAACTAATGACCTAAATATTAGATTGTTGATATTAATAATGATCGATGGTATATGTCTTACTTAACCCCGTGAGAAACCCTTTCCCCCCTCTTTCCCCTACCCACATTTCTCTGGAATTAGGTGCTTCAACAATTTCTGCTCTGCCATTTCTCCAGCCTCGTATGCTACTACTGGTGGTTCTCTTCTCCTTGATGTTGCTCTGACCGCTCCTATGCCACTGCTAGTCAAGTCCATGAAGCTTCATCTGCCTCCTCTCCCTCCTTCACCACTGACACCATTTTCTCCTCCTCCGTCATTTTCGACCGCTCCTCTTCCTCCATAGGTTTACTCTCCTTCTTCTTCTTCTCTTCTCGCTCCTCCTCTTCCCCCATAGGTTTACTCTCCTTCTTCTCTTCTTGCTCCTCTATCTCCATCTCCCTTCTGCTTTTCCTCCTTCCTCCTCTCCACTCCTTCCCCTACCCTAGTATGATTTCTTCTGATATTTGAGAAGAAATTATACTAGGGAAGGGGAAGGAAGGGAGAGGAGAAAGGAAGAGAAGAGGAAGGGAGATGGAGATAATTAGGTACCCTATTTTGATAAAATTAATAAATCATAGTGAATTGTGATGAATATTAACTAGATTGTGACAAATTGTATGATTGTGATGAAATGCATATATGTAACTATGTATTTAATGATGATTCATGCTACATTATTGAATCAAATCAATATATTTATGATGTTTGTGACACCTAACTTCAATTGGATCTCGTCTATGTTGCAATGATTACACATGCATGAAAAATGACTCAAAAATTACATGAATTGAAAATGTCAATGTTTATGTTTACTATCTTGATCGAATCATATGATTTCCCATTTTTATGTAGATATCCTAATAATTGAATCCTTGATTCAACTGTGATGTGTCACACTAAGTCTAAATGAACTCATGTTGTATGATGTAACATGGTAATGAAAATGCATGACCTAGTTTGAGATATTGAAACTAATATGTGAATAAGTCCTAATTTGTGAATTCAAATATGTAAATAAACCCTAATTTGTGAATAAACCCTAATATATAAACACTAATATATAAATGTAATATGTAAACCCTATATTCAAAGCCCTAATTTCTAAACTATGTCATTGACCTAGAAACCCGTCTGAGATTTACTTGTTAGGAGTAAAACTTGCATAGTCCCCAATTTGGGACTATTCTTAAGTAACTTCATCTCACTTAGGATGTAAGTGTATAATGTGTGATAAATTTCAATAAATTTCGATAACATTTCCCCTTTTGTTCTCTGGGTACATATGTAGATGGGTATTTTCCCATCTACATCAGTGTACTTGGAGAACTGCAAGGAAATGATGCTAGAATTTACTGAAATTGAACACACATTATACACTTACTAGTGAGATAAAGTGCTAAAAAATGGGACAGGTGGTACACATTCATGAATGTGAATGCTACTAGATGATTAGGGCCCAATTATCAAAACATATTTTTTCTTGAAATTAACTTACTAGATAGAACCTGATGAGCTACTCGTCTCCCATATGATCGTATAAAAATGGATTGATCATGGATGTCTAAACCAAATCATTGCACTTTGGAGTTTATTAATGGTCTCAATGAGTTTGTAGGATTTGTAGAGGAACATAGAAAACAACATAAAGATATGTTCTATTTCCCTTGTAGGAATTGTAGCAACAACCTAAAAGTTGACATTGTTGACACAATCAAAGATCATGTCATGTGCAATGGGATTGTACAAGGCTATACAGAATGATAATAGCATGGAGAGATTCCTAGTATGAGATCAACAAATGTTGGTAGTGGTAGTTTTGTCCAAGAAGATATGGTTGACGATGTTGATGAGAGTGAACCAATTCTAACAAACATGGTTGATGTGATGCTAGATAGTTGTGGGGAAAATGTGATAGAACCACCTACCTTATTTAGAAACGTTGTGCATGATGCTGAGAAACCATTATACTTAGGTTGTACTAAGTTTATGAAGTTGAGCAATGTGTTGAGATTGCATACTCTGAAGTCTAACAATAGATGCAGCGACAAAAGCTTCACTTCTCTGTTGTCTTTGTTGAAAGAAATTCTCCCCGAAGAAAATGAGCTTCCAATCTCAGCATATGAAATGAAAACGATGCTGTGTTCAATGGGAATGGACTCCAAGAAGATACATGCATGCCTGAATTACTGTGTGCCATTTCAAATAGACTATATCGATCTAAAAGAATGTCCAAAATATGGGGCATCTAGGTACAAACAGACGACATCATAAGACCAAAACTAAGTCTCATGTCAAGGTGATGTGGTATCTGCCTATAGTAACCCAATTTCAATGCTTGTTTGCTAATGTTGTAGATGAACAAAATTTGTCTTAGTGTACAAAGGTAATGAAAAACAATGATGGTATTCTATGACATGCATCAGATTCCCCACAATGGAAGAATATTGATTTATTGTATCCTCAATTTGGCGAAGAAGCCAAGAATTTAAGTCTTGAACTTTGTACTAAAGAAAAGATTCCATGTGGAACATTAAGCAGACAACATAGTACTTGGCATGTCATGATTGTTGTATACAATATTCCTCTGTGATTGTGTATGAAGAATAAGTATGCCATGTTGTTGTTGCTGATATTGGGCCCCAAACAATCTAGAAATGATATTGATGTTTACCTTGAACCTTTGATTGATTACCTAAAGAAACTATGGGAAGAAGGTGTAGTGACTTATGATGCTTTGATCAGAGAGATGTTTAATTTATGTTCTATGTTGTTTTGCAATATTAATGACTTTCCTACTTATGGGAACTTGTCTGTCTACAACGTCAAAGGAACCAAGGCATGTCCTACATGTGAGGAAAATATAGATTCTATCAGACTAAAACATGGTGGTAAGACTATATATCTTGGTCATAAAATATTTCTTCTAAAGGTGCATCCTTACTAAAAATTGCACAAAACATTCAATGGCTCAATTGAGCAACAGAGTGCCCCTAAACCTATGTTAGGGGAGGATGTTTATGCAAGAGTAAACAACATTGTAAATCATTTTGGTAAGAGACTGTGTACTACTCCCATAGGTGAAAAGTCTTTATTAAAAAAGAGGTCGATATTCTGAGATCTTCCTTATTGCAGTTCTTTGATAGTTTGACATTGTATTGATGTCATGCATGTTGAGAAAAATATTTGTGATAGCATTATTGGCACTCTATTGAATATATCCAGTACGACTAAAGATGACATCAAATATAGAATGGACCTACATGAAATGGGTCTTAGGAAAGAACCAATACATTTTTTTACTAAAGGTTGTCACACATATCGACTTCCTACTTGTTACACCTTGTCTACACAGGAGAAGAGAATTTTTGTGAGTTCTTACATAATGCTAATGTACCACATGGATACTCAGCCAATATCCGTAGTTTGGTATCAATGAAGGATATGAAGATGATAGGTCTTAAGTCTCATGATTGTCACACTCTGATGAAAAATATATTGCAAATGGCTATTCGAACTATCCTTCCTAAGCATGTAAGGTTTGCAATCACTAGGCTTTGCTTCTTCTTCAACACTCTATGTAGAAAAGTAATTGATTCTGAGATTCTAGATAAGTTGCAAAGAGAAGTGGTCACTACCCCGTGTCAACTTAAGCAATATTTCCCCCCCTTCATTCTTTGATATCATGGTACATCTAGTTGTCCATTTGACTAGGAAAGTGAAAATGTTTGGTCTAATTTTCTTGCATTGGATGTATCCTTTTGAGCAGTACATGAGAGTTTTTAAAGGTGATGTTCAGAACCGTTGTCGCCCCAAAGTAAGTATCATTGAGGGCTATACTGCTAGGGACTTTATGGAATTTTTCAATGACTTTTTGGGTTGCAACAAAAGTCCTGCTAATACTGTGAACCCTGATGTTTATTCCAACAAAGATATTTTAGGAGAATGACATATGAATATCAGTTGTGAGCAGTGGGAACAAGTACACTTGTATGTTTTACATTGATGATGTGGGTATTTATATCACCAAACACACCAACAAGCTCAAGAGAAGTTATCATCTAGCTAGTTCAATGTGGCTTTCTAGAGAGCATAACCAAACATTTATTAGGTGGTTTAAAAAGAAAGTATTCAATCAACTATCTCAAATACCAAATAATGTTACATAAATTATCAAATGGATCAATTATAAGCCAAAGACCCACATTACATCTTATGAAGGGTTTGACATAAATGGATTTTCATAGTACACAAAATGCCAAGATGATAAAAGTGTCATCCAAAATAGTAGGGTCACCCTTCATGTGTCTTATTTTTCTAGTGCCAAGGATAAGAGTCCATGTGAAGGAAAGATGTCTTCTTACGGTGCCATTGAAGACATATGGGAATTGACTATATAGAGTTTAGAGTTCCATTATTTAGGTGTAAATGGGATGATAACAAGAAAGGAGTTGTAGTTGATGAAATTGGTTTCACAATAGTGAATTTTGAGTGGATAGGTGAGAATGATGAACCGTTCATCATGGAATCACAAGAAAAATAGGTATTCTATATTGAAGATCCTGCAAAAGAAAATTGGCTGATCACTCTTCATGGGAAAAGACACTTCATTTCAGATCCTATTGATGAAGATGAGTACTATGATAGGTATGATGATTCTAGTCCATTTTTTGTTGTCTTACTGAGTGTAAATGTTGAATCTAACACTAATGACTATACACGTAAAGATCACATAGAAGGGATATTAGGTTAAGGTATACTGCTCATATGTGATTTTGCTTTTTTCACTATATAACATGTTTATTGTTCATATGTGATCTGACTTTTTATATGTCATCTAACTTTTTATATGTGATCTGACTTTTTATGTGTGAATTGACTTTTTAAATGTGATCTTACTTTTTATATGTGATCTTACTTTTTGTGATCTGACTTTTTTTTCCTTTTGATTTTATAGATGGCATCTGACCATGAGCACAATGATCATGAGCGTGAGGATCTTGACCAAGGTGCTGACGGTACTGATAAATCAAAATGTAAGGGAGTTAGAGGGATAACTGTGATGAAAGATGCCGCAAATAGGCAAGGGAGGAAGGGCGTCACTGAATTCAATGAAGTAGGAATGTCATTTACTAAAGAGTTTTTCAACTAGTGTGGGGTCCTTGGTCGAAGTAAAGTGCCTCTCCTTGTTGAGGATTGGAGATAAGTGAGTATAGTCCACAAAGATCTCATATGGAGGGATTTAGAGGTGAGATAAACACAATTCTATTTTGATAGTCTTTTTTGTTATTCTTACTTTTAACATTTCTAAAGAGTTATTGAATGTTGAACCTTTTTAGGGGTGATATGAATTTGATGAAAAGCTGCATCGCAAGTCTGTTATGCAGCTTGTTAGAAAAAGACATAGAGATTTGTAGACAATCCTCAGAAGAGACTATGTCTTTGGAGACAAGAAGGATCAAGATCCCTATCTTAAATGGAACTACATTGATAAAGATGATCAGAAGGAGTTTGTTCAGCGGAGAAAAATAGATGCATTCAAGGTATTGAATTGATTACATTTGTATGATTTCTTATGGTTACTTAATAATATCACTTGTATGAATTAATCAGACCCTTCACGAAGCTAAAAAAGATAGGCGTGATAAGAATGTGCACACCACTGGTTGGGTTCAGGTGGTTATTGGAAATTCTGCCTGACGAGAGAGCTACATTGAGAGCAAGAGAAAGGGGAAGAGCAAGGGCAAGATAAAGAGCAAGGGCAAGGTCAAGGGAAAGAGCAAGGGCCTTCTACTTCTACTCCTTCTACTGTTGAGTCTTTTAGTACTTCTAAATGGTTGCCTTGCTATATCGAGTGGATAGATGTGAGGAAAAACAAAGCTGGAGAAATTCCCATCCAAAAAACACAGGAGGTGGCTTAATAATGGTAAATTGCTTGGTCTGGAAATAATGTCCTTGTTCTTTTTTTGTGGATTTTTAAGTTTTACTGATTAGTCGATTTTTGATGATAATTAGTTGGAGCTAGCTTCCCAAGAAAAGAAGGGCAAGTTCACCGCTCAGGACACACATGATGAATTGACAATTTCTCTAGAGACAAAAGAGCATCATGGATGTGTTAGGGGCGCTGGAGCTGGGTATGGGATAAAATATTTTTTTAGCACAAACATGCTAAGAAAGGGGAAATGGACCATGAGTACATGCAGAGATTGGTAGATGCAGCCTTGGAGAAATATATAGCTTCTCATGTGGAGAACGCTTCTCTAGCAGTCATAGAACTTGTTCATCACTCACCCACAGAGTGCATTGGGAGTAGTCCTTCTGATCCGCATGGCATGACTGGGGTAAGATTCAATTCAAGTCAATTTATATATACATTGTGATAAAATTATCCCTAAAGTCAATATATATATATATATATTTGTTAAATTAAATTTTGTGTTTCATAAAACTGTAGGTGGTCAGAAAATGTTGTCTTGTCGTTGATGCTTCATCCAGATGTCGAGGCTTCTATTACTGATGTGGTTCATGGTACTCTCCTTCCCACTGATCACTTTTGTGTGAGAGTCATATGTGTCTTTCTAGGAATGAGCGACACATCTCTCCCATACGAGCATCCATATGCCACCATAGTCGGAGAGGTAGAAGACAACTTTACTGGATGGACCAAACGACTTGTTATATTTCTTCAAGTATCCCAAATGTATATTAAAACTTATATAAATAATTAAAAGCTAATATGAGAATACATGAATGCAACCTACAATAGCTAAGAATCCCCCTAGTGTTCCGAATCCTCCACACCCACAATTTATTCCATAGGAGTTATTCGACTCCTTACGCCCTAACCGCAAGACATTGACAAGATGGTTAGATACTATAGACCAAACAAATATCATTGTGATCAACCTTGGGGAGGATATTGTAGGTATACAATGGGAAAATATTATAGTATTGATAGATATTTCTGAGCTATTTCAATATGATTGGCTGAACACATTAGTGATACAAATTTGGATACAATGAGAGTGAGTAACCCATCATATGTGAACATTTTTTTTAATTATTTCCTATATATTAACTAAGTATTGCATATATATATATATTAAATCATTTGTATTATGTGGCTCATGACTTTAGAATAGAAAATGTGGGATTTCTAATGCCATCATTGATTAGAAATATACTTAGAGATCCAAGTGATGTCAAAGATTATGTGACTACTGTAATGTAGTATTCTGGTACTTCTAAGACTATGAGTGATCTTAGCTCCCTTCAATGTTACATAAGTTTTGGCTTGTCATTTATATGTCCAACCTATGAATACAATTTATTGTGGGATTTAATTTTTATTTCATTTCCTTCTATTCACTAAGAAATAAGCATTGATAGTTGTTAGTGATTTTCTCGAGACTTGGATTGTGTATTTCTTTGATCCTTCAAGTGAAAAATTGAAAGCAAATGAGGGACACCCAATGAAGTTGGTGATTCATGTGTAATTATAGTTTTTCAGTGCCCAACATATTTGTTAATGTTTGCATCATATGATAGTTTAATAATGCAACAATATCTATTAATTTAACTTATAGGGTATGAAAGCATTCCACAGTGGCAGAGGAAAAGTAGATAAGAAAAAGAAATCAGTAACTTGGAAGAGTGTTGATGTATATAGTCTTCTCATTCTAATTGCATAATATATGACCAACTCTGCTTAATTACATTTATTAACATAATTGTTAATCTACATGGCCCTATACAAGACAATGGCTGAACATGCACATATTGTGTGATGTTGTACATGCAAATAGTTGTCACTCACGCAGAACATATCAAATTTATAGAGAATGTAAGATATTAGTATTGGAGCACATTAATGAAGTCTCATTTAATAACACAAACAATCAAATCTAATTAGAAGTCTCATTCTCTTTGCAGTATCTTAAGAATACTAAACCTTATACATTGGAGCAGTTGAATGACCTACACGAACAATGAGTAGATTGCTTCATCAAAAATGTGGAATTGAATGAAAAATTTGATGGTTGATTGATATTTTATAGTAATTCAAACTTTGATGTTAGATTTTTTATATGTATTTGTGAGTGTGAATTGAATGTTGATATATATTTGTTATTACTATACATTGTGACTTAAAATCTGAGATGGCAGCTGATGTTGATATGTATTTGTGTGTGTGAATTGAATGTGAAGTGCATATGTGTTTGTGAATTGAATGTGAAGGCATGAGAAAGAGAACGACGTGTATTTGTGCATATTATGTATGAAATTGAAGGGTGGCTAAAATGAAAGAATTGAGTTGAGAGTCCATGTATTTGTGTGTATTTGAAGTAAAAAAATGATAGAATGTGTGAAATATTTGTGCCTATTTTGTATATATATTTTTCTTGCAGGGGTGTCAGGCTGTTGTTAAGCCGCAATGCTTACAGAGAGCCTGCTGTTCTTCAAAAATTTCAGTTATGAAGAATTGCTTTCTCCAGAAAGGCTAGCATGTTGGACAACAGGTCTATAGACCTGTTATATAAAAACATACACATTTCTTGTCAGTTATTTGTAAATAACCGACAAAACATTAATTCTATGTCAGTTATTTACATATAACCAATGGGATAAACCTAAACTTTTCACTGTTCAATCACTGATAAAACTGACATCAAGTTATTCGACGACCCTTTTTTGTCATCACCAAACCGACAAGGAAACATTAACGACGACAGTTGGTTTTCCTGCAACCAACGATCAAAGGTTAAAGCAAACCACAAATATGTTGCACAATGCACTATAAGTCATCAGTTCCACTGTAAAAGAACTGACAACAAAAAGTATTGTCGGTAGTTTCCCAAGCCGTCGAAAAATGGTTGACTTTTAACATCTCCCACTTGGTCGTCAATTAGTTACCGATGTTGAATTCTTAAAATAAATGATGCCATGTCTCCATTATGTAGTGATGAACAAATAGAGCTACATTATATGCAGAAACTAAAGCATCTAAAGAATTTGTGTAGTTTTTGAATTTGCACCAGTGTCAGATTTTAGTGCAAAACTAGTATTTTTTATGCAAAAATGACCTTCTGAGCAAGACTCATGACTTGGTCATGAGCCTTGATGTATTTTTGGGCGAATTCTATCCGGCTAAGACTCAAAATTGTTGTTTATTAGTTTTCCCCAACACATTATGTTATAATTTCAAGGACACTTTGTTTTGTTTTCCTTAGTTATTACTAGAACTATATCTAGGGTTGTTCTAATGCATGTCTTGATTTACTTCATATACATTGCTTGGATAAGCCCCTAGTTTTTTCTCTTCTACACTCCTTTTTTCTAACAAGTTTTGTTTCAACTCTTCAACCCCCTCACTTTTTGAAATGACAAAGGGGATAAGAACTATCTTATTTAAAGGTGGGGAGATGTAAAGGGGAGAAGATGTATATGTAGAACATATATGAGTAGAAGACATAGTTTCTATAATTGTAATGAAAGCTAACCATGCATGAGAAATAAAATCAATTGAGGGGAAGTATGTGAACTCCATTAGCATCAAATTGATGGGGAGAATATGAACTAGATTCATTGAAACCCCTAGGTTTCTCCAAAGGTATAATTTTACTTAAATGCTCTTACTACATTTATGGAATGGTTTGTCATCTTTAAAAAGGGTTAGAATGTTGACTGAAAGTCCAGTTGACTCTCGAAGTCTAATTGAATTAACCCTTGTTTTGATGACGACTAACTGTTTTACTCATTTGTGCATAATGCTTCTACTTGAGTTATTTCATATTAGGTATAAATACACTCCAAATGCCTAAACTTGCACATCCCAACTTGGAGAGAAACTAGTAAAACTCAATGCAAGTGCACTTTTGTGGAAAAGACCTCAAATCCATTTGAACCATGTTGTGAATCACTTATAATGATTGTATGACTTGTAATCAAGCTTAGAAAAAATCAACAACACTTAAATAAAATATTTAAGCACTTTTATGGCACTTTCTAAAATTCATCACAAGGATTTTTGTCAGCTGACTTTATCTAGGATATAATCAATCGACACCCTTGATGGATCTTGAGAATTCTCAAGGTCAGTTGAGTTTTCCCAGGACAAATTTGACTGACACCTCTTCTCAAGAAAATAAAATTTAAGCCGTTGATTGATTTTCATATAGGATAAACTCAATCGACAACTCAAATTTGATTTGTTGCATAGTGCTATTGGTCGAGTTTCCCAAAGGTAAAATCAACCGATCTCACTAGACACAATGCATAGAGAAAGTGTTTCGAGTTGTTGGAGTGATGCAAAACTAAAAAATAGATATGTTACAACACCCCAAACAACTCGAATTCATCCTTAAGTACATGTATTGGCTAGTAGGCATCCCCAACTACAAATAGGACCCCTTGGGCTTCATCCCATGGTTAGCCATGAACTATGAAGGTCCCTATATTATGCTTGAATGCCTCAAAGAGCCTACTTCCACTATTAAGCTTAATCACTTGCTACATCCATCAGAGTGAGTGGGAGATTTGTAAGACAACTAGTCCTATATGTATATCTTGTGAGGCTCTCACTTCCACCACCTCCCAATCTCTCTATCTACCATGAAGATAAAAATTCTATCTCTTGGCTAAGAGAGGTGAAGAAGAAGGGAAGGAGTCCCTTGGTGAAAGCTTCTCATTGGCAAAGGTGAAGTCAAAGGTGAAAGATCCAAGTCAAGAGTGGGTAAATCCTCAAGGTAGAAGACTTGTTGCAAGAGTGGGTAAGTCCTTGGTGAAGGCGGAAGACTTGGTGCAAAAGTGGGTAAGTCCTTGGTGAGATAGAATACTCTTGGTCATGGATGGGTAAATCCTTTGTAAGATTATTGGCTCCCTTGTCTCAAAGGGAAGACAGTGCATCCTTGTCCCGGGAAAGGAAGGTCATATGTAGTAACTCTTATAATGGAATATCAGGAGTCAGGCATGGTTGAAAAATCCTAGAGGTTGACCTCTATAGGTAGTGGATGTACACTCTCTTATTTTGGAGTTTGGAACCACTATACATACCTTGCGTTCTTGATCTTATTCAATCTCTTTCATCTTTGCTATGCATGTTTGTTGCACTCAAATTCCATATCTGCAACCTTATCTATTGACATAATTTGAAGGTATAATGAATTTGGTTTAAGTGTTTTAGCTCTATCCAACCCCCTTATATATCCCATTATCCTAGATCTAACAACATGTTGATTGCATAGTCCGAAGGACATCTGACAATAATCATATGTGGCAAAGGGGTACATGAAGGTAGTCTTTTCTAGATCGCTTGGATGAATGAGAATCTGGTAGAAACCAAAAGTATCCATTCAGGTAACAAAAGAACTCTGGGTTTGAAAGTCTCTCTAGGACTTGATCAAGAAAGGGAAGGAGGAAGTGGTCTTTTTGAGTTGCATTATTGAGCTTGCAATAATGGATTCACATGCACACCCATTTACAGTACATGTGGGAATAAGCTCATTCTTCTCATTTAAAACAAATATAGTACCTCTCTTTTTTGGCACTATTTGTACATGACTCATCCATGGTAAGGAAGGTGGGATAAATAATCCTATAAAGGAACAACTTGATGACTTCCTTGCATAGAGCCTCCTTCATAATAGGGTTCAACTTGCATTGAGGCTCGATAGAGGGCTTGTAGTTTTCAACTATGTTGATTTGATGCATGTAGAGGGCTTGGCTCACTCTTCTCATGTCATTCATTTTGTAGCCTAAGGCCTAGGAACTCTTCCTTAGTTCGTTCAAAAACTTGTCTTCTTACACTGCTATGAGATCCGTGTTAATGGACCGTATCTTTAATGACCCCTTCATCCATCGGTTGATGCCTCTTGGATGTAGACCCTTTGAAACACACCAACATCCCTCACCCCCACCCCCGTGTGAGTGGGCTTACATCTACGGAGCCATCGTTTTGCCTTGTGTCATCCTATCCATCAATTTTCCTTGTATCTACCAAACCATAGGTTTGCACTTCATTTTCCCAACCTTTAGGTTACATCACCCTGTGCTTCCTTTGATTGACAACAAAAGAAATCCCAACACCCACTACTGGTGGCAATCTTCTTATGATTGTTTGACTTCCCCTTTCGATGGTTTTTGTACAAATGACAACTAAGGATAGCTCTGCACATGTCTTCTGACACCCAAAAATTAATGGTTGTGCAATGCTTGTGTTATGATAATCACCTTTTAAAGGAAGTACTCCATGCATATTCTGATGGCTAACCTACACTCCACAAACTGATGGTTCTTTTACTTTCATCTTTTGATGAAGACTCTTCTAGCCTTATGAAGTAATCTCTACAAATCCAACATATGGTTATCCCACACAATATCATTATGAAGGAACTTCAACATCCTCATCTTATGGAGATCTAGATCTTACCTTCCGATGGTTGTTTTGTGCTCTCTTTTGATGCCCTCCCTGAATTTTCACCTACAATTAGATGTCTAGTAGGTTGACCATTCATCATATTCCTTGAGTTGTTGTTGTCTCTTCACCTACATGGCATTCATAGACTTAACCCAATGACAACTGAGAGGGTTTTGAACCCTAACCTTTTCTTAAAAATACTAGGTCTTCGCCTCCAAAAAAGTGACCACGATGTAAGGACCCTGACCTAGGTTTTGGGATAACCCTAGATGTTTTGCCTAAGTAATATGATTAGAACCTTGTCTTAATCTTTTAGAAAGTAATTATGACTTAAGGAGAGCTCAAGTTTCAAGATTTGGTCATGTTTGAATGTTGTTTGAGCAATGTTTGCTTGTTTTGGATCAAAATGCAATTTACCCAAGATAAGGGGTTATCTTACAATATGTCATAAGATGGGTGTTCCCTTAGTAATTTAGCATCATAAGAGAGAGCATGATGCTAAGTGGGCGCCTTGTGGAAAGCCTAAATTCCAAGTTGAGCTTGTATGGTTGATGCTTGTGCTTTATGTGTAAGTTTTGGTACAACTTGCAACTTACCCAATATATGGCGTAGATGTGCAATTTACCACCTCTAGAGTGTTCCTACTCTCTCTCAATATCATCTAGAGGAGAGAGGGAGAAGGGGGTGCCTTGTTTGAGTCTTGGTTGAGTGATAACACTCTTGGTGATGTTAGAACCATAGAATGTTGAGTACCTTGAACCATAGATGAGGTTGTGTCGAGTTGTGAAGGGCTTATGGGGGTGCCTATCATTTTATAAACCATAGAGGAAGTCCCCTATCAGTTTGGTAACTTTTGGAAGCATTCATGTCAGGCTAAGAACCTCAAATAGGTGAAGCCTATCTGTTTGAGACTTCCTTGCAAAAGTGGTATTGATTTGTACATAAAGTGATGTTGAGTTGTGATATCTTATTAAGGAAGCTACCTAATGGCCGATACCTCACCCTTGGGTTATCCACAAGATCCTTGCATGTCAAGATACACATGTTTGCAAAGTGTCACCATGCATGGATATGTGTCACCCATGTACATATGGTGATGACACCTTGCATATACTCTGTTTCATGAGCCTCAACTATATATATACTCCTCTAAGATCATTAAAAAAGTATGAACTGTTATTAAAACATTATAAAGTTGATGATTCCCACCAAGAATTTGATCGCCAGGTCATGCTAATTCCATACGAATCAGTACTGAGAAGCATGTGCCCATCACTCCATCAATGGCATAGAAGATGAAATATAGAGTACCTATATCCTTGTGGTTAGTGGAGAAGATCCATCGGACTAGATTTTTCATTAGAAAAATCAAATTGACTTTCTATATCAGAGAGGGCCCCTGGGGGGTTGAAAAGTCAACAATCACTTCCAATGCCTTTGAGAGAGGGCCTTCTTCCCTTTCGTAACCTTTCGACTCCTTTACCATCTCTTGCTTGGTGGATGACCCTAGGAGCTCAAGGAGGAAGATGAAATCTGAGCAACTTGCCTAAGGTAAAGCTATGGTTATCTCCTACCTTGGATGGGCTATGCTTCTCGAACCATAATTCTTTCTTTCCTTCTTCATCAAGTTCCTTACTATGGTATCTCCTTTCATATATAGGTGTTATGATCAAGTCTTGGACTCTTGATAAGTCATCTTCAACCTTGGGGAACGTGGATCTTTGAAGCTTCAAGCTTTAGTGTGATCTTGAGGTGGGTTATATAACTTGAACTCAACTTTATTATTATTCACCTTCTATTATGTAATTCTTGGTGGTTCCTTGTACTTTGACTTTTCTTGTTTGCATCATGATTCTATGAGCTCTAAAGAATATATGGGGATGTTGTCCATGAACTAGAGTGGTTATGGATGAAGATGTGGGAGCTTGAATATGATGAAACCGATAAGCACAAACCAACATCGGTTTGTGGGAAACCCTAGACCGATACATAAGTAAATGAATGTAAACCGATACATATGAATACCTAACCCCCTATCAGTTTGTTACATGACTAGGACTATTGTCCTTGCAGTTGTCGAATCTATCACTTAAGGCTAAGAATAGGGACGACCGATATCTATATGGTATCCAAGTCGATACATATACTTACACCATAACATGGATGGTCGACATGATTTGTCATGCCCTAAAATGATATGTTGTTAATCTATTATGTCCTAGAGGGAGCTAGGTCGATATGTTGAACACCATAAAACTATATCCTCAACGACATTAGTTTGTCATAACCAAGAGATGTTTGGTGAAGATGGAGTATCAAACCAATATGTCTTGGTTGAGTATAGAGGCTGATATGGTTAACCCTAACCCTAATCTGATACACGAGTTGATGATGTGGCTGATACCCTAGTTTATTGAGTGGTCGATGCATGAGTTAATGGTGTGGCCGATACCCTAGTTGATTGAGTGGTCAATACACGAGTTGATGGTGTGGCCGTTACACTAGTTGATGGTGTGGCAGATACCCTAGTTGATTGAGTGGACGATATACTAGTTGATGGTGTGGCTGATACCCTGGTTCCGATACACAATGAGATGGTGTGGTCGATATACAAGGTGATAGGGTGGACGATACCCTAGAATACACCATAACCGATATACCTTCTCAAGCACTTCTAACCGATACCATTTGATACACCTTGACTGATACAAGTAATGGCACCTTGGCTGACACAAACACGTGTTTAGACCGACACAAGGTTTGATATGTAGGCCGATACACTTTGATTATAAATAGTTGATGCATTATGAGGTAATGAGATGAATGCACTTCATTGAGTGTAAGATGATAAACCCTAAAGTGAATTTAACTAATGTAATGAGTATGTTGGGATCAATGTTATAGTAAAAATGAGAAGAGAAACATGTACACCTCATATGGGAAAGGTAATACTTCATGTTGATAATTAATTGATGATGATTAATGAAAGTGATTAAGTATGCTTGAATACTTATGGCAATATTATAACTCTTATGATGAGAATTAAGGTGTGATTGATAATAATGAACTTGAAAACCCTAATTGGCAATAAGAGGAATTCGTAACCCTAATTATGAGAAGGATAGAAGTTGAATGATTCTCTATATGGAATGATGTTTCCATTGTTGTTGTTACCATGAATCCCTAATCGAGTACATATTATAAGATGATGGGTGTAGCGAGATGAGCTATGAAGAATAAGTATGAAATATATTATATAAGGATTTGTGAACCATGTGAAATTCTTGCCCAATAAATATGATGTATATGGGTCTAGTTCTTTAAAGATGATTGTTGCCTGGTAAAAAGGTAACATTGTTTAATAATGAATTAAGGTTATGATACCCAAACCTGTGTAATCAATATGAGCCCAAATCCTAATTAGATATCTTATGATACTTTGCTTGTACTAGTGAAAGGTGTGTAAATGTGTTTTAGTGTATCCTCTTTCTAAGCATAATGGTTAAGGAATGTTATGGCAAGTACAACTAATTTGGCATGAGTAGTGAATGGCATGGGAAATTCTCATATGCATAATGAGGCATTATGAGATAACAATGATCACCATGTGTGATGTGATGGGTCTTAGAACCTGGTAAGAGCTTAATACCTAATTGAGGTGATATCCTCTGGTATGGATATAAAGAATTGTTATCCCTTGATGGCATAGGATTGATGAGAATCAATACCTGATAGTATAATCATAGGATTGATGAATATAAATACCTGGCAGTGTAATCATAGGATTGATTACTGTTAATACCTGGATGTATAATCACATGATTGATGGATCTCAATACTTGGCTATATAATCATAGGATTTATGAATATCAATACCTAGAAGTATAATCACATGATTGATGAATGTCAATACCTGGTTGTATAATCACGGGATTGATGAATGTCAATACATGACTGTATAATCACAAGATTGGTGAATATCAATACCTGGCAATATAATCACAGGATTGATGAATGTCAATACCTGGCTGTATAATCACATGATTGATGAATGCCAATATGTGGTTGAATCACAAGACTGATGAATGTCAATACCTGACTGTATAATAATGGGATTGATGAGAGTCAATACCTGGCATTATATTCACATGATTCATTGACATCATACCCTGGTGATATGATCACATGATAAGCTTGAGATGCTAGTATAGCATAATTGACAAATGATATACAAGTTCTTCATATTCCTTCTAAAAGATTGAATAACCTATCAGTCTGTCGTAGATATATGATCTACTAATTTATGGGGATATCTTGTTATTGTACTCATTATAATTGAAACTATTTATTATAACTTCTGCTTTATCATTATCTTTATCTTTAAATAACAATATATATGTGGTAATAATATTGTTGGCGGAGAGTTATATCTCTCTTTGGGACTTGTTGTCTCACCCTGTGGGTTCCATAACTTTTTAGGTGGACGTACACAAGAAAGTAGTGATCGTATAGTTGAGAGCAGGCAACAGTAGTAGGAACAGTAGTAACAGTTCAAGTTGAGTGTGTTGTTATGTGTCTAGTAGAATAGAGTCCTATGTGTCATCCATGTACTCTCAGGTCCTTAGGAGATAGTTTTCCTATCTGGTTTTACGATCAATATGAGATTTTGGCTAGAAATGCCTTGATGTATAATGTTGCTTTTGTGTACATTTTTGGCAAAACCACTGTTGTCTCATATACTTGCTATATGAAGGAATGATGTATGTATAAGCTGACAATGATGCATATGTAAATATGGCCTTGGGCCTTTTTGTGAAAAGTTCCTGGAAGTGGATCCTTGTGGGAAAATGGTTTTAATTTTTTGTGATTTTTGGTAATTCGTTGTTAATAGTTGTTTTCAATAGGTTTTGCATGATGATTGTTATCATTGGATAGTGGTTGTCACACATGATTGATGTCTCTAGACTACCACTTTCACAGCAGACATTCAACCTCCAACAACCTTTGACCATTTCCATCGGTTGACGAACACCAACCAAAGATGCTCCCACCTCCACTCCACCAAGGCTAGAAGGTCCTGACCTTGAAGGAGGTTCTACCAACGACGCCTTCATTCTGTCGATGATAATTACTTTTGCCTATAATTGACTTGCTCTCCTCTCCTATGTCAATAGTCCCAACACCTAAAGAAGGAAGGATGACACTCCAATTCTACCTCCAACAAATGTTTAAGGATAAATATGTTGTTGTGTTGTCCACCATTGATCTCTAGTATGAAGACATGCTTCCGCACACCATAGTTCTACTTTTATCTTCTACTATGATGATGACTTTCCTCCTCTCTTCTATTGTCATGAGCGAGTAGTCCTCTTGCTAGGGTGTGGGGAGTACTCTTACTATCCACTTTTGTTCCCTTTATTTCATCTATTATTGTACAAGATATTATATGTTTAGAATCAATCGTTTTATGCTTATATTCTTGTCTGACCAGGTAGTTTAGATGCTTGTCATGATCTTCAATGTAGAAAACATTAAACCTAAGATCTAGGATATCGATTGTTTCTTTTTAGACCCTTGATGAGAAATTTAGATAGATATGTTTGTAATTGATAGTTGTATGATCTCTAGGCAATGAGATAGTGAGATTACACTATGTTTGGCTTATGGTGAATGAAGGGGAGGGGAAGGAAAGGGATGGGAGGGACACTTATTTAGTGTCTTTGGTTAGCATGGAGAGGGGAAGGGATGGAAAACATATAATAATCATATTTAGATATAATGACATGGAATGTTGGTGATATAAATATACTTTTACATATAAAAATTATATTTAGATATTTATTTACATATATTACTTTATTAAAATGGGTTCGCAGAAGCACAAACAACAAATAAGACTCTCAACACTTTTTGGATGACAGAACCTACATACCTAAAACTAAATCATAAGATGTAGATAAAAATAGATTACGATTCTAATTCGTTATGTGTTGGAAGTGTCACATAAGAGAACCTCTTTTATAAAAATGGGAGTACATGATTTTTTATATTCATTCTGGTTATAGAATTATGTTCTTTCTTATTTTTATATTCATAAAAAACTTTCTCTCCATGTATTTAAGCAATTCCTAGACATAGTCTGCCACATTTATCCAATTACCTATCATTTTAAATTTTTTTTGTTTGTATAATAATCTTATGATTTTAAACTTTCTTAAAACAAGATCAACATTTAAGTTTCCTTCTAAATCATGTACACAAATTTATATTATTTTCCTTTTATTTTATTTTATTTTTTCTAAAAAATTCCTCCAAAATTCCTCAAATACTTCTTTAACATTCCATATGTCCCTCCAAGTGATATAACACATGTGCAAAATACTACCTCTGTGTTTCCATTAATTATAGGCTATACTAATTTTTCTCATCATATTGTTTATATTTTCTCTCTCATATTTATATTTTTCTCTAACCTTTCTAATATGTTTCCCACCAAGTCTTTCCCCTTCCCTATGTCTCCACTCTGATTTGCTGGGAAGAGAATGGGAGAAAAGTTGCTGAAAATACAATGTTTTATTCCCCTCTGTTCCCCTCCCTTCCCCATCACTTTGTTAAGCCAAACAACTCAATATTTTTTCCCTCCCTCCCCTCCCCTCCCCTCCATTAACCATGTCCCAAACATGCTCTTAGAGTGATATTTGTCCAGGTCTAATTCTAACACCAAAAGGAGGATTTTCCTGGACTCAACATATATAATTCCATGCTTAGTATGATGCAATGAGGGAGTGAATGATAGCTAGTAGTTATGAAACCCATTCCAGCCTAGTGTTCCCATCATCTGATAATCAATCTTTAGTCCAACATTTTATTATTTTCACCTTAGTATAATCAATCAATCCAACTTCTATCTTAAATATTAGGTCACGTGAAGTTACTTTTATCAGTTAACTCTTGAAAATGTTGTCATTGGCTTTGATCATGAACTATATGACAATACTATCTATCCACTTGTGAGTGGTGATTATTATACGTTGCTTAAGGTGAACCCTAAGGATTTCACCTCTTGTGAATTCACATGTGCGATAATCATGCACGTCACTAATCAATTAGCTTACAAATGAAGGCTGATTTTCCTAGTTCTTCTAGTCCTAATGACTCTCCAATAATCTAGATTGAAACTACATTTCATCAATTTTAGCTACTCTATTCCTAATCATGCAACTAAAAGTTTGATATTTTCATGTCTAAGACATGACAATGGAAATAACAATTGTGATATTTTCTAGAGTGTATCTCTTCTATTTGATTACTTAATGGAGACATATTTTTCATCATCTAACAGATATATGTAGCATCAACATTCTTTCAACATGATTTTACCTTGACTGGTATAACCATAATATAAATAATGTATCCATCTTTATCTCTAAAAGCCATTGAAATCCATCCCAATCATCAAGATGGTTTTGAACAATGGGATACCTTGAAATGATTGGGATAATGAAATAAAAAGAAATCTCACTATTACTAGAAAAGGTAAGAATTCATAATTGTTATCGAATTTCCCACTAAAACATGTCCTTTTCTATTTGTCTTTTCATCCCAAAATTTGACATGAAAGTTTCCTATGAAAAATACAAATAGTAATAGTTTTTATGAGGAGTATACATGGTGGCTAACACCTTGTTTGACTCACAAAAACAACACTGTACCTAGCCTTCTTACTCATTTTCTTGTTTTGTATCTTCTCTTGGGGTTTTCACCAATTTAATGTGAATTTTCTTTTATAATATGATTTTAATGGGATTCATCTTAGGTTTTTTTGTTTCTCACCAATTTAATGTAATTTTTTTCTTACAACATAACATAGTGACAACCTTATATCTTTTCTCAAGTTTTTTTGTCTTACACCAGCTATGAGATTTATCATTTTGACAATATTTAGTATCATTTATAGTGAAAGTAGCATGACTCAAATCCCATAATCTCTTTTTAGACACATGATTAGGAACTAAGGTGATCAATCTGGAAAAGAGAAACCACTTTGAACCTTTTCCCTTTTATCTCTACATGTTAGAACACATAGATTAGAATCTTTTCACATATACATTTGATTCATGATCAAACCACAAGAACTATTATTATTCATCACTTGATATTTTCAAAAGGTTTAGACACATGAAGCATGTATTTACAAATTGTACTATATGAATATAAAAGTACACTGACTTAACAATTGACTACGATAACTCTTTAATCCAAACACCAGAGGACCTAGATAGACAGGGACCAAGGTGATTAATTATACCTTAAAACACTCCTAACAACCTTATGTGCATGACTCTTCTAAAGTGATACTACCTTCATAATCACCAAGATTACCCACAAAGTTATTCAATAGAGTTTGAACTACTTGGTGCATGAAAATTCACTAGGTAGATAAGATTTCCTCTATATTTATTTTTGAAGTGAGTTATGATTGATACAATATAAGTGAGGCAGATAAAATCTGAACAAAATAGTCAAATATTGTAAATCATACAACAAGCTAGAAATCTAGGAAAAGATACAAGTACTAAATTTTAGATATCCTTTAACAATATCTTATTTATCTTATTAACGACATGACCCCAAATGAAGTGTACCACAATATGTGAAAGAATATCTACAAGCCAAAATCTCACCGTACAAGACTTATGGTTGACTTTTAGATGTAATTTTCCTAACTAGCTCCCCAGTCTTCAATGGAGCTCACCACATCTGGACGTAGTGGCTAGATAAGATAGAGAACAAATAAAACTCCTCCTCTGAATATTGGTATAACTCAAAGAATCAAAGTGTACTCAGTTATCTACATATATCATTGGTTCCACAAGGGCTAATTGACAAACTATAGTTGAACTAGGTACCATTGGGATCTTCAGTTTATGTTGGATACCTAATTATAAGTGTACTAAAAGTTGGTACCAATTAGGATCTCTAATTATTGCTGGGCACCACTAGGTACCAACATACTCTCTAGTTATTATTGGATACCACTAGTATCATTCAATATTCCCTTCTACCCCACTAGCATGCTCAGGCTTCATCTTATATACTTTTTAGTATCTCCACTGCAACACAGACCTCTGCATAGATTCTACAACAATCATGACATATGATGTTTGATTGATTCTTTTTTATTTCTAATAAACTTTCTTAAGCTTAATCCTATAACTATATCATATTATTTATGTAATATATGTCTTATTTGTTCTACTAAAAATCATTACAAAAAGAATGTTTATTTCTATTACACTGAGAATACATATAAGTTAGTTGCTAACTTTCAACATTGTATTTAACTTGAAACTAATGACGCGTGCAAATTTGAACATATTGGAATGATTTGTATTGTAATGATACTATTGAACTTTCATACTGGATTCTACTTATAGTGATTAGACTAAATTATATTGAACTATTAACATATTATACAATATAAAGACTGAAATGGTTGAATCATGTATACAATGGAAAACACTAGAAATATAAGACCCCTGACCTAGCTTTTCTAGTTGATCATGCTTTCTCAGTGTAATTAGATGCTTAAAACCTTAATCAACCTTGTGATATGCTTTTATAACACGTGATATGCTTATGTTTCAAGTTTGGTCTAGTTTGGATGTTGTTTGAGGTAGATAAATTTTATATGCTTATTTGGGACCTAATTGCAATTTACCCATGTTCATGTTTTTTTTTTGCAATTTGTCACATGCTTGTGTGCCTCACATTTTTTGACATCATGTTGGAGAGAGTGATACATTGGGGTGCCTTGTCACACCTTGGTTTGATGTGGTGACATCATGTGTTGAGAATTAGGGTTTACATGGATTCTGTAGTTGATGGTTGACCTTGATATGTGTTTGACTGATGAGCTTGGGTTTCAATGGTCACCAAGGATCTTGTGATCCATGTTTCTCTTCAGTTGATGAATGTTTGGTGTGTGACTTATGGTATTGGTGGTCGATGAGGCTTATAACCCCTGTAGGTTGCCAAGAAACCCTAGGGTTTGGTTTTAGCGATTGTTGAGTTTTTGGTCATGTTTGGTCACTGAGAATCTTTAGCGGTCATTTGGTTTTGTGAGAATCCTAGTCGCCAAGGATCCTCATTAGTCATTGAGTTTCTCTGGACCAAGTTGGTTGCTAGTTTTTCTCGGTTTTAGTGCCTAGTTGCTTGTGTAAGTGTGGTGCTTGCATGGACAAGATCTGGTGGACACATGGAATGTGCTAGCATGACACCTAAACCTCTTTCTCTCTCTCCAACCCCATGTTATATAAACCTCTCTATTTGCATGCAACTAAACCCTTTGCACCCTCTTTCTCTCTTCTTGTCCTTGGAGCTCGTCCCCTTGTTCTTGGTGGTGAAGGTGGAGCTCAAGATTTGGAAAAGGTGGTTGATTCTTCTTGCATGTTGAGATTGGGTTTGGAGAAACCCTACTTGTGATCATTTGGTGATATCTTTACTTACCTTCTTGGTCTTTGGTTTTCTCTCTTTTGGTGGTGGAGCTAACTTGACCGAGAGTGGTGATCAAGCCAGGGTTTTCTCCCCATTCTTTCAAGCTATCTTGCTATTTGGAGTTTCCTACATCAACTCTAAGGTGAGTTATATAACTTTCTTCATTGTTATTTCTTACTTCCATTTTCATGTACTTAATTTTACCTTAAAGCGTGGTTCCTAGTAGAAAGAAAATATATTTGATCTAGGGTTTGTGTTTATATAGTGATCTTGAGTACAAATCTCTTCTTGGATGAACCCTAATCTTAGTACATGAAATCTTATTTGGTAGTGGAAATTTGATGCTTGCATGCATGTATGGAATGTTGGTTTTCTCTCTCATGAACCATGGTTTTGATTTCTCACACAATGGTTGTTATTTAGGGTTTTTAAGTTGATCTTCTTCTTTTGATTTACACCTTTATGGCTTTTTGGTTTCCTAATGATGACCAACTTATTTTGGATTCTATGTGGTCGCCAAGCTTTTCTCTCTCTTCATGTGGTCGCCAAGAATGTTGATGTTGAGTGGTCGTTAAGATTTCCTTAGTGGTCATTGAGTTTTACACCTCCTTGAGGTTTCCATGTTTACTAGCTTGATGGTCACTAAGGATGGTGATTTCTCTTGAGTCGCCAATGATTCCATGTTCCTTCGGTCCAGAAGATTCACCTATGTGGTCGCTGAATTTTGGACCCTAATGGTTGTTGATGCCTTGATTTTTAGAGTCTAATGAAGGGTTGAACCCTAATCTTCTTCAGTCCCCAATGTTTTCTATCTTCAGTGGTCGCCAATGTGGCTAGACTTTAGTGGTTGATAAAGGTGATGCACCTAGTTTTAATCGGTTGGCAATGTGCTTGACCTAAGTGGTCACTGAGGTGGTTAACCTCTTCGTTCGCCAAGGTGGTATAACCTAGTTTTTGGTGGTCGATGACACCACTAATCCTAAGTGGCCAATGAATATTTTTGGTCTATATGGTCACGATGTTTTGTTGACTCCATGTCGATGATGTTTTACCTAATTGCTTCCATGATTGTTCGAGATGATGGTAATTAGGGTTTATCTTAAATTGCTAATTTGAAACCCTAATTTGGTGACCTTGTTGAACTTAACTCTAATTCAAGTACATGATGATAATCCTTAGCTCTCTCAAGTAATTAATAAGATGATGGAATGCTTTCTCTCTCCTAATGTTATTGTAATTCTAATTGTTGTTATGTGAACATTGTGGCTCTTGAATGTAATGTAATATCAGCTTATGTGCCACATGTATGATGATGATTATAAGCTTTGATGAGACAAGGAAAGATAATGATGTTCTTATAGGGAATGATGTGATGGTCTTAACGACCTTAGACATGGCTTTGTGCCCTAATTGAGGTGATATCCTCTGTATGATGTAACAAGGGATTGATATCCAATGGTGGTGTGATGATGCTAAGGGTCTCATGTATAGCAATGAAACAAGTATCATGTGATGATGTGACCAGTTTATACTTTATATGTGTTACATCTTCTAAAGTTGCAATTCACCCTTATCTTTGTAGAATTCCTCTAGGGTTTGTTTGTAACTTGTTTGATGCAGTTAAAGATGCTCAATTGGCTTTAAATAATGAAGTGAAACCATAATCATGTAGTTTCCCTGTGACATAGATCCATTCCAGTGTCAAAACTTGTTGGATGGTGAAATGAGTATTCCTCTTATGGAAACTCAGAGCGCATATTGTTGAGTATGCAAGGTGCAAGTGACTAAGTGTCCTTGACATCTTGATTCTAAGGTTTTGAGGATGGCTATGGTCATGCCTCGGCAAGAGAATGATTGTGTTCATGTCTCAATATATATGATGAGATTGAAAGATGTAGTTGTACCTAGGATGGTTGGATTGTATACCCGGGTTTTACTAGTACCGTGACCTTTTAAGGGTGGACTAGGTTGTTCAATAGTGTCGTGACCTATATACCAAGGAAGGACTAGGCTATTTTGCAGCTGAACTTATATGTTGTTGCGGAGGACTCGTACCGACTGAGGGCGGATGAAATCTTAGGATTCCGACTCTCCTATATATGTTGTATGACATTGATTTCGACTTAGTAGTGGTCAGCTAGAATTGAGTGGTATACCTCAATTCCTCAGGGCATTAATAAAAGACATAATATAGTCGTGTACTATATCTGCTTAGGGTTAAACATGCTTCACATTGGATGTTAACCCTTGCATTATCTCTTATACTGCTTAGTTGATATATAATGTGGTAAGAGAAATTAACTATTTAGTAGTTGATTTACTTACATGTTCTTCATGTTCCTTCTAGTCATATATGTTGCTATGCCTATCTGATTAGTTTGCTTAATCTACCTAACTTTTTGGAATAATTTAATAAGCTTTAACTACTTAATTTGCTTAATCTATTTAAATATTTATTTAACTGAATCTGCTCATCCCGTTTAATGATGATACATGTTGTAAACTACAATTGTGGGTTGAGAGTTATATCTCTCGTTGGGACATGGGTCTCACCTCATGGGTCACCACATCTTTTTTTAGGTGGTCGTCAGCGGCATGGTCAAGATCATGGTGCTTAAAAAGAGCAACTTGGATATCAGTAGACACAAAAGGTTGAATAGCTGCTAGTTGTTGTTAGTAGTAGAGTCCTAGAGTCGTCCCTATCCTCTCAAGTCTAGTAAGGGATATGTTTTGTAGATGATGTATATTGATACGTGGTTTTAGCAATATGCATGTGTTTGTATATGTGGCAAGTATATGTGGAACATATCTCTCTTTTGTATACAGGTTGTGGCTTATGCCACTGGACACATGTGTAAATACATGGTATGGTATGTGTTAAATACCATATAAATCTGGAAGGCTTTTCCAAGTTGCACATGCATGTTTTTTCTGTATCATTTTTGTCTCCATTAAATATGAAATTTTAACATATACACAAAATATATTTTTGGCATGGACATATAAAAATATGATTTAAAAATCAATCATTAACAAAATAGACATTGTGGGAAAAAGTTGATTATAAACTAATATTAGGGTTTTCATAACCTAGAATTATCGTTTGATCTAGAATTGGGTAATGACAACATTTCCAACTTAAAGAGTTATCCTCAAAACTTATAAGCATATAAGTAAAGTATATCAACAATTCATTTATATAGATTGTATTCCAACATCTCTCTCATTATGTATTTCTCATTTGAAACCCCTAAGATATGGAGTAATGAGCTCTCTTTCTCTGTCGATGAACAATCACATTTCAATAAATCATCTAAATCATGACAAGATTTTTTTTTATCTCATGATAAATTAATGAAAATTTATCTTCATTTATACTTGGCATGCTCTTTTGAGATTCCATCCTTAGTTTGACATTCAAATATTTACGATATCATCTTAAACAGTTACTCTTTTTCATACATTTCTAACATGGAAGAAATTTGCAAAGGAAAATATATTCTTACTTTCTTCTATTATTTGGGATTCAAATATTGATGCCCTAAGAAACTTAAACTAAAATTAACATATATAAGTTGTATTGTCACTCGTCGATAAAAAATAGAACCACAAGCGATTATTCCTTTTATTCAATATATTACATACATAACTTGGCTATAACTGCATTTACATCATTGATATGCACTTAGAAAAATGAAATTATTGGGAATGACAATATCACATGATACTCTAAATGTTTCTACATGCATCCTCGCTTACTATTACTTGTTTATCAACACTCATCCATGATCCTCTATCTATAAAATTGAACAAATATATAAACTAAAAGGAGACTATTTGGCACACCACGTTGCTACATTTAGGAGTCATTTTCCCAATCACATGAGATCATTATTGCTTCTTTACCTAAAGTTTTATCATTAGAGGAAGGATAGTCTATTTCTGGTGGATCTAGGGGATTAATCTCCACCTCATCAATAAGAGGATAATGAATATCTCATGTCTTTGCTGCAACAAACATATTGAGATGATAAGGGCTACACCATAGGAAGTCAATCTACAACCTATTTATATGTGTAAAAGTTCCATGACTCTTCTCTAGATATTGTAGCAAAAGAATCACCCTTTCAAAATTTGTTTGGAAATGATCCTAAAGGTGTCGAAATCAAAAGTAAGCTTCATTTGGCCTATATTAATGTAGAATCCTTATAGGGTTTTGGGGAGAGGGAGAACAAAAAGCAAATAGATGCTTTACATCCATAAAACATCAGTATATTGATTATATAGAAGGGATATAGAATTTACCTTCATGAACACTTATTGTCCAACAACTAGACACATCTTATATTGGCGTAGAACATGTACATTTGGATCCAGATCCAATGTGGTTACAGTTGTGTCCACGTAGTTGTCACAACAACACCTTTTATTCTTCTTAAAGAAGTTGCTTATTCTTAGGCCTCTGCCCAAGGGCCTTGACCTCTATGTTGTCCACATGGATGTAGGAACTCTTGATGCTCCACCTTGGTCTCGAAGATTAATTGTAATTCAGGTTCATCATCATTCTAGCATTTCTCACTCTCCTTCCCCTCCTATTGTGGGTTGTTGTCTTGGGTGGGTATTTCTCTCTCTAAGATGAAGAACTCTATGTCTCACAATATTTTTGTAAGTATATCTCACCCATGGATATCCACCCCTCTATATAGAAGAGTCATGTGATTGTATCTCCCAAAAATCCATTCTTGTTCTCAATAACAACTCAAAGAAGGAAACCTCAGACAACAATCTCAACCGTACGACTACGTAGTCATTCTATTCATAAGTCCATGTCTGATTCACTTGGCCAAATTAGTTTCAAATTGAATCAAGGCAATTTTCTTTTTCTTTCCCTAACTTGGTTCAATAACCCAACAAGGATTTCCAATTGCATAACTCGTCACTTTCCCAAAGTGATAGTTAGTCGATCAATTGACAGTCAATCATTTCACTAAATCAAAGCATCATGTCAAATGAACGGGTACGAAATCAACATGTACATGATTCAAAACCATTATAATCATATGTTGGATTGTGAATGTGGCTACCTTCATGCTAAATGAGATTACTCAAAATAAAAACGTCGGTAAAACACTAATTAAGCATATTACCCAAAAAGGGTACAAATTCAAACTGAATAATTTTTTTCAAAACATTCCATGAGAAATATTTGCACAAAGGTCCGGCTGTATTATATATCCGCATCAAGTAACTTTACAAGAGTTCAGCGGCCTCAACACATCTAATACCATTATAAGATGCACTCTCTTTCTTCGCGTTTTACTTTATAGTAAAAGGATACATCTACACAAAAGCAATAAAAGGGAAATCTGAAAGTGTTGTTCATTTAAGAATCTCGAAAATATGACACTACATGCAATTTATATAAAAAATGTAAAGAATGACGGGGGAGAAATCTCAATTTTTATTTTAATTTCTGTCCCCTGTTTATATATTGCGAAAATGACAGCACCAGCTACCATAGACTTTACAATCGCATAAAGGAGATGATATTTGACGGGTCTCTGCTGCTTCGACTTGGCATTTTACAACAGCAACTACTCAACCAAGCTTTACAACTTATCAGGCAATGCATGCTAAGATTAGTGGACAAAATTATGCAAGATGAGTGAAATGAATGAGCCGTTTGCCTTTCTATCACTATTTACATTAAAAAATGATGACCATACATATTGGTCTGTGGTAATTGATTGAACACGTTTTAGAAAGAAACTTGTCCACACTTGCACAACACGAACGACCGGCATGCCTGACCCAACTGCCTCTGCCCGATGTTGCCTCAGAGCATGTTGTGGGTCATTTTCGGGTGAATAAATCTCAAAATGATGAAAGCCCAGGAGCACAAATAGACCCTACTCTGAACATGGACCCAAGCCGACAAATCAGCATTTTATAGGACCACGAGTCTGCCGTCCATGAATACCAAGGATAGCTGATGCCAAAGTCTGTGTAGGCTAGATCTTTCATTCAGTCATGCTTCACCCAAGCGTTATCTGTGCGGCAGTGTTCTTCCAGATGTATGCATCAGTACGGCTGTTGTCTAATTAAGGATACTTCTTCTTGAGATGTCATTCCGTCCTCAACCTGTTTAAGCAGCTCTCCATCTTCGCCACAGAGGCGAATTGACAAAGACGGAGACAGCGGTGCAGACAAATCTACAAACAAACATTCAGAACAAATGAATCAGTGCAAGTCATTTTGAGGTCTTTTTCTGAGATGATCATTCTTTGAACAGTTGTATGATGTCAACTCACGTCTTGAATGACCCCTTTCCTGGTCTTTCGTAACTTGCAATAATATGGTCCCAGAGAGTACCACGATAAATCCGCATATCTCAGACATGATGCTTCCTACATCTTGGCCATCCCAGTCCTGAAATGCATACTTGATGAGTCATTCTATCATAGAGATAATATAGGCGTGCAGAACCTGCAAACATGATTTATGGCTGGTAGTAACTAACACAGAGCACTCATTTCACATTCAAAATGTCTTTTGCTTCAGATTTAGCAATCTACTGCGTTAAACACATACACAATAAGCGAGAACAAGCACAAATCTGCATCAAAATTTAGATTCATAGCAAATGAAAATTCACATCGACTGTCCGGGATGGAGGGCTAGATAATGGGAGACTTGCATACCTTGAACATTATGACACTTGCAAGTATAGTAAGCGTGGTGAACATCACGTAGTATATAGGAGATACAATTGCAGTATTGAAGATGTCAAGAGCCTGAAAATGTAAGACCCCAGTTAGATAACAACTATATTTTTGGCGTGCAAGAAAAAGGCAGAGACTAAGATCTTATGTGCCTGAAAATCTATCTTGAAAAGAAGTCTAAGCATCTGTAACTTAAATATGCCATAGGAGGAAAAACTACAAGCTTTGACTGATGTTTATCTTGAAGATAAGGGTATCGAAGTGTACAAAGATGTTTACAGACACTAAAACTTGTTGATCACGATGGAATAAGTTATATGATAAATTACATACATGTCTTAGCAATCATCAGATTCCTATCTGGGAATCCACTCAAAAATCACGAAGAAGCCGGGAGCTTCTGAAAAACCATTGCTTTTACAGCAAAGGGTCATAGAGTGAAAAGTGCAATCACTGTCAACATTTGGAGCGATCAACAGTTACGATTTACTGCCATGGGGTGTACGTGTGCCAATGGATCCTCTTTGAC
Source organism: Alisma plantago-aquatica (assembly GCA_963693085.1). NCBI lineage: Eukaryota > Viridiplantae > Streptophyta > Magnoliopsida > Alismatales > Alismataceae > Alisma > Alisma plantago-aquatica. The sequence goes on from OY856409.1 coordinate 1,422,433,126, forward strand.
AATTGTTGGCACTTTCCTTTTTGGTTGATGCTGCTGCTCTTTGATGATAAGAAGCAAGCCATCCAAGGATAACCAACACATAGGAAAAATGTAGGAGAAACTTATTCTTGGTAGCCTTGTTCAAATCACAAGGTTTTGGAATATATGATTTTTTTTTTTTTTTGATAAAATGCATTTCATATTTTAAGCCAAAATGAGAAGGCACATCACAGGAACACGATGTGCCTTCAGAGTAGTTTAACGTAGGATAGGTGTAAGGAGGGCTAAAGGAAACGTGTTAAAAGAGCCAATAATAAGCTCAGCAGGAGCAAGCACTATTGACTTTTCTTACCAGTGCTACGATGTGCTAAGTACCATGTGCGAGGGGAAGCTCCCATAACATAGGTCCCCGGGCCGGATGATAGAAGCATGTTTTAGTTCAAGTGGAGGGGACACTACTACTTAATACAAACCCCTGGGAGGTAAGCAGAAAATGTAATGGATCAACCATGGCGAGATCTTGGGCATCTAAGCCTGCATGAGCCACCAGCATTATCAAGGGGTGTGCTTCGAAGCATCTGAGAAGCTTGAGAGGTTCGGATCAGCAAGGTCTTGGCCAAGGGTCAGCATCCACAGAGAGGGGATTCAGCTGCTTGGGGAAGCAGGGGCCAAATGGTGGTAGAGTGAGGACCTGGATAAATAACCATCATTACCTTGCTTACCTGGGCGCCTGGAGCCAGGAGTGGACCGGAGGCGAAGGCCAGAGAAAGAGCAGGGGTGTCGGTGGTAGGAGAGGAAGGGTCATAAAGAGAGGGAAGCACAGGGGTGGCAGTGTTAGGGGGGAGGGTTTCGGACCCATTGCGTCACTTCTCCTGGTCTTTCACCAGGACACATAATTCTATTAAGACTATAATGTTTTGGAGTATCTTCATAATACTGAGTGTAGTTTTAGCTTAAGGGAATTCATAACTACATAATTTTGGTAATTGTGTGGGTCTCTTAGTTCTGGGCTATGCTGGCTCTTTCTGTACATGTGAAACTGGAAGATCAAATTGGTCCATGTTACGGAAGGACTTTGGCCGCTCTTTGGTAGAACAACAAACATATGATTAGAATTGAATAGGGTAGTCTTCCAGGGGAGGGGATGTGATTGAAAGTGGAGAGGTGAGGAGGTTAGGGGAAGTGGTGAAGGTGGCCGCTACATGGAAACACTTGTTGAGTCGTCAAATGGAGTGGGACAACAATGGAGGAGAGAGAGGAGGAAAGAAGACAAAATGATTCTTGAGTTTTGATAGAAAACGGAAAGGAGTTGGATGACAGAGCATTTTTCATGCAATTAGGTATTTGTTGGGCTTTTCTGGGGGAGCTCTCAAATTATAAGATAATTAATTCTGGGCCTGGAGTCGTTCAAAAAAAAAATCTGGGCCTGGAGTATATGTATTGCTTGGGACTTCACCCTTTCGAGTTTTAAGAGAAATGAAGTCATGTAGAACATGCATCGGACAGGGGAAATAGTAACTTGGATGGCAAACTTAATTCTATAGAGCAAAGTAATAAAAATGACAAAAAAAAAAGAAACAAAGTTGTTTTTTGGTTGAACTTTTCTATGATGCCAATAGTTCTGATTCCTTTGAATCATCATCATCTAAGCCTCAATCCCAACTATGTTGGGTCGGCTACATGGATCATTCTTTTGCAATCAGTTTTGTTAGGGTTATATTCTGATCAAGATGTAGAGATTTATAATCTCTCTTTATAAGCTTTTCCCACGTCAATTTAGGTTTGTCTCTTCTTCTTTTAATTGTGTTTGACTCAATAGCATTGCTTCGTATAAGCGTGTTAGTCTATCTACATTGCACATCTGCGTACCATGTCAGACGGCCCTTGTGCACTTATCCTCAATGCTCATCACCCCCACTTTGTTCATGATATAGTCGTTTCTCAAGTAATATTTTCTTGTCTTCCCGCACATCCATTTCAACATATGCATTTCATCCACATTCATCTTATTAAGATCTTGTTTCTTGACCGCCCAACATTCACTCCGATATAGCATGGGTAGCCGTATATCTACTCCATAAAACTTACTTTTTAATATGAGAGAAATCTTCAGATCACATAATACTCTAGTTACACTCCTCCATTTCAAACATCCTACGATGATCTAGTGACAAATATCATCTTGAACATCCCTATCTTTTTGAATAATAGAAACAAAATTAATCACATTCTTGTACATCCCTTCCGTCCAACCTGGCGAAACCATTTGCAATTTTAGATTGGCTGGAATTGTAATGCATATACTCAGTTTGGCTCCTACTAACTATCAATCCATTTGCTTCCAATACATTTCTCTAAAGTTTAACTTTATCATTCAATCCATCTTTAGTTTTGTCAATCAACAGAATATCATCAACAAATAACATGAACTACGGAATATCATCATGAACATGCTTTGTCAACTCATGTATAACAAGAACGAATCGCTATGGGCTGAGTGCATATCCTTTATGTACCCCAACTGTGATAGAAAATGTTAGCATCTCTCCTCCACGAGTCTTCACACTTGTAGTTGAGCTATGATACATGTCTTTAATCAAATCAATGTATTGGATTGAGTCACCCTTTTTAGTCAAAATCAAGCACAACACTTCATTGGGTACTCGATCATAAGCCTTTTCCATATCAATATACACCATATGAAGATCTCTTTTGCTTTCTCTATACTTCTCCATAAGTCTTCTTATTAAAATTATAGCATATGTTGTTGATCTTCCAGGCATCCAACCAAATTGATTATCCAATATCTGTGTTATAGATCTTGGCCTTTGCTCAATAATCCTCTCCCAAAGCTTCATAGTGTGACTCATCAACTTGACACCTCTGTAGTTTGTTCAGCTCTGAACATCTGTGTTCTTGTAGATGAGGACTATAGTACTATTTCTCCACTTATTCAACACCTTCTTAGTCTTCATAATCTTAATTAAAGAAATTTGTTAACCACAAAGCTCCTTCACCCCCCATGCTCTTCCATACATCATGGGAATACCGTCTAATCAACATGCCTTTCTCAGTTTCATCTTTTTTCAAAGAATTCTTAACCTCAAATAGTGAAACTCGTCATGTGTAAATGATATCTCTCTTATATTCCTGTCACACGAGTATCTTATATTCTTCATATCTCCAAAAAACTTATGAAAATAGTTTCTCCATTGGTTCATGAAATCATCATCCTTCACCAGAAATCATCCTCCTGCACCAACACTCAATCATCTATATTAACTTGACTCAAGCCTCTTCCTTTCTTTTCTCTTATACAAGCCATTTTACATATATATTTTCCCCATCTCTTGTTTTAAAATTCTCATAAATATCATCCAAATATGTAGACCTTGCCTCTTGAACAACCTTTTTAGCTTCATTCTTTGCTTGCTTGTATATGTGAAAAGTTGCATCATCTTGAGATTTGGGCAAACTCCTATAAATCTCCCTTCTGAGTTTAATAGCCTTCTGTACTTCATAATTCCACCATTCTTGTAACACCCCTGACCTGGGTCATGAACTAACCCTGGAAGTTTTGCCTAAATATGTAATTAATATACTTGTGAACACTCCCTGGCATGTAATTAAGTTCCTCAGGAACATTTATTTTCAATATTGCTCCTTTTTGTATAAAGTTGTAGCATTGTGTTGTATGCAGGGACCTATGTGCAAATTACCCAGTTTAAGGGTTGAACTTGCAAAATTCACAAGATAAGATGTATCTCTGATGTTTTGAAACATCATGAGGATGGTTATGATGAAGTTTGAGGGATTTCCCAAGCTTGAGCACCAAGGTGCAGCTAAGGAAGCAATCCCCATGCTTAGAAACCCTAATTTGGGGTAAAATGCAATTTACCCAAATATAGGGGTCCAAGTTGTAATTCTTAATATCTAGAACATCTTTTATGACTCTTGTCATCATTTAGAGTAGAAATGATGAAAGGGGCACATCAAAGATTGATCAGATAAGAAAAGATGATCTCTGTGGTGAAAAACACCTAATTTGGGTACAGAAATCTTTCATGGATGTACCCTAGTTGTAGGTTGGCTTTCTTTACCCTTAGATCTTGAGATTCCATGAGATTTGCATAAGGATAGATGAGTTTGGACGTGCCTTTGAGCAAGGAGGGACCTAGATGTGATTTCCAATCTTGTAAGGTCCTTAGGATGTAAAAGGGGCTAAAGTATATAAGCCACCTCTTTACAAGATAAGTGAACGATCTTTCCTTTACTTCATTCTCATCTCTTCTTGCTCAAACGGCCAAGGGTAGCTCTGGAGCTCAGGGGGACGACCAACCTGTTCTAGGTAAGAGAACCCCACCTTCTAGCTCGAATTCATGGAGGAATTCACTTTCTAAGGTTGGTTTTGTGGTTAGCTTACTTAGTCTTCTTGTTCTAGCCGACCAAAGCAACGTTTCCTTGGAGAATTCACCCCTGACCAAGTTGTGGAAGCTCAAGGACGCCATTAAAGCTTGGAGCTTGAAGGCTTGGAGCTTTAGGATCAACTTTGAGGCGGGTTTTATAACTCTAAACTTATGCTTTATATGTATGCTTAATTCTTGCAATTTACTTGGTAAATTCTCCTTCTACCACCCTTCTTCCTTGCACGTTTGCAAGCAAATCAGTGGAGAAACCGACCTTGCTAGAGGTTGAAGATGAGGGGCGTGATTCCCTATGTTACTTTTTCAAACGACCTTGGACCCTTTTGGTCCAAACGGTTGCAAACCGTTTGGGTTCAAACGGTTTCAAACCGTTTGCTCTCAAACGGTCTTGCAAGACCGTTTGGATTGAAACGGTCTCAAGACCGTTTGAAAGAGTTGACCAAGGGACGACCGTTTGAGGGTCTGTTCCTAATATATTGAATTTCATCTCTGCAAAGAATCAAAGTCTAATTCTTAACCAATTGAGAGTTGAAGGCACTTCAACATGAAACCCTAATCGGGTGAAAAAGTGCTGATTTAACATATAGATCTTGTTGAGTTTTGGGTTGAAGGACCCAAACGGTCTCAAGACCGTTTGAGGATTCCTCCACACGGTCCTAAGACCGTTTGGGCACAACCCAAGACCGTTTGAAGGTCTAGGGTTGAGTTAATCTAATGGTTTGAGGGTCCAATTGTAGGAAATTGATGAATTGATGGAAATTGCTGATTTTGACCTAATTGGACTTCAACCTTAGTCAAAACGACTTGGATTTTGGTCAAACTTTGGGCAAACGGTCTCAAGACCGTTTGGATGAGGTCTAAACGACCTCAAGACCGTTTGGGCCAAGTTTGAGCCCAATTGGAGGTCAATTGATAGGTTCAACCTTGAATTGATTCACATTGTTGAACATTGATGACCAATCAACTTGAAACCCTAATTGAGAACGATTGAACCCTAATTGGCTTGCAATTGAGGGTCAATTTGATGTCTAAGTGGCTAAGGCTAACCCTAATTGACTCAATTTATAAGTGGTTAGCATAGCTTTGATCAATTGAGGGCTTCATCACACATATTCATGAACATTGGTGACCTTTGAACCCCTTTGGAGGTCCAAACGATTTGAGCCCATTTGGACCAAACGGTCTCAAGACCGTTTGGATCCAAACGGTCTCAAGACCGTTTGAGACCAAACGGTCTCAAGACCGTTTGGGGCCAAACGGTCTCAAGACCGTTTGGGCTCAAACGATCTCAAGACCGTTTGGGCTCAAACGACCTCAAGGTCGATTGGTCCAAACGACCTCAAACTGATTGAAGCTCCAAACGGTTTGGAAGTCAACCCTTCCAAACGGTCTTCACCTCCAAACGGTCTCAAGACCGTTTGGGGTCAAACGGTCTCAAGACCGTTTGGGTGGTTGAAACCATTTGAAGGTTGAAACCGTTTGGAGATTGGTGATGGTTTGTACTTAACCATTTGATGGTGTAATTAGCTCAATGATGATTCAATCTAAACCCTAATGGTAACCTAGGTCATTAAGGGACTATGTGATTAGTGAGTTAACCCATGATGGTGATCATGTGGCAAATTACCAAAATACCCTTGAGGGGTCTAAAGGGATAAAACCTTGTTCTAATCAAACCCTAATCACATGATGTTGATGTTTTGGCTTATGTTAGTCAATGGAGACTTATCTCAACCTGATCTAGAGTGGTGTTGTCACCATCTACTAGTGAGAAGAGAGAGAAAGTATTTCTAGAGTGAGAAAGTATCCTAAGAGAGAAAGTACCCTTTTTAAGGTGGAAACTTTAGTGAGATACTTCAATTACACATGAATGTGCATGTTTAGGGAATGACCCACCTATGTGAGGTCATGGAAACCCTATTTATAATATCTAATGGATCTTAATCCTAATTAAGAGCCTTAATAATGATGTTTCTCTTACATGATGATGTAATGAGTACAATTCACCATGGAGTGAATAGTAAACCCTAAGTTTAGGGTGAAGACATGAAAGATGAATAGTAAACCCTAATTCAATTGAATAAAACCCTAATTGATGACCAGTTGAGGGTTATTTAAGGGTCAAATCAGTTGAAGGTTGACCTATTTAACTCAATTGAAGTATGAGGGTAGGCCCAATTGAGGACTGGTTCCATGTATCCAATGATTGAAGGAATCAACATTGGAAACCCTAATGCAATTGGATGCTTTATGTAATGGAGGTCCATTGTGATTGAATCTCTTGAGAATTAAGATGATGAATGAACCATTGACACAATGATGATTAGTAATGATAAACAAATAAGGTACAAAGGTGGAAACCCTAACAGTATCTAAGGGACTAGTACCAATTAAGGAATGAATCCCTAATTGCTTACTGGACCAATGACTTGATACACTACGTTAAGCAGAGTGGTATGCTCTTGATTGAAGGGTTGATATGACCTAATCAATATGAGATGATGGGCATATCCAGGTATGGAATGCCATGTTATATTAATGAACCATGCAGGTTGATATGAGATGATGGGCATATCCAGATATGGAGTGCCATGTTATATTAATGAACCATGCAGGTTGATATGAGATGATGGGCATATCCAGGTATGGAATGCCATGTCATATTAATGAACCATGCAGGTTGTTATGAGATGATGGTTATATCCAGGAATGGAATGCCATGTTATATTCATTAAAAGCATGTCTTAAGCTTTATGAATAATGAATCATCTTGATGCACTGTTAGGTGACATCTTTTGTGATTTACGGGCTGTAAGAGCCATAAATGTTATCAAGGTCATGCTTGACAGATGACTTGAGATGAAATAACTGATGATTGTGATAAGTTAGGCCTGCTACATTTTAGTATTCTCATATATAGCTGTGTTGTTGTATGATGATAAGAATACTGAATGTACCTAACTAATCAAGTGAAATGTAGAGTCCTGATCATAGATCCATCATTGTCAGAGTCTAAATGATGGTGAAGCAGGTTTTCCCCAGGGAACTCCTGGATCATGTACTTTTGAGAATATGGGGTACATGGATGTGTAGAACCTTACATCCTAGTGTAGGTATTTGATGTAGATTCTTGTAGTCCGTCATACCTTCACTAAAAGAGAAATGGTGAAAGGATTTGATATAGATTCTTGTAGTCCGTCATACCTTCACTAAAAGAGAAATGGTGAGAGGATTTGATGTAGATTCATGTAGTCCATCATTCCCCACCACACAGTCTAAAAGGTGAGATGCATCCCTATACTCCCTTAAAAACATAATCAACAGCGTAGTATATCTGTTAGAGTTATCTACGAGTTATTTGATTGATGTTACCTTGAATAGCATAGATGTTCTCATATTTCATTATTGGTTGAACTCTTGCTTACCATCAAACTGCTAGTGAATACCTTGAAGGCTTTTATTGCTTTAGTTATTCCCTGCTTTGCTTATAAAGCTTCTAGTGGAGAGTTATAACTCTCGCTGGGGCAATTATGTATAATTGTCTCACCCCGTAGACTTCTACTTTTTAGGTGGTTGTCGAAGACGGAGGGACAAGAACTCAGGTGACCAATCCCAGCAGCATCAAGAGCAGTAGTTATCTCAGGTGGAGATCTAGCCTGCTGCATGGTGTAGTATAGAGTCAGTCTTATATGTCCTCTGTACTCTCAGGTCCTGGAGTGTTTTGAGTATGAATTCTTGAGAAGTTTTGTATCATGTTGTATATAATTACTCAAGAAGTAATTATCAGTGATGTAAACAGTTAAATCCTTTTTCTATGGAAAAGGTTTGAGGTTTCAAGCTCTTGTCTCAAAAAGTTTTAATTTCCTGTGATTTTTGGTCTTTCGCTGTTTACCGAATGCTTCCGCACATGTTTAAATCGAGATTAATTCGTGGTTTGGAGATCGGAGCCCACAATTCTCTTTCTATGGAGGCCCATACTATTTGGACTCCCCAAAAACCACTTTAGCAATTTTTTTGTGCAGGAGCTCATATTATGACACATAGTTCTGATTCCTTTGAAGAAAGTGTTGAATGTGCAATGGGATTCCAAATTTAATTGTCAATTTACTTTTCATATAACTTTTCAAGTGTTGATAACAACTCCCTCCACCTCCACATGACACATGCCATTGTATGTGTTTGATGCGGGTGAGGAACATCTAAGCAGGAGAGGCACCACAAATTCTCCCCGAATAGTTTAGAACACATGTAAAACCAAGGCAATTTTGTTCATATTGGAAGAAAAACATCTTTCATCATAGACACGATCCCCTTGTAGGATGTGTTGGATCCTAGATGGGTGATTAGATGCTCTAGAGGGGGGGGTGAATAGAGCTGAAAGCACTTAAACAAAACTCATTAAACCTTCAAGATATATGACAAGATAAGGTTGCTAAATAGGTAATTTGAGTGCAACTAAAACATACATAGCAAGGGAGAGAGAGATTGAACATGTACCAATTAGACAAGCTATTTAGAGTGGTTCCACACTTCAAACTAGAAGTGTGTCAGTCCACTTACTTAGAGAGGTCAACCTCTAGGACTTCCAAACTATTGCACTCTTATATTCATTCATAAGACATACAATGCATGACCAAACAAAAGACTTACCTATCCAATACAAAGAGTCTTCAACCTTACCAAGGACTTACCCACTTTGCAAGAGTCTTCAGCCTTCTCCAAGGACTTACCCACTCTTGCACAAGTCTTCAGCCTTACAGGGATCACCCACTCTTCTTGGATCTTCAGCTTTTGACTTCACCTTCACTTGGAGAAGCTTCCACCAAGGACTTACCCACTTGAGCAAGGAGTCTTCTGCCTTCACCAAGGGCTTACCCATTCTAGCTCCAAGTCTTTAGCCTTGATCTTCACCAAGGGACTCCTTCCCTTGTTCTTCTTCACCTCTCTTGGATAAGAGAGAGAACCATCATCTTCATGATTGAAAAGAGAGATGGAGAGGTGGTGGAAGTGAGAGCCTCACAAGATATACATGTTGGACTAGCTCTCTTACAGATTTCTTACTCAATCTAATGGATGTAGCAAGTGATTAAGCTTAGAGAGAGAGAGGAGGCTGTAGGAGGCACTCAACTATAGGATAGGAACCTCACATAGAGTTTTGCAATGAATGCTCAACCTTGGAATGAAGCCCAAGGAGTCCTATTTATAGCTGAGGATGCCTCTTAGCCTTTGGGAACACTTGAGAACGAAAACTAGCCGTTTTGTGGCTTGCAACGGATCTATTTTCACTTGTTGCAACTCCACAACGGCTAGAAGAACTTTTCTATACTTTTCCGTACAGTGCAATCGGTCGAGTTTCTATAAGGGTAACTCGACCGATCAAGTAACTGACAAGGCTGATACTCAAGTGATCGATCGAGTTTGTCCCGACAAAACTCGACCGACCATTAGGAATCGAAATGGCCAGTGACTTGATCGGTCGAGTTCTGTGCAAACACAACTCGACCGATGCAATCTGCAGAAAATTGATCAAGGATGATCGGTCGAGTTTTCAGGATGGGAAACTCGACCCCTGAAAACTCGACCGAAAAAGTGCCTGTAATCAATTTTCAAAGTTGCATCTAAAGTGCTCTAATATTCTATCTAAGTGCTCCTGATATTTTTCTAAGCTTAATTACAAGTCATACAATCATTACAAGTGATTTACAACATGATTCTAATGGATATACATCATATTACAAAAACGTGCACTTGTATGACTTTGACTTGTCTTTTCTCCAATTTGAGATGCGCAAGTTAGGGCATTTGGAGTGTGTCTATACCTAATCTGAAATCACTCAAGTAGATACATTAGACACCAATATGTGGAATGGTTAGTCATCATCAAAACACGGGTTTAGTCAATTTAGACGTGAGTCAACATTGACCTAATTGACCTTGAGTCAACAGGATGAAAGTGTGTCTATGAAGTTTAATTCATATGTCTGATGACCTGATTCAGGATCAACTTGGTTTCTCTAACCTTGTTTTTTGGCTTGAATTTTGAACAACCTAATAAGTAGAGCACTTGAGACACTTTAAACTCATTTCGAGTTTGTAAGTCTTATTTCTTAATTCACTTCCTAATGCACTAAACCTACTTGGTATTTTGATCAAAGATATTTGATTAGTAGATTAAATTTAACCTAATAAGTTAGCAAATACTACGTACATCACATCACATAATCTGCATCACCTTGTTATATAACATGCTCTGATAATGGCACTTCACAAACTTTGAAGCTGTTAAAGCTGTTATTGAAACACACTAGACATCTTACTTCGCCTTACAGTTCCAACTGTTTCCTTGATTATCTAACCTAGTTTATTCAACTTGAGAAACTTTTACCTGTTCATTTTGAACTGTTCGTTCTTGAAGTTTATTCAAAGCCAGAGTTCATTTACCTACTTGACAGTTCTGGTTGACCAGTATGGGTTGACTATTTGAGGACCCCCATTTGACCGTATGCCAGCTTGCTTGTCACGCCTCCATAGTTCACTTAACCTACCTAGAAGATCAAATAACCCACTTCACACTCTACCAGTGATCTATCTTCTTGTTTGACCATTTGGTAATTCAACATACCTGCATATTAGATCTATATTGATGAGCTCAACTGTAGTCTGTAACACCCCAAAATAGGGCCTAACATAATTACATTAATTAATCAGGAAAAGTAATGACATTATCATGAGTCATGTCATAATCACTGATGATTGCCTGCCGATAAATCCAGTAATTTTTTTACTCTATTCGACTCTATGGCCTTGCATCTTGGCCCACTCGTTACATCACTTTGACCCATTTTAAATAGCCCATAATCCACTAGACCATGTTGAACTTTTTAATAATTCACTCAGAGTTCATGTGGTGATCCATTTAAATTACTTTCAACTCTAGTTGAAATGTTATATAACCCACATCATAAATTACTTGACCCACTTGGAGATTGATTTTAACCTACTTCCAATTTTATCGGTCCTCTTGAGTCTTTGACCTTACTACTTAGCCCGCATCGAGATTCACTTAAGCTACTTACTAGATGCATGTGACAACTATATATTCTACAGCACAATATAATTTCTACATAATGAATTTAGCCTGCTTAGCATATCCATTTGAACCCATTTGACCTACTTGACACTGTTGTTTAACTCACTTCTTAATGTTACCCATTTGGTAGATCCGCTTGACTGACTTCAAAACCACTTGTGCATTTGGACTTGAGGTTGAATCCATTTTGATCTACTTACTGATTTGGTAGATATACTTGACTAGTTCAGTCTCCAACATACACACTACACCTTAAGAGATCCATTCCAAACAAATTGGACTCAACTCAATGTGCTTGGTCTTATGGATTAGTCTACTTCATCGATATCTCATTCTACTTGGTATTTCCATTTAACTATATTGGATCTCTACTCTATCCTTGTTGTATTCTATACTTGACCCACTGTAACTGAAGACACATACAGTAAGAAATCTGCAAAAAATCAAACTAATATGTATTGCCAAGACTACAAGAGAAATGAGAAAAGAGATGTATAACTATTCTTTTCACCATGTTACATGAAATACAGTAAGAAAACACTAGCACAAAAAATTGTAAGGTTGTCATGTTATACAAAATGTAGTCAGTAACTGACCTTGTTCAGATAATTCATCTGAGTTATAACACAAGTTAGCACTACCAGCATAAAAAACCACGTCTCTGGGTATACTAACTGATTTGTCCCTTCAAAAGTAAGCTTCAAGGAAGTTCCAACAGCCTTTACGCTCATTACCTAAGTTATGCAAAAAGAGGTTTATACATAAGATTCATTAGCAATCATATGGACAAGAGATTGACTGTTAACAAAGTTCTATTAATTATGGAGGTACGAGTAAAGATCGGGCATACCGAGAGTGAACCCATCAAAGAACAGATCCCAACAAAAACCAAAGCGTTGCTGTTTCCATAGCGAGGAGCAAAGTGGAATACCAATACAAATACCAGAACGGTAACTGAAGCCACATACAGTAAGAAATCTGCAACAAAATAAAACCAATGAGTGTTGCCATTATCATATTAGGCATTATGCCGAAACAAGCAGATCACAGACAGGAAAACAAGTATCTTTACAGAAACATATAGGTATCTTAACCTATCTGGGTTGCCATGTTCCATATTTCTTGTACAGAAGTAATGGCACGCTCCTGTGGTGCATGCACAACAATGACCACCGAGCCTGTGATGCACATAACACAGCCCAAGATTCCCAGAGGGTGCAGCCTTTCGTTCAATGTGAAGTGTGCCAACACAGCACTGATGATAATTAATCAACAACATTACTTGTTGCATAAGCAGGAAGACAAATCAAGTTGTAAGGAACAAAACAAATGGAGGTGTGTTACCTTACAATGATGCTCAAAGCTCCAAGAGGAGTGACAAGCACTGCAGGAGCAAAGGCATATGCCACAAAATTTGCTACCTCACCCACGATCACTGCATTGCAGACCAATTACGAGGATAAGAAAAACAACTTGTATCCACCATAGTTATCTGATATAAGGGGAGTCATTTACTTCCAAAGTTCTTCCAGGAAAAAGTAAAGCATTATAACTGTCCACAAGGCTTTACTCTTAAACATTGGGGAATATGTAAGATCTGACAACGTTTTGCATCTCCATTAAACTCGGAAGTTGGTGCCATAATCCTAGTCAGTTTCCCTTTTTTTTTTGGTAACTTTAATTCCAGGAGGTGTACCGGCCTATTGCGAGTGCGCAAAGAGGCCTTGAGGAACCTCCAGCAGGATCTGGGGTTCGATCCCACGACTTAGTCAGATTCACTATGCGCAGTAAAGGGCCTACAGTAAGTCTCACACGAGTTAACTGACCAGACGAACCTAAATTGGAGCACATCTGTTATTTGAGTTTCGCGGATCCTTAAAGTTCAAAAACATTATACGAGTGTGATAGCTTCTAACTAGAAGCAATGCGTACTCCAAGTCAGTTCGATAGAAGCCAATCACATAGCCACCTGCTGGAAATAGCAGACAGGTCTACTGCCGTAGCTTCGGCATTCAATAGGGCGTGTAAGTGGATGCCTTGAATCTATTTCGCGTTTAAAAGAAGTACGAGTTTTACTCCCACGCAATTTTCACCGGGGCAGGCATCAAATACAAGAATTACATAGCCAACAGATGGAGGAATATTCTACCCCAACAACTAAACTGCAGGAAGGATAGAAGAAGCAGCAGACTACTCAATAAAGACGACAGATGGTGATGAATTCCATAATTTTATTTCTACCAGATTAAGTCCAATTACGTAAATAGTGACAGCAGGGAGCATACTTGTAATCATGCCAATCCACCATAGGGGCTCCAAGAGATATGTGTGGCCGCCAACACCTAGAAAACATCACAAACATACATATCAAGAAACAAGTATGGTAAGAATTGAATAGGACGAAGCACAAATCAGAGAAAGGCGCTACTGTTCAGTACAGGATCAATCGATGCGATTCAATGAGGCAGACACCAATATAGCAAAAAGTGATCTTTTATAACGACTAATGATAGCAGCAGAAGTACTCACCTGCTCGGATCCCCGAAGCAGCGGCAGCCCTCCTCAAACCTTTCTTCTTGATGATAAAACTGGCCCCTATGAATCCACTCGACGAGAGCGCTAGGACAAATCCCTTGATGTTGTCCGAGGAGAATCCCATCCCCGGAGCAGATAGACCACTGGCACTGGACCCCCTATCTCATCACACTGTTGGACACGCAATAAAGTACCGAAAGTCCTGTTGCTATTGCCTTCTCCCTATCATTAAGCCGGCGTTCTTCTTAGAGCTACCGGGACTCGAAGGCAACGGAGAAGAAAGCAAGGAGACTTTGTAGCTTGCGGGGAATCCGAGCGAGGGTAGGGTCAGGCTAATGCTAAGCAAGACAATGATACGCTTTAGCCTGTTGTGGAGCAGGCGCAATTGCTCCGCTGTCAATTTCGTTGTCCATTAGGAGAGATGAGAAACTGTTTGACGTGGTAATCATCTGCGGCTGGAGTGGGGGTAGAACGACGAATCAGATCGAAGCTTGGCCCACCAAAATGAAAGCGACATTAGACCAATCAGCAAACAGGTCTTCGCCGCGCACGTGCCAACTTGGAGTCTCCCCCGCCGGCGCGCTCGCACCGATCCCATTCCCAGGCCTCTCTCAAGCGTCACGTGGTTTCTTAATTTTTTTTTTTTGAAAGGAAGGAAAAATTACTCACGTGGTTTCTTAATATATCTTTTTATGTTGTGCTAAATTATAAAGGAAATAACCATTATTATTTTGGACATCATTTCTAATATCTCTCGAGAGGTTGTTTCTTTTTTAGTTTTTTCCAAAATCCCCCCTTACTTTTCCCATAACTCCATAAAACTCCCTCTCCTTTGTCTAATTCCTGTCACCCCCCTCTTATTAACCCAAAATTCCCAAGACCCCCTGTTGTTTGCTTTCCGTCAGTCCAGTTGACGGAAGGGGTCTCAAAGGCTTATTTCTTTTGTGCCAACGTACTTTATCATCAGCATGCTTCTTATTTTTTTAAAATATAATATTATTTTATGGAAAAATTAAATTAATATTAGGCGAGAAAGTTTAGTCACTTGGTCAAGTGTGACGCCCAGTAATAAAAAATTCGAATCCAATTCATGTCAAAATACTACTTAAACGGAAAGACATGCTAATTAAGATCAATACAACACAGTAATGACTTTCAACACCTACATGTCTAAATGACTTAACTTAGAGATTTATATTTACAAATTGGATTTACTTGGTGTTAGGAGTGAGCATCGGTCCAAAATTGGGTCGGACCGGACTGGACCAGAACGAAGACCGATCTAAGAAAATTTTTGAACCGTAGACCGAACAGTTTCGAGGTAGGCCGGATCGGGACCGAACTGTTTTGCGATAGGACCAGACCGGGACCGGACCGTTTGGACCGTAATCAGTCTTTTTTACATTTTTTACAACTTATTTTATTGTAGAAATTGATAATCTTAGTCACTTGTAACAATTATATAACATTAATAGCAAAATTGTATACTATTAGTGCTTATATATACTTTATTTGTACTTATTATATAATATACTTATAAATATACATATATTTTATATAAAAATTAGTCTACGGTCTGGTCCACGATCGGACCGATTTTGGACCGGACCGGAACAAAGACCGAATTTGTAAAAAATACCCAGACCGTGGACCGGACCGAAGACGAACTCACCAAAATTTGCAGACTGTAGACCGGACCGAACTCAAAATGGACCGGCCCGGACCGGACTGAACTGACCGATCCGATTCGATTTTACCGTCTGGACCATTATTTGCTCACTCGTACTTGGCGTCTATAAACTTTGGAAGTTCGTTACCAACCTAGTACACTGCAAAAACAGTCAGAACTTAGCCCGGGCCAACCAGAATTTATAATTTATAGATAAAATATCTTTATATTTAAAATACATTAAGTCTTAGTAAAAATAATTAGTTCACACCAGTAGTGTAAATATTTAATTTAATTAATATTATTTAAATTTAATTATGAATGCTATAAAATAAGCATTATAAACACTATTGGTTCCAGTGCATCTAAATTGATGAGCATCCTTATATATAAGCATGATATTATAAATTCATTACTATATCGGGACATGAATTGATATTAAGATGACATCACAAGTGTTTGAATATTCTATAAATTTTAAAGTATTAAAATTGACAACCGCACATTAATTATGTTGAAGTAGTACCAAACCACACCGCTTCAAAACAAATATTTAAAGAAAAAAATCAAGTTAATTATTTCTAGCTTAAGGTAACATTTGTATCATATATTCACATAGTGTGTTTCTATACGTGAATGCATGATTTTATTTATAAAGATATAATCATAAATGTAAAGGTTTTTATAAATTTATAAATTAGTATTTTAATATGTATCGAACTAGATCGAATGGCAAGCTTCGAAAATTTATAGACAACGAATCAAACTGAACTTTTAGGCAGTGACCAGACTGCTCTAAAAGCGAGTATACCACCTACTTTGCAGCATTTATAACTAAGCCTAAATTATGTTAATCAACTTTAGTGTTTACCCTAGTAATTTTAACTCATTATTTTTATACTTAATATAACTTTAAATATAAAGATATTTTATTCGTAATTTAAAAATATCATGAGTCCAGTCCAGGTGTCTTATTGCCTTTGCACTGGAGTAGACTGGATACAAACTTCAAAAATATAGACAGTAAAATAAACCGAATTTGTAAACATAAATGACCAGGTTAATTAGTTATTTAGACGTGTAGATGTTCATAGCCATCACCGTGTGTTGTATTGTTCTAAATTAGCATGTCTTTTTTTAAGGCATGTTTTGACTGAGACAGATCTGAATATTTTTGTTAAGAGATATCACACTTATTTGCCGCATGAGTCACTTATCACATCATATTAATTTATTTTGATTAATAGGATAACATTCTATTAGAAAAATAGACAAAAGTGTGTCTAAGTTAGCACTAGATTGGGCTGGAAAAAAAAGTAAATCTTTGGAACCCCTTCCGTCAGCTGGATTGACGGAAAGCAAACAACAGGGGGTATGTGGAATTTCAGGCTAACAATTAGGGGGTGATAGGAATTAGTGAAAGGAGAGGGGTTTTCTTGGAATTATGGGAAAAGGAAGGGGGATTTGGGAAAAAACTCTTTCTTTTTCCTTTGTGTACTTATCAAGCTACTATTTGTGGTGCAAGAAGAAGACCCAAGGCTATAAACCTATGTGATGTTTTGGGATGTATTGATTACATTGAAACATACGCGGTTGTAATTTTATTGAAGTGTGGATCTTTGTCACAATGTTCATCCTTATTGTCAGGCACTGATAGGAAATTTGCTTCCGTCGTGATGAAGGCTCTGTCAAAGCAACCAATGAAATTCCGATCAAATCCAACTCCGATGCATGTCCAACTTTCCATCGACACTTGGTTTGTAATTCAGCCCTACGACCGGTTCACACTTCATCCTAACGGTTGGCCTTCCCATGCCAACTAATACGCGAATGCACAAGTGTATCGATGCCCAACCTCAGAAGCACACTGATGATCGGGCAGCACCCTGACACCAATGCCCAGCCCCTCAACATAATCATATGCTCTAGAAGCCAACCACCAATGACATCCTTGCAAATACAACTGACGAAGGAACTTCATCCTAACCCCGTTGACTCCCGGTCTATACAGACTTCCACTGATGGAAGTATTATGACCAGCTACATTGATGATATGTATGTGATGCTCCCCATCATTAAGAGTAGTAAAGTGTGTTCCCCGAGTCACATGCCCCGAGACTTGGAGCAGAAGAAAAGTATCCTAGCGCTCATGTGCCTCACGTACATGACATTCTTATAAATAGGGACACCCAACCCTCATTGAAGCACTTCTTCCACAATAACGAAGTGTTGCCCAAGTACCAACTTGCCATCGACCATCACCAAAAGGCAAGGACCAGAGTCTAGCCACATTGGTGCTAGCCTCCATAGGCATCTACATCCATTTTTGAGAGGAGAAGGACGATAGAGGCCACCATCTTCATCATCACCACCATCATAGTGAAGAGGAGGTCTCCTTAGACGTCCAAGACTCCTAGGTCTACTGTTTGAATGTGTTTCCTCCTTCTCCCCTCTGTTCACCTCCTTCCAATTTCCTTGGGCTATGGCCTTCATCAATTGTAAATTTATATTGTCTCTCATGAGCATGAGTGGATAGGATACTTCACTTAGATTGGGAGTATCCGCTAAGCCTCTTCCAACATGTAATTATCCACATTCTATTGAATGTATATATTCTTAGCAAAGTAGATCTTCTTTGTAAGACCCCTGACCTAGATTAGTGCTAGATGGTGCTTGCTTTGCTTAATAAGATGCTTAGAACATTAATCTAATCTTTTGAGATTCCTTAATTGTTGGTATATGTATGCCCGTAGAGCCATCCCAAGCGATTGCATGGAGTCGGATATTAATTAATCAATTAATGCGATTATTTGGTTAATTAATGAATTCCGAAATATTCTAATTAATCCACGAGTGTTTTAATTAACGCAACGTTTCTGTTTACCGATGGGTTTAGGAAACCCTACTTCTCTTCTTATCCTATTTAAAGGAGGATAGACGGCCGATATCTATATAAGATATAGAGAGACGCTTTTAGGTTATTCTCACGCACGTAAACCTAGCCGTCGTCATCCTTAGGAGAGAAAGGAGAGCAACGCGCCGCTAGCACGCCGCCGCAGAGACACGCTCCTTCCCGCCGGCTTGAGAAGCGCGACGTGGAGTTCCGTCCATCTGCGTGGACGAAGTAGAGACGCAGACGCCTTGACGCCTGCGTTCGGAGGACGTCGACGACCACCTGTACGTGCTGCGAGCAACGTACATCACTGCCGTAGAGGAGCATTGCCGGATCAACCTGCGACAGCGAACGGGAGAGAAGATCCGTCCGTGTTTGACAAGCAGTGTTGCACCGTCGTGCAGCGGGACATCGCCGGACTTGCTCCGCGATAAGGTATATCCCGCAAACTTATTTCCGAATACGCTGTTATCGACGAGATCCTGTTACGGGTTGCGTGGATTTTATCGCTTCCGCCGCGCATGTTTTCTCCACAAAACCCAACAGTGGTATCAGAGCAGCGTCGATCTACGGCGTATTTGGATTCGTTTCGATATGATCGAATCGCTGTATACTGTTTTATGTTGCATACGATGCGAATTAAACCTGTTAATGTGCAAATCTAAACCTAATTCCACATACGCCGCAGGCTATTGTTTTTGACATTTTGGACGGGGTCGACTATGGAAAATAGTGATTTTCCTAAGTGCACGGGATCCCCGCACAGGGGCGCTGCCCCTGTGTACCCCGCATTGTCTGCGTGGGAGTCAAAATTCATTTAATGGGGAATGTCCCGCATTAAAAGTACTGCAATTTTAATATGTATATACGTATATGTAGATATACCTATGATAGCATACACGTCGCCTTTAAAATCTGTTTTATGTGGTGAGTGCATGCACGGTTATGGCCTAGTATCCCCTTTTGTGAATGTTGTGAATGTTGTGAATGGATGTGGATGTTGATCTTGTGGATATGGTTGTTTGTGAATGTTATGGATGTATAATCGTTGCATATGGATCCTTTGTATAATGTATTCGGCTTGCATGCCGAGCCTCATCTCTTATTTCAAAGTGTAATTAATTCTTTCTCTTTAATTTTGTAATCATATGATGTAATAAAGATAGGATTAGTTTTAGTCTTTGTAATCTTGATGTAAGGAGGCCACTTGAAGATCCAACTCCAAGGAGTGTCCATGGAGAAGCACCATGAAGATCTAATTCCAAAAGGCAACCTGAAGATCCCACTCCAAGGAGCGTCCATGGAGAAGCAACAAGAAGATCCCATTCCAAGAAGCAACTTGACATTCCAACCTCACGAAGCATCCATGAAGTTGTTCATTGTAATGTTGATCATTATAAGCTTACAGGTTGTTTTCACAGGTGTTGCATGAGATGCATAAGACCATAGGTGGACCGTAATCCTTTGTTGCTCCAAAGGATTACAATAGTATGGCCATAACCGATGTATTTGTGATTGCATGTCTATCGTTTGTGGTTGTGGATATAGTAGTATATGATACATACTATAAGTATGTGGTGTTTGGATATATATATATGTATTAATAAAATCCCTCAATTAATAATATTAAGTTTTAGTTGCCTTCCATAAAGCAACACACATGAAAAGCTTGATCGACTATGTGTGGGCACGCCTCCGCGTGGTACACTGTCTATCTCGTGGAAGTGTGATGGTGGGTGTGTGGGTCTGCCTCCGCAGGGTGCACACTCATCGTGTTGGCTTATGGGTTGGACTTAACTAGGGAACCTTGATAGGATCAAGTACCTAGAGGCACACAGATGCATCATGGCAAGGAGTTGTGCATGATCATCTATCCAAGAGTTGCATATGATGCAATTGGCAAAAGTTGCCTACCTTAGTATTTGGTCTTTGACGCCAGCGTTGGCTGGGCATTGATCCATTTATTTTGGGTCTTGGCTCACTAGAAGGTTGTGCGTTGCAATCTTCCGAGTTGATAGTGAGGGCTATCAATTTGAATAAAATAGTGGGAGCGTAATTAATTAAAGGCCTAATTAATCTCATTTATCAAATCTTTACAAGTCAAAATGTTTTGGACTAAATGCAAATTTTTCTTTTGTAGCAATCAAATGGCAAACAACACTCACACGTTCTCGTTGCGATCGGTCCTTGAGAAGGACAAACTTACCGGAACCAACTTTCAAAACTGGTTTAGGACGTTGAGAATTGTTCTCACACATGAGCGTAAGCTCTATGTCCTTGAAACACCAGAGCCAGAGGAGCCCGCCGGAAATGCGCCCAAGGCTGAAAAGGATGCTTACAAGAAGCACCTTGATGATGCCGTGGATGTCAAGTGCCTAATGTTGTGCTCAATGAACTATGAGTTGCAAGAGCAACATGAGAACATGAATGTCATGGAGATGGTAACACATCTCAAGAACATGTATCAACATCAAGCAAGACAGGAGAGATATGATGTCTCAAAGGCGTTGTTCAAAAGCAAGATGAAAGAGGGAGACTCAGTTGGCACCCATATACTCACCTTGATTGGGTACGTGGAAAGCCTATCCAAGCTGGGATTTCCCCTAGGTCAAGAGTTGGCCACTGATGTGATTCTACAATCGTTGCCTGAATCATATAATCATTTTGTCATGAACTACAACATGAACAATTTTGACAAGCCGTTGTCAGAATTGTTGGGCATGTTGAGGACAGCCGAAGCACAGATGAAGAAAGACAAGCCCAAGTCTGTGATGATGATCAGCAAGACAAAGGGAAAGTCAAAAGGCAAAGGCAAGGCTAAGAAAAGTTCTAAAGCCGGGCAGAAGCCAAAGTCATCCGCGCTCAAAGCTAAAGGTGGGATCTCCAAAGAAGGCAGTTGTCACCATTGTCACCAGCCTGGACATTGGAAAAGAAACTGTCCTCTCTACCTGGAGGAACTAAGGAAGAAGAAGCAGGGGATAGAGATCTCCACTTCAGGTATATACGTTATTGAGATAAACTTAAATACTTCTTCATCATGGGTACTGGATACCGGATGTGGATCTCACATATGTTCTAATATGCAGGATCTGATAAGAAGTAAGCCTTTACGAAAGGGCCAAGTCGAGCTGCGGGTCGCTAATGGAGCAAGAGTTGCTGCCACCGCAGTTGGAGTTATTAGTTTATCTTTGCCTACGAGCCTTGTAATAGAATTAGAGAATTGCTATTATGTACCTGCCATTAATAGAAATATTATTTCTATATCTTGTATGGACAAGAGTGGATTTGAATTTCACATTAAGAATGGAATTATTTCTATTTCTAAAGATGAGATCTTTTATGGCAATGCCCCTATGTCTTATGGCATCTACTTGTTAGAACTTGAGACTAGCATATATAACGTAAATACTAAAAGGCTAAAACTTGACAGCTCAAACAAAACATTCTTATGGCATTGTCGTCTTGGGCACATAAACGAGAAGCGCATATCTAGACTCCATAAGGATGGTTATCTAGACTCTTTTGATTTTGAATCATTAGAGACATGCGAGGCATGTTTATTAGGGAAGATGACCAAGACTCCTTTCACTGGACACAGTGAGAGAGCCAGTGATCTGCTAGGGCTCATACATACTGATGTATGTGGACCTTTTAGATCAAATGCTAGAGGAGGCTATCAATACTTCATTACCTTCACTGATGACCTCAGTAGGTATGGCTATGTATATCTTATGAAACACAAGTCAGAAACTCTTGAAATGTTCAAGACTTTCATGAATGAAGTGGAGAAGCAACTTGGTAAGAGTATTAAAGCACTCCGTTCAGATCGAGGTGGTGAATACTTAAGCCAAGAGTTTGAGGACCTTCTGAGAGACCGTGGTATTGTATCACAATGGACTCCACCTGGTACACCACAACATAATGGTGTGTCAGAAAGAAGGAATCGTACATTATTAGACATGGTACGATCAATGATGAGTTCAGCCGAACTTCCAATATCGTTCTGGGGATATGCTCTTGAAACTACAGCGTTTACACTTAACCGTGTACCTTCCAAATCGGTTCAAAAGACACCATATGAGATATGGAATGGGAATCGTCCCAATTTGTCTATGTTAAAGATTTGGGGATGTGAAGCTTATGTTAGGAAACAATTTCCTGAAAAGCTTGGACCCAAATCGGAAAAATGCTATTTTGTTGGATACCCCAAGGAAACTCGGGGATACTACTTCTACACACCAACTGACAACAAAGTGTTTGTTGCTAGGACTGCTGTATTTCTTGAAAAGGAATTTATTTCCAAAGGAATTAGTGGGAGGAATGTAGAGTTCGAAGAAGTTCGAGACCAACAAGAAAGCAGAGAACCTGAGGAGGTACATAAGGAACATGAGGACTCACAAGTTGTTGTGGAATTTCAAGTTCCAAATGTAACACAGGAACCTCGTAGGTCTAGTAGGACACGAATTGAGCCTGAGAGATTTGGATTTCTCGTAACTCAAGACAGTGACGAATTGGGCATAGCAGATGAGCCAACTTCCTATCTAGAAGCTACTAAGGGACCAGAATCTGAGAAATGGCTCGAAGCCATGAGATCTGAGATGGAATCCATGTACACCAACAAGGTATGGACCTTGGTGGATCCACCCGAAGGGGTAAGACCCATAGGGTGCAAGTGGGTCTTCAAGAAGAAGACTGACATGGATGGAAATGTTCAAACCTATAAAGGTAGATTGGTTGCGAAAGGATTCCGTCAAATTCAAGGTGTTGATTATGACGAGACCTTCTCACCAGTTGCCATGGTTAAATCCATCAGGATCATGCTTGCCATTGCAGCTTATCATGACTATGAGATTTGGCAGATGGATGTTAAAACAGCATTCCTTAATGGGAATTTACTCGAGGATGTGTACATGACACAACCTGAGGGTTTTATCGATCCAAAGGAAGCCAATAAAGTATGTAAGCTACAAAGGTCAATCTATGGATTGAAGCAAGCATCTCGGAGTTGGAATCTACGTTTTGATGAAGTAGTCAAAAAGTTTGGCTTTAGTCAAAATGAAGATGAACCTTGTGTTTACAAAAAGGTTAGTGGGAGCACAGTCGTATTTCTCATATTGTATGTGGATGACATACTATTGATGGGAAATGACATCCCTACTCTTCAGACAGTAAAAGGTTGGCTAGGGAAGACTTTCTCTATGAAGGATTTAGGTGAAGCATCCTATATACTAGGGATCAAGATCTATAGAGATAGATCTAGAAGGCTTCTAGGCCTAAGCCAGAGCACATACATTGACAAGGTGCTAAAGAGGTTTAGCATGGAGGGTTCTAAGAGAGGTAACTTGCCCATGTCCCATGGGGTTACAATCTCTAAATCCCAATGTCCTAGTTCATGTGATGAACGGGCACGCATGAGTAAGATTCCATATGCATCAGCAATTGGATCTATCATGTACGCGATGTTATGTACTCGTCCTGATGTGTCGTATGCTTTGAGCATGACGAGCCGGTATCAGTCAGATCCAGGTGAATGTCACTGGACAGCCGTAAAGAACATCCTAAAGTACTTGAGAAGGACTAATGATCAATTCTTGGTATACGGTGGTGAGGAAGAGCTCATAGTAAAGGGTTACACCGATGCTAGCTTCCAAACTGACAAAGATGACTACAGATCGCAATCTGGATTTGTGTTTTGCCTGAACAACGGAGCTGTGAGCTGGAAGAGTTCCAAGCAAGAGACGGTTGCGGATTCTACAACAGAGGCCGAATATATTGCCGCATCTAATGCTGCAAAGGAAGCTGTGTGGATCAAGAAGTTCATTTCTGAACTTGGAGTGTTCCAAGCGCTGGTGATGCAATTGAGTTGTTTTGCGACAACAATGGAGCAATTGCACAAGCTAAAGAACCAAGATCGCACCAACGTTCCAAACATATTCTACGGCGGTTCCATCTCATACGAGAGATCGTACAACGAGGAGATGTGAAGATTTGCAGAGTACCTACAGAAAGCAATGTGGCTGACCCGCTCACAAAAGCACTTTCACAGCAGAAACATGACGGGCATGTTCGATCACTTGGATTGCGATTCATGGGTGATTGGGTATAAGTGCAAGTGGGAATCTGTTGGTATGTATGCCCATAGAGACTATCATTCGATGATTGTAATGGGATACTATGTAAATGATTTGTAATACTATATTGATCATATCAATAAAGGCAAGTTTCCAATCTATATGTTTGTGTTTTATATTGTGAGATGACCATAAAACTTATAGATGTCTATAGAATAATATACTCAATGACATATGTCTTCGGGTTGATGACCTGAACAGTGAGATCATATGTATGCTAGGAGTATGTATTCTTGTTTTGTCCCTAATCGGTTGTTATTGTGGAAATATCCATATACATCAATAACACATAAGATTAGAATGTATGTTGGTTGATGGAAGAATCTCATTATCCATGATATGCAGATATCAAACCAAATACATAGATACTTGTTAGAGAACAGTGTATCAGATAGACCCACCTTGAGAGTGACACATGGATACCATGATTGGTAGTTAGAGTCACATCTCATAATGATGGTGGTGATTGTGGTTCTTAGACCTGAAGTCACTACACTTATCACATGACGTTCGGTGTACTTTGACATCATCCATCGTGGTCCTGAATAAGGATTGCTATAAAGATGGTGCTTGGGTGCACTGTGACACATGGGGATGACTGTGAGTGATGTAGATGGAATTTGTCCTTCCTACGGGAGTTTGATATTCCGGCCACTTGATAAGCGAGACTGAGAAATGCATGGCCATGCTGATGTGAGTCAATATGTGATATTGAGCTTACATATATCTCAGACAGTCTGCTCTAGTTCAAGGAACATGGATTGAACATTGAAGAGGATAACAATTCCATGACTTGAGTTCAATCCGGATATCAGCGACAAAGGAACTGTACAATCACTGTAACACCAGTCATGTATGATAGGTTAAGTTGTTCTCCAACTTCTCCAATTACTTGGGTAGCAATGAAGTCTTGCTAGATACCAATCATTACTTGTGAAATCATAATATGATTATGGATATCACTGCCAACGTAATTTGGAGCCTACCGGGTCACACGCACAGGATGTGTTGGAATAGGAGTATAATTGTGGATTTGATTGAAATTGCTTCGAATCACATTGATTACTAAAATGTTTATGTAATCGATTAGAATAATATTGGAGTGACTGGCTCTAAGTGCAAGTGGGAGTCTGTTGGTATATGTATGCCCGTAGAGCCATCCCAAGCGATTGCATGGAGTCGGATATTAATTAATCAATTAATGCGATTATTTGGTTAATTAATGAATTCCGAAATATTCTAATTAATCCACGAGTGTTTTAATTAACGCAACGTTTCTGTTTACCGATGGGTTTAGGAAACCCTACTTCTCTTCTTATCCTATTTAAAGGAGGATAGACGGCCGATATCTATATAAGATATAGAGAGACGCTTTTAGGTTATTCTCACGCACGTAAACCTAGCCGTCGTCATCCTTAGGAGAGAAAGGAGAGCAACGCGCCGCTAGCACGCCGCCGCAGAGACACGCTCCTTCCCGCCGGCTTGAGAAGCGCGACGTGGAGTTCCGTCCATCCGCGTGGACGAAGTAGAGACGCAGACGCCTTGACGCCTGCGTTCGGAGGACGTCGACGACCACCTGTACGTGCTGCGAGCAACGTACATCACTGCCGTAGAGGAGCATTGCCGGATCAACCTGCGACAGCGAACGGGAGAGAAGATCCGTCCGTGTTTGACAAGCAGTGTTGCACCGTCGTGCAGCGGGACATCGCCGGACTTGCTCCGCGATAAGGTATATCCCGCAAACCTATTTCCGAATACGCTGTTATCGACGAGATCCTGTTACGGGTTGCGTGGATTTTATCGCTTCCGCCGCGCATGTTTTCTCCACAAAACCCAACATTAATAACATGTGACGTGTCTATGTTTTCAGTTTGGTCCTGTTTAGTTAATGTTTGAGCTAGTTTTGCTATATATGTGCTTGTTTGGACCTAGTTGCAATTTAACCATGTTGAGGGGTTATCTTGCAATTCATCACATGTAGAGAGTATATTTGATACATTGGAATCATGAGAGAGAAGATAGTTCTTAGGGGTGCCTTGTTATGCTTTGGTTTGAGGTGGAGAGAGAAGGTGACATGTTGAGTGTTGTTTCTAGGGTTTACTTGATGCCCTAGCTTTGTGTTGATTTTTGTGTTGATCGTTTGATGTTCTTACTTTTCCTTCAACCATCCTTAGTTTGCATTAATGATTATCTATGGTCGAAGAGTTTTTAAGTGTGTGATGGAGTCCCTTCGGTCGCATGGACTCTCACCCTCTCTTTTGGTCGCTTGATTCTCTACGACCATGAACCCTTGAGGTCACTTGGTTTCCTTCGACCCATGGTCCTTTAGAACCATGTGTGGTCGCTAACTTTCTTTGGTTTTTACAACTTTAGTGTTTGCATGGTTTTAGTGGTTGCATGTTGGTTCTTTGGTGGACATGTGGCACCTATGTGCATGACACCTTAACCCTTCTATCTCTCTCATTCTCCTAAGTATATAACCTCTCTCCTACACATGCAAGTATCTCTTTTATCCTTCCTCCTTCTCCATTCCATCTTGTGCTAGACCCTAGTGTGCTTGGTGGTGAGTAGGAGCTCATCATTGGTGCTTGGTGGATGAGATCTCTTGCATGTGGTGATCCAAGCTTGGAGAAGCTCTTCCTTGGTGATCTTTGGTGATTCCTTGAACCTTGGTAAGTGATTCCACCTCTTAATTTTATTTTCTTACAAAGCCCAATCTCTTTCTCCTTCTTTCAGCCAAATCCATGGTTCTCCATGAAGGTCCTTTTCTGGGGATGGAGATCCTACCTCTTGGGCTGAATCATTGGTGCTACCAAGGTAGTACCTAAGTTGAGTGGAGAAGATCCTCTCCCTTTCCCCTATTTTTTTCTCTTCAGCCTTGAGGTTTTGGTTCTCTTTCTTTCCCTTTAGCTTAGGGCTTTCTCTTCTCTTTTGAGGCGATGACTAGCTTGATCAAGGAGGAGGTTTAGGGTTCTCTTCTTACTTTTGAAACCTTTGCTTGGAGGTGGTACAACCATCATCTAAGGTGGGTTATATAACTCTCCTCCTTCTCTATTATACCACTTTAATCCTACATGCAACTCATTCTAAATGTAATTCCTTGTTGTTATTAATGATATCTTGAGTAGGGTTAAGTTTCTATAATGATCTTGTATGCAATTGCTTCTTTGTCTAAACCCTAATTCATGTGGCCTCAATTTAGTAGAATGTGATGGTGATGGTTTTGCATGCAACTTAACCTTGGTTTTGTTGTCTTAGTTCATGGTTCAGTTACCTTATATAAGGTGGAGTTTTTGATCTTGTTTCATGTGCTTGATCCTAAGTTTTCATTTACCATATCATGGTTATGATGTTGGTGACAAGGATGCTTGGTTTTAGGGTTTTGGATGTGATCCTTATCCTAATTAGTTCTCTTTCGCAAGAGTTCTATTTTCAAGATGTTAATATCAATTTTGATGATGTCTTACTCTCCATAAAATGATCCTCATGTGGTGTTCTATGTTGTTGAAGTTTTGGGCAAGGTTTGGTTGCTTAGATGATCACCTTGGTATTGATCGCATAAGTGCTTTCATTTGGTTGCTTGGCCCAGATCTTTCTTCAGTCGCATGGATGGGTGATTTCCCTTCGACCATTGGCCTTGTTGCTTTCATTTGACTGTTTGGTTTTGGTGGTGACTTGGTTGCATGGATGGATTGAGTTCCCTTCAATCAGATGGACTTGGATTGTGCCTTGACCTGGTTTGTGGTTTGATCACTGAAAGTGGTTGGTTTCTTTTTGGTCGCTTGAATGTGTGATTTTATTTGACCATAATGTTTATCTCTCTCTCTCTTCGACCATATGGTTGGTGATTTGATGCCTTAGTCATCTGATGAAGGGTTATTACATGTGTTTATAATAATGGTTTCCTTGATGATAGTGGTTGATCCACATGTTCCAGGAATGTGGGAAGGTGAGATACCTAGAGTTTGTTGATAATGTTGGAATATAAAACCCTAATTGTGTATATAAGTGAACCCTAACCCTAGGGTATATTATACTTGTTGAGTTCATTGAATGAATGGCATGCGATTACTGCTTCTTTCTCCTATTTGTATGATTCTAATCATACGGGTGATGAATATCATAGCTTCTATATGCTATGGTGGTGATCGTATGACAAGGGGTGATGGCTACGAGCCTTGATGAAACATGATGAGATCATAATGATGTGATGGGTCTTATGACCTAGTAAAGGATTAAAGCCTATTATGAGGTGATATCCTCTAATGATGTGATGGAGGGGTTAATTGGTGATGGCCTTGAGAATGGTAGTATTATAAGTATCATATGATGATGATGTGCCAAGTTCACACCTTATATGTTTTATATCTTCTGGAGTTGGATCATGTCCTTATCTTTGTATAGTTTGTTTTGGGTTTGTACGTTGTAACTGGATTGATGCTAGAAGATACCTGATTGGCTTAATTAATCAAGTAAAACCCTAATCATGTAGGTTCCTTGAGCCATAGATCCATTCTAGTGTCAGTTTTATTCTTGGATGGTGAAATGAGTCATTCCTACGGGAAACTCAGAGCGCATATTTTTGAATATGTGGGGGTGCAATTCGAGTATCTCCTTGCATCTACAATTACATGTGATGTGAGACAGCCATGTGTGAGCTGTTGTCCCTGTGATATGTGATAGGTAACAGTTTAATTGCATGTGATGCCTCTTTTTAAGAATGACCATGTGTGAGGCTGTTCTTCTAGCGTCATGGCATTCACCAAGACAGGCTAGGTGTTTTCATATGGATGTCCATGCATGAGAAAAATCCTTCACCTTATTTATATGTCATTGTTTGTAGTTGATTGATATGTCTCTATGGTGTTTCTCTTATACTGACCAAGAGGTGTTAAAGAGGTCGTGGATTCTGACTCTTCCATTGACCTTGTCTGACACAGATTTCAACTTTGCAGTGGTCAGTTGGGTTTGAGTGGTATGACTCAATTCCTCAGGGCATAATAACAGACGTAATGCAACCGTCTAGTACTTTGTGATTAGGGCCAAATACGCTTCACATTGGTTGAACCATTTGGCTTATCTTTGTATTGATTTCCTGAATTATAATGTGGTAAGAGAAATCAACTATTATACATGTTCTTCATATTCCTTCTTATAGTTTTAATTGATCTACTACTTAGTGGTAATTTCCATGTTTTTCTTAACATGTGTTATTTTTTAATACATATCATTGAGTTGAACCTGTTTAAAATGTTTAATCTACTATGTATAATCTACCTATGCTTTTAATAGATGTTGGCAGAGAGTTATATCTCTCACTGGGACATTTGGTCTCACCTCGTGGGTTTTCACATCTTTTAGGTGGTCGAGCATGTAGAGGTAGAGATTGTGTTGTTGAGGCTAAGCAGCAAGAGGAGTAGTAGCTGAGTAAAGGTCAGATATGTTGCTTGTGTTTTGTAGTAGAGTCCTATGTGTCATCCCTGTACTCTCAGGTCCTTGGGAGTGTTTTGTAGATGTTTTATATCTAGATGATGTTTTATCTATATGCCTTTGTTGTATAGATATGGCATGTATGTATATGTGACAAGTTACTATATGTAACAAGATGTGGCTAGAGAGCCAGTAAATGGTGCTATGTAATAATCTTTTGGAAGGTGTTATATATATATACAAGTGGCTTTTGTGGACTTCTATGTGATAAGTTCCAGTTCTTGTGCTTATATGCAACAATTTTAATTTCCTGTGTTTTTAGGTAAACTAGTTTTCTAGTGTTAATTCCATGTTTTGTTTTGAGTGGTCTCACTTTAGTGTTACAAGTGTGTCACAACATTCTTACTCTTATTGTTGAATTATTTACTTGTATGGTTAGCTACCATATTGTGATGTTTGATTTCTAATGCCTTGAAAGAGTAGTATTAGTTTTGTAGATTGGTATGAATGCATGAAAGTGTTGGAATACTAGTGCTAATGATTATATGTTTGTTGTTTGATTGTTTGTTTGTCATATCGAGAGAGAGACATGACTATGATTTAGATCTAACCTGATCTTGAGAGAGGAGGGGATAAACACTAATGATGATTTCTCATAAACTATACTAAGGGTGTATATTGGGTATCACTGTTTTCATGTTGGTGAGTGTGCTTAGATTTTGAAACCTGGTCCAATTTTGTCCATATATTGAAATATACCAAAAGGATCTAAATCATGTTTTGACTCGTTGGATTAATTTTATTTCACCTTTTTTGTTACCTCATTTTGCAAGAAACACTTAATCTTCATTTGGTTTCACTTAGCTAAGCTAAGATCTCTAATCTGGAATATCTTGTCACCCTTGTCTCACATGATTTCTCTTACTTTGCGACAACTTAAGAAACATGAGGAGAGCTACCCGACACATGATCTAGAGCTTGCACCAGTGGTCCATGCCTTGAAGATACGAAGACACTACCTTTATGGTGAGAAGTGTCAGATCTTCACCGACCACAAGAATCTACAGTACATCTTCTCAAAGCAGGAGCTGAACATGCGGTAGAGACGTTGGATGGAGTTAATCAAAGACTACAATTGGACCATAGACTACCATCCAGGGAAGGCAAACATGGAGGCAGATGCTTTGAGCAGGAAGTCTTATTTATAATCATTTGTGGATAAGGCGTGGTTATGCTCTTTAGTGTGCCATAAGAGAGACACGTTGGTCTCCTTGCGTCAGATGAATTTGAAGTTGGAAATCTCATTGTTGGCAGGCTTGTTGGCCCAGTTATAAGTAAAGCCTATGTTAATACAACATATTAGAGATGCACAACGTGATGATATTGTGATTCAATAGATCTGAGTAGAGTTTGGCAGTGAGAAGCATGATGGCTTCCATGAGTCAGAGGTTGGAATAGTGTGTTACCACTGTAGAGAAGTGATACCTTATGTAGATGATCTAAGGAAGTTGCATTTGGAAGAGGCTCACTCTTCAATGTACGCCATGAATCCATGTAGCACCAAGATGTACCAAAATTTAAAAAAAATGTATTGGTGGCCTGGCTTAAAGCAAGACACGACTGAGTTTACGGCTAAGTGTGCAATGGGAATGGGATTTTGTGATGGACTTTGCAACCATTACCTATATCGTAGTGGGAATGGGATCACTGTGATGGACTTTCTGGTTGGATTTCCTTAGACAACCAAAGGCCATGATTCCATTTGGGTGATTATTGATAGGTTGACAAAGTCAATGCATTTCCACACCTATGAAGATAATGTATACATCAGAGAAGCTTGCATAGGTTTTTGTTGATGAGGTAGTACGTTTGCCTGGGATCCCAACTACCATTGCGGCACCCCATACCACAACAAGCGAGATAATTCAAAACCAAACTATGGAATTAAAAATAAACATCCTGGTTACCATAAAATACAAGAAATTAAAACCAATTCCACTAAACCACAGGAGTCACCACATTTTGCACATAACTCCACAAAAGCCACTTGTATCATATACCACCTGCACAAAACACTATACAAGATATTGTTCATTGGCTCTCTAGCCACATCCTGTAACACATGATAACCTGTTCATATACATGTATGCCATCTCTATACAATAATAGGCATAAAGCTAAAACTTCATATCGGTACATACAACAAAAACCTCTGCAAAGACTTGAGTGTACATGGACGACACATAGGACTCTACTTCTATACCCAAGAAACATATCCAACCTTGCAATAACTATTTGTTCTCTTACTACTCAGCAACAACAACACGATTTCTACTTCCTCATGCTCGATCACCTAAAAGATGTGGAAAATCATGGGTTGATACCATATGTCCCATCGAGAGATATAACTCTCTGCTAACATCTATTAAAAGCACAGATAAACTAAGCAGCACAAATAAGCTAAGCAGCATGTATCATAGTAAGCCGGTTGAGTAGATTCAACTAAATGATATGTACTCAACAGATGAAGCAGATTAAGTAAGACCATGCAGTTATCACTGAGCAGTAAACCAAGTTATATTCTAAAAAGGAATATGAAGAGCATGTATAACATTTCACTTCTCTTACTGTATTATAATTCAAGAAATTAGTAAAAAGATAAGGCAAAGGGGCTCAATCAATATTATTCATATTTAACCCTAAGCAAGATATACTATATAACTATGTTACGCCTTCTAATATTATTGCCCTGAGGATTTGATTCGTACCACCCAAATCCAACCGACCACTTCTAAGTCGAAATCAGTGCCATATAAGGTCAAATGGAAGAGCCAGAATCTACAACCTCTCCACACCTCTTAGTCAGCATAAGAGAAACACCATAGAGACATACCAATCAACTACAAAAGATGACATATAGTCAATAGAAGGATCAGCTCACGCATTATCGTCCATATATAAACACCTAGCCCACCTTGGTATAGGTAACGATGCTAGAATAATAGGCTCACACATGGCCATTCTTAAAAGAAGGAGTGGCTCACACATGGCCATCCATATCACAAGGAGATCGGCTCACATATGGCCGTATCATAGAACCTATAATTGTGGATGCGAGGAGATACCTCAACTTGTAGCCCCGTATAGTCAAAAATATGCACTCCAAGTTATACTTGTTTCACCAATCCAACAATTAGAGCTGACACTGGAAATGATCTATGACACAAGGTACGTACATGATTAGGGTTCCACTTGATTAGTTAGCCAATTGGGTGACTTTTAGCATCAATCAAGTTACAACATATAAAGCCAAAACAAACCCTACAAGAAATAAGGGTACATTGCAACTCCAGAAGATATAAAATGTACAAGGTGTGAACTTGTCACACAATCACCACATGGTACTTCAAATCCCTACCATTCACAATGCCAACACCTATGTTACACATAATTGTGGGATATCAATGCCTTAATCACATCACTTGAGGATATCACCTCTCAAGGCATCAAACCGTCACCAGGTCATAGGACCTATCACATTACACCCTGCATGAGTTTCATCACATTATGCCTCATCAGTGTGCATAAGCACCACACTCTATCATATAATCACCACCATAACATTCACAAGCCATGGCATACATATCACTTGCAAGGTTAGGGGCTTATAAAGAAGAGAGAGAAAGCATTATAACAAAATGACTATCTCAAGGGAGAAAAAGTCAACACATCACATAACTCCTCATTAGGGTTAGGGCTCCATGCTTAGCCGGTTAGGGTTTTGTAGATACATCAAAACACCAAACCCTAGATATGGCACCTCCCATATTCTTGGAACACTTTAAGGTTAAGAATCATGATTAAGGTTAAGAAAACAACTATCCACACAACACTACACATGGCTTATACATTACTCATAGATGTGTATTGATTGAGTACTCAAGCATGTGTCTCAACCATCCATCAACCATGTGTTGTGACCACCCATCAACATGGGTCGTGACCATCAACCATCTGTGGTGTCTCGACCATGACAAACACCATGATGTCACAATTGCAACACACCAGGGATGGCATGTCTTAACTCAAACATCAACCATGTCGTGACCCCAACCAGCAAGACATCTCGACCAACTAGGGTTAGAGTTTCAACCACCCAAAGCAAAATGTTGCGGCCTCCAACCTCAAATGGAGCAACCCGTCCAAAATCAAAGTCCTCTCGCCCTCAAACCATTCCATGGGTCATGACCAAACAAAAGATAGGTGGGATGTCATGACCACGATAAGGCTAAGGGTCACTAACATCATAAGGTCATCTATCTCTTCCAAAATAGAAGCAAGGTTCTAACTAATTCAGGTTAGGTATCTCTCGACAAAACGAGAAACCATCATCTCGACCGATACCCCAAAAATATCAAGGTGTAATGACCACCAAGGGTCAAACCACCACCAAGACCAAGGATCATCACCAAACCAAGGGTAACCAAGATCAAAAGAAAACAATGGCTAAATAGAAGAGAATGGCAAGGAACACCACCATCCTCAAGAAGGAAAAATGTCTCCCAAAATCGATCATTAAGCCCCTAAGACTTGCATTATGAAACCACCATGAAGAGGGATCTCAAAAAAAAAAGAACCAAGTTAAACCGCACCAAAATAGAACCAAAACTTCATAGAATGCCAAAACACTTGATCGTCATGCATGCAACCAAAACCAATGTCAAGAGATAGGGGAAAAACATTATTGCACCACAAACACCAAAATTGGATACAAAAATAGGGTTTCATATTCCATCCAAACCAAGCATGATCTCAACATTTAACCAAGTTCTAGAGTCTATCATCATCTACCGGCATGTTAAGGAAACATTCTAGTGATAGAAAACAATAACATGCATGTAGAGAAAGTGCATTAATAGAGAAGGTTAAGAGTTATATAACCCGCCTGAAAGAAGACCACTCCAAGGGTTGCAAGCTCTAAAAACACAAGCACTAAAGGAGAAAGAAGCTCCACCAAAAGCTCCACCCTTGGCCACAAGAACACCTTAAGAAAGAGAAGATACTATGGTCAAAGGTTGCTCAAGGAAAGAGAGAAATAATCTCAAGGCCGAACCAAAAGAAAGAAGGGGGAAAAGAGAGAAGAAAGTTCCTCTCACTTGGGTGTCACCTTGTAAAAACATGGCCTATGATCCCCTGTGAGGAGTTTACTCTCAAGAATGACCGCCATGTCAAAACATGGTCTAAGGCTGAGAAAAGGGAAGAAGATGGGGTAGAAGATCAAAGGAAAACACCATAAAGGAAAGGTAAGCACTTACCAAGGTAGAAGATGATCAAGGGTCATCACAAGCACCACATGCAAGGTCGATCCTCCTTCAAGGCACCAAGAACAACACCTCCTTGCTTCACCAAGCTTCAAGGACAACCAATCAAGGAAGGAGAAATAAGATGGTCGAAAAAGATCACTTGCATGGAGAGAAGAGGGTTTATATTTCAAAGAAAGAGAGAGGTTGGGCAAGAGATGAGGTGTCAATAAGATAGGGCTCCAAAGGAACACTTATCCACCCAAGAAACTAACATGCAACCACTTAAAACACATATGTATGAGAATGTGATACACTATATGTTGGTTCTCAACCCACTTGGATCACCCACATGGTTATCATCGTGACCCATCATGGAATACCATCCATGGTCGTGACAACACCACCAAACACAACAAGGTCACGACACACAATGCCACTAAACCCATCCTAGGTCGAGACACCCTATAAAAAAGAAACTATCTCAACCCAAGATCACCCAAAACCATCTTGGTCATGACTAAAACACATAAAGAGGTGTCTTGACTGTGACACCCACAAAACAACCCCTGGGTCGCGACATAGGTTGCTACACCCACAAGGTACACAAACCCTAGAAACCCTAATCACCCAAGGTGATTGTACCACTCAAACAAAGCTCAAACAAGGTGCCTCAAATCACTACAACCTCTCTCATGAAGTCAAGAGAGAGAAGGAAAACTCTAGAGGTCGCAAATTGCAAGATAACCTCTCAACTTGGGTAAATTAAAATTTGCACCAAAATAAGCACACAAAGCACAAACATTATCCAAACAAGCTCAAACTGGAGACTAAAGCTCTCCAAAAGCTCTAAGATCATCTCAAAGATTAGAGAAAGGTTCTAAACACATCACCAGAACAAAGAAAATAGGGTTATCCCAAAACATAGGTCAAGGGTCTTACAAGACATAACCTCTAACAAGGATTTTGCCCCCAAAATCCTAAGAGAAAAGAGACGAATATTTCCTCCACATCTCTTCCTCAAGCTCCCACGTAGCTTCCTCAACGCCATGGTGATGCCATATAACCTTCACCAACATGATGTCCTTCTTCTTCAACTTCTTCACTCTTCTATCAAGGATCAATATACATCCTTCAACATAGGTCACATCCTCATCAAGCTCAACTTCAACTGGCTGCAAGACTAACTCTATACCAGGGAGGCACCTCCTCAACATGGACACATGGAACACTTAATGTAACCTGTGCAATTTAAGTGGTAGCTCCAACTTATAAGCCACCTTCCCAAGGTCCCATATACCTGGGAGAAAACTTACCCTTCTTCCCAAAACTCAAAACACCCTTCAAGGAGAGACCTTAAGATACACCTTGTCGCCCACTTGGAACTCCAACGGTTTATGCTGGTTGTCAACATACGAATTCTATCTGTCATGTGCTGGCTTTAACTATTATTGAATCACTTTAACCTACTATGTTATCTATTGCACAAGTTTAGGACCAAGAAGTTGGTATTCACCAGCCTCGTACCAACACAACAGAGATCTGCAATGTCTTCCATACAACACTTCATATGGTGCCATGCTTCTCTAATAGCTGTTATTATAAGGAAACTCTATCAAACTGAGGTGGATGTACCAACTACCCAAAAATGGTAAGACACAAGATCTCAACAGATCTTCTAACATATGCATGGTCCTCTCAGACTGACCATCCATTTGCAGGTGGAAAGCAGTGTTGAACCTCAACTGTGTACCCAAAGCTGTATGCAAGCACTCCCAAAAGTGGCTCGTAAACTGAGAACCTCTATCTGACATGATGGTAGATGGAACACCATGCAGACACACTATCTCATAAACATATATTTGTGCAAGCTTGTCTGCGGTATATGTTGTCTTCATAGGAAGGAAATGTGCTGACTTGGTCAACCTGACAATGATCACCCAAATGGAATCATAACATTTGGTTGTCCTAGGAAGACCAACCACAAAGTCCATAAACATTTCCACTGCAGTATAGGTAATGGTTGCAACGTTCATACAAGCTTCTGATGTTCTGTCTTGACTTGCTAACACACAACACACTTGGCCACAAACTCAGCCACATCAAGTTTCAAGCCAGGCCACCAATACAGATCCTTGAGGTTATGGTACATCTTGGTGGGTGCATAGCATACATCAAAGAGTGAGCCTCTTCCAAAACCATCTTCCTTAAGCTGTCAACATCAAGAACCATGACCCTACTGTGATAACACACTATCCCATCATCTATCTCGTGGAAGCCATCACGTTTCTCACTACCAAACTATGATTGTATCTATTGTATCACGATATCAACCTGTTGTGCTTCTCTAATATGCTGCCTCAATGTGGGCTTCACTTACAGCTGTGCCAACAACCCAACTAGTAAGGAAACCTCTAGCTTCACATTCATTTCACGTAAGGAGACCAACATGTCTCTCTTATGGCACACCAAAGAACACAATTGTGCTTTCTCCATAGATGATTATGAAGAAGATTTCCTGCTCAAAGTGCCTTCCATGACATTAGCCTTTCCTGGATGGTAATGAATCGTGCAGTCATAGTCTTTGATTAACTCCATCTAGCATCTCTACTGCATGTTCAACTCCTATTGTGAAAAGATGTACCTCAGGTTCTAGTAATCTGTGAAGATCTGATACCTCTCATCGTAAAGGTAGTGTCTCCAAATTTTCAAAGCATGAACCATTACAACTAGCTCCTAATCATGGGTTGGATAGTTCTCCTCATATTTCTTAAGTTTTCATGAAGCAAAAGAAATCATGTTCTTGTCCTGCATCAGCACACAACCCAAGTCATTCCTTGATGCATCATAGAAGACTATGTATCCTTTCCCTTGATCATGCAGAACTAACACTGGCATACTAGTCAGTTTCTCCTTTAACAACTAGAAGGCACACTGACATTTGTCATCCCAAATGAAAGGAGCATCTTTCCTTGTCAGCTTCATTAGGGGTAACAGCATGCCCTTGGTATTGTGCATGCCTCTTCTTAGCACTCTCATCCCACTTCTCAACCACTGACCATTCAATCCTTCTGATAGACTCCATGAATGTTGCAAACTTCTCACAATTATCAAGCACTGCCGCAACTATCATCAACTCACCATTTAGACCTTTCTCAAAATGTTAGATCCTCTCCTCATCTGTCACTGCCATGTGAGGACATAACCTCAACAAATCCATGAATCTCATCTCATATTCATTGATCATCATGGGTCCTTGCCTGATCTTCTTGAACTGAGAGATCTTCTCATCAAGATAGGTATGCGGGAAGTACCTACTGACAAACTCCTGCCTAAACTCCTCCTAGTTGACCTCAACATCTGGTTACTTCTCCTCCTAAATGTCCCACTAGTGGCTAGCACTTCCTTTCAGAAGGTACACTGCGTACTTCACCTTATCATCCATGGGAATGCTAAGGATCTTGAAAACCTTCTCCGACTCTGTCAACTAAAGATTTGCATCCGCTAGATCCATCGTACCAACATACTCCATAGCTCCAACACATATCAACCCCTCGAAGTTCTTCCCAGTGCCTGAGGATTCCACATTGGGGACTGCTTCTCTCATTTGAGGAAGCATTATGTCTACCATATGTGTAATTGTGGCCATAAACTACCCAAAAATAGACTAATAAGCAAGGCTTTCTAGCACGGCCAGGTCAAATAGGGGCACTTCAGGCATCCTCCCATCAACAACCTGCCTCACTACACCTCTACTTGGTACAACAACACCACTCTCAACAACATGTTTTTCATATTCTCCATCCATATGTTCAACTCTTCTTCTTCTTCTTCTGCATAAGTAGAAGTGACCATAAGATAAATTGGAGGACACTAGACCAGACACAACCCCAGTCCTATGTCCTTGTAGACTCAACAAACCTAAAGCTCTGATACCAACCAAATTGTGGCACCCCGTGCCACAACAAGTGAGATAACTCAAAACCAAACTACAAAATTAAAACTAAACATCTAGGTTACCATAAAACAATAGGAAATCAAAATGATTCCACCAAACCATAGGAGTCACCACATTTTGCAAATAAGTCCACAAAAGGCACATGTATCATACACCACCTACACAAAACATATACAAGATACTGTTCACTGGCTCTCTAGCCACATCATGTCACACATGATAAACTGTTCATATACATATATGTCATATCTATACAACAACATGATTAAAGCCAAAACCTCATATTGGTACACACAACAAAAACCTCCCCAAGGACCTGAGTGTATAGGGACAACACATATGACTCTACTCCTATACACAAGCAACATATCCAACCTTGTAACAAATACTGGCTCTTTTGCTTCTCAACAACAACAACATGATCTCTACTTCCTTGTGCTCGATCACCTAAGAGATGTGGAAGCCCACGGGGTGAGACCAAATGTCCCAGTAAGAGATATAACTCTCTGCCAACGTCTATTAAAAGCACAAATAAGCTAAGAAGCATGTATCATACTAAGCCGGTTGAACAGATTCAGCTAAATGATATGTACTCAACAAATGAGGTAGATTAAGTACTAAGCTAGTATACCAAGTTATATTCTAAAAAGGAATATGAAGAACATGTATAACAATCAACTTCTCTTATTGTATTATAATTCAAGAAATCAGTAAAAAGATAAGACAAACGGGCTCAACCTATGTAATCATATTTAACCCTAAGTAGGATATAGTATATGACTATGTTATGTATTTTATTATTATTGCCCCAAGGATTAGAGTCATACCGTCCAAATCCAACCGACTACTGCTAAGTCAAAATCAGTGCCATACAAGGTCAAATGGAAGATATGGTAGCCACGGCCTCTCCACATCTCTTGATCAACACAAGAGAAACACTGCATATACATACCAGTCAACTACAAAAGCTAAAATATAGTCAACAGAAGGATCAACTCACGCATGGCCATCCATATATAAACACCTAGCCCACCTTGGTATAGGTAACAGTTCTAGAAGAATAGGCTCATGCATGGCCATTCTTAAAAGAAGGAGTGGCTCATGCATGGCCATCCATATCACAAGGATATCGGCTCACACATGGTCGTCTCACACAATCTATAATTATGGACGCAAGGAGATACCTCAACTTGCAAACCCACATATTAAAAAATATGTGCTCCAAGTTATACTTGTTTCACCAATCCCACAATTATAGCTGACACTAGAAAGGATATATAGCATGGGGCACCTACATGATTAGGGTTCCACTTGATTAGTTAGACAATTGTGTGACTTTTAGCATCAATCAAGTTACAACGTATAAAAACAAAAAAACTCTACAAGAAATAAGGGTACATTGCAACTCCAGAAGATATAAAACATATAAGGTGTGAACTCGTCACACAATCACCACATGACACTTCAAATCCATGCCATTCACAATGCCAACACCTATGTTACACATCATTATGGGATATCAATTCCTTAATCACATCACTTGAGGATATCACCTCTCAAGGAATCAAACCATCACCAGGTCATAGGACCTATCACATTAAACCCTACATGAGTTTCATCACATTATACCTCATCAGTGTGCATAAACACCACACTGTATCATATAATCACCACCATAGCATACACAAGAAATGGAATACATATCTCCTGCAAGGTTAGGGGCTATCTTAAGGGAGAAAATGGTAACACATCACATAACTCATCATTAGGGTTAGGGCTCCGTGCTTAGCCGATTAGGGTTTTGTAGATACATCAAAACACTAAACCCTAGATATGGCACCTCCCAAATTCTTGGAACACTTTAAGGTTAAGAAAAATGATTAGGGTTAAGCAAACAACTATCTAAATAGCATTAAACATGTCTTATACATTGCTAATACATGTGTATTAATTGAGTACTCAAGCATGTATCTCAACCATCCATCAACCATGTGTCGCGACCGCCCACCAACATGGGTCGCAAACATCAACCATTTGTGGTGTCTTGACCGCGACCGACACCATGATGTTGCGACTGCGACACACCATGGATGGCATGCCTCGACTCAACATCAACCATGTCACAACCCCAACCAGCAAGACATCTCAACCAACTAGGGTTAGGGTTTCAACCACCCAAAGAAACATGTTGTGACCTCCAACTCAAGGGGAGCAACCCATCCAAAACCAAAGTTGTATCGACCCCAAACCACACCATGGGTCACGATCAAACAAAAGATAGGTGGGATGTCAAAACTGCAACAAGTGTAAGGATCACTAGCATCATATGGTCATCTATCTCTTTTGAAATAGAAGAAAAGTCCTAACTAATTTAAGGTAGGTATCTCGACCAAACGACAAACCATCATCTCGAACGATACCACAAAAAGAACAAGGTGTAATGACCACTAAGGGTCAAACCACCACCAAGACCAAGGATCATCACCAAACCAAGGGCAACCAAGATCAATATGAAAGAAAACCATGGCTAAACATAAGAGAATGGCAAGGAACATCGCCATTCTAAAGAAGGAAAAATACCTCTCAAAATCGGTCATTAAATCCCTAACACTTGCATTATGAAATCACCATGAAGAGTAATCTCAAACAAAAGAGAGAACCAAGTTAAAGAACACCAAAACAGAACCAAAACATCATAGAATCCCAAAACACTTGATCATCATGCATGCAACCAAAACCAAGGTCAAGAGATAGGGGGAAAACGTCATTGCACCACAAACACCAAAATTGGGTATGAAACTAGGGTTTCTGATTCCATCCAAACCAAGAATGATCTCAACATCAACCAAAGTTCTTGAGTCTATCATCATCTACCATCATGTTAAGGAAACATTCTAGAGATAGAAAATAGTAGCATGCATGTAGATAAAGTCCATTAATAGAGAAGGTTAAGAGTTATATAACCCACCTAAAAGAAGATCACTCCAAGGGTTGCAAGCTCCAAACACACGACCACCAAAGGAAAAAGAAGCTACACCAGAAGCTCCACCCTCAGCCATAAGAACACCTAAAGAAAGACAAGATACCATGGTTAAAGGTTGCCAAAGGAACGACAACACGAAGCTCTAGGCCGAACCAAAAGAAAGAAGGGGGATAAGAGAGAAGAAACTTCCTCTCACTTGAGTGTCTCCTTATCAAAACATGGCCTATGAACCCTTGTGAGGAGGATTTTACTCTCAAGAACAACCACCATGTCAAAACATGGTCTAAGGCTGAGAAAAGGGAAGAATATGGGGTAGAATATCCAAGGGAAACACCATAAAGGAAAGGTAAACACTTAGTGAGTAGATGTTGATAAAATATATCTTTCTAGACTATTTTGTACTAAAAACATATGGGCACATTATCTGAGATGTACTATTTCTATCATCATGTTGTTTTCATCATTTTGGCTTGTATTTGTTTTGAGGACATGCTTTCAATGTTGTAATCTTAATCATATGTACCCTTACTCTTTGGTTGACTATATCTCATGAGTTGGTATGTTACCCTTTTTTTATGACATGGATTGCTTGTCTCTCTCTCATCTCTATTTGATGTGTGCTATGAGGTTGCATATTTTATCTTGTGGATTGAATGTTTTGGTTTTGCTTGGAGAAGACCCATTTTTGTGCTCTTATACCTCCTTACTTTTTGATAATACCAAAATGGAAGAGAAGTTCCATGTTTTTTAACTCAACCATACAACTTTTATTGCCTATGTGATCCTTTTTCTTGTCTAATATATGTTTTATCATGTGGCTTACTAAATGACCATATAGTATATATGTTATATTGATTTGTGTAGAAATACTATGTAGGTAAGAGTGAGCATTGAGGGGGAGCAAT
Source organism: Alisma plantago-aquatica (assembly GCA_963693085.1). Taxonomy (NCBI): domain Eukaryota; kingdom Viridiplantae; phylum Streptophyta; class Magnoliopsida; order Alismatales; family Alismataceae; genus Alisma; species Alisma plantago-aquatica. Next base: position 1,422,476,423 of record OY856409.1, read on the forward strand.
CACATTGTTAACATTATGAATCCCCTTGCAATTCACAAGGCTAAGGTATAACTGTACATAACATTTTCAATATGATTGAGGAATGGTTTGTCATTATCAAAAAGGGGGAGAATGTTGACTTGAGAGTTATATGTTGTCCATATTTTGATAATGAATTAACCATTCCATTTGTATGTATCTTATATGTTTGTCTAAGATTGATTTCAGGCTTTAGGTACATTAAAAGGATCAAATTACATAATCCCTAGCTTGTGCAAGTTCAAGTCAAAAGCAATGTAAGTGTTCTTTTTGGGAAATCACTTCAAACCACCTTAGAATATTTTTGTAATCACTTGTATTAATGATATTACTTGTAATAAAGATGAGAAAAAATCAGGGACACTTAATTCCAATGTTTGATCACTCAAAAATCATTTTAAATTTTTTTTCACAACAACTCTATCAGGCGAGTTTGGATCTCGACTGACCAGTGATGGATTTTTAGAAATGGATCAATCGGTCGAGTTGCGCACTCACAGAACTCAACCAACCGACTCACTTACCAAAATTGATTTTGACTCATCAGTTGAGTTTCCTAGGGCAAACTCGGCCGATAGTTTGAAAATTGACTTTGTCGGTTTGTGGATCGGTCGAGTTATATTTATTGAAACTCGATACTATATGAAAACATAGAAGAAGTGATTCCAACCATTAGAGAGTTGTTAGAAATGAAAATAGATCCGTTTCAAGTTGTGAAATGGCTACTTTTATTCTTAAGTGATCCCACACTCAAAGGAACACCCCCAGCTATAAATAGGGCCTCTTAGAGTTCATTCTAAGGTTTCTCATTCATGCTATCCTTGTTTCTTGCTATAGTTGAGTGTGTTGCAACCCTTTGAGCCCCTTTCTCTCTCTCATTTACAAAGAATTTCATGATTATGAGTGAGTTAAGCATGTTGTAAGAGAGCTACCTCCATGTTATATTATAAAGCTCTCATTCCTTCCATCTTCCCTATCCCCTTTCTCAAAGAGCGAAGGTCTAAGTGATCTTCTTCGAGTGAATGAGGAGTTGATGTTCTTCTTCAAGGTTGAAGAAGGTGTGAAGATCTTCTCTAGGTGAAGGATAAAGACAAGGCAGAAGATTCAATAAGAGTGGGTAATTACTTTAAGGCCAAAGACTTGATGCAAGTGTGTGTATGTACTTGGTGAAGGAAGAAGACATATTGATCAAGTGGGTAAGTAATTGTGTAGGTGAAAGACTCTTGTCTTGAATAGGTAAGTCCTTAGATGTGTGGTGGTCTTCTTGTTTCTCTTATAATGGAACATAAGTATACATGGGTTGCAAAGTCCTAGAGGTTGACCTCTCTAGGAAGTGGATTGACGGTCTCCTAGTTTGGAGATTGGAACCACTCTAACCACCTTGTCCAAGTGTTTGTTTTAATATCTCTCATCCTTTTTATGCTTTCTTAGATAGGACTTTAAATTGTTCTTAAGCATTTGGTTTAAATTGATATAATTTTAAGGTCTAACTATTCTTGTGAGAATTTTGAAGCTCAATTCACCCCCCATTGAGCCCTAAATCCAACTTATGGTATCAGAGAAAGGATATTATCCAACAAATCTCCCACGAGATGATAATATGGGTGTGAACCTACTTGGTTCCCTCAACCTAGAGGGAGTCTTCTCCATGCACCCTCGGTCTTTGACGACATTAACTTCCTCTATTGGAAGCGGCAAATGCAGTTCTACATTCAAAGGATGAACTTTGATATGTGGAAGATGATGATTGCACCCTACAAGGAGCCAACTGGAGTAGTGTCAACATGGGATGAAGTTTCTAAAGAATGCCCAACTCAATGCCAAAGCAATTAGAATCCTCTATGCAGCCCTCACTCCATCCGAGTTCAACCACATCTCTTCATGGGATACAACCTATGAGATATGGGACAAGTTTTGCATCACTATGAAGGCACATATCAAGTGAAGGAGGAAAAGATCTACATGTTGAACATCCTCCTAGAGAACTTCAAGATGGGAAAGAAAGAAGGAGTTGCCAAAATGTACTCAAGGCTCAACATCATCATCACCGACCTAGCTGCTTTGAGACACACTTTGGATAGAGGATCAATCAACTCAAAGATCTTGAGAACTCTTCCAAAGAGATGGGAGTCAAAGGTGACCTCCATTGAATAAGTGAGAAGTCTTGGTGACATTCCATCCGAGGAGCTTATTGGCAACACAATCTCATGAGATAAGATTTGACAAGCAAGAATAGGAATCTAAGCAAGAAGAGAAGGAAGCAAGGAAGATCAAAGATATTACCCTCAAATCTCAAGTGGAGGCCCTCATCCTTCAACAACAAGTTGTTTGTTGGACCTCTCCCTCCTCCTCAAGTGAAGATGATGGCCCTAGTGAGCATGAAACCAACTTCTCCAAGGGAAATTGCTTCAAAGGAAATCAATCTTCTTCTTCTACTCCAAGGTTCTACAAGTGTGATAAAAAAGGACACTACAAGAATGAATGACTTAAGACTAGAAAGTCACACCACAATAGCAGCTCCAAGAAGGAGGAATAGTATAGGAAAGATAGCAAATACAAGAGGAAGGACAAGAAGGAGAGGAGACACAAATATGCAACTCATGCAACTTGGGAAGGATCTTCTTCTAGTGGCTCAAGCTCCGATGAAGATGGAGAGTGCCACCTTACACTCATGACCTCTACTAGTGAAGAGATTGGTGAGGTAAGTGAGGTAAGCTTGCATGAGTTAGCTAAAGAAACTCTTTTGGAAATGCTTGTTACTACCCGTTCTTCTTATTCTGAATGTAAATATAAAAAGAAGAGGTTAGGTAAAATTATTGATGATTTGTATGTCAAACTTGATATTATTGAGAAAATTGAGAAAAATCATCTTGAGAGCATTGATAAATTGCAAGGCCAATTTCTTGATCTTGAGCTCCAATACAATGGAGTTGAGATAGAGAATGGTGTCTATCTTAAGAACATTATATCTCTTAAGGAAGACAACCAAAAATGCCTAAATGAGCTTGAGATATTTAAAACTAAAAATGCTAAACTTAAGCTTTTGTTGATTCTCGTAGAGATGAGAGGGATGTTTATCTCAAAGAAATTCAATTGCTAAAATCTAAAAATTCTAGGTTGCTTTGTCAAGTAAATGATTTATCTTCTCGACCTATTTTTCCTAGTAATGATGTTGCTTCTATTTCTCTTGAAAACCATTCCTATTTGACTAAAGCCCTTTGTTTAGAGGTCGATCGTGTTCATGCTAGAGATGATCTTTCTAGTTTGTCTTCTATTGTTATATCTCTCACTGATGACAATCATAGATTTAAAGCCTCTTTGCAGAAATTCCTCAAATAGAAAACTCCCTAAATGACATCCTTGACCATTCTACCAAACAAAGTCATACTAGTGGTTTGGGATTTGTAGGGGGGAGCACCTAAGGGCAAGAATAAGGCAAATGTAATAAAAAGAGTAAGGAAACTTCCATTTTCATTGTAGAGTCTTCTGGCACTAAGAACCCTATGATTTGCTCTCATTGCAAAAGTGATGATCATTATTCTACTTATTGTCCTTACAAGCCTAAGGGGACAAACCCAAAGATAAAATGGCTCCCCAAGCTAACTTCAGATCCCAAAATTTGAGTTGGGAACCAAAAATCTCATTTCTTATAGGAAAAAGGAAAATGGATTGTTGATAGTGGCTACACTAAGCACATGACAGGTGATATAAGCCATTCAACAATTTCACAAAGAAAAAGGAGGTTCAGTTACTTTGTGGGACAACAAGAAAGGTAAGGTAAAAGTTGAGGGTGATGTAGGTTAATCCTTGTGTATCAAGAATGTTCTTTTTGTGGATAGCCTACATCACAATTTAATAAGTGTAAGTCAATTATGTGATAATGGTTACCTTGTGCTATTTACATATTTTGAATGCTTGCTTCTATATTCCCTCACTCATCATGTCTAATATAAGGGAACTAGAAATGTTAATATTTATGTAACTATGCTTGACTCTATTGGTCCTATTGTTGGTAGATGCCTTGTAGTCAATTTAAATGGTATTTCTCTTTGGAATCATTAGCTTGGTCATGTAAATATGCATCAATTGAAGAAGTTGAGCAAAAAGGACTTGGTCAAGGGACTTCCCAAATTGGATTTTGAAAAGGATGAGGAATTCCAACCTTGTACCTAAGGAAAGAAAACCAAGTCCTCCTTCAAATACAAAGGAGTCCTTAGTACCAAGAGAGCTCTTGAACTTCTCTATATTGATATATTTGTGCCTATGACAACTCAATCTCTTAGTGGTTCCAAGTATTGTCTTATTATTGTCGATGATTTCTCTCGATATAATTGGACCTTCTTTCTCATTTCCAAGAGTGATACACTTGATATTTTCGCTAGTTTCTGTAAATGAGTTGAGAATGAAGCTTCTTGCCAGATTGTTTCCATCCGTAGTGATCATGGGGGAGAATTTGAAAATGATCTTTTTGAACATTTTTGTGATGAGTCCGATTATGCACATAACTTTTCTGCACCTCAAACACCTCAACAAAAGGGGGTTGTAGAGAGGAAGAATAGGTCACTACAGGAAATGTCTAGGACCATGCTTTTAGAGTATGACAATCCAAAGAAGTTTTGGGTTGAAGCCGTTAGCACCTCATGTTTTGTGCAAAACTGGGTTTTCACACATACTTCATTGAAGAAAACCCCCTATGAGCTATGGTGTGGTAGGAAGCCTTCCATCGAGTACTTTCATGTTTTTGGATGTCCTTGTTTTGTTTTGAACATGAAATATTCTCTCAACAAGTTTGATCTGAAATCATACAAGGCTTTCTTTCTAGGCTATATCACTACAAGCAAGGCTTATAGAGTGTTTGATGTTGATCTATCTAAAGTAGAAGAATATATTAATGTCAAATTTATTGATACTAATCCCTCTATTCCCAAATATAGTGTTCCAAATGATGATGTTGCAGGTAAGGTGATACCTATCTTAAAAGAACTCAACATCACCTAAAAGGGAAAAGAGATGTCCACTCAAGAAGAAGAGAAAGATGAAGAGAAGAAGGATTCAACTCCCCATTTTGCAAAGAATCATCCTAAAGAGATGATCTTAGGTGAACCCTTTGAAAGAGTGAAGACATGTGCTTCCTTCAACAAAGAACAAGAAAACAACACCTTCATCTCATAACTCAAGCCAAAGAACGTAAAAGAAGCTCTTGGTGACGATGAATGGATCCTTGCCATGCAAGAAGAATTGGAGAACTTTGAGAAGAACAAAGTGTGGACTCTAGTGCCAAGACCATGTGATAGAAAGATCATTGGTACCAAGTGGGTCTACCACAACAAGCTAGATGAAAGCGGTAAGGTGGTGATAAATAAATCGAGGTTAGTGGCTCAAGGATACAATCAGTAGGAAAATATAGATTTTGATGAAACATATGCACATGTAGCTAGACTTGAGTCCATTTGTATGTTTCTTGCTTTTGATAGTTATAAGAACTTTCTTCTTTATCAAATGGATGTTAAAAGTGTGTTTTTAAATGGTACAATTGAAGAGGAAGTGTATGTTGCACAACCTCTGGGCTTTGAACATGATAGTTTACCTAACCATGTTTATCTATTGAAAAAAGCTCTCTATTAACTCAAACAAGCACCTAGAACATGGTATGAAAAATTAAAGAAATTTTTGTAAGATCATGGGTATATCATGGGAAAAGTGGATTCTACCTTATATATCAAACACACTTCTAACAATTTTATTATCATTCAAATTTATGTTGATGATATCATTTTTGGCAGAACTAATCTTTATCTTTGCAAGGAGTTTAGTGATCTTATGCAGAGTGAGTTGGTGATGAGCATGATGGTTGACCTTACATTCTTCCTTGACTTTCAAATAAAGCAAACTAAAGATGGGAACTTCATGAACCAAGGCCAGTGCACAAGTTAGCTATTTAAGCTCTTTGGGATGGAGAACACCAAGCCGATGGACACCCCCATGTCAAATATTGCCAAAATTGATAAAGATGAAGATGATGAGAAAGTGGATGAGAAGCTCTATAGAGGTATGATTGGAAATTTACTTTATTTAACTGCCTCTAGACCTGACATAACATTTAGTATTAGCTTGTGTGCTTGCTTTCAATCAAATCCCAAGAAATCACATCTTATAGATGTTAAGAGGATTTTAAGGTACTTAGCCAAAACTCCAAATTTTGTACTATGGTATCCCAAGTCAAGGGACTTTACTCTTACGGCTTATAGTGATGCTAATTACACAAGATTATTGATTTATAGAAAGTGCACAAGTGGCACTTGCTTCCTCCAAGGACCATGCTTGGTGTCTTGGTTTTACAATAAACAAAGCACAATGGCTTTATCGACTACCAAGCCTAAAGACATTGTAGTTGGGAGTTGTTGTTCCTAGGTTCTATGGATGAAGCAAATTCTCAAAGACTTTAACATTTATTTTGATGTTTCTCCTATCTATTATCATATTACTAGTGCAATCAATTTATATTACAATCATATATTTCATAGTAGAGCCATGCATATAGAGGTTCATCATCATTTTCTTCGTGATCACATTGCCAAGAAGGATATCTATATCACACATTGGACATAGAAAATCAGTTGGTGGACATTTTTACCAAACCTCTAGCTAGAGATCAATTTAATTTTATTAGATCTAAACTACTCATAACTACTTTGAATGAATCTGATATGCCATCTAGTTAGTTTCTATCTATCCTATATGCTCTGCTCATGTCTTGATCACCCTTGCATGCTAAATTGCTAAAATTTCATGTCTTTTTGCCTTGTTTTTCGCCTGACTTGGGTATTTTTTGCAAACACTTATTTTATCACAAAATAGACCCAATGAGGAGTGATATGTGCCTAAGTATGTTTAAAATGCAAAATGAACTAGAAAAATAAATTTAATTAGCATTCAAATGGCTAGAAATTAAAATTTCTAATGTTGATTTCGGTTGACCATCGGTCGAGTTGACAACTTGACTAATCCATGGCCAAGGGCTTTTGTAAAAATCCATTTGGTTGAGTTTCCATCTTACTGAACGCTACCGATGGTCGAGCTGGAGCAAACTTAAGTATGGTTCGACTGGCTTTTCTCCCTCTCAACTAGAGAAAAATCGATCGATTCCCTCTCCAGCTCCCTCAAGCTCTCAACCCTAGCCTCGACCATCCCTTCCCTAGCCCTAGCCCGACCTTGCTTGACCTTCTAAGATCTCTTGCACATCAGCCCTAGGTGTTCAGTCATTTTTTGGTGGTGTTTCGTTCATTTTGACCTCTCAACCTCCTTCTCTCCACCTCCATGGATTCTAATAGGAAAAAGAGAGTCGTCCCCTCCAGAGAACCATCCTCCTCCTCCAACTCTCACATCATTCCATTTGATGATACCTTCTTTGTCTCCAATGAATCTCTAAATAGGTACAAGGAGATCCTTCCTAGGAACCCCTTCCCTTTTTGTGCCTTGTTTGATCCTCATCTGTGTCAACAAAAGGTAATAGATTAGGTTGCCGAGTTGTTGTATGACCACCACCTATCTGCCCTGAGTGTTGAACGCCAGTCCTATAACAACTCCATTACAAACACTAAAGTAGTTCATGAATTCAATGAAAATTTGTCATGGAATTATGACACTCTTGTACCCCCGCCTAATAATCAACTTATTCTTACTTCCATGATTGTCGGTAAAGAGTTCCAAATATCATAGGATACCTTGAATACCTTTTGCTCTGGTACTGAGGTAACTGACACATGGAGGAAAGATTACCCTGAGTATTTGACCTCCTAGACCCTGAGTCCTTCTACAAACAATATGATATCACTCTCCCTGACATACATAAATTCTTGAAGAAGCCTCAATTTCCAGATAGGAAGAATTCCACCCTTCCCTCCTCTACCTTAGACCTAAAAAACTACATTCTCACTCTGGTAGTCAACTGCAATATTCACCCCAAGAAAAATCAAACTAAAATTGTAGAGAATACCACAATTATTATGTTTTTTACCCTAAAGAACATTAGAGTCGAGTGGTATCTATATATTCTCCACCACAAGCCTTTCTTTGACTCTAAGAAGAACACCCGATGTACCCACCCACCCTACCCAACCCTGATCTGTGGTCTTTTTCAATCTTCCACCAGGACATCTCTTTTTCATGATCTTCACTACAAACCTACTTGAAAAGGAGTTTGTATCAATGATATTACAATTCAGAAAATCTTACCTCCATCCTCGTTTACTACACTTGGAGCCTCCACCTCCACTCAGGAACCTCCACCTCCTCAGCCATCCCTACCTTCCAGCACCTCATTCAATGTATTAAATGAAACCCCCATGGGTTACATGATGCATCAGTAGGTGTATAACCTTCAGGTTAATTAGCATATGCATCAAAATCTCTGTGTTATCATGTCTACCATGAATCTATAATGTTCCCATCCTTACCCTACCTACCAGCCCTACCCAAGTGGTGATTATGCATCATATGCATACAATCACTTTTACCCAACCCCTCCACCTACTGCTTCCACTGCTACAGCCTCTACTGTTGGTACTTATACCCTTGGAGTGCTACCTCTTCCTGTTGGTCTTATGGCTACCCTGCTTGCAGGACTTGTGACCTTTTCTCCCACTTTTCCTCAAGCCCAAGAGTTTCATGACCTTGGTATGTCTTGGGTTGAGCCATATGCCATGTGGCCCGATCATGGTTTCGGTCCTTCTGCTGATGAGGATATGCCTGACCAGGTCGATTAGGAAGCTACTGCTACCGCTGATGAGAAGGCATCTGAGGATGATGGTGAGGATAGCTCAGATGGTTCTGATGATGGCTTTGCTGGTTCATCTAGTGATGAAGGTGAAGTTGTTGTCTCTGTTGCACCTTCAAATGGAGATGATGACTATGAGCCAGAGGTTTTTGATGATGATGCAGATGATGATGATGATGTAGATATAAACAGCCTAGATGTTTACATGTTTTAGTTTTTAGTCCGTAGATGTTGATCATATATATATTTCTAGACTATTTGGTAATAAAAACATCTGGGCATATGATCTAAGATGTACTATTTTTATCATCATGTTGTTTTCATCATTTTGGTTTGTAGTTGTTTTGAGGACATGCTTTCAGAGTTGTAATATTAATCATATGTCCCCTTACTCTTTGGTTGACTATATCTCATGAGTTGGTGGTATGTTACCTATATTTTGATTATGACATAGATTGCTTGTCTCTCTGTTGTCTTTGTTTGATGTGTGCTATGAGGTTGCATGTTTTATCTTGAGGATTGAATGTTTTGGTTGTGCTTAGAGAAGACCTATTTTTATGCTCTTCTACCCCCTTACTTTTTGAGAATGCCAAAAGGGGGAGAGAAGTTCCATATTTTGTAGCTCAACCATATTTATTTTAATGCCTATGTGATCCTTTTTCTTGTCTAATATATGTTTTATCGTGTGACTTGCTAAAGGACCATATAATATATATGTCATATTGCTTTGTGTAGAAAGACTAACTATGTAGGTAAGAGTGAGCATAGATTGAGGGGGAGCAATTCACATTGTTAACATTATGAACCCCCTTGCAATTTACAAGGCTAAGGTATAACTTTACATATCCTTTTCAATATGATTGAGGAATGGTTTGTCATTGTCAAAAAGGGGTAAAATGTTGAATTGGGATTTATACATTTTCCATATTTTTATAGTGACTTAACCATTCCATTCATATGTATCTAATATGTTTGTTTAAGATTGATTTCAGGCTTTAGGTATATGAAAAGGATCAAATTACACAAGCCCTAGCTTGTCCAAGTTCAAGTCAAAAGCAATGCAAGTGTGCTTTTTGGGAAATCACTCCAAACCACCTTAGAATATTTTTGTAATCACTTATATTGATGATATGACTTGTAACTAAGATGAGAAAAAACCAGGGACACTTAATTACAACATTTGATCACTCAAAAATCATTTTGAAAAATTTGTGACAACAACTCTATCGATCGAGTTTGGATCTCGACCAACCAGTGATGAATTTTTGAAAATGGATCAATCGGTCGATTTGTACACTCACAGAACTCAACCGATAGACTCACTAACTAAAGTTGATTTTTGACTCATCGGTCGAGTTTCCCAAAACAAAATCAATCAATAGTTTGAAAATTGGCTTTTTTTATTAGGGGATCAATCGAGTTACCTTTATTGAAACTCGATCGAATGTACTTTGTGAAAAACACAAAAAAGTTATTCCAACCATTGGGGAGTTGTTAGAAATAGAAATAGATTCATTGCAAATTGTAAAATGGTTATTTTTTGTTCTTAAGTGATCCACACTCAAAGGAACACCCCCAACTATAAATAGGACCTCTTGGAGTTCATTCCAAGGTTGCTCATTCATTCTATCCTTGGTCCTTGCTATAGTTGAGTGTGTTGCAACCCTTTGAGCCCCTTTCTCTCTCTCATTTACAAAGAATTTCATGATTATGAGTGAGTTAGGCATGAGAGAGCTACCTCCATCTTATCTTATAAATATCTCATTCCTTCCATCTTCCCAATCCCCTTTCTCAAAGAGAAAAGGCAGAAGTGATCTTCTCCGAGTGAAGGAGGAGTTGATGTTCTTCTTCAAGGTTGAAGAAGGTGTGAAGATATTCTCTAGGTAAAGGAGAAGGATAAGGCAGAAGATTCAAGAAGAGTGGGTAATTCCTTCAAGGCTAAAGACTTTATGTAAGTGTGGGTAAGTCCTTGGTGAAGGCTGAAGACATCCTGATCAAGTGGGTAAGTCCTTGTATAAGTGAAATACTCTTGTCTTGAATAGGTAAGTCCTTGGATGTATTGTGGTCTTCTTGTATCTCTTATAATGGAATATAAGTATACATGGGTTACAAAGTCCTAGATGTTGACCTCTCTAGGTAGTGGATTGACAGTCTCCTAGTTTGGAGATTGGAACCAACCACCTTGTCTAAGTGTTTGTTTCAATCTCCCTTTCATCCTTGCTATACTTGCTTAGATAGGACTTCAAATTGCTCTTAAGCATTTGGTTTCAATTGATATAATTTGAAAGTCGAACTATTCTTGTGAGAATTTTTAATGCTCTATTCACCCCCCACTCTAGAGCCCTAGATCCAACACTAAGTAGTTTCTACACTACCTTGTTTTTATCACTTTTTCTTGCATGCATGTCTAGAGTTCTTGCATGGCCGTGTCTTTGTGGACATGTTTCCATTTCATGCTCTAATGTCTTGAAACCTTAGGATCCTTACCTCCCTCCTACCATTGAGTATATAAACCCTCTCTTTCACATGCAAGTATCTCCTTTAGCTCTTCTTCCTCCATTCCCCTTGTGTTCGACCTTGATCTTGGTGGAGCAAGAGAAGGTGCTAATCTTGGGGCTAGGTGGCTGATCTTCTCTTGCATGTGGTGATCTTGAGCTTGATCATCTTTGTTGTGGTGATCCTTGGTGATATTTTATCTTGGTAAGTGTTTCTATCTTCTTGATCTCATTTCTATTTAAACCTACCTTCTTTTCTACTCTTGGCCGTGGACTATGGTTCTTCCATGGTGGCTATCTTGAGGAACTTCTCTCCATAGAGGTCGATACTATGGTTTGACCAAGGTAGTACCTAAGTGTGATGAAGTTTCTTTTTTGAGTCTTCGTGAGATGAATTTTCTCCTCTTTCTGATTTCTTCTCTCTTGTTCATCCTAGGGTTTGATTTTTCTTCTTCTTGAGGTTTCCTTTGACCTTGGTGTGTTCTTCTCTTCTTGAGGTTACCTTGTTGACTGTGGAGTTGATCCTTGTTGGAGTTTCTTTATCTTTCTTGGAGCTCATGGCTTTGGAGCTTGATCTTCTTCAAGGTGGGTTATATAACTTTCCTCTCTACTATTATTGCACCATATTCTTGCTAGCATGCTACTATTTATCTCTAAAATGTGATCCTAAGATGCTAGATGATGTTGTCTTGACCTAGGGTTTAAGATTTTGAAGTAGTCTTGCATATATTTCTCTTTCTTCTAAACCCTAATTCATGCACCCGAATTCTAAGTGATAAAGGAGTTGTTGTTATTACATGCATATTGATGATTGGTTTTAACACCATGTTATGTTTCATCCATCGTATGATGTTGGAGGTTTTGATTGTTGGTTGTAATAGTTTGACGCATGGCTTTTCTTCTATCATCGTGATTTTCCATGTTTACCCTAGTGACGTTTGTTTTAGGGTTTTTGATGACCATGTTTGCATGGAGCTTTCCGCCTTGGAGATGCTTAGTCTTCTTGATGTTATCATCTATTTTGATCTTGGTTCATTTCTATTTTGGAGTAGGTTATGTGCTGTTTGGAGTGGCTTGATCTTGAGGTTGCTACACTCACTTTGGTGCTTGAGGTCGCTACATGTTTGTTGTTGTGTTGTGGGTGCAACAAACCCTAACCCTAAGTGGGTGATTACTACACATGTTTTCATTATTTGATCACGACATATACCTAGCTTGGTCACAACAAGGTGTTAACCTCCTATGGTCGCTACCTATGGGGTTGACGCTATGGTCGCTACAATGTATTAACCTAGTAGGTCGCTACACATGTGCAAGTAAGTGATGGTCGCTACATCTTGACTCTTGAATGGTCGATACATAGTGCCTGTTTCAAATGATTGATTGATCATAACTATGATGCTTAACCATAATGTGCTCCAAGAATATGGGAAATTATGTACATAGAGTTTAATTATAAGTTTTGAAATAGAAACCCTAATTGGCTATATGAGAAAACCTAACCATAATTTCAAGTGTAAGATGTACTTATTGAGTGTGCTTGAATGAATATCATGAGTTGATGTTTTCTCTCTCCTACTTGTGTAACCCTAACCTTGTAGGTGGAATGAATATCATAGCTAGTGATTGCTACGGTATATTTGACATGACACGGGGTGATGATTATAAGCCCTTATGAGGCATGATGAGATAAAGATGATGTACATGATTAATGCATTTGGGTCTTATGACCTGGTAGAGGCTCAATGCCTAGTGTGAGGTGGTATCCTACAGTGATGAGATGAGGGATTGTAATATCCTAGTGATGTGATAATGTTGATGGCCTTGTATGGTAGTGGTATCAAGTGATGATGGGTCAAGTTCATACCTCATACATTTTATATCTTCTGGAGTTGTACCTTTACCCCTTTATTTGGTAGAAATTGTTTAGGGTTCATACGTTGTAACTTGATTGATGTTAAAAGATACCCAATTAGAATAACTAATCAAGTGAAACCCTAATCATGTAGTGCCCTATTCCATAGATCCATTCCAGAGTCGAAACATTACTGGATGGTGAAAAAAGTATTCCCAAGGGAAACCTGGAGAACATATTGTTGGTATGTATGCCCTGAGAGCCAATCATGGGATGATTGGTGGGATACATTAAGATTGATTTGATAAAACATCAAAGGCAAGCTTACAATTCTTTCTGGTTCAGTCATATGAGATAATGACAGAACAGATTGAATGTCTAGAGAATGACAGTACTCAATGACGCATGCCTTCAGGTTCAGGACCTGAACGATGAGATCATACAGATGCTAAGAGTTTGTACATTCTTGTTATGTCCCTAGTCGGATGTCATTATGGAAGGTAGATAGATAGAAATGACACAAAAGACTAGATTGTGGTGTTGGTTGATGATAGAATCTCATTAGTCATGATATAGAGATATCAAACCAAACACATAGGCACTTGTTAGATAACAAGTGTACCGGACAGACCCACCGTGAGTTTGACACATGGAACCATGACATGGTAGTCACAGTCATTACTCACAGTGATGGTGGTGAGTGTGATTCTTTGACCTAAACTCACTACACTCAACACATGTCGTTGGGCACACTTTGACATCATCAAACGCAGTCTTGAAACATGGGTTGTTATAAAGGTGATGATTGGGTGGCTTTGACACATGGGGCTTTTGAGGGGTGAGTGATAGATATGGGATTTGTCCCTCCTGAGGGAGTTTGATATCCAAGGCCACTTGATGAGTAGGATTGAAATAGGCGTGCGCACGCATGTGTGAATCCGTATGTGATATTGATGTCATACATATCTCTTCCAATCTACTCTGAGATCAAGAAAGTGAATGAGCGTTGACAGGATGACTGTTCCATGCCTCGAGTTCATTCGGGATATCAGTGACAAAGGAATTATACATTCACTGTAACACCATTCATGGATTGTAGGATTGAAAGTTGTTCTCAAACTTTCTATTTCACTTGGGTAGCACTGATGTGTGACTAGGCACCGCTCTTTGCTTGTGAAGTCATAAGTGTTATGGACTTTCACTACCAACATGAAAAAGGACCTATAGGGTCACACACATAGGATTTAACCTGGAGGAGGATTTTTGTCCACAAACAATGTTTAGATTGATTGCTAAAGGAGTTTAGTAGTTCAATTAAACACTCAATCAATTGCTAGCTCAGTATCATAATGTTCAAGTTGTTGGACTGATTGATTAGAGTATCAGATTGATTGAAACCACAATTGATTGATTCTGCACAATCTACACTCCCAACCGATCGGCTCATGTGATGAATCAATCGGCTCAGCTTGGTGAACCGGTCGACTCAGGTTGTGAGTCGATCAGCTCATGATAGGGTGAAATGATTGCTTCAAGTGTTGAAACGATCGGTTCAACTGTTGCAACCGAGCAAGTTGGGAAAGTAGGATTGGTGAGAATTTTCCTTTCATTTCACTTGCCCAATTTGATTGGAACAAGGATTGGTATTTGATACCAATTAGAAATAAAAGATGGAAAGTCAATCGGGAACTGAACAGGACCACGAACCGACCGATTTAGAAGTGAACCGACCGGTTGAGGTGTCCCAACCGATTGGTTGAGGTGTCAACTGACTGGCTCAAGTCCCCAACTGACCGTTTCAGAAATGAAACGATCGGTTCAGGTTGCGAGTTGGTTGTTTTGTGGAAAATCTCGAACCCTTCTACTCCTGCTTTTTAGTCCTGCATTGCCCAGGATGGAGAACCTTGTCCCATGACCCTCCTATATATAGGGGTATTGGGGGCTTCTTAAAGAACTACTCAGTGCAACCAGTTGCTCAGTGAAGTTGTCATTCTCTCTGATTTTGGTAACCGAGAGAGAGCCCGAGCAAGTGCTACCTGATAAGGGAGGCACAACAAGGGAAAGACAACTGTAGAAAGCAATTGGTGGTAGGAGAGTGTGTCAGTGACTAGTACACTGACAGGAGGGTGCGACTCCTTCCAATTCCTTGTGGCACAAGGAGATTGGAGTTCCACGTAGTCCGTGTGGACTACTTTAGAGGCGGGAGGTTTCTACCGCTAGGAGGACATGCTTCAATCCTGTCAGTCCTAGTGCGACTAGGAGCTGTACATACACCATCCAAGATAGGAGGTGAAGACCGCGCAAGGCGCGAGGTATTGTCGCCGAGCAAGCCTCGGGACAAGGTATGATTCCGCAAACCATCCTTTCCTATTGTATAGACGTTTACGTGTTTCCTTGTTCTGGGTTTGGGGGAGAAATTTTTGTTTCCGCTACCTTCTCTGCCTCCCCTAAAACCCAACAATGGTATCAGAGCCACGTCAACTGCTCTATACTTTGGGAATATCGATATGATCAATTTTGGTTTGTCGCCTTTATTTATTGCATACGATGTGAATAAAATTGGCTTTATGCATGTCCAATCCTAAATCCACAAATCCCAATTTACATATATGATATGTATTATGAATGCACTCGATATGCGTCACCCTTAAACGAGTTTTGTGGTGGATGTATAGCGTGGTTATGGCCAATAAACCCTATCGGTGTATGGTTGTATGTGGTTGCTTGCATCTCGATCTGCGCACCGATCTTCCTTCTCCTATTCCAGATGTAACTCGAAATAATTCAAGATTTCTTTCCTACCTTTGCTCCCCTCGAATGTAACTAGAGGTCTCTCTTTTTACAATGTAAAATATGATAGAATTTTATTTCCTATTATGTCAAAGAACAGAGGACATCCTGACGACAACTGAGACGATCGGTTCAAGGCGTGAACCGATCGGTTGACGTTCCAGACGATCGGTTCAAGGAGTGAGCCGATCATTTGATGACCAGTTCGAGGAGTGAGACGAGCGGGTGGCGGTCAAGAAGAGATGCACGACGACCACGCGAACCGATCGGTTGGAGGAGCCAACCGATAGGCTGGTGGCACCCAGCCAACCAGTCTGATGGTGAGCCGATCATTCATGTGATGAATTGATCAAACTCAGAAAGGCAAAGCACAAAGTTCATCTTGTATAGGTTGCATGTGATGTAGACCTAGATGACTGTGTTTCCTCTTGGCTCGAGGAATCACATTAGGATGGTCATAATCATCGCTTTTATCGTTTTGCATGTTTTCTGTGGGATATAGCATGTATATGATACATACTATGTATTGTGGTGATTGGATATGTATATGTATATAAAAAAACCAAATCCCTAATTAAATATTAAGTTTTATATGCCTTCCAAATGCGACACACGTGAAAAGCTTGATCGACCAAGTGTGGGCACGCCCTAGCGTGGTGCACCGTCTATCTTGTGGAAGTGTGAAGGATGAATGTGTGGGTCTGCCCTAGCAGGGTGCATATTCATCGTGTTTACTTTGGGTTGGACTTAACAAGGTGATCTAGATGGGATCTAGTACCTTGAGGCATGGAGATGATCATGGAAAGGAGTTGCATATGACATCTTATCAAGAGTTGCATATGATGCGATTGGCAAGAGTTGCCTACCTGAGAGATCTAAGTTGTGGGTGACAACCCTAGCTGGTCCATGACTTAGAGCATTTCAGGATCTTGCCCACTAGAAGGTTGTACACTGCAATCTTCCGAATTGATGGCGAGGGCTTTCAATTTGAACTAAAATAGTGAGCGATAATTAATTAAAGGCCTAATTATATCGTCAACTTTTCAAATCAATCAAATAAGTCAAAAATGAGTTTTGGACTAAAATTGCATATTTTCCTTTTGTAGTACAAATGGCAACAAACAAAAATCACTTCTCTTTGTGATCGGTCCTTGAAAAGGACAAGCTAAATGGAACAAACTTCCACGACTGGTATAGGACATTGAGAATTGTTCTCACTCAAGAGCGAAAGCTCTATGTCCTGGATACTCCAATTCCAGAGGAACCTGCTCCTAATGCACTAAAGGCAGAAAGGGATGCTTACAAGAAGCATTCTGATGATGCCATTGATGCAAAGTGCTTGATGTTGTGCTCTATGAACCACGAGTTGCAGAGACAGCATGAGAACATGGGTGTCATTGAGATGATTCAGCATCTTAGAAACATGTATGAAGATCAAGCACGACAAGAGAGATACAATGTCTCAAGGGCACTATTCAAGTGCGTCATGACAGAAGGAGATCTAGTTGGTCCTCACACACTCAAGATTATTGGGTATGTGGAGAACCAGATAAGACTGGGATTTCCACTAAGCCAAGAGTTGGCTACTGACGTGATACTGCAATCGTTGCCAGAATCCTACACTCAGTTTGTGATGAACTACAACATGAACAACTTTGATAGGCCACTTTCAGAGTTGTTGGGCATGTTGAGGACAACTGAGATACAAATGAAGAAGGACAAGCCTAAGTCTGTGATGATGATCACGAGCAAGAAAGGCAAGTCCAAGCACAAGGGCAAGGGCAAAGCTAAGAAAGGTTCTGATACTAGCCAGGAGCCCAAGTCGTCTTTAGCTCTCAAATCCAAGGGAGGCGTGACCAAGAAAGGAAATTGCCACCATTGTCAAAAGCCAGGACATTGGAAAAGGAATTGTCCTATCTATCTGGAAGAATAAAAGAAGAAGGAGGCGACATACGTCTCTACTTAAAGGTGTCCTGAAAGTAAACTTGTAACACTTTTGAGGTATATGATACCAAGATGTAAAGTGTAAAGAACTCATAATTGGGGCAAATGTTGCCTCCATAGATAGGAGTACTTTAGTTTATTTTCAGCCTAAAAGGCATGTAATACAGTTATGAACTGCTATTTCATTTTTTCCAATAGATAGAAACACTTTATTTTTGCATATTGTATGACAGCGATGACAATGAATAAAGAGATGTTTCAATTTCTAAAGATATGATCTTTGTGGCAATGCCTTTTTTATCTTGTGGCATTTGATATGCATAAGATAAAATGATACCTAAAAGTTATAGATAACTCAAACAATCAAATTAGCATCAATCATGAGAAATTCATTTCTAGTTTCCATGTGATGGATAAATCTAGACTCTTTTGGTTAGAGAACCAGTAAGAGACATGAATATCTTGGACATGATTAATCAATATTCACTAAAGGTAGTGGGAGAATGATTATCCTATTAGGTATGATACATGTGATGTATTTACATACCTATTGGAACAAATGCTAATACTTCAAAAGGTGTTTAGAGAAATACCAATATGAATATCTTGAAATGTTCAAGGATATCATCGATGAAGTATGAATTTGGTAAAGTGTTAATTCTTGATGAGATCAATGAATGAAATACTTGGACCAAATGTTTGAGATCCTTTTGAGTGATTATGATAGTGTATCATAGTGAACTCATTATTAAGGCATGGTGATGTCTAAATCAAGAAGGAATCATACTCTAAGGAGTTAGAGAATGGTTATCAAATAATTGAATTCTTCTTAATAAAAGAATACCCCACACTAATAAAGGACATTGAGAATCACAAGGAGTTGTGAGTTCTTATATCCTTGACAGATACACCTCAATTATCTATGTGATGAGTTGTTCATGTGATGAGTCAACTATCTAAATGAATATGAGGAACCGAATTTTGAGTTTTGGTTTATGACCATTACATCCTAAATGACATCCATGTGAACCATAAGGTATGACCTTTATGGCAGCACCCACTGGGTGGAAATCCATAAGTGCAAATAAGTCTTAAGCGTTAAGACACATGGATAACATTTTGAGAAGGATGATGCTTGTTGATTTCAACTTAATCACTAAGACATTTGGCATATGGATACTAAAACTGCATTCCTATGAGGAATAAAACAAGGATGTGTATGTGACACAACCTATAAGATTTATGAATCCATTAATGAAAATGAAGTCTATAAGTTACAATGGACTAATCAATGTGATTGATTGAGTACAAGAAACTCATAATTGGATCTTTACTTTGATGATATAGTCAAAGGGTTTGACTGATATGTCAAAGATAAAGAAGGGATCTATGATTTAGTGGGAGTATATTCACATTCCAAATGTTCATGTGAAATGGAAATGTTCTAGAATGGAAATCCAAAAGTGGAAATTATCTTTAAGGAAGATAGAGATGTTTCCTATGTGATAGGAATAGAGATCTATAGAGATAGTTCTCGAAAACCTCTTGACCTGAAAAGAGAAAGCATACATTGGCAATCTGTACTGAAGGGTTCAGTATGCACAAATTCAGTGGGAGAAAACTTGTCCATGTTACATGGAGTTAGTATCCCAAGGCCAAGTGTCCAATTCTTATGAAGAATGGGAACACTAAGAATAGATATGGATGTATCATGTATGTAATCATCCCATTATCTTGCATAGCAAGAACAAAATGCATTCATCATCTTGTATGTATGACATGGCAATATGATGTGCTCATCCTGATAACTCATATGTGTGACATGACAAGTGGATGTCTGTCTACTTCCAGTTAGGGTTACTGGAATACCATGAGAACTTGATAAGTACTTGTGAAGTACTAGTTCTATGGAGATAAGGAAGAGTTCAATGTAAATAGTTACATTGATGCGAACTTCCGAAAGGACAGAAAATTAATCGCAAAATATATATAGGATATATAAAAGTGAAAGTTTGTTGATAATTGTAAGTGTTCCAATAAAACCATTTAAAAGGAAATGCCGAATATCTATGTGTTAGAGAACAACAATGGATACTATATGGATCTGGAAGTTCATGAGATGAACTTATAGATATTCCGCTCATTGATGACAAGTATGGAATCATTGATCATGCAATGTGGCTAAAGGTTAGCAAAGGAATACTAGATCGCATATTACGACAACTCCATCTCATACGTGTGACGTACAACAAAGAGATGTGAGACATGCAATTTATACTGACTTTGGCAAGGTGTTGCCATAACTCACTATGTTCGCACTAGAGCACAGTAACATGTGGGACATGTTTGAAGATCACTATGAATATGATTCAAGGGTGATTGGCTCGCAGTGCAAGTGGGAGTCTGTTGGTATGTATGCCCTGAGAGCCAATCATGGGATGATTGGTGGGATACATTAAGATTGATTTGATAAACATCAAAGGCAAGCTTCCAATTCTTTCTAGTTCAGTCATATGAGATAATGACAGAACAGATTGAATGTCTAGAGAATGACAGTACTCAATGACGTATGCCTTCAGGTTCAGGACCTGAACGATGAGATCATACAGATGCTAAGAGTTTGTACATTCTTGTTATGTCCCTAGTCAGATGTCATTGTGGAAGGTAGATAGACAACAATGACACACAAGACTAGATTGTGGTGTTGGTTGATGATAGAATCTCATTAGTCATGATATAGAGATATCAAACCAAACACATAGGTACTTGTTAGAGAACAAGTGTACCAGACAGACCCACCGTGAGTTTGACACATGGAACCATGACATGGTAGTCACAGTCATTACTCACAGTGATGGTGGTGAGTGTGATTCTTTGACCTAAAATCACTACACTCAACACATGTCGTTGGGCACACTTTGACATCATCAAACGCAGTCCTGAAACATGGGTTGTTATAAAGGTGATGATTGGGTGGCTTTGACACATGGGGCTTTTGAGGGGTGAGTGATAGATATGGGATTTGTCCCTCCTGAGGGAGTTTGATATCCAAGGCCACTTGATGAGTAGGATTGAAATAGGCATGTGCACACATGTGTGAATCAGTATGTGATATTGATGTCATACATATCTCTTCCAATCTACTCTGAGATCAAGAAAGTGAATGAACATTGATAGGATGACTGTTCCATGCCTCAATTTCATTCGGGATATCAGTGACAAAGGAATTATACATTCATTGTAACACCATTCACAGATTGTAGGATTGAAAGTTGTTCTCCAACTTTCTATTTCACTTGGGTAGCACTGATGTGTGACTAGGCACCGCTCTTTGCTTGTGAAGGCATAAGTGTTATGGACTTTCACTACCAAAGTGAAAAAGGACCTTCAGGGTCACACACATAGGATTTAACCTGGAAGAGGAGTTTTATCCACAAATAATGTTTAGATTGATTACTAAAGGAGTTTAGTAGTTCAATTAAACACTCAATCAATTGATAGCACTGTATCATAATGTTCAAGGTGTTGGACTGATTGATTAGAGTATCAGATTGATTGAAACCAAAATTGACTAATTTTGCACAATCTGCACTCCCAACCGATTGGCTCATGTGATGAACCGATCGGCTCAGGTTGTGAGTCGATCGGCTCATGACAGGGTGAAATGATTGCTTCAAGTGTTGAAACAATCGGTTCAACTGTTGCAACCGAGCAAGTTGGGAATGTAGGATTCGTGAGAATTTTCCTTTCGTTTCACTTGCCCAATTTGATTGGAACAAGGATTGGTATTTGATACCAATTAGAAACAAAAGATGGAAAGTCAATCAGGAACTGACCAGGACCACAAACTGACCAGTTCAGAAGTGAACCGACCAGTTGAGGTGTCCCAACCGATCGTTTGAGGTGTCAACCGATCGGCTCAGGTCCCCAACCGACCATTTCAGAAATGAAACGATCGGTTCAGGTTGTGAGTTGGTTGTTTTGTAGAAAATATCGAACCCTTCTACTCCTGATTTTTAGTCCCGCATTGCCCGGGATGGAGAACCCTGTCCCATGACCCTCCTATATATAGGGGTATTGGGGGCTTCTCAAAGAACAACTCAGTGCAACCATTTGCTCTGTTTAGTTGTCATTCTCTCTGGTTTTGGTAACCGAGAGAGAGCCCGAGCAAGTGCTACCCGATAAGGGAGGCACATCAAGGGAAAGACAACTGCAGAAAGCAATTGGTGGCAGGAGAGTGTGTCAATGACTAGTACGCTGACAGGAGGGTGTGACTCCTTCCAATTCCTTGTGGGACAAGGAGATTGGAGTTCCAGGTGGTCTGTGTGGACTACTTCAGAGGTGGGAGGTTTCTGCCGCTAGGAGGACAACCTTCAATCCCGTCAGTCCTGGTGTGACCAGGAGATGCACAGACACCGTCCAAGATAGGAGGTGAAGACCACACAAGGCGTGAGGTATTGTCGCCGAGCAAGCCTCAGGACAAAGTATGATTCCACAAACCATCCTTTCCTATTGTATAGACGTTGACGCGTTTCCTTGTTCTGGGTTTGGGGGAGCAAATTTTTGTTTCCGCTGCCTTCTCTGCCTCCCCTAAAACCCAACACATATTGTTGAGTATACGCGGTGCAAGTGACGATGTGTCCTTGACATCTTGATTCCAAGTGTTTTGAGAACAACTGTGGTTGGGTCTCGGTGATGGTGAAAATCTGATATGATGTGATAGAGGAAAATACGGTTGTACCTCATTGTTTGGGTTATATACCTTGGTTTATAGCATCGTGACCTATACCAAGGAAGGTTAGGTGTTTACAGGACTACATCTTTGACTATAAGTTGTTGTTTATGTATACATGAATATAGCATTGACTATATGTTGTTGTTTTGTAGTTTAATTGATATGTCACTGCGGTGCAGACTCGAACTGACAGAGTAGTGTGCGAAGATCATGGAGTCTGGCTCTTCCATAGATCTTGTATGGCAATTATTTCAACTTAGCAGTGGTTAGATGGATTTAGGTGGTATGACTCAAATGTCAGGGTAGATAAAAGACGTAATACAGTCATGTTTTATACTTTTTTAAGGTCAAACACAATTCACATTGAATGACCCCTTTGCATTATTTCTTATGTTCTTTAGTTGATAAAGGTTATATATGTTCTTCATATTCCTTTTAAAAGAGTAAGATGTTCTATTGCTCAGTTGTAGATGCCTAAATTGCTTAAACAATGTTAACTGCTTTGCTCATATCATTTAGCAGAATCTACTCATCCTAATAATAATGTTTCTTCCTTATTTAATACATATGTGTTAATAATAGTTGTTGGAAAAGAGTTATATCTCTCACTGGGACACTGGTCTCACTCTGTGGGTTTCCACATCTTTTAGGTGGTCATGCATGATGAGGTAGAGATCGTGCAGTTGAGGATGAGCAGCAAGAGAATCAGTAGTTGTTTGAAGGTTGGATGTGCTGCTAGTGTTTTGTAGTAGAGTCTTATGCGTTGTCCTTATATTCTCAGGTCCTTGGGGTGTTTTGTAGATGTTGTACATTGTTATGAGGTTTTTTTGGGAGTATGACATGGTTTTATAGATACGGCTTATATATATGAATATTTTATCATGTGTAATAGGTTTGTGGCATGTTGTCCACTGAATAGTGATGTGTAATACTCTTTTGGTATGATATATGATATCGGTGGTATAGTTTTGTGGATTCAGATGTAATATGTTTCCTCTTTTGTGGTTATATGGAATCAATTTTAATTTACCATATTTTATGGTAATCTGGATGTTTAGTATTAGTTCCGCGCTTTGTTTTGAGTAATCTTGTTTGTGTGGCATCGAGTTGTCACACATCTTGCATTTTCCACTTACTTTTTATATTTTCTTGTTAGAATTACATGCAATTGGCCATTACTTAGTCGAACTAAATTTAGAATCATGTTATCTTATTTTGTATGCATCAATAAATAATGTACCTATATGAATGAAGTGAGTCTTTCTACAATGATGAATCATGAACTACCATTGCTAGAACCCTTTCTGTCACCAATGATACCAGTTAAGACCATTCCTTGGAAAAGATGACAAGTTGCATGTTATTGAGAGGAATCAAATGTAGCATGTCTCTTAATGATTAGTATAAAATCTTGTGGAAATGGCATTACCTTGTAGGTCATATGACATAGTTGAATTGATTGTTAAGATTGTTCTAATGCTTAGAATTCCAAAATATGAGATGTGCAAGTTCAGCCCTATTCTACACTTATTCCATCACCTTCTTACCTCATCATCCACCAAATCAAAAGCCAAAAATATGTGCCGAACTCCAAGTTCATGGTGGTACACACCCTCCCCTCTACACTATTTTTCCATATCCCTCACATGTAAAAGCGATGTACTACAAAATAAAAAATGCCAAATTC
Organism: Alisma plantago-aquatica; assembly: GCA_963693085.1. Taxonomy (NCBI): domain Eukaryota; kingdom Viridiplantae; phylum Streptophyta; class Magnoliopsida; order Alismatales; family Alismataceae; genus Alisma; species Alisma plantago-aquatica. Next base: position 1,422,500,723 of record OY856409.1, read on the forward strand.
CACACAAAAATGAGAAAAAATGCAATCAATGAAATCACAGTAATAGAAAGCAATCTCAAGTCAAATATAGGAGAGATTTATAATTATTTCTTCCATACCCTCATTCACTTATTTTTATTCCTTGGGGAAGCAAATCAGCCCCAAAAAAATCATCCACAATTGAACAATGTTCTTGTGCAAATCTCATAGGAAAATGCAGAACTTTCTAAAACATCAATGATATTATGATTGTGACTTTGTAGGTTTTGACACATAACTAGGTTTCTGAAAAGAGAAGTCAATACATAGAATTTGAAGTTGTCGATTCCAATATATCGTGGTTGGTGAACTGATGATATAAAGGAGAGGATGACATACCAATAATTCTACCTGGAAGGTAGCTTTGATTCTTTATTTCTTGAGGATGGGAAACATTCAAATTCAGAGTGTTTTGATGAATGTATACTCATTGTATTTTCATAACACATTCTAGACTAGTTTTTCTCATTTTAGGTAGTTAATTCTTGTTGAATTGTTTAGTTTTGCTATTTTTTGTTTGATCTCAAATTGTTAAGATTTTGAAAAGATTCTTGCTTATATACTAGAAAAAGCACTACTTATCTCAAGATCATAATAGTGCTCCTTCCCCAATTCCATGTTTCAAGTATAGAGGAAATTAGAAGGTAAAAAGAGGCAATTCAACATTTTTTATCCAGGCCAACTAGGTGACCAGATTCCCTACTTGGCCGATTGACCCAACCAGCCAAAGGCACCTTAAGAGAACAATTAAGTCATCTGACTCACTTCCAATCGGGCGATAGAATTCATACCCTCCAAGTCAGAATTCAATAATGCCCCTAATGACATCCAATCGACCAACTCTTCTTACCAATTGTCTGAGTGGAAATCAATCTTCCATAAGTCAATGACCAACAGAATACCTGACGGCTCACTACTTGGTTGATTGGGTCTATCAGTCGACTGGTATGAATTCTCTTTCAATTGCTTCCCATGATAACAGACATCAGTAGTTGTGGAGGCCCACTAGTCAACTCACTCCCTTACTAGTCGACTTGGTCACTATGACATAGTACACACAAGAAGAGCCTAGTCAACCAATACACTTCATCACCAACTATTGGAATTTGACCCTAACTGCCCCTTAAAATCAGTAACATTAGAGATTTGACACCCAACCAGTTGGACGACATGACATCCTAGCCGGTGATGGAGCTTCCACTCACGTGGAATTGTGTGCACCACTAAAAATCCTAAAGATGGTAAGTCTTTAAGTTTAGCCTTGCTTATACTAGATAGATAACTCCACCCATGTATGCTAAGATACGTGGAAGTCTTATCATAGTATAGTTAAGGGTCGAATCCTCGAGACAACGGTCTTGTTGTTGCCAACAAGATGGAAAACGTTGAAATTTCACTTAATCACTCAATAGTCGGTATTTAGATCAAAAGGTTGATTTGGTTGTTTTTAAGCTAAGTGCAAATAAAGTAAAGAAAGCAAGTAAATCTAATGAGTTAAACTTATGATAAAAGATCACTAGGGTGTGATCAGTTTTTCACCACCACTACACATCAATCAACACATGTAAAGCAAAACTTAACCTGCAAAAAGAGTCCAGTCAGTTAGTATCCTTGTAGACTTAGCTTCCTTTCGGAGAACTAACTACGAGAAGTGCGGGAATGTTGCAACTCCAGCCATTCTCGAGAAAATGGTCACATTACTTTGCATCATTTCCCTCGCAAAGTGTGTTCCTCGACTTATCAAGGTTGCACTTTCATACGTCAACTGATTCCATTTCATAGTATGAAAGTGCAACGGATGATAGTGAGTTTACTCCACTTCTTGAGATACACTTCTAGATACCGAAACAGATGCATGGTGAATACATGTACCAAGAACCAACATACAAACGAGTTTCGAATCTAATAGTACAAACGTAGACAATTCATACTAAGAGATAAAAGTTGGAGATCAAGCAACATGCATTCATTAATCGTTTGATGTCAAACTGACAAAGATAAGAACTCTATATTACAACCTAAGGATTACATTTACATGTTATGAAAGCATGGGTAGCGGGGCTACTCCCCGCACCCTAGTGAGAGAGACTACTCGCTCATGACTAGGACAAAGAAGGAGGCAGGAAGAGAGAGAGAGCATCATCCCCATGAAGGAGATTGGAAGGTCAACCCCTTGGAGAGAGAGCAATGATCCACCAGTCTTCAAAGGTTGCACGATGATGAGATCTTCCCTTCCTACCTTCTTTGGCGAAGAAGGAGAAAGCAGCTTCAAGATGGGGTATGGGTCTCAGACCGGAAGCCCCAGGGCGGAGGGTGGAAGTAGCAAGAGCTCTGGAACGATTGAGGCAGCCTTTGGGCATCTGAGCCTTCTCCCCTTCTGAGGACCCCTTTGGGTCATATTTATAGGTTTAAGTGGAGCCCAAACGGTCTTGAACCCGTTTGGTTGCTGAACCCGTTTGGGCGCTGAACCCGTTTGGGTGCTGAACTCGTTTGGGCACTGAACCCGTTTGGTTGCTGAACCTGTTTGGGCGCTGAACCCGTTTGGGCGCTGAACCCGTTTGGTTGCTGAACCCGTTTGGGCGCTGAACCCGTTTGGGCACTGAACCCATTTTGGCGCTGAACCCGTTTGGTTGCTGAACCCGTTTGGGTGCTGAACCCGTTTGGTTGCTGAACCCGTTTGGGTTTGAACGGTCTTGGGACCGTTTGGGCTTGAACGGTCTTGTAATTTCTTTTTTTTTTGTATTTTTCTACAAGGATAAAGAAGAGGAAAGTTAATCTATTGATGTGTCAGCAATAAGGTAAAGAGTTAATGATTCTATCTAATTTATCTAAGAAAGAGTATGAAAAATAAGGGAAAATGAATAAAATAACATCACAAAGTGAGAGGTTATCACCCCCCTAACTTAGAGTCTAGCTTGTCCTCAAGTTAGATAGAGCTAAGGCATGCAGTGGCGAGGAGATTTTATTTAGTTAGGGTTTCCATACTCTTGTTTCAATTCTCAACCTGAGTTCTCCTCAAATCATATCGGATCTTATTGCTTGCCTTGACTCTTTCAGGTTTTTGAGGGATGCATGGGTCTCAAGTTCCTTCCATATCTCGTAGCTTGCATTGGGACCACTTTTATTTTGTGCATGTTGTTGACTCTAATCAGCTTTATACCTCTCTGAAGAACCTATCGGTAACTAGAGTGGGTATGAGGGTTGGCTAAAGGCTTAAAGTGTAACTCTCCCTTTTTGTGGGAGAGGGCTTATCTATGCTTGTAGAGACTCACTACCAGGCACGACACATCTGCCTTCATGAGGGTAGCTGAATGTATCGGCCGGGTGAGCTCTTTATCAGCCTTTTCTTATATTTGGAGACCTTAGGATCCCACTACCGGGCACGACACATCTGCCTTCATGAGGGCAACTGAATGTACCGGCCGGGTGAGACCTTTATTGTCTCTTCTTATAAGTCCTTATGCATGGCACAACTCTCATGTTTTTATTCAACACTCTGGCTTTTATTCGAAAAACTCACAGGCTTGGGATTTGGGGATTATTTTGGAATTTATTTTGGGCGGCCAAGCCTCTTTTATTTGAAGAGAGAAAAGATGTTCTTAGAGTTTTTCAACATGCACTTATTGTGTGGTCCTCTTGCAAGACTTCTTAATTAAGAAGTTGCCTGATACCCCTCTCGTCCTTGAGAGCTCGGCTTATTTCTGCCTTGATATTGACCTGTGGAGAGTCAGCTATAGAAGTGAAACAAAAGCATAAAAACCAAAAGTGAAGGTGATTTATTAATTCGCCATTACATGCCTATATGCTAATCTTATTATTGCCTTTTGAAGACAAATTGGATTCTAAGTTAGCTGAGGATGTCCTTTCAAAAAGGAGTGTTATTTATTATGCACAAGATTTATTTTAACTGGGATAATACTAAAAAGAAAGGCTAAATGTAAAGATAAAAGGAAAAGAAAAGCGAGTTTTGTTCAGGGGAAAAAGTATGAAAGAAAGAGAGAGTAGAGGGAAAAGTGTACCTTGCCCTTGTCAAATGTACTCCCCCCCTAACTTATCCTTCACTCTATCCTCAGAGTGTCAGAGTGATAGGTTGAGAAGTGTATTGACAAGGGCAGTTAGGCTTCTGTGAGTCCTTTATTTGCCCCATGAGTTTTGAGTAGATTGGCTGCGAACTTTCCACGGAGGGCGTGGTAATCCACGACTGTCATGTCCTCTACTGGTTTGTGAAGGGCCACGATGGTGTACATCCAGAAGAGGGCGTGGAAGTCGCAGTCATTGGATTCACGAATTTGCTGGGGGCACTTGTGGCTGAAGGCTGGGGGTTTGAAGTGTTCTTTACCATAAGCCCGTGTGTGCTGGCTTAAGAGATCGTGTAGTTTGTCAGCACACTCCTTTGCTACTTCCTCCGTTGGCGTCCTTGGTGCTGTAGTATACTCATTCTGGTCTGGATCATACTGACTGTCGGAACTGTTATAAATTGTTGTTGTTCCATCGTGCAGGTTGGTTGCCAGTAGCATCCAGTGCTCTTGATGAAGGAAAAGAAGCATGATGAATTTCGGAGTTGTGTGTTGGAGGTAAGATATGAGTGCCGCCGGCGTTCCGAAATTCTTCAGACCTAAGAGATCGTCCTTCATGTAAGCAGACGCCATGTAGACCATGTGATGATTCCGGTCGAGTAAGTATTGATAAGCAGTCATCACACTTACGGACATAGAACCTTTGATTTGTACGGTCTCTCAGAGGTTATCTTCCATAACCAAAATGTCTCCATATAGAAAGACACGATCCTCTTTTTCGGCATGTAGTCTTGACATGATAAGACGAATCTCATTGTCGGAGAGAGTCTTGCAAGCCTCAAGATCAAAATTTGGAAAAGTTGGTTCAATGTCAGATAGGGGCACCATTTGTGATGGGGATCTCTTGATGGGTGCCCCAGTTAATAACTCTATGACACCCTTGTCAGGAGCCAGGTCAAAGTTGTAAGGGTCCCATTGACTGGTCTCGGGGACCGTGGCTGGTTGTTTTTCTTTCTCCAACTCCGCTAAAGTTTGTCTGTAAGGTTTCTTCTGCGGACGTTGGATTGCCGAAAAAAGGTAGCGAGGGATGTCATCTGGTGCCATTGTAGGATCGTTAAAGAACCGTCTATCGCAGATGATTTCCATGGCATAACGCCCTCACAGAGAGTGAAAATCTTCGTTGATGAGGTCTGTGAAGGGGACTTGTTGATTTAGCGCTAATATGTGTCGAATGACGTATAAAGCGCTGTCCCCGGAGCCTTCATCAGCTTGGACTTGTGGGTTGATTATCCGGAACCAGGGTTGGCTCCAACCCTGGAGGAGAGACGGGCATGCGGCCCAAATGAGTTTAAGAAGCCGGAAAGGGATGCATCTTGTCTCCCCGGCTTCAATTCCAATGAAGTTAATTATACTGACTCTTAGATCACTGGCGCAGAAATTGTACACCTTGGCGTCGCAGGTGACAGTGTCCACAATCATAAGCAACCAGTGACTAGAAACTTGGAAAGGCACGGTTATATATCTAGCTTTTCTTGCGATCCCCCTGTGAAACCTCTTAATGGATTTGTGTTGTAGTTCTTTGTACTGTAAGCATAAACTCAGAGTGGGTGAGGCGTTGAGAACTGGTTGCTGTCGCTTGGAGCTTCTGTAGATCTCGATAGAGTTGGCAAGGAGAGTACGGAAGATTGCCATCTTCACTGTTGACTGGAATCGAAGTATGGAACGGAAATCTTCACGTGTCAAGTTGCGCTTAGTCTTCGTGTTCTGGTATATGACATCCCCCCCTTCTTTGGCATCATCTATTATAGTGTTGAGGATGAAGATATCCTGTGCGTCTAGGGTAGATATGGCCGCCATGTCTAAATCGTGCATTTTGTGAGGTAGAGGTGGCGGGGGAGGTAACACTTGCGGGTTGGGGGCAGAAAGCTGCACAGGATCGTTCGTGTAATGTTGCAGATCTTCATCGTTGTCAGAATCGGAAGGGGTATCTAGCTCTTCGTTAGTGTCTAGACATACTCATTCTGGTTCTTCATGATCTGGGGGATAGGGTATCGAGGGTTTAGGGGTAGGGAGATGTTGAGATGCTGAGATAGGGAGGCTGGTGCTGGCTCCCAGAATGCATTGTTTGAACTCGGCAAAAGCTACTTCTTTCGTAGCCTCCCCCAAAGATCCCAAGGTGGAATAGTTTAGGAACTGGTCCCCATAAGATATTGTGACGTGCTCATTGTGAGCAGAGGATTTGGGATCTTTATCACCGTCATGGTGATCCTGCTATTGTTTGGGTTCTGTTCCTTGGCTGGGACCCTCCCCAGCATCATCTGGTTTATCAGAATCATCACTTGAGGAAGTACTATTGTTGGAGTCAGCCAAAGAATCAGAATCTTCATCTTCCTCGTCTGCATCAGCCGCTGATTTATCAGTTGTTTTCTTTTGTGGTTTCTTCTTGCACTGACGATGGATGGATTGAAGCTCGTCGTATGCCACTTTCACGTGCTCGTGTGTTTCGAGCAGTGCGTCGTGGGTTTCTTTTAAATCAGAATAACATACTTCAGCCGAAAGGAGTCCTGCGGTGAGGTCAGTTACTTGAGCTCTTAGTTGATTAAGCTCATTGTTTGAGGACTCCTCTTGGCGATTATGTAGCTGTGTGAGGGTGATGTTGATGTCGTCCAAGCGCGTGCTGAAAGCTTGTTGTTGCTGCTTGAGCTCGCGGAGGGTCTCCGACAGAGGTAAAGTCTACGTTGAGATCCTCTCAACTTGGTTTGCCATCGCCTTGTGCTGGCTTTGGACTCCAAGGACTAGCTCGGGCAAGGTTTTGTAGTGGCTGTCAACGTGATCAACTTGCTTAGCCACTAAATCTTGTCGTTGCTGGATTTCTTGGAGGATGCTTGGCATGGCGTGGTTATGCTCGTCGATCCTGGCGACCTGCTTTGTTAAACCCTGCACACAAGAAAAAATGGAATTTAATATGTTAGAGCGGTCGGTGAGGAGGTTTCAGATGGTTTCAAATTGTCGTCCAAATTCCTCACCGACATTAGTGAAAGGGACCCCAGTAAGAGAAGGATGGGGTGGGTGGGGCCGGGGTGGAATGGTGGTGGTAGTGTCGTGCGGAAAGGACACTGTTGATGGTCCCGTGAACTGCGTGGTGATTGTGGAAGGGGTCACTAGCGGTGTCAGGGCGGTGGTGGATGAGAAGGGAGGTGATATACCCGGAGAGAAAAGTGAGTCCGGTAATGTTGATGGAAAGTCGGTTGAGGTGAAAGAAGTGAATTCTAGCATTGTAACGGAAAATGGGATGCCTGAAGGGAAGAAGGGTGATGTGGAAAAAGGTGGGAGAGTGGTTGATTGAGGAAAAATGGAGGATGGTGGGGTGGTGGTTGTTGGGATGGAAGATGGTGGGGTGGTGGTTGTTGGGATGGTGGATGGTGGAGTGGTGGTATCGAGATCAACATTTAGACTCATGATGAAACAATCTAGTGATGATGTTGTTATTTGTTCCTCTGGGAGGGTGGTTTCTGTTTTGGGGTGGGGTTTGGATGTTGGTGTTCCCGACAACTCTTGTTCCTTCAAAAGCCTTCTAGAAGGTCGTTTTGCAGGAATTTTTGTTGGTTTTGCTACCGGGGCGGTTATACTAAGCTCTGTATGTCCCACTGTTGCTTTCTTGGCGGCGATTGTGACAGAAGACATGAGTTTTTCGATCTTGTCATCGGAGAATAAGAGCTTGTCTTTGTCATAATCAGCAAGATCTGGTAGTGGGAGCAGTGTTTTGAATGATTTTGATGTAGGGCAGAAGACGTAGTGTAGCTTGCCATCCTTTTCTTTTATAATGAAGGAGTTCTTTAACGTTTGCTCATTTGTAAGGATGTCGCCCTTTATTTGTTTGCATCTGGGTAGAAGTCTATCCATCTTAAGGTATTTGATAATTGATGTGATAAGACCACCCATGCATATTTCTTTCCCCAGGGCGTAAGCTGATAGTTTTTGAATTATAAGACATCCAATGTTGACTGGTAACCCATTTAGGATGGACCAGATAACAAAGAGGTCTGATAGGATTACATTTCCTCCTTCTGACCTGGGGAAGAGTGCGCCAGCAAGGATTTTGTGAAGTGTGCGTACTAGACCCGATTGAATGTTTGATGCTTTACATGTTTTTGCATCATAAACTGGTAGCCCCGTTAAAGATTTCCAGAAGTTGTGTTTGTTGAACTTGGGGTTGTCTGTGCCAACAACCTTGGCTTTCTTCAGTTGCTCTTGGTTATCTATAAAGATTTCATTCAGCATATTTTCAGTTATGACCACTTTGTTGTTGAAGATTCTGGTGGATATTCTACGGTCGCCACCGTCCTGTGCTTTATCCAAGGTATCCACTGCTTCTTTAGTGAAATATGTGAAAAACTCCATTGTAGGCTCGACGTATGAAGATTCGGTGACAAAGCAAAGTCAAGAGAGATTGGAATTGTCAAACAAAGTGAGGATTCTATTGTAGATCCCCATCTTCATAAGTATGCTTGGGCAAACGTACTTCGTCAGTTTTAGTGTTTGTTTAATGGATGGGAGGGTATGGATGTAAAGATTTCCTGGTGGTGGTGCGGTGGTGGTGATGGGGGGGGGAAATAGGAACGGTAATGGTGGCAGGGGTGGTGGTGATGGTGGTGGTTGGTTGGATGGAGGATGGTGGGATGAAACTTGCCAGGATCTGTTCCCTTACAGTGGCAGGGCGAACCTGCTTCCTTGCCCTCTTCTTTGGTTGTGGTGCTGAAGTGGTTGCTTGGGCCTTCCTTTTCCCCATGGACTGTTTGGTAGGGGAGTCTGCCTCCGGTGAAGGCTCATATTCTGAGGATTTGTCGGATGAGATTTCTTCGACTTCCTCTTCAGAAGGTTCTTCATCTAAGCAGTGGTTGATGTGTTTTATATCATGCATGACATCGATCAGGTCCACCTCTGCTGGGACCTGTCCAGTATTTTTATAGTGGTTAACTATTTGTTGAAGCTTCTCTCATTCAGGTATTAATTCCTATTTTTTCCAAAAGGAATCGTCGGCTGTTCCTGTTGGTTGCTTTGCAGGTGAGGCCATTCTGAAATTTCTGTCAAGAAAAATAAGAGTTAGAGTTCTGAAATTTGTAGTTAAACAAGTTTATTAGAATAGAGCAGTATTATTGAGGTTCGGTTGAATCCAAACGGGTTGAAGACCCGTTTGGCACAAAACGGTTTGGAGACCATTTGGGGCCAAACGGTCCTGCGTCCAAACGGGTTGAACACCCGTTTGGCACCAAACGGTTTGGAGACCGTTTGGGGCCAAACGATCCTGCGTCCAAACGGGTTGAACACCCGTTTGGCACCAAACGGTTTGGAGACCGTTTGGGGCCAAACGGTCCTGCGTCCAAACGGGTTGAACACCCGTTTGGCAGCAAACGGTTTGGAGACCGTTGGGAAGGCAAAAAGTCGGGCCGTTTGGCGGCGAGGGACGGCGGGAGGGAGGCCAAAGTACGCTCGTCGGCGGTGGCGAGAACCGCGAAAGCCAAAGGTGGAGACGGTGGCGTTGCTCTACCTGTGGAGACGGTGGAAGAAGAAGATCTGGAAGAAAGCGGCGATGCGCGAGCAAAGGAACAGAGCCGCGTGTAGACGGCGGCGAAGCTTCAGTCGGAGGCGAGAACGGCGGTGGGAGTCGGAGGCGTACGGGAAAGATGAGAACAGGAGTGAAACAGGAGTGGAACAGTGAAAACGAGATTCTAGAAGAGAGAAAGGAGGGTGCGGGGTGTTATTTATAGGATTTGGGGGGGCGTCCTTACAAATTCCCGAAGTCAAATGGGTTTGAGACCGTTTGAACTCCAAACGGGTTTGAGACCGTTTGAACTCAAAAAGGGTGCGAGACCGTTTGGACTCCAAACGGGTGTGAGACCGTTTGAACTCCAAACGGGTGCGAGACCGTTTGAACTCCAAATGGGTGCGAGACCGTTTGAACTCCAAACAGGTGCGAGACTGTTTGGGGAGGTCTAGGGTTTTGATGTTTTTGATTTTTATGTGTATTTTGTTTATGTGGATCTTTTTATATTTTTCAAAAAAAAAAACAACTAAGCTAAAAAGAAGAAGATGACAATAAGGACAAATGAAAAATGATGATACTCAGATCTTGGGTTGCCTCCCAAGTAGCGCCTGGATTTAATGTCGCTGGCTCGACGAAATTCTACTCTGGCTATGCTGATATTATAGGGTCTTGGATCTCTATAGTTTGTCTTGGCAATTTGTCTGCTGGAATGTAGTATTTCTTTAATCTATGACCGTTGACAGTTCTTTCTCCCCTGTTATCATCAAGGATAATAACTGCTCCTGTCAGATAAATATGTTTGATGGTGAAAGGTCCCGACCATTTTGTGCGCAGTTTTCCAGGAAACAATTTTAGTCTGGAATTGAACAGGAGAACCTTATCTCCGATGATTATATCCTTTCTTTTTATGTGGCCATCATGCCGCATCTTGGTTTGTTCTTTGTAAATTCTGGCATTTTGGTAAGCTTTCATTCGCAGTTCTTCCAATTCTGGTAATTGAAGTTGTCTAGATTCACCGGCTCTTTTGAGGTCAAGGTTCAATTGCTTGATAGCCCACCAAGCTTTATGTTCTAATTCGACTGGTAGATGGCACGAATTCCCATACACCAATCGAAACGAAGTTGTTCCCATTGGTGTTTTGAAAGCTGTGCGATAGGCCCATAGGGCATCGGGAAGTTTGGTAGACCAGTCTGTGCGGTGCCTATTAACAGTTTTTTCCAAAATGGCTTTGAGTTGCCTGTTGGAGACTTCAACTTGTCCACAAGTCTGTGGGTGATAAGGTGTGGAAACTTTATGGTTAACTCCATATTTTCTTAAAAGTGCTTCGAAACTCCGCTCTAGAAAATGAGATCCGCCATCGGATATTATTGTTCTTGGAACGCCAAATCTGGGGAATATTATTTCTTTAAACATTTTGATGACTGGTTTGGAATCACAAGAAGTGGTCGGTAGAGCTTCCACCCATTTCGAAACATAGTCCAAAGCAACTAGAATGTACGTGAATCCGTAAGATGGGGGGAAAGGACCCATGTAATCTACTCCCCAAACATCAAAGAGTTCGACTTCTTGCCACCTATTCAATGACATTTCATTTCGTTTGGTTATTCCTCCCGAGAGTTGGCATTTGTCACATGATCACACATATTCATGTGCATCCTTTGCGATGGTTGGCCAGTAAAAACCCGATTGAAGAATTTTAAGAGCGGTCTTCTTAGAGCTCATGTGCCCCCCAGTAGGGCCTGAGTGACAGTGCTCTAAAACTGGGATGATTTCTATTTCTGGGATGCATCGATGAAAAAGTCCATCAACGCATAAGCAGAATAGGTAGGGCTCATCCCAGAAATACTGCTTAGTGTCATGAAGGAATTTATTTTTGTCATGGGATGATGCAGATGGATGGATGATTCCTGTTGCCAAATAATTCACAATATCAACATACCAAGGAAATCCAGTAGTAATCTTCATTAGTTGATCATCCGGTAAAGAGTCTTGAATGGGTATGTTATTGGTGTCTTTAGCTTCAATACGACTGAGGTGATCTGCGACGACATTTTCAACCCCACTTTTGTCTTTAATCTCTAAATCAAACTCCTGAAGCATTAATACCCATCTGATAAGTCAGGGTTTAGCATCTTGTTTTTGGATCAAGTATCGTATAGAAGAATGGTCAGTATATACTATGACTTTTGACCCTATTAGGTAAGACCGAAATTTTTCAAAAGCATAGATAACTGCCAGGAACTCTTTTTCGGTGGTAGTATAGTTCTTTTGTGCCTCATCAAGCGTCTTGGAGGCGTAATATATGACATAAGGCTTTTTGTCGATCCTTTGTCCAAGGACTGCCCCTATAGCATAATCGCTAGCATCACACATAATTTCAAACGACTGCGACCAGTCAAGAGCTCTTAGAATAGGGGCAGAGATAAGGGCATTCTTCAGAGTTGTGAAGCTATTAATGCATTCTTGGTCAAATATAAAATCTGCTTCTTTGGTCAGCAGGTGAGTCATTGGCTTTGCTATCTTTGAAAAATCTTTTATAAATCTTCTATAGAATCCTGCATGACCAAGGAATGCCCTGACTCCTCTGATGTCTTTAGGTGGAGTTAGCTTTGAGATGACATCAACCTTTGCTTTATCCACTTCAATCCCTTTTTCACTTACTCGATGTCCTAGGACCACACCTTCAGTCACCATAAAGTGACATTTTTCCCAATTCAAGATCAGGTTGGTGTCCTCACATCTTTGTAAAACTCTTCCTAGATTGAGTAAACAATTATCGTAAGAATCTCCGTATACTGAGAAATCATCCATAAACACCTCCATGATGGATTCTTTTAAACCGGAGAAAATAGCAGACATACATCATTGGAAAGTGGCAGGTGCGTTACATAGCCCGAACGACATTCTTCTAAAGGCATATGTCCCAAAGGGACATGTGAAGGTGGTTTTTTTTCCTGGTCCTCCGGGTGTATGAGTATTTGGTAAAACCCGGAGTAACCGTCGAGGAAACAAAAATATTTTTGATGAGCTAGGCGTTCCAGGACTTCATCAAGGAAAGGTAAAGGGTAGTGGTCTTTCCTTGTGGCTTTGTTCAACTTTTTGTAATCTATACACATTCTCCATCCAGTTACAGTCCTGGTAGGCACTAGTTCATTTTTTTCATTTAGCACTACAGTAGTGCCTCCCTTTTTTGGAACAACCTGAACGGGACTGACCCACTGGGAGTCAGAAATAGGATAGATCATGCCAACTTTGAGTAATTTAAGGACCTCCAAACGTACTACCTCCTTTAGATTAGGATTCAGTTTTCTTTGATGTTCTCTAGAGGGCTTGAATTCGTCAATCATAGGAAGTCTATGCATACACATGGTTGGATTTATACCTGTTAGGTTGGTTATCTTATATCCGATGACCTTTTTATGCCTCTTCAGCTCTTCCAGAAGCCTTTCTTCTTGATCTTCTGTAAGAGTAGAGCTGATGATGACAGGGCATAATTTCTCCTCATCTAAAAAGGCATGTTTAAGACCTGAGGGTAAGGTCTTCATTTCGGGGGCCTTGGGTTGCTCAGCGGCTTCTAGAATAGTAACGGCTTTAAGTTCTTCAAAAGTGGCCTTTGGCACTTTTTCAGTCTTTTCCAGATGTTGGAGGCACTATTGAACTAATTCATTTGCTGAGAATTCAACCTCTGGATTGATTAGAAAATTTTCAAGTTCGTTAACTGGCTCGGAGATTTCCAACTGTGACATTTGTTGAATAGCATCAAGGAGGAAAACCTCCTCTTAGATGTTGGGCCCTTTCATACTATTAAGGACTCGAAATTGAATTGCTTCTTTTCCAAGCCTAAGAATGATGGTTCCAGCTTCAACGTCAATCAGCGCTCTGGAAGTAGCGAGGAATGGTCTGCCAAAAATGATTGGGTACCTCAGGTCTTCTTTAATATCCATGACAACGAAGTCGCATGGTACGTAAGCATCCTTGCCTATCCTTACCGTGATATCTTCAATGATCCCCAAAGGTGTGGTTATAGTGGAATCATCTAATTGGATAGTCATTGCTGTAGGCAGCAATTCAGTGAAACCCAGACGTTTGCACATTGAGTAAGGCATAATAGATATGCTGGCTCCAAGGTCAGCTAATCCCTTTTTTGCAGATGCGTTGCCAATGCAACATTGGATTCCGAAGGAACCCGGGTCCTTCTTCTTTTTGGGCATCTTGTTTAAGATGATGTCCGAAGTGGTCTGAGCAAGCTTAACATTTTCCTGCTCCTCGGTGATGTATTTTCTTGATAGTAAGGTCTTGAGGTATTTCGCCCAGGATGGCACCTCAGAAAGAGCATCAAGGAGAGGGATATCAATGTATAGTTTCTTCATTGCCTCTTTGAACTTTTGGAATCTATTGTCCATCTTTGTTTCTCGTAGTCTTCCTGGGTACGGGATTCTTGGTTTATATTGTAGAACTTCAGGTTCTGTGGACACTTTATCTTTGCCCTTTGTGCTTCCTGAGGGCTTTTCCATTCCTGGTTGCGGACTTTCACTTGTCATAAGAACCGGTGTCTCATCATTGTCAAGATCAATCTTGCTAGTCTCATGAAAAATGCATCCAGATCTGGTGGTGACGGCATTCAACTGCTCATGTCTGTTTTGTCTGTGCTTAGGATTCGATTCAGGCTGCCCAACAAACGTACCTGCTGGGGGCTTTAATTGTGCGGCGATCTGAGCAAGCTGAGCTTCGACTGCTTTCTGCTGAGCCTGCTGGTTAGCAAGCATAGTTTGCTGTGATTGTAACATCTTCCTGATCAAGGATATTTCATCTTCCGGTTGGGCAGGAGCATTTTTCGAAGGAATCGGTTGTTGTCCTTGCTGCGATTGTTGCGAATGCAGCGTTAGCTGAGGTTGCTGGGTGTGTAGCTGTGGGTGGAGTGGAGGATGTGTATATTGATAATAAGCATTTTGATTCCTGGGGTAGTTAGCCCTGGGGAAGTTTCTCCTGGGATTCCCTTGATTTTGGTTGAAGTTGTTTGGGAACCCAAGTGGTAGCCTACTAGCAGATCCTCCCTACGTTTGATGTTGAGGATTGGCAGTTCCAGCAGGATTTCCATACTGAAACCATGGATGATTCCTTGGCTGATTAGGGTTGTAGTAGACTTGCCCAGGGATGGAGTGGATAGAGTTAACTTGTTCCGGTAGTTGCTCTTCCGACTGATCAATGGTGGGTTCATATGGTTGTGGTGGTGGATGCAGATCCATCATCACATTATATAGCATACTGCAGGAAAGGGTCGGATGGTCAGAAGCATGACAAGCCTCACAGGATCCCGTGACGGCTTTGACTTGTTGGACTGGTGGAGTTTTCTTCTTATCAATCTCTCCGAGAGAAGTCTCGAGAGCTTGCTGTTTATGAACTATGGTCTTCAGGACTTCAGCTATTTCTTTCATCTCTATTGATTCTTCAGCTTTGAAAACCTTGAGGACACCTTTACTGACTGACCGTCCCCAGTTGGACTGGTTTTCAGCTCTGAGAGTAACAATCTTCCATGCGTCCTCGTAATTTTTCCTCATGAAGTTTCCTCCAGAAGAAGAATCTAAGAACTGTTTAATATCATCGCTTACTCCCTGGTAGAAGGTTTCTATCAGTTGATTCTGGGAAATTCCATGATGGGGGCATTTACGCAAAAGTTCTTTAAACCTCTCCCACACCTCAGCAAGGGTTTCTCCAGGTAGCTGAGAGAAATGATTGATCTGCCCTCTGATTTCATAGGTCAGTGAGGGTGGAAAGAACTTCTCTAAGAACTTTTCCTCAAGAGGAGCCCAGGTGGTTATTATTGGTTCTCTGTCAAGTGAGTTATACCAACTCAAGGCCCTCCCAGATAGGGTGAAATGGAATAGATGAAGCATTATCGCATCATAAGCGACATCAGCTTGTGGAACTAGGCGGCACAACGCCTTAAACCTTTTTAGATGATCCATGCAATCATCTCCAGAACCTCCGGAGAAAGATATGCCTTGCATGATTTGGATCCACTGGGTCCGAATCTCGAAGTTGGGGATATTAATGATCGGAGGTCAGACTGGGTGGTTATCCTCATAGTTCTTTGGGACAACATAGTCCCTCAGTTGTTTGTTTCTTAATTCCAACTGAGCAGCTTGGGTTGCTGCCTCAGTTTCAGCTCTGATGCGAGCTTGCTCTTCCGCACGAATCTCCGCTTGGATTTGGGCACTAGTTTCAGCGATGAGTTGTGCCCTTTGAGCGGCGATGGCGGCGTTGACCCTCTCCATTACCAAAGCAGCCTGGCGTTGATCTTCAGCCATATGCCTGGCCCTTTGGCGATTGAGTCAGATGCGGTGGTGGAAGCTTCTCTCTACCTCAGAGTCAAACTCTGGATCAGGGGAGAATCTAAGGTTATGTGTAGGTTGCATACACGATTTCTACCTGAGTAGAAAGAAACACCTTTAGATAATGACAAAAATATAATAGTTTCAAGAAGATATAGAGTTATGATTAAAGAAAGTGTAAAATCCTAACCAACTAGAAAGGTACCAAGCGAAATTACAACGTTCCGTTGTCCCCGGCAACGGCACCAATTTTTGATGGAGCTTCCACTCACGTAGAATTGCGTGCACCACTAAAAATCCTAAAGATGGTAAGTCTTTAAGTTTAGCCTTGCTTATACTAGATAGAGAACTCCACCCACGTATGCTAAGATACGTGGAAGTATTATCGTAGTATAGTTAAGGGTCGAATCCTCGAGACAACGGTCTTGTTGTTGCCAACAAGATGGAAAATGTTGAAATTTCACTTAATCACTCAATAGTCGGTATTTAGATCAAAAGGTTGATTTGGTTGTTTTTAAGCTAAGTGCAAATAAAGTAAAGAAAGCAAGTAAATCTAATGAGTTAAACTTATGATAAAAGATCACTAGGGTGTGATCGGTTTTTCACCACCACTACACATCGATCAACACATGTAAAGCAAAACTTAACCTACAAAAAGAGTCCAGTCAGTTAGTATCCTTGTAGACTTAGCTTCCTTTCGGAGAACTAACTGCGAGAAGTGTGGGAATGTTGCAACACCAGCCATTCCCGAGCAAATGGTCACATTACTTTGCATCATTTCCCTCGCAAAGCGTGTTCCTCGACTTATCAAGGTTGCACTTTCATACGTCAAATGATTCCATTTCATAGTATGAAAGTGCAACGGATGATAGTGAGTTTACTCCACTTCTTGAGATACACTTCTAGATACCGAAACAGATGCATGGTGAATACATGCACCAAGAACCAACATACAAATGAGTTTCGAATCTAATAGTACAAACGTAGACAATTCATACTAAGAGATAAAAGATAACACAAGTTGGAGATCAAGCAACATGCATTCATTAATCGTTTGATGGAAAACTGACAAAGATAAGAACTCTATATTACAACCTAAGGATTACATTTGCATGTTATGAAAGCATGGGTAGCGGGGCTACTCCCCGCACCCTAGTGAGAGAGACTACTCGCTCATGACTAGGACAAAGAAGGAGGCAGGAAGAGAGAGAGAGAGCATCATCCCCATGAAGGAGATTGGAAGGTCAACCCCTTGGAGAGAGAGCAACGATCCACCAGTCTTCAAAGGTTGCACGATGATGAGATCTTCCCTTCCTACCTTCTTTGGTGAAGAAGGAGAAAGCAGCTTCAAGATGGGGTATGGGTCTCAGACCGGCAGCCCCAGGGCAGAGGGTGGAAGTAGCAAGAGCTCTGGAACGATTGAGGCATCCTTTGGGCGTCTGAGCCTTCTCCCCTTCTGAGGACCCCTTTGGGTCATATTTATAGGTTTAAGTGGAGCCCAAACGATCTTGAACCCGTTTGGTTGCTGAACCCATTTGGGCGTGTTTGGGTTTGAACGGTCTTGGGACCGTTTGGGCTTGAATGGTCTTGGGACCGTTTGGGCTTGAACGGTCTTGGGATCGTTTGGGCTTGAACGGTCTTGTAATTTCTTTATTTTTGTATTTTTCTGCAAGGATGAAGAAGAGGAAAGTTAATCTATTGATGTGTCAGCAATAAGGTAAAGAGTTAATGATTCTATCTAATTTATCTAAGAAAGAGTATGAAAAACAAGGGAAAACCAATAAAATAACATCACAAAGTGAGAGGTTATCAGCCGGACAACTAGAAACTCAGAAGACGTGCTTCCTAAAGGTCAATCAGTCAATTGGTTCTGCAACTGAGCAACTACCATGGAAAACAGTGTAAAAAAATGTGCTGCCAGCCCAAAAAATTAGATTCTATGGGCTCAGGGCCATCCATATAAAAGATGATTGTGACCTAACAATAAGGGGGTTGTCCACACTTAGTCTTAGTCTCATTTTTGGTTCAAGGGCTACAGAATAGAGAAGAGAACATCATCCTCTTCACTGAGTTGGACAGACCTACTATTGTTGAAGTGGAGTTTGTAGTCTGAGACGACTGATTGTCTTATTCACCATCTTCTATGACACACCCTCTCCTTTCCTCTTTTGTATTTTTGCTTTCTCTATGGACATGAGTGAGTATACCTCACCACAGGGGCATGGGGAGTAGCATCAACCCACATTTTACCCTAATTGTTAACAAACTTAGCATTTTAGATAATTAGATTATTCATCATTCATTCATTGCTTGATCTTAGTACTGATCTTTTGATTTGCATGTTAGATATAATCATAAGAATAGATATCCCAAAACTCAGGACTAGATCCGTTAATAAATGTACACAACTATGTATGAGATCATAGAAGGAGTTCTATAAGATTGTATTATGATATGTGGGTAATGAGACATCGAGCTCATAGGGAATTCAATACTTATGTCAATCCATTCTCTATAAGGAGGTGGCTTCACATAGTTCTAGTCTAATTAGACATACTCACTAAGTTGTAATAGTTAAGATGATTACACACGTGATGGTGATGAAATCCAAATGTCCCAGTGTCTTTTGAATATATTTTTTTCAACCCACTCTTAATCATTCCTTTGCAATTGCAAACTTTAATTCTATTTTGTTTAGTCATCAGTCTCAATATTTTTCAAATATTTTTCTTAATAATTGAATTGGAAGCAATTTCATAAACAATTGTCCTTTGGGTTTGACCCTTTAGCTATACAATGATAAGACTCGATCACTTGGGGGTGAGCGATATCGTACTTGGAAAAAGGATAAAAACCTTGGATTGATTTATCTAAGGGAAACTTTGGCGCCATTTTGGAGGACAATAGAATAGAATACGACCATAGTTGTTATGAACAATTAGGATTTTTCTTTATTTTTTCAATTGATATATATTTTTATTCCTCCATTTTAACTTGTTCAATTTCTTTTGAGGGTACTAGTGGTGTATGCAATGCTCCAGATTCGTTGGTTTTTACACCTTTCTACTTTTATTCCGATATTGACCTAGCTTTCCATTTCTTGAACTGAGCTTACAAAAATAGGATGCACGAGGAAGAGATCACCCGAAAGGTGAACTTGGTTCTTGAATCCCAGAGAGAGGCTCTCATGCAAGAAGAAAGAGCCACCCTAGCAAAGGAAAATAGAGTTAGAGAGGCTATCTCTCTTGAATCTTAATGACAAAAGCAACTTAGGAATTTCACTATCCCTAAAGCTATACACATCATGGGGTGGTACCTCTAGCTATCACTACTCCACATTTTGAGATCTGCTCACAGTGGGTCATCATAATGCAAAGTAGTGCCTTTGCTAGTAACCAAATTGAGGATTGTCAAGACCATTTATAGCGACTTGTGGATTTTTGTGCCTTGCACAAATAACCTAAGCATTAGAATATGCTATCAAACTCCAACTATTCAAGTACTTGTTGGCAAGTAAATCAAGGATTTGGTACAAAACTATGGAGCAAAACAACATCACAACTTGAAAATATCTTCAGATCAAGTTCTTAGAAAAGTACTACCCTCCATCTCTCACCTATCAAATATCAATCTAGATCACGTAGTTATGCATGACCTTAGGTGAGACTCTTGTAGAGGCTTGGGATAGATTTAAGGAACTTCTATACTGATGAGCATGTCATGGAATCCCATAGGTTCAATTGATAGATACCTTTTACATCAGTGTTGATGATGACACCAAGAAGTTCATGGATGCATTGTTGGGAGGAAATTTCATGTTTTAAAACTTCAACAATGACTAGGAGGTTTTTGGGAGAGGTTCTAAAAATCAGTCCAATTCCAAAAGGGGACATGGAAGTGTTCTCAAAGTGGGTAAAGTTGAAGATAGTTTAGATCTAAATTCATAATGGAGTCCTTGAAGTTGTTGGTTTTGAAGCGGGGGGAGGGGGGTTAGAATCTTCTTTCCATGCCTACAAAAGAAGGGGACAACCACAACCTATGAAGAACCACATCAAGTTAGAAAATCTCTTTTGTCAGGCATGTAAAGGCAGTGATCATTCCACTCTAAGTTTCCAACCTATCCACAATGTCATGGTGAACAACGCCCAAGCACAAGATGAATAATGGAAATGGAAGATCTAAATTATCCATAGTATTCCTGGCCAAGGCTACTATAATCCCAACCGAAATAGAAACCACCTAAGCTTTGATTGAGCATAAAGGAGTAGATATCCTCTCATATTTGGCCTCCCACTCCTAGCCACAACCCAGACTCTGATCAACATAGAAGTAGACACCATTCTTCTGAGGTTAGGGAGAAAGACACTTGAGGGGCCTAGCATTCATGAGGACACTTTTTTACTTGACTGCATCTACAAAGTATCCCAGCTTACACAAGAAAGTGAAGAACTAAAAAGACCCTTTGCAAACATCCCTCACCATCCCTGATGGTTCAAATTTTGATGCCACAAAAGTTGATCAATGTCAGTTTCACTTGGACACCTATGAAAAGGAACCAAATGCTGAATTTGAAGATCTAAAAATGATTTCAGCAGTTGAAGAAGAGGTAAAATCACGCAAAGCATTGAAGATGATAACCCTAACTTAGGGGATGAAGTATGTGTTCCTTGACGAGAAAGAAGTTTGTTCCATGATTATAAATTTGAATCTTACTTAGGAGCAAGAGGACAAATTGATGACTGAGCTAAATAAAAGGAAGGCAAATTTGGGATACAATATGTCTGATCTGATAGATATCAACTAGGCTATTTGTATGCATAAGATCCTAGTGGTGGAGAATTATAAGCCATCAAGAGACCCTAATGCAAAATTAATCAAAATATGAAATAGGTGGTCGATATATAGTAATAAAATAACTCGAAATTGGGATAATCTATTTCATTTTAGATTCTCCTTGGGTAAGCCCGGTGCAAGTTGCCCCAAAGAAGGGTGGCACCATAGTTATGAAGAATGACGAGAATGAGCTCATTACCATCCACACAGTCATGGGTTCGAGGATGTGCATTTTCTATATTAAGTTGAACAAGGATACACAAAAAGGTCACTCACCCCCTTCCTTGATTAAGTTCTAGATCATATAGCACATCGGGATTTTTTGCTATTTAGTGATTACTCCAACTTATATCAGATTCCAATCCACCATGACAACCGGGATAAGACCACTTTCATCTATACTTTTGGCACTTATGCCTTCAGGACGATGCTCTTTGGGTAGTGCAATGAACCCACTACCTTCCAACATTGTATGCAAACCATTTTTACATGATTGATAGAAACTATTTTGGAGGTATTTATGGACGAATTTTTTGTGTATCATGACTACTTTGACTCTTGTTTGCATCAACTTTCTCTTGTGTTAGTAAAGTGTGAAGAAGCACATCTGATGGAATTGGGAGAAGTGCCACTTCATGGTTAAGGAGAGAATTGTTCTCGTCCACAAAGTGAGTAAGAGGGGAATAGAGGTAGATAAGGTGAAGATTCAAGTTATTACCAAGGTCTCACCATCATCTATAGTGAATTTTTTTTAATAATTCTTGGGTCATTCAAGTTTTTACCATAGGTTTATAAAATATTTCTTGAAGATTGTAAAACCAATGAAAAACCTTTTTTTCAAGGACGCCTACCTTATCTTTTGATGTTTCATGAATGGAAAGTTTCACAAATCTCAAGGCTTATCTTATTACCACACCATCATCAAGGAACCAGATTGATCTCAACCTTTTGAGATCATGTGTGATGCTAGTGATTATGTAGTAGGAGCAATCCTGGGACAACATATTGACAAAAGGCACCATGTCATATATTATGCATCAAAGACATTGAATGAAGCATAGAGAAGCTATGCCACAATCGAAAAATGAGGTTCTTGCTATTGTGTAAGCTTTTGACAAATTAAGATCATATTTTACTGGCTCAAAGGTGATCATCTACACCAATGAGACTACCGTTTTATATTTTGATGATGAAGAAGGATGCCATGCCCAGGTTAATTCATTGGGTTCTATTGTTGTAAGAGTTTGATCCAAAAATTCATTATAAGAAAGGGAGAAAATTGTGGTGGTTTATCACCTCAGCCGCATTCATCCATGTGATGATGATAGAAAGAGAATTGATGATTCTCTTGCCCATGATCAGCCGATGAAGATATCTTCCTACATTGCTTGGTTCAGATTTTGTGAACTATATAGCTGATTTAGTACTACACCCAAATACATGGGTCATTCCAAGAAGAATATCTTGCACAACATCAAGAACCACTATTGGGATGAGTCATATCTCTTTTGACTTGGAGCTGATGGCTTGTACCAAAGGTGTGTCATGGAGGAAGAAGCAAACTCTATTATTTAGCAATTCCACTTGGCCCCAACATGTGTCCACAAGTGCAAATGAAAATATATTGAAGCTCCTTCAATATGGATTCTACTGGCCTGCAATCTTCAAGTATGCATATGAATATATTCTCTCTTGTGACCAATGTTAAAGATCTAGAAAACTATAAAAAAGGAATGAACTACCCTTGATAGCTTGGTAGGTGATGTGCATGATATTGCACTAGAAAATTCACTAGGGGTGAAATCCATAGAGTTTATCTTAACCAACATACAATAATCACCACCCACAAGCAGGCAGATCTTAATATAGTATAGCTCAAGATCCAACAAAATGGACAACTTGTTTAAGAAGAAAATATGATCAATGTAACCAAATGAGAACTAGAATTTATCACAAGATTGATGGTTGTTGATTATGCTATTTTCAAATAATAAATATTGGATTGATGTCTATATTTATCGATGGATGGGAACACTAATATGGAATGGGTTTCACCACCTCTACCTATCATTCTCTCTCTCACTACATAATATCAATCATGAAAATATATATGTTGAGGCCAAGAAATTCTCCCTTTTGGCATAAGGATTAAAACCCAGACATATATCACTCTAAGATCATTGGCGTGTTGCCAAGGTTCATGCATCTATCACCTCAGAAAACACCTATCCAAAATTCTCATCAAGGGTTTCACATGATTCAAATGATATCCTAGATCTTAGGTTCAAAGGTCTCTGCACCCAAGATCTAATTTACATATAAAGTTGACGATCATGCAAGAATATAAGCATAAAAGCAATTGATTCAAAACATGTACTGATCCATACAATAGTAGATGTAGCAAAGATAACAAAATCACATAGAGTCTACTCCCCACACCCTAGCTAGAGGACTACTCACTCATGGCAGAAAACAAAAGTACAACAGAAGATAGAAGAGAAGAAGTCATCATCATAGAAGAAGAATGGATTGCATCCAATGTGTAGGACTAGTTCTTCAAACTTTAGAGAAAAGACATCAAACAACACTACAAACAACTCATGAATGTTCTTTGGAGGTTAACTACTAGGCGTCGATCTCTCTTTCCTTGTATTGACATCTTTCTTGATAGATATCAAGTATTTGGTGTCTTCTACATTCATCGAGATAGGAAAGGAGATTGCATCTACTACTTATTATTTTGAGATGGTCGCACCATGCTTGTACTACCCAATCAAGCTTATTTCACAATAGCCAAATTTATCTATGACCTCTTAATCTGAATGCACACATACAACATTACATGAGGGAGAACCCACCCATGGAAGATGAGATTCTCGAGCCTAAATCTTGGTGATACATTGCTTCCATGTAAGCATACGATAATGAATCTAACACTTTGCCACTACCTTTGAGATGTCAAACAAAGCAGCGTGTGCCAAGACATGGTCATCTGGGCCCTTTGACTTCTTTGATCTACATCAACAAGTAGACTACATCAACACTACTCATACCATCATGGAGCGGAAGAAGAAGTGATATGGCCACCAGCTCAACCATATACACTTGATGCAGTAGGTTCATGAGTAGTGGCATGTAGGAGGGATGATTACATGTAGATTCATACATATTATAAGGATTATGGTGTCGGCCATGCCTATCCTTCCCCTACCTCCTGGTGTTAGGACTAAGCCTTCACCAGACAAGGACCCACCATGGTCAACCATGCACCGTGACCAATCCCATTGACCATCCTCATAATCTTTATAAGCTCAACCCAACCAGCCCCCACCTCCACCTCAGCAATAGACACCACCACCAGGATAGCACGACAATTGGTGGCCATTCCAGTAGCTTTCTTCCCCTCCATTTTGGACTTATATTTTTCTCCAGATAAGAAATTTCTAAGTTTGTGTTGGAGGGTGGGTGGTATGATTCTACTCCACCCACTGTTCTTCATCTTTTATTTCTTTCATTTTAGGTTTAACATATGCATAGTGATTTTTCTAGTTATTTTCAAAATTTCTTGTGTGTTAATGTAATTGGTCATTGCCTAGTTAGCCTAGATTCAATTTGATGTTATCTTATTTTGTTATGCATCAATTTTCTATTGGTATGTATGCCCTGAGAGACAATCATGGGATGATTGGTGGGATACATTAAGATTGATTTGATAAACATTAAAGGCAAGATTTCGATTCTTTCTGGTTCAGTCATATGAGATAATGATAGAACAGATTGAAAGTCTAGAGAATGACAGTACTCAATGATGTATGCTTTCATGTTGAGGACATGAATGATGAGATCATATAGATGCTAAGAGTTTGTACATTCTTATTATGTCCCTATTCGAATGTCATTGTGGAAGGTAGATAAACAACAATGACACACAAAACTAGATTGTGGTGTTGGTTGATGACATAATCTCATTAGTCATGATATGGAGATATCAAACCAAACACATAGGTACTTGTTAGAGAACAAGTGTACCGAACAGACCCACCGTGAGTTTGACACATGGAACCATGACATGGTAGTCACAGTGAATTCTCACAATGATGGTCGTGAGTGTGATTCTTTGACCTGAAATCATTACGCTCAACACATGCCATTGGGTACACTTTGACATCATCAAATGCAATCCTAAAACATGGGTTGTTATAAAGGTGATGATTGGGTGTCTTTGACACATGGAGCTTTTGAGGGGTGAGTGATAGATATGGGATTTGTCCCTCCTGAAGGAGTTTGATATCCGTGGCCACATGATGGGTAGGATTGAGATAGGCATGCACACACATGTGTGAATCATTATGTGATATTGATGTCATACATATCTCCTCCAATCCACTCTAAGATCAAGAAAGTGAATGAATGTTGAAAGGATGATTGTTCCATGCCTTGAGTTCATTCGGGATATCAGTGACAAAGAAAGTATACATTTGCTGTAACACCATTCACAGATTGTATGATTGAAAGTTGTTCTCCAACTTTCCTTTTCACTTGGGTATCACTGATGTGCAACTAGGCACCGCTCTTTACTTGTGAAGTCATACGTGTTATGGACTTTCACTGCCAACGTGAAATGGGCATGTAGGGTCACACACATAGGATTTAATCTGGAAGAGGAGTTTATCCACAAACAATGTTTAGATTGATTGCTAAAAGAGTTTAGTAGTTCAATTAAACATTCAATTAATTGATAGCTCAAAATAATAATGTTCAAGGTGTTAGACCAGATGATTAAGAATATCAGATTGATTGGAACTGCAATTGACTGATTTTCACAGTCTACTGCAAGATTGATTGGAACTACAATTTACTGATTTGCACAGTTTACTGCCCCAACTGATCGTCTCACAGGGTTGAACCGATCGGCTCAGGTTGATGAACTGATCAGCTCAAGTGGTTAGTCGATCAACTCATGTGTCAATGAAATGATCAGCTCAATTGTTAAAGCGGTCGATTCGTGTGACCAACCAAGATCATTTGGAAAGTCAGAAGACTCTTTTTGCAAATACTTATTTGTTTCATTTGTACAAATTTGATTTGGACAAGGACTAATATTTGATTAGTTGGAAACAAACATGAAAGTCAATTCAAGTTGGACCAGGACCACGAACTGATCGGCTCATGCTTGAACTGATTGGCTCAGGTGTCCCAACCGATTGGTTCAGGTGTGAACCAATCGGCTCAGGTCCCCAATCGATCGATTCATGCTTAAAATGATTAGTTCAGCTGGCACAGTTGGTTGTTTTGTGGAAAATCTTGAATCCTTATATTCCTGCTTTAATCCTGCATTGCCCGGGGTAGAGAACCTTGTCCCATGACCCTCCTATATATAGGGGTATTGGGGGCTTCTCAGGAAAATAACTCAGAACACCAGTTGCTCTACAAAGTTGTCGTTCTCTTTAGTTTTGGTAACCGAGAGAGCCCGAGCAAGTGCTACCCGATAAGGGAGGCACAACAAGGGAAAGACAACTGTAGAAAGGCAACTGGTTGCAGGAGAGTGTGTTAGTGACTAGTACGCTAATAGGAGGGTGAGACTCCTTTCGATTCCTTGTGAGACAAGGAGATTGAAGTTCCAGGTGGTCCGTGTGGACTACTTTAGAGGCAGGAGACTTCTTTCGCTCGAAGGACAGCTGTCAATCTCGACAGTCCCAGTGAGACCAGGAGTTGCATAGACATCGTCTAAGACCGGAGGTGAATACTGTGCATGCCGCGAGGTAACGTCGCCGAGCAAGCCTTGGGACAAGGTATGTCTCTACGAACCATCCTTCCTACTGTATAGACATTGACACGATTCCTTTATTCTAGGTTTGGGAGAAGAATTTTTTTTTCCGCTGCCTTTCTCTGCCTCCCTTAAAACCCAATAGTGGTATCAGAGCCACGTCAACTGCTCTATTCTTTAGGATCATCGATGTGATTGATTTTGGTTTGTCGCCTTTATTTATTGCATACGATGCAAATAAAATTGGCCTTTTGCATGTCCAATCCTAAATCCACAAATCCCAATATACATATATGATATGTAATATGAATGCACTCGATACGCGTCGCCCTTAAATGAGTTTTGTGGTGGATGTATAGTGTGGTTATGGCCAATAAACCATATGTATGTGTGCTTGGTTGTATGTGGTTGCTTGCATCTCGGTCTACACAATGATTCCCTACCTCCTTTTCTTAATGTAACTCGAGATAACTCGAGATTTCTTTCCTACCTTTGCTCCCCCCAAATGTAACTCAGGGTTTCCCTTTTAAATGTAAATATGATAGATCTTTTTATATTTCCTGTTATGTTAAAGAATGGAGGACAATTTGATGACGAATGAGACGACCAGTTCAAGGCATGAACCGATCGGTTGGCGATCTAGACGATTGGCTCGAGGAGCGAGACGAGCAGGTGGTGACCTGAGGAGATGCACGACGACCAGGCGAACCGATCGGTTGGAGCAGCCAATCGATCGGTTGGTGGCACCCAGACGACAGAACAGGGCAAGCAGGTCATTCATGTGATGAGTTGATCAACTCGGATGACTATAGCACTTCATCATGGACAGGTTGCATGTGATGTAGAGATAGATGACTGTGATTCCTCTTGGCTCGAGGAATCACATTATGATGGCCATAATCATCACTTTTATCATTTCACATGTTTTCTGTGGGATATAACATGTATATAATATGTACTATATATTGTGGTGATTGAATATGTATATGTACATATAAAACCAAATCCCTCGTTAAATATTAAAGTTTTAGATGCCTTCCAAATGCGGCACGCATGAAAAGCTTGATCGTCCAAGTGAGGGAATGCCCTAGCGTGGTGCATCGTCTATCTCTTGGAAGTGTGAAGGATGGATATGTGGGTCTGCCCTAGCAGGGTGCATATCTATCGTGTTGGCTATGGGTCGGACTTAACAAGGTGACCTAGATAGGATCTAGCACCTTGAGGCATGGAGGTGATCATGGGAAGGAGTTGCACATGACGTCTTTCAAGAGTTTCATATGATGCAATTGGAAAAAGTTGCCTACCTAGAAGATCTAAGTTGTGGGTGACAACCCTAGCTGGTCCATGACTCAATGGATTTCAGGATCTTGACCCACTAGAAGATTGTACACTGCAATCTTCCAAATTGATGGTGAGGGCTATCAATTTGAACAAAAATAGTGGGAGCGATATTTAATTAAAGTCCTAATTATATCATCAACCTTTCAAATCAATCAAATAAGTTAAAATTGAGTTTTGGACTAAATTGCATGTATTTTCTTTTGTAGTACAAATGACAACAAACAACAATCACTTTTTGTTGCGATCGGTCCTTGAAAAGCACAAGCTGAATGGGACTAATTTCCACGACTGGTTTAGGACATTGAGAATTGTTCTCACTCAAGAGAGAAAGCTCTATGTCCTGGATACTGCAGCTCCAGAGGAACCTACTCCTACCGCACCAAAGGCAGAAAGGGATGCTTATAAGAAGCATTCTGAAGATGCCACTGATGCAAAGTGCTTGATGTTGTTCTCAATGAACCACGAGTTGCATAGACAACATGAGAATATGGGTGTCATTGAGATGATTCAGCATCTCAAGAACATGTATGAAGATCAAGCACAACAAGAGAGATATGATGTCTCCAGGGCATTGTTCAAGTGTGTTATGACAGAAGGAGATCCAGTTGGTCCTCACACGCTCAATATGATTGGGTATGTGGAGAACCTGATGAGACTGGGATTTCCCCTAAGCCAAGAGTTGGCTACTAACGTGATACTACAATTGTTATCAGAATCCTATAGTCAGTTTGTGATGAACTACAATATGAAAAACTTTGACAAGCCGTTGACAGAGTTGTTGGGCATGTTGAGGACAATCAAGGCACAGATGAAGAAGGACAAGCCTAAGTCAGTGATGATGATCAGCAACAAGAAAGGCAAGTCCAAACACAAGGGCAAGGGCAAGGCTAAGAAAGGTTCTGATGCTAGCCAACAACCCAAGTTGTCTTCAATTCTCAAGGCCAAGGGAGGCGTGACCAAGAGAGGAAATTTCCACCATTGTCAAAAGCCAGGACATTGGAAAAGGAGTTGTCCTCTCTATCTGGAAGAACTAAAGAAGAAGGAGGCGACAGACGTCTCCACCTGAAGGTGTCATGAAATAAACTTATAACACTTTTGAGGTATATGATACCAAGATATAAAGTGTTAAGCACCCAATAAATGGGGCAAATGTTGCCGCCATAGATAGGAGTACTTTAGTTTATTTTCAGACTTGAAGGCATGTAATAGAGTTATGAACTACTATTTCATACTTGCCAATGATAGAAACACCTTAATTTTTGCATATTGTATGACAATGATGGCAATTAATAAAGTTGATGTTTCAATCTTTGTGGCAATCACTACTACAGAACCTACCTTTAGTGTCGGTTATTTAAAGCCTTTAGTGTCGGTTTCTAAGCGACACCTATGTGGGCGACACTAAAAGTCCACCCATTAGGCGTCGGTTCCAAAACCGACGCCCAAACTCTTCGCGCGCCACCGGAAGCGCGCCATCAGGGGACAATAGGCGTCGGCTATTAGATAAGAAACCGACGCCCAAAACTTTCGCGCCACAGAAAGGGCGCCATCTTGGCCACTATCAGTGTCAGTTATTTACAAATAATCGACGCCATATATTAGGAAATAGACGTCGGCTATTTGTAAAAAACCGACACTAGAACATTATGTGTCAGTTTTTTACAAATAACTGACGCCCAAACCCGCGCCATCTTGGCCACGGCCGTGCTGTCCAGCAAGACCATGTTGTTAAGGAAATAGACGTCGGTTTATTGTAGGAAACCCGACACTATATCATTATGTGTCGGTTATTTACAAATAACCGACGCCTATTGTTTTTTTTTCTGTCAGTCTGCAGACCTGCTATGGCTAGTCGCAGGATGAGAAACATGTTCAGTTCAGTTATGAACTGCATGTTTTATGACATCCATTGATATCAGCCGACAACAGGCCGCAAAACTACAAAATTAACAATAAAAGAGTTCCATTCATTCACACATTTATAAACATTCACACATGCTAGCAATCTGTAGTTCCATTCATTCACATTCACACATGTAGAAACATTCATATAGCAACAAACACTTTCATTCATTTTCACTCAGACACATGTAGAAACATCCAGACATGTAGAAACATTCACACATATATTATAATTCAGAAATTCATTTACAAAGTATGATTGTTTAGTCATTATTCGCTATCAGGATCCCAATTATATTTTAAAGCCCCCACTAATTGTATGGCTGTTGCCCATTCTTCGATTACTTCATTTAATTCTCCCATCGTATAGGGAGCATTAACATTTGGTAAGTCCTTTCCTGTAATGGGGTCATCTTTAAACACCTGTAAAGAGAATGATGTATATATATAATTAATGAGCTATAAATAAGATTGATATATTTCGATCATATTATCTAATGAGACTATATAATACCTGAGCAATACATTCGATATCTAGTGCGGCATGTTTGATAATCATGTGCATATATCGCATGACATAGTATCCACATGCCCATCCGTTGTCTTGTGTAGCACACTATAAATTCAAACATACAAAATATTAACAAATACAACTAATTAAGCATTGTTCACATAAATAATATATACATATATTGCAGTCGGGAACTTACTTTCACGTTCCTCCAAATTATTGGCCGGTTCTTTTTCGTGGGGACCTTTCCTCCAGCCTTTTTGTACTCCTCAAAACCCCTACATGTTAATGTAACATAGAACATTGCAATTAAATAGTAATGTAATAACATATGTTAACGGATATGAAAAATGAAATATTTCTCACCAAAATATTGCCATTTTCATTATGTGTCCAAATCTTGTATTCAATTTACCCCTCTTAGGATCTAGATAATACACAGTGAACATCTCGGGGGAAATAACCAATAACTCCCAATGCCTACCCCTAGAGGAAAAAAAGTTAAAAATTAATAACTCAAAATCCACAATAAAATGTAATTTTCTTAAGTCCAAATTATAATAAGCAAAGTAAACTTACTCTACATTGAATGGAGCCATTATCACCGTCTTCTTTTTTACAGCAAAAATTGAAAAAGCCTCACTGCAGTATTGTTGAACTGATGTAGGGTCTTTAGCTACTAGACTAATCAAGGATGGAATCAAAAACCCTACATGTTTGAATCCAAAATCTGCACATATGTTGTCTAAGTAGCTGCAAAATATGTATTAATTACGCATGCATTAATAAATAAGAAACTAGATCACCAGATCATACACAAGGTATATGGATGTATAAAGAATATCTCACCTTATCCATAGCTCTATCACATATGTATTTAGCCAATCATATCGAAACAACTCCAAAATATCTTGTATAAATAGTTTTGTTTTGTATGACTGACCTGTAGAATCTGAATCAGAAGAAACAATTATAGGGGAGTTTATATCATGTTCCCCTAACCATACTGCCATACCCCTACAGTTAGGACCTAACGGGACAGGTAGGTCCTGTGGAACCCAACTAGGTAATGCAGGAGGTGGAGGTGGAGGCCTAGATGTTGTGGGTGTCTTCTTTTTAACCTATATATATATATAATTTTAGATCAACTTCCAGCATATACACACACTAACAATTGAACGTAATGTAAATTTACCGCACCTTTTCAGTAAAGAAGACATACGCTTTTTCCCACAATATCACTCCGCCTACTGCCTCACTAAGCGTTTCACAATCGGGGTGGGCATATGGCAGTGGAAGATCCATCCACTGGGGGAATATATGTATCGGGCTCACCCGAATCCAACCAGCTGGTACTGGAGACCCGTGACACGTTTCCCCTGGTAGGGATGGGTAAGCCGACGCCTCTGCCACGACATATTCTTTACTTTTTAGACGGCATGGCTTCAACCCCTACAAATTTTTGTGTAAAGAATGTTATATACATATATACATATCATCTTTTTCTTAAACGACTACAATTTCATATATACGTATCATCTTGAATTAAAAAACTAGTTACTATGTCATAAAAATACTTACAGTGTATGTGCTAGGTGGTGGTTCTACATGATTACTCCCAACCTCTGCAGTAGGAGTAGGAGTAGAGTCTGCAGTAGGTATTGTCTGGTAAGTGGCAGTCTGAGATGCCTGCCACTTTTTCATTGCTTCTTTGAGTTTTTCTTCGAGTTTCCTGTCAAATAGCTTATCCACCTATACATGGATAAAAGAAACGTCAAATTCTAATTTTTGAATTCTCTTTTACAGTAACATTATAAAGAAAGAATATGTTACCTCTTCTTGTGAAAGTCCCACTTTTGGGACATGTTTGCGCTGGGATGACCCAAAAAAAGATTTGATGCCCACACCAGCGCCTGCAGCCCTAACACGTCCAGGATGCTCTGGGTTACCCAGAGCAACTGTCAATTCATCCTTTGTTCCCTCAGGGATGAACTTTCCTTGTTTCCTCAGCTCGTGCAGCTCCCGCTAATCGCCAAAACAAAAATTTGTACTTAAGTAAACAACACAAATAATCAATATTCGAATGATTGCTGTAAGAGTTGTATTTTACCATTTTTGCAGCCGCCTCAGCAGTTGCGGCCTTAGGTATTTCTCCCTTCTTATTTTGCCTCCCAGCTATCCAGACATCATGGCGAGGCAGAGGTGTGCTACCTATGGTAGAGGACTCCTGAGTAGCAGCAGACTGAGCAGCAGTAGCCTCAGCCTGTAGTCTTTGGCGAACGCCTGCATACCCCTTTGGACCCATTGTGTGGTCATGCACATTCAGTGCACGCCTTGATCTTTGTGCCTCACTGAGGGCCTAGTTAGTATGCAAATTAATGATTTGGTTAGTAACACTAAATGTTAATCTTGAATAAGTGAATACAACATATATTAATTAATGAGATTGACGCATAATACCTTGAATTCATCAGTTTGTCTTGAAGCGAAAAACGCATCCCATTCTTCTTTGTCCAGGAAGTTCCACTGTTCAGTGGTTGTCTTCTTCCTCTTGTCGGCTTCTTTTATGTATTCTCTGGTGAGATTTGTCCTATAGTTCCTTAGGACTCTCCCACAGCGTTGCATCACACATTTACGATGCATCTTTTCATCCAATTCAAATATACTCTGCAAAATAGAATTGCTATTAACTAGTATCCAAAAATTTAGTAATCTACAAAATAGAATCGCAAAATAATAATAACTCACGCATAAATCCCTCCATATTAAATCTTTCTTCTCCTTAGAAACTTTATGCCAAGAATCTAAGCGAAAACCACAATGGCTACGAGTAACAAACCCAAGATATGAAATAAATGAATTGCGATTCACACCACATGCATTTCCTGCATTATCGAAATCCATAACAAGTTTGGGTCCATTGCCCTTTTGCGAAATTAACTTCTTCATCATAGTGATGCCCCTTCTCTTGTCAACTTTTTGGTGTTGTTGATCAAGTGCCTCAAGTGCTTCAGCTGGTACCTGTGCATCATCAACCTAAATTTTGACAAAATAATTCACATTTACAAGATATAACTATAAATGGACATATAGATATAAATATATGATATATTTTTAAAACTTACATTGTGAGGCGGCGCATTGATGTCCTCACCCTCACGGTAGTCATCAGCACGGTCATTAGGAGAATGGTCAGCCATCTGCAAATTCACATTCAAATTGTAAAGTTCACATTGTAAAGTAGTAATTTAAAGTGTAAAGCTCACATTGTAAAGTAATTCAAATTGTAAAGCTCACATTGTAAAGTAATTCAAATTGTAAAGTATCCATTCTATGATCAAAGAGAAAAACAAGTATATATTAGGACAAGATTAGGCCAACAAATACATGTGATGTCATTCTTATATATAATAAATGTGTACCACCTATCCCATTCTTGAACAACTAATCTCACTAGTAAGTGTATAATGTGTATTGGGTTTTCGAGAAAATTTCGGCAGCATTTCCCCGCTGTTCTCCAAGTACATATGTACTTAGAGAACAAACGGGGAAATGCTGCCGAAATTTTCTTGAAAACCCAATACACATTATACACTTACATCCTAAGTGAGATTAGGTGTTCAAGAACAGTCCCAAACCGGGGACTATCCAAGATTTACTCCTAATGAGTAAATCTTGGACAGGGTTCTAGGCTAATGAGTACATATCCACATTAAATCTCACATTGTAAAGTTCACATTCACATTGTAAAATGATTCAAATTGTAAAGTATCCATTCTATGATCAAAGAGAAAAACAAGTATATATTAGGACAAGATTAGGCCAACAAATACATGTGATGTCATTCTTATATATAATAAATGTGTACCACCTATCCCATTCTTGAACACCTAATCTCACTAGTAAGTGTATAATGTGTATTGGGTTTTCGAGAAAATTTCGGCAGCATTTCCCCGCTATTCTCCTAGTACATATGTACTTAGAGAACAAATGGGGAAATGCTACCGAAATTTTCTTGAAAACCCAATACACATTATACACTTACATCCTAAGTGAGATTAGGTGTTCAAGAACAATCCCAAACCAGGGACTATCCAAGATTTACTCCTAATGAGTAAATCTTGGACGGGGTTCTAGGATAATGAGTACATATCCACATTAAAGCTCACATAGTAAAGTTCACATTCACATTGTAAAGTAATTCAAATTGTAAAGTATACATTCTATGATCAAAGAGAAAAATTAAGCTCACATTATAAATTAAGCTCACATTGTAAAGTTCACATATTCAGAAAAAATAAAAACGTATAAAACAAAACATATATACCTCTAATATTATGATTTTTTTATCAATTAACAATCCTTCATTGTGATCTTCGCGCACATACAAGTCATCATTAGCTTCAATATTTGTTGGTGTTGGCAACCCAACTGAGAATGGACTGGAGTCATCATACTTATCATAGTACTGTTCTTCATCTATAGGATCTTCAACGAACTGTCTTTTACCATGAAGAACAACCGACCATTTATCATTTGCATGATCATCGATATAAAATACTTGTTTCGCCTGTGATGCCAATATAAATGGTTCAACCTTCTCACCAATCTTTTCAAAGTTCACTAAAGTGAAACCCAATTCATCCACTATAACTCCTTTGGTGCTATCAACCCAATTACATTTGAAGAGCGGAATTCTGAAATCTATGTAGTCAAATTCCCATATGTCTTCAATGACACCGTAATATGACATTTTAGCTTCACGTGGACTCTTATCCTTTGCACTTGCAAAAAACATAGTCGATGCTTGAAGGGTGACCCCACTATTTTGGACGACACTCTTATCATCTTGGCGCTTTGTGTAATATGTGAATCCATTAATGTCATACCCTTCATAAGACATAACAGTCAACTTTGGTTTAAAGGCGAGGCATTTGATAGTTTCAGTAATATCATCTGGTGTTTGAGATAGTTGATGTAAGACTTTATCTTCAAACCACTTAATAAAAGTCTTGTTATGCTCTCTAGCAAGCCACATTGTATTCGCTCGAGGATATTGTCTTTTGATGAAATTGGTATGTTCCTCGATATAAACGTTCACTTCGTCCATGTGGTGTAAAATATACAAATGACCTTGTTCCAACTGCTCACGCCTGATTACTTTCACACGTGAACCCAAAATTCCTTTGCCAAATAGCTCGTCAATATTCTTGTCATTATCAGGAGTGTCATTACCACTGAGAAAGTCATTGCAGAAATCCATAACCTCTCTTGCCACATAACCTTCAATTATACTCCCTTCAGGCTGATAGTGGTTTTGAACATCACCTTTGAAAACGCTCATGTATCGTTCAAAGGGATACATCCAATGCAAGAAAACCGGTCCCAAGATTTTCACTTCCCTAGTCAAGTGGACAACAAGATGTACCATGATATCAAAGAACGAAGGAGGAAAATACATCTCAAGCTGACATAGGGTAACAACCACTTCTCTTTGTAAATTATCGAGAGTCTCAGGGTCAATAACTTTGCTACAGAGACTGTTGAAAAAGAAACAAAGTCTGGTGATTGCAAACCTTACATGCTTCGGCAATATAGATAGAATTGCCACGGGCAATATTTGTTGCATTAGAGTGTGACAATCATGAGATTTAAGACCTATCAACTTCAAATCTTTCATTGATACCAAACTACGGATGTTGGATGAGTAACTATGTGGCACCTTAACATTTACCAAGCATTCACAAAAAGCTTTCTTCTCCTTTCTAGACAACGTGTAACAAGCGGGAGGTAAGTATGTTCTTTTATTACCCATTTCACGTAATTCTGTTAATTCTGACCTTATTCCCATTTCCCGTAGGTCCAGTCTGGATTTTATCCCATCTTTAGTCTTACCTGGTATATTTAACAGAGTACTAATGATGCTATCACAGACATTTTTCTCAACGTGCATTACATCGATACAATGTCTGACTGTCAAAGAACTCCAATAAGGAAGATCCCAAAATATTGACTTCTTCTTGAATGAAGAATTGTCACTCCGTGTAGTACATTGTGATCTCTTACCAAATTCATTGACAATGTCTTTTACTCTTTCATAAACAACCTCCCCTGGTATAGGTTTAGGTGCACTCCGTTCCTCATTCAATCCATTGAATGCTTTGCGCTTCCTACGATACGGATGGAATTTTAGAAGAAACCTTCGATGACCGAGATATACATTCTTACCGCCATGTTTTAGTCTTGTTGAATCAGTGTTCTCTTCACATATAGGACACGCTTTAGCTCCTTTGACACTATATCCAGACAAATTCCCATATGCTGGAAAGTCATTAATAGTGCAAAACAACATAGCATGCAAACGAAATGTCTCTCTTTGTGAAGCATCATAGGTCATCACACCTTCACCCCAGAGTTTCTTTAAGTCATCAATCATAGGTTCAAGATAAACATCGATGTCATTTCCAGGTTGTTTAGGGCCCGATATCAACAACGACAGCATTACATACTTATTTTTCATACACAGCCAGGGAGGAAGATTGTATATAACAAGCATGACTGGCCAAGTGCTATGTTGGCTGCTCAATGTCCCGTACGGATTCATCCTGTCTGTACAAAGCCCAAGTCTTAGATTCCTGACTTCTTCACCAAATTCAGGGTACAATAGATCAATCCTCTTCCACTGTGGGGAATCAGACGCATGTCGTAGGATCCCATCATTATTTTTCTTAACATCTGCATGCCACCTCAAATTCTTTGCATCTATCGGATTGGCAAACAAGCGTTGAAACCGTGATATTATAGGTAGATACCACATTACCTTGACAGGAGAACCCGTTTTGAACTGCCCTGAAGTCGTCAATTTATACCGTGACGCACCACATTTTGGACAATCTTTCAAATCTGCATAGTCCTTTTGAAATAATACACAATCATTCGGGCATGTGTGTATCTTCTTGGCATCCATTCCCATTGGGCACAACAATTTCTTTACCTGGTATGTTGAGATTGGAAGCTCGTTTCCTTCAGGAAGCATTTCTTTCAACAAAGACAGCAATGACGTGAAGCTTTTGTCGCTCCATCTATTGTTAGCTTTCAACTTATACAATCTCAACACATCGCTAAGCTTCATAAACTTAGTACAACCTGTGTATAATGGCATCTCAGCATCATGCACAATGTTTCTAAAAATGGGAGGTGGATCGGTGTGCTCTACCCCCACAACTATCCAGCATCGCATCAACGATGTCTACTGGAAATGGTTCATTCACATCTACGTCATCGTAGGCAATTTTTTCTTCCACACAAGCACTGCTATCGACATCCACTGGTTTCGGGTTTGAAATCTCTCCATGCCAGTGCCATTCTGTATAGCCTTGTATAATCCCGTTGCACATGACATGAGTTTTGATTTCGTCACCAGTGTTGACTTTCAAGTGGTTACCGCAATGCCTACATGGACAGTAGAACCTATCTCCAGGTTGTTTCCTATGTTCCTCGGCAAATCTAATAAACTGGTCAAGACCAGAAATAAACTCTGGGGTGCAGCGATTGCGAATGGACATCCATGATCTATCCATTCTATGATCAAAGAGAAAGCAAGTATATATTAGGACAAGATTAGGGTCTAGGGTTAACAAATACATGTGATGTCATTCTTATATATAATAAATGTGTACCACCTATCCCATTCTTGAATACCTAATCTCACTAGTAAGTGTATAATGTGTATTGGGTTTTCAAGAAAATTTCGGCAACATTTCCATGCTGTTCTCCAAGTACATATGTACTTAGAGAACAAACTGGGAAATGCTGCAGAAATTTTCTTGAAAACCCAATACACATTATATACACTTACATCCTAAGTGAGATTAGGTGTTCAAGAACAGTCCCAAACCGGGGACTATCCAAGATTTACTCCTAATGAGTAAATCTTGGATGGGTTTCTAGGCCAACAAATAATGTGTTGTCATTCTTATACCTAAAATCCTAGTTCTTCAAGTTAGGGTGATTATTGATGTCTTTAAAAGCATGATTGGCAATTTAGGGAAAAGTTCATCATTTACATTCCAAGCATGTCACATGTGTGCATTACAGTTCATCATTAAGTAAAAGAAGGGTGATTAGGATTGTCACCAAGAATATAGCTAAACTATTAAACAATGATTATAGCTAAA
The DNA here is from genome assembly GCA_963693085.1 of Alisma plantago-aquatica. Lineage (NCBI taxonomy): Eukaryota > Viridiplantae > Streptophyta > Magnoliopsida > Alismatales > Alismataceae > Alisma > Alisma plantago-aquatica. The sequence continues at coordinate 1,422,539,165 of OY856409.1, forward strand.
CTATTAGACAATAGACTTGCCACACATAAAACACCCTATACAACTATAAAACAAAAAATTATTAAGTATATATGCATGATACAATAACTATTTTGCATCACATTACAACAGACTTATCATTGATACCTTACTAACTTATTGCTACATTTACATATCATCACTTGATCAAAAATTACAGCAGTACATTTAACCAAAGTATGCATTCTAAAATCTATGTCATGATTAGTTACATAGAACATGTATATATTGTATAGACAATAGAGGATTCAGCTCAGTAGAAGCACAAAATTAGTACCTAAACCCTAAAATCACACCTTTTTAGCATTTATTCTATGTACATCAATATGTGTATGACCAGGCAGGCACCTTGAGAGAAGTAAATAAATTTTAAAAAAAACACCCAGCAATAGGGCAGGCAGCTTGAGAGAAGAGGAGCAGAGGAAGAAGAAGAAGGCAGGCTAGGGCGGGCACCTTGAGGAAAGAGGAGCAGCGGCCGGTCCTATCAGCTGCCAGCGGCGAGGAGAGGAGCGGCGGAGAGGGCGGTGAGGCGAGGAGAGGAGCGGACGGTCCTAGCTGCTACCGGCGACGGCGGAGAGGGCGGCCGGCGGGCGGGCGGCGACAGCTTCTCGCAGCGACGGCGACGACGGTGACGAAGGAGCGGCGGCGACGGGCAGGGAGGGGTGGCGGCGGCGGCAGGGAGCAGCAAGAAATCGCCGGAGGTTAGGAGGTTAGGGAAATCGATCGGGAATGAATGAAACAGGGAAAGGGGAAGAATCGGTCGCTGGTGAGCTATTAAGTTCACAATAGGTGTCGGTTATTTAAAAAAACCGACAACTAAACCTATAGTGTCGGTTATTTAGTTATGAACTGACACCTATACTAAGTGTCGGTTATTTAAGAAAACCGACAACTAAACCTATAGTGTCGGTTATTTAGTTGTGAACCGACGCCATATGTAAAATTTTGGAGCCAATTTTTTCGCTGGAATTTTGGGTTTGGCGGTTGAGTTTAGGTGTCGGTTGTTTATTAATTAACCGACACTTATTAAAAGCGGTACCCGTGTCTGGGCTCCCTAAGCAGATTGGATGTCGGTTTATGTTATCAACTGACACTGTAGACATTAGGTGTTGGTTTTTGTAAACAACTGACACCTTGAAAAGTGGCTTTATAAGACATTTCTGTAGTAGTGAATGCCTTGTTTATCTTGTGGTACTTGGTATGCATAAGATAAAATGATACCTAAAAGTTTGATAACTCAAACAATCAAATTCACAAAATCATGAGAAATTCATTTCTAGATTCCATATGATGGATAAGTCTAGACTCTTTTTGGTTAGAGAACCAGTAAGAGACATGGATCTCTTGGACATGATCAATCTTCACTAGTCATAGTGGGAGATTGATTATCCTATTAGGTATAATACATGTGATGTATTTACATACCTATTAGAGTTAATGCTAATACTTCAAGTGGTGTTTAGAAAAATACCAATATGAATATCTTGAAGTGTTCAAGAATATCATAGATGAAGTACAAATTTGGTAAAGTGTTAATTCTTGATGAGATCAATGAATGAAATACTTGAAACAAATGTTTGAGATCCTTATGAGTGATTATGATAGTGTATCATAGTAAACTCATGATTAAGGCATGGTGATGTATAAATCAACAAGGAGTCATACTCTAAGGAGTTAGAGGATGATTATCAAATAACTAATTTCTTCTTAAATAAAGAATACCCCACACTAATAAAGGACATTAAGAATCACAAGGAGTTTTGAGTTCTTATATCCTTGACAGATACACCTCGATTATCTATATGATGAGTTGATCATATGATGAGTCAACTATCTAGATGAATATGAGGAACCGAACTTTGAGTTATGGTTTATGACCATTACATCCTAAATGACTTACATGTTAACCATAAGGTATGACCTTGATGGTAGCACCCATTGGGATAGTATCCACAAGTGCAAATAAGTCTTAAGCGTTAAGACACATGGATGGCATTTTGATAAGGATGATGCTTGTTGATTGCAACTTAAATACTAAGAGATTTGGCATACATATACTAAAACTGCATTACTATGAGGAATAAAAACAAGGATGTGTACGTGACATAACCTATAAGGTTTATGAATCCATTAATGCAAATGAAGTCTATAAGTTACAATGGACTAATCAATGTGATTGATTGAGTACAAGCAACTCAGAACTGTGATCTTTACTTTGATGATATAGTCAAAGGGTTTGATTGATATGTCGAAGATAAAGAAGGGATCTGTGATTTAGTGGGAGTATATTCACATTCCACATGTTCATGTGAAATGGAAATGTTCTAGAATGGAAATCCAAAGTGGAAATTATCTTTAAGGAAGATAGAGACGTTTCCCATGGAAATAGGAATAGAGATCTATAGAGATAGTTCTCAAAAAACCTCTTGACTTGAAAAGAGAGAGCATACATTGGAAATCTATACTGAAGGGTTCAGTGTGCATAGATTCAGTGGGAGAAAACTTGTCCATGGGGTTAGTATCCCAAGGCCAAGTGACCAATTCTTATGAAGAATGGGAACACTAAGAATAGATATGGATCTATCATGTATGTAATCATCCCATTATCTTGCATGTATGGACATAGCAAGAATAAAATGCATTCATCATCTTGTATGTAGGACATGACAATATGATGTGCTCATCCTGATAACTCATATGTGGGACATGACGAGTGGATGTCTATCTAGTTCCAGTAAGGGTTACTAGAATACCATAAGAACTTGATAAGTACTTGAAAAGTACTAGTTCTATGGAAATAAGGAAGGGATCACTGTAAAGAGTTACACTGATGCAAACTTCTGAAAAGGATAGAAAATTAATCACAAAATATATTTGAGATATATAAAAGTGAATGTTTGTTGATAAATGGAAATGATCCAATAAATCCATTTAAAAGGAAAAGCCGAGTATCTGTGTGTTAGAGAACATTAGTGGATACTATATGGATCTGGAAGTTCATGAGATGAACTTATAGAAATTTCGGTCATTGATGACAAATAAGGAGTACTTGGTCATGCAATGTGGTTAAAGGTTAGCAAAGGAATACTAGATCACATATTACAGCAACTCCATCTCATACGTGTCACGTATAGTGAAGAGATGAGAGAACATACAGTTAATACCGACTTTGGCAAAGTGTTGTCATAACTCACTGCGTAAGCACTAGAGCATAGTAACATGTGGGACATGTTTGAAGATCACTATGAATATGATTCAAGTGTGATTGGATCACAGTGCAAGTGGGAGTCTGTTGGTATGTATGCCCTGAGAGCCAATCATGGGATGATTGGTGGGATACATTAAGATTGATTTGATAAACATCAAAGGCAAGCTTTCGATTCTTTCTGGTTCAGTCATATGAGATAATGATATAACAGATTGAAAGTCTAGAGAATGACAACACTCAATGACGTATGATTTCAGGTTGAGGACCTGAACGATGAGATCATATGGATGCTAAGAATGTGTAAATTCTTATTATGTCCCTAGTCGGATGTCATTGTGGAAGGTAGATAGACAACAATGACACACAAGACTAGATTATGGTATTGGTTGATGACAGAATCTCATTAGTCATGATATAGAGATATCAAACCAAACACATATGTACTTGTTAGAGAACAAGTTTACCAGATATACCCACTGTGAGTTTGACACATGGAACCATGACATGGTAGTCACAGTCAGTTCTCACAGTGATGGTGGTGAGTGTGATTCTTTGACCTAAAATCACTACACTCAACACATGTCATTGGGTACACTTTGACATCATCAAACACAGTCCTAAAACATGGGTTGTTATAAAGGTGATGATTGGGTGGCTTTGACACATGGGGCTTTTGAGGGGTGAGTGATAGATATGGGATTTGTCCCTCCTAAGGGAGTTTGATACCTGTGGCCACTTAATGAGTAGGATTGAGATAGGCGTGCGCACACATGTGTAAATCATTATGTGATATTGATGTCATACATATCTCCTCCAATCTACTCTGAGATCAAGAAAGTGAATGAACGTTGAAAGGATGATTGTTCCATGCCTTGAGTTCATTTGGGATATCAGTGACAAAGGAATTATACATTTGTTGTAACACCATTCATAGATTGTAGCATTGAAAGTTATTCTCCAACTTTCCTTTTCACTTGGGTAGCACTGATGTGCGACTAGGCACTGCTCTTTGCTTGTGAAGTCATAAGTGTTATGGACTTTCACTGCCAACGTGAAATGGGCATGTAGGGTCACACACATAGGATTTAATCTGGAAGAGGAGTTTATCCACAAACAATGTTTAGATTGATTGCTAAAGGAGTTTAATAGTTCAATTAAACACTCAATTAATTGATAGCTCAAATTCATAGTGTTCAAGGTGTTGAACCAGATGATTAAGAGTATCAGATTGATTGGAACTGAAATTGACTGATTTGTATAGTCTACTTCCCCAACCGATCGGCTCACAGGGTTGAACCGATTGGCTCAGGTTGATGAACCGATCGGCTCAACTGGTGAGTCGATCGTCTCATGTGTCAATGAAATGATCGGCTCAATTGTTGAAGCAGTCGATTCATGTGACCAACCGAGATCGTTTGGAAAGTCAGAAGACTCTTTTTGCAAATACTTATTTGTTTCACTTGTACAAATTTAATTTGGACAAGGAATAATATTTGATTAGTTGGAAACAAGCATGAAAGTCAATTCGAGTTGGACCAGGACCACGAACCAATCGACTCATGCTTCAACCGATCGGCTTAGGTGTCCCAACCGATCGGTTCAGGTGTGAACCGATCGATTCAGGTGTGAACCGATCGGCTTAGGTCCCCAACTGATCGGTTCATGCTTGAAACGATCAGTTCAACTAGCGCAATTGGTTGTTTTGTGAAAAATCTTGAATCCTTCTACTCCTGCTTTAATCTTGCATTGCCTGAGGTAGAGAACCTTGTCCCATGACCCTCCTATATATATAGGGGTATTGGGGCCTTCTCAGGAAAAACAACTCAAAACACCAGTTGCTCTACAAAGTTGTCGTTCTCTCTTGTTGTGGTAACCGAGAGAGCCCGAGCAAGTGCTACCTGATAAGGGAGGCACAACAAGGGAAAGAAAACTATAGAAAGGCAACTGGTTATAGGAGAGTGTGTCGGTGACTAGTACGCCAACAGGAGGGTGCGACTCCTTCCAATTCCGTGTGGGACAAGGAGATTGGAGTTCTAGGTGGTCTGTGTGGACTACTTTAGAGGCGGGAGACTTCTACTGCTTGGAGGACAGTTGTCAATCCCGACAGTCCCGGTGAGACCTAGAGATGCACAAATATTGTCCAAGACCGGAGGTGAAGACCACGCAAGCCGTGAGGTAACGTCGCTGAGCAAGCCTCGGGACAAGGTATGTCTCTACAAACCATCATTCCTACTGTATAGACGTTGACGCGATTCCTTTATTCTGGGTTTGGGAGAAGAATTTTTTTTTCCGCTGCCTTTCTCTGCCTCCCTTAAAACCCAACAAATGTGCCCGACTGAATGAAGTGAATTTTTTAGTGTTGAATAATCAAATGCCAATGCTAGAACCCATTTTGTCACCAATGATCCCAAATAGCATTAATCCTTATAAAATATGGCAAGTTATATGAGATTGAAAGGAACTAAATGTAGCACATCTCTTAATGATTAGCATATTTCTTATGGAAATTACATTACCCTACGGGTCATATGATATAGTTGACCTAAAGTTAAGATTGTTTCAATGTTGTGAATTCTAAAATATGATATGCATAATTTAGCCCTCTTCTACATTTCTTCCATCATCTTCTTACGTCAAAATTATCCAAAAATAATAAAAAGGCCAAAAAAATGTGCCAAACTCCAAGTTCGGGGTGGCACACCCATCTCCTCTACTCTGCTTCTTCCATGCACATCACATGTAATAGGGAATACCACTAAATGAAAGATGTCAATGTGCACACCAAAAAGAAAAAAAATGCAATCAATGAAATTGCAACAATAAAAGCAACCTTGAGTTGAATAGAGGAGAGATTCACAACTCTTCCTTCCATACCCACATTGTAATGACCCCCACTTTTAAGTGTCTCCCGATTTAAAGAGTTCAAAGTCATTACCTAAATTTCTCTAGGATCCAGATTTAGAAAATAATAAATAATAATTAAAAATTTCCATTAATTGAATAAAGATTTAATTACAAGATGTATATGGAGGATCCTCTAAGGATGTTAGATGAAGTTTTATAAGAGAACTAACACATATGAGAAGAAATACTATGAGTATATAGCTAATCCTACTTGTGACTTAGTTTTAACATCTTCAATTAAATCCACCTGAATTTCTGGGTCTTCATATCTTTATATTATGGAAGCTACCTATAGTGTCGACAAACATATATTTGGATTAGTAATCACTATAATGTGTATATGGTGCAACCAAAATATGTGCAAGTATAATATGAACATATAACACTAGTGGTAAAATTATTTTCACAAATAAACTTGTGTTTTCATTACATATTCTAACCCATTCTTGGTATGTTGACTCAGTGTAATCTTTGTCCATACTTAGACTTATGTGTATTACTCCTTGATACAGGTAACCCAGGCTTTAGAATATTCTAGTTTTATTATGTGATACTCAAATTGTCATTGTAGTGAATAGAAAGTAAATAAAATCCAACAATTTATTTCATCGAATCTGTATTTTAGAAATCATTCAAAAAACCATTGGTAGTTGATAATGTAGGTACTCATAAATAACCACATAACTTAGTGTACAACAACTCAGTTATATCCATGCAAGGTATATTCAATCAATCCACAATCAATCAACATTTTATGCATGTATTTATAACCCTAAAGTTTCACCATATGTTTATAGTATACAAACAAGGTTGAATCTAGGGTATGGGTTTCCTTGGTTATGGGTCAACATTAGGGTCAGGTCTCAAAACACTAATTACCATGTTCATGGAAATAATGGCTTATAAACCCTAATATACATCATCATCATTATCATTAACTTGTGATATCATTATATTCAACAATATCAATTTATATGCCAAAGTCAACATATTCAATATACTCAACATGTTAATATTCAAATTTAGGATTTTCATGTATTAATCACCCTACATTTATGAATTATCTATACCTTTGAAAATATGTTAGTTTTATGGCATGTAACCATTTCACTTAGAATCTACATATTTTTCTAATCAATTTCATATATAATATCACTATGATCAAATCTACCAATAACTAGCTACATTAATTTCAATATAAACACAATTGGGCCATTCTTGTGTTGACATGTAAGAAATATTCATATTATATAAAAGTTTCATGCGGGACAAGGTCTACCAATCATTTGATGCCATATAAACTTCAAATATCCATGCACTCTGGTCTTTAACTAGGGAAAATACCTAGATATCCCTACTCAGTGATCAGAGTGATAAGGGGGGCCAGGGGTAGCGAGATAATTTACTCACCAAGTTTCCTCTTCCTTCTCCCATGGCTTGCGTGCTCAGCCAATATCCCATGGATTCAACCACCATGTTGACTCTCATTTCTAGACCCTCTATTCACCAACCATGACCTCCTTCATCTTTGCCAAGTCCTACCAGACTTAGCAAAGGATCAGGAAGCACAAGAGGTGGTTGCAGACACTTTTTTGAGGGGTTTGGTATCCTACTGCAATGACTAGAGATATGAGGATGAGTTTTACCTCTGTTAGGGACCCGTCAAGGTGCTAGATTTTTGGATGTCTAACGATCCTTTTTCTCAATCTAGTAGTTGTTTATCTAACCTAAGGAAGGGACTTTGATGAGAGATTCTAGGAAACATGTGTCAGAGGTATAAGCTTCTCTATGGGGCTCCTTGCTGAAAGGGGACATCCACTTGTTGCCTTATCTATCATCATGGAGTCCCCAGGGAGATCCATGAAAGACTAATTGACAAGAGGTGGTCATACTTTTTAGTTAGGAGTGGTGGTCTCTGTGGGTAGAGTCAGTCATACCTGGTAGTTAGGAGTGGTGGTCTCCATGGGTAGAGGTGGAGATCCACCTCACTTTATAAGAATTTATAGATACAATTGAAAGCAATGTTGGTGTCTCCTCTGAATTGCATTTCTGTATGCGGTCTTATATAGGCGTGAGCCTGAGGGGGTGGAGGAAATGGGGAACTTCCCTTAGATTGTCGGAATTCTGGGATATTGGGCATTATTGAATTTTGCTATGAGAATGCCAAGTTTAGGGGTTGGTTGAATTCATCTTATCCTCTCAAAGCTGTTGGTAGCTTTAGATAAAGATGAAGAGGGTTAGATAGGGAAGAAGAGTCTAAGAGGGGATTGGAACTCTATCTCTGACTTTTTTGGATCATGTAGGTGAGGAAGATGACATGTCTTCCTGCTCCTAACCCGGATCCAAGGTCTGAGTCTAGGAGGACTTTGTCCCTCTTTTCCCTTTTATTTTTCTTTTGATAATAGTTCATAATAGAGAGATAATTGTGTAGACCACATGGAATATCCATGTAATCCCAAAATTTGGGAAAATCCTCCTATTTCTATTATGTATCACCTCTACAAAAATACAAACTTAACTCTTTGTGTAATTATCTGAAACTTAGCTTCAAAGTATATTCTAGACAGTCACTTAATAAATTACCTAGATCCCAAGATAACTTGGAATATCTTGGATTCTCATTTATCATCTCATTATATATTTATACTTAAACTAAAATTATCCTTGTTACTTATTTTCACCATGAGATGTTTATTTCCTCATTTTATATTTCAAGGACCCATATGTAAACCCTCTTTGGCCAAATTGGGCTTGAATTGGGTCCTAGGGCCCATAGCCCATTTCTTGGTCTTCTAAAGGGACCTTAACGTCTATTATACTCTTCCATTATCATAACATGTCAATTAATCCTCATATTAACATATATGCTCAATATTACTTGAATGGATGGCTTATTGTAAGGGCTAAAATTCATCAAATGAGGTCCTATTATTCTCTTCATTATTAATTTTGTATCTTCACATCATAACTTGAATAAGATATAAAATTCTTAAATTTCAAGGGTATTACATTCACTCCCACCTCAAAAGGAATTTTGTCCCCAAAATTCAGACCTAATCAGGTTAAGGTAAATGATAACTCATATTAGCCTCAAACAATAGGGTTGAAAACCTTTCTTGGATAGGTTTTAGCTAGATTATGATTGATATAATATTTCTCATGTTACTGAGGTTAGAACCTAAATTTTCTCAATGGTTAATTCCACATCCTCATTCATCACTTGATATTATCACTTGCTGATTACATTTTCACCTTGTGATTTTATTTCCACTTTGGGATTTCATTTCGACTTGGTGATTACATTTTCACCTAGGTCTCAAACCTACCAACCATTATTCAACCACATTCATGATTTGAAGACATAATACCTCCATACCCGAAATTATGCCATGAATTTCAAATTAGGGTATTCATTATCATGTGTCACTTATGTGTATGACAAGTGGCTACCATATATCTTACACACAAAATAAGATGAAATATGCATTGGGTTGCAATGCAAATACAAAGTGCATTCATTCCAAGAGAAGAGAGGGCATACCCACACAATACTTTTTAATTCAAATTTTTGGTTGAATCGTCCTTAACATTGACTGAAAACCATGAACACATTTTAATTCCACAAATTTCCTTCATGAACGTAAGGCATAGCGCTTTTCTCAACTCTTGAGTTTGTGCAAACTCCCCTTAAGATTTTATTTCAAACATTATATCATAAATTCTGGTATTTTTTATATCTACATCTCATGTATAATTAAACGTAGCCTTCCCCTTAAGGTATCTTGGGGTATAGGTACCTTTGGAGTGATCTCCTCTTGACCCTGAGGGTCTCTGTACTTATGGAGTGCCTTTCACATTGGCCCCTTGGGCCTTATGTACTCATGGAGGTGGCCAATCTCATGACTCCATGGGCCTTTTTCACACATGCATGGCTTTCTCCTGACCCTACGAGCCTTATGCACTTAGATCTTGATCACCTCCTGACCCCTTATAACTTATGTACCTTTAAACATACATACTTGACCCTAGGTTTGACTTAGCACTCTACCCTACCTAGGGTTTATTGAGATGTCATAACTTCATTTCATTTCTATTTTGAATCACACCTTGTTCTAGGACAAGGGTCTCTATTATCAATATATTTCTATATCCCATGACTCATCCTACCCAAGGAGAGTATATAACTTAGGTTTCCTTCATAGGATTTATTTGAATGTGTTAATTTTTCACATTGCACATCTTACTTAAAGTATCTCTTACTAAAATTTTCATTCTTATATATTTATGCATCCAAGGTATCAAGCCAAACTCACACCCTTTTTTCTAGACTTGATGGTAGTGGGGCTTATATACCTTTGATGCATGGTAATTACATTTCCTTCAACGTAGTTTACGTGCCAGTATGTATTTACCCAGGGATTTCTCTAAATAAGGTTTTCATATTTATGTATATGCTGGAATCACATTTCCCATTTAATAAGGATAATTGTTTATGATTATGTAGGGTAAATTCTTCCCATGCTTTATACCCATACCATTCCATCATATTTCATTCCTTTGAGGTTACGTCCTTTGAGGACGTCCAAGGTTACCTTATACCTTAGAAGAAGGTAGGTCAACTCACCCCTCTAGGGAAGGTCCTAAACCATGGTGCCTTCTTGGCTTTCAGGAGGAGGTTAGGCTTTCTAGCAACAACGTGATCCCACAGGTTTAGAGTTATGCCTCCCCCATGGGTCTATTCCCATTCTTTGCTTGACCCACCCTAGGTCGGGACACCGCCCCTAAAAGTGAGCTGACGGTCTTATACTTTCTCTTATGTCATTACTGATTTCATATGTTTCATTGGTATATACTAAACCCATCATGTGAACCATGCATGGATGGATGTGTGTACTATGTGTAGTTGCATGCATGGGAACCTGAATGCATCTAATTTGTGGTACCCATACTAGTTTACCCAACTCATCTATTTTCCTCTTTCTGTTTACCCTAAATAGGGTTTGTTTGAGTAGGGTTATTATTTCACACACACTACTCACGTTACCTAAGATTAGGGTTTAGGTTTAGGGTTAGGGACTACACCCTATTTTTATGGTGTTATGATTCTATTGTCCCCACCAAGGTATTCATACTCGAGGTTAACCCACTAAAGTCCGTTGTGGATGATTGTATTTCCACCCATACTTGGGTTCTTCTAGGGTTTACCCTGACTAGAAGGACATAAACTACAGTTCATACCTTTACATTTATCTCTCTAATTAACATTATATTTTTCATTTACGGAGGATGCCTTAATCCTACTTATTCTCAAAATGCTAACCTAAGATGACGAGGGAAGTGTATTTTATGGTTTATAAAGTAAAGACATAGAAGTGAAAAAATTAGATGAGAAAACTTAGGAAAATATTATTTTAGGCAAACCCTAGGTTCTAGCCAGGCAGGTATCACATTGGCTTAGGGAGTGCCCGTATACCAACTTAATGAGTAGAGGAAAGTATTGTCAGACTCCAAAACTGTGTTCCTTTATGGACACATTACCCTTAGAGAATATCCTAATAATTTTCCTTATAATTATATAGAGTATTTGAATTGATCAACTATTAAATAACATTTGATAAATGTTGGCTCTAGTACCAAATGTAACGACCATCACTTTTGAGTATCTCCATATTAAGAGAGACTAGAGTCATTACATAAAATTTTCCAAGATCCACATTTAGAAAATAATAAATAACAATTAACAATTTCCAATAATTGAATAAAGATTTGATTACAAAATATATAATGAGCTCCTCTAAGGAGTTACATGAAGTTTTATAAGAGAACTAAAGCAAATGAGAAGAAATACTAAGACTAATAGCTAATTCTCTTTGTGAATTAGATTTAACATCTTCAATTGATCTCATATGAATTTATGAGTCTTCATATCTTTATATTTATTCTAGCTACCCAAAATGCTGACAAACAAATATGCAGATGAGTATATCACTATAGTGTGTCTGTGGTGAAACCAAAATGTGTGTAAGTATTATAACAACATAAAATTCTAGCAATTAAATTATATGCACATATGAACTTGTTTTTTTAGTATATATCCTAACCCATTCTTGGTATTCTACCTTGGGTGTAATCAGTGCCCATCCTTGGACTTTTGTTTATCACCCCTTGATACTATGTATACAAGGGTTTAGAATATTTTGGTTTCAATATGTGATACTCATATTTGCATTATAGTTGAATAGAGAGTAAACAAACATCCAACAGTTTATTTTATAGATTCAATACTTTGGAAATCATCTAGAAAACCATCGACTATCAATAATGTGGGTACTCATAAATAACCACATACCTTAGTGTAGGACAATTCAGTTATATCCAGGAAATCCAATCATCCAAGTATATTCAAGCAATCCACAATCAACCAACATTATCGGCATGTATGTATAACCCTAGAGTCTTTCCATATGTTTATAGTATACAAACAAGGTTGAGTCTAAGGTTTGCATTTCCTTAGTTAAGAGTTAAGATTACGATTATATCTCAAAACCCTAATTTTCATGTTCATGGAACTAATGACTAATAAACCCTATTATACATAATCATCATTATCATTAACTTGGGATCTCATTATATTCAACAATATGAGTTTATATGCCAAAGTAATTGTATTCAATATATTCAACATGTTAATATTCAAATCTAGAGTTTCCATGTATTAATCACCCTACTTTCATGAATTAGATGTACTTTTGGAACCAAGATTAGTTTTATGCCATGAAATCATTTTAATTAGAATATATGAATTTTTCTTATCAATTTCATATATAGTATCACTGTAATGGTAGCTACCAATAATCAACTACATTAATTCCAATATAAATACTAATGGGCCAATCTTGTCCTGACACATAAGTAACATTCATACTATTGAAAACGTCCACATGAGATCGGGTCTACAAATCATTTGGAACCAATCATCTCCAAGCCTCCATGTGGGTGAGGTCTTAAACTAGGGAAAATACATGGATACCCCTATGCGGTGATTGGAGTGATCATGCGGGTCCTGGGGTAAGGAGGTACTTTACTCGCAAGGTATCTTCATCCTTCTCCTAGGGCACACTACCCAACCAACATGCCATGGACTTAATGTCCATGTTGACTCTCATTTCGAGACACTCTTTTTTCCATCCATGACCTCCTTCACCTTCACCAAGTCCTACCATACTCAGCAAGGGGTCATCCAACGCAAGATGTGGTTGTGGATAATGGTTTGAGGGGTCTGGTACCCTACTGCAATGACCCAAGATAGGATGAGGGGTTTTACTTCTGTTCCTGGTGATTCAAGGTGTTGTCTTCATTACTAGAAGTCTAGAGGCCCTTTTCCTCAATCAGTGAGATGCTACTGTGACATGAGACAAGGAATTCCATGGTACTTCAAATAGTAGATATCAGAGGTAGAAGATTCTCTGTGGGGCTCCTTTATGGAAGGGAACGTCTACGTGATACCTTGTCTATCATAGTGGAGTCCCCACAGAGATCCATGCATGGCTAATTGACATTAGGTGGTTATTCCTAGTATTTAGGAGTGGTGTCTCTGTGGGTAGAGGTGGAGAACCCTTGTGGTTTACATGGATTTATAGATACAATTTAAAGTAGAATTGGCATCTCCTGTTCACAAAATTTATATTTGAGTTCTTATATAGGAGCAAGCCTGAGGGGTGGAATCAGTGGGGACTTGCCCTAGATTGCTAGAGTTCTGGGATATTGAGAATTATCACAGTTTGCATTGATAATGCCAAGTTCAGGGGTTGGTTGAACTCGTCTGATCCTCCTGAACCTGTTAGTGGCTTTAGATAAAGGTGAAGAGGGATAGAGAGGGAGTCTGAGAGGGGATGAGACCTCTATTCTCTACATTTTTTGGGTCACATAGGTGAGGAGATGACATGTCTTCCTGCTCCTATCCCAGATCCAGGGTCTGAGTTCAAGAGGACTATGTCCCTCTTTTCCCTTTTATTTTTCTTTTGATAAAAGCCCAATCTAAAGATAATTATGGCCACGTGGATATTCATGTAATCCCAAAATTTGGGATAATCCTCCTACTTTAATTATCAATTACATCTCCAAAGATAAAACCTTAACTCTTTGTATAATTGTCTGAAACTTAGCTTATGTATATTTTAGATAATCTCTTAATAAATTATCTGGACCCCCAAGTAACTTGGAATATCTTGGAATTTTGTTTATCATCTCATTATATCTTTATACTTAAACAAAAAAAATCCTCATTTTTATTATCATCACGAGATATTGATTTTCTCATTTTATATTCTAGGACCCATATGTAAACCCTATTTGGCCCAATTGGGCTTGAAGTGGATCCTAGGGCCCATGGCTCATTACTTGGTCTTCCAAAGGGTCCATAATATCTATTATTATGTTAAGTACAAAATTAACACTTGATTATGATAGTATCTTAAGCCTCATATTAAGCACATATGCTCAATATTACTTGAATTGATGAGTTATTGTAAGGGTTCAAATACATCAACCAGAGTCATATTATTATATTCATTATTGCTTTTGTATCTTCACATCCTAACTTGAACCATATATGAAATTCTTAATTCTCGAGGACAATGCACACATGCATTCCTTTTCCTTCTTAGGGAAAGCAAATCACCCCATAAAAACATTCTATCCATAGCTGGACATTGTTCTTGTGCAAATCTCATAAGAAAATGTTGAACTTTTAGAAACATCAATGATATTGTGATTGTGACTTTGTAGGCTTTGACACAGAAGTAGGTTTGTGAAAGTTAAGTCAAGATAGGGAATTATTGGTCACATTTTGTGATTCCAGGATATCTGGGTTACTTTTCCATATATGGTGGTGGGACCAAATGATGTTTTAAAAGAGAAGATGACAAATTGGTAGTAATATATGTCAAGTTTTTTTGATTCTATTTTCATGTTCGAGGTATTTTCATGAATGCATATTCATTACAAGTTCATGACACATTCTATACTAGTTTGTTCATTTTAACTAGTTACTTTCTTGTTAAATTGCTTAGTTTCATTGTTTTTCAATTGGTCTCAAATAGTTAAGATTTTGATACAATTCTTCTTTGTACACAGGGAAAAACATCACTTAACTCAAGATCATAATTGTGGTCCTTATTTGATTCCATGTCTTAAGTTTGGAGGAAATTGGAAGGAAAAAGGAGGAAATTGGAAGGAAAAAGGAGGCAATTCAATGTTTGCATCCAGGACAGTCAATAAAACTTGCATCACTGTCACCCACACCAATGAGATGAGGTATCCCGTAGTTCTCCCAAGAATGAGATTTTTTAAGTATGAACTAAAGACATATTTTGTAGACACATTTCAGTAGTAAAATTTGGAGGAAATTCACTCAAGGGCAATCCTTGTCATCACATTAAAGTCTTCAAGCACATCTATGATACCTTTAAGATCAATAGGGTGTCTCAAGAAGTAATATACTGTAAAGCTCTCCACTTCTCTTTATAGGACAAATAACTTGCATGGCATCAAGATTTGAAGCATGATAGCATCCAGGGTTGGGAATCCCTGGTAGATGTTTTTTTCACTAAGTTCTTCCATGTCGATAAGACATATCAAATGCAAAATCAAGATTACTAGTTGTATATAGAAACCTACTAAGAACCTGAGCGAAGCATGGGAAAGATATCAAAGATAATGTCCTCACCATACATTTTACGAAGGATATCTAATCATGACTTTTTAAATAGGCCCACATACAGAGAAAGGTCATCTATAAATGCAATATCCTAGAGCCATTTCATGGGTCAGAATGGAGAGTGCTCCAAAGAGATTATAGGCAACATGGATGCACTGCAAGATTGTTGTAAGTATGAAAGAGGACCAATCAAGAATGTAAATGGTGTGGCAGCCACATAGGATTCAAAATCCCTAGAATCCCTAACTTTTATGCTGGACAAAATAGCTAAATATGTTTGTTCTTTGAAGGAGACTAATGTCAAAGAAAAGCATCATGTAGAAACTGCCATATTTGTGTCACTTGTGGGGAGAGTAGACATGGAAATGACTACTACATAGACCCATGAAGAAAAGGACAACCAAGATGCATCTGTTGAAAATGTCTCTTATGCCAATTTCAAGAGATTGGACCATCCATGATTTTTGTATGGAAACACAAATGTGACAGAAAAACTAGAAATGTTGAACAATTATAACAATTCACCTTCTAGACTGCCTTGTTTTATGAGAGGTGGTGGACCACCTTGGTTCAATTACAACAAAAATTTTCAATAAAATAAAAAATAACTTCCAGAACCGGAACCAAAGTTATATCTAGAGCCAGAATCAAAATCTGAATAAGGGTCAACCTTAAAAAGACTTGATGTCTAGAATAATTGCCTTTGCAAAGAGTCAAGATGATATCAATGATAAGATCAATCAAAGTTTCATCAATAGTAATAACATGTTAAGTATGACGCAATCCCAAATGGGGGAGAGAAATCACGCAAGTAACTGATCTATAACAAGATAACAAGATGGTTGATTAGCAACTTGCCAACATGTCAAATCTTATAAAGAACCCAATTGGAAGAATTTTGTCTAACACTATACAAAATTTAGGTAACCATGAAAAAACTACCACTCTTAGGTCAGGAATTGTTCTTGAAACCACAATTCCAGAAGTTTGATCGGCAAGTGTTCCCATTCCTAGCCACCAACCAGAAACAATAGAGGTTGAATAGGAGAAGACCACTGCTACAATTAATGAGAAGACAAAGTCAAAAGAGAAAATCAAGGAGAATCAATCAAATAAAGATAAGAGATTAGATTCTACTAAAGAAGCTATTGTCAATAGAGATATTTATTCTCCAAGAACCCATTTTCCCTACAAATTGATTGAAGCTCACTTGAAGAAAAGATACGAGAAGTTCATAGAGGCTGTGAATAAGTTGCATCTTGACATTCCATTCCTAGACATCGTCAAAGAAATGTTGGCCTATTCCAAGTTCTTCAAGGACTTTATAACTAAAAGGAGATGAGGTGATGAGGTAGGACAGTCAATCTCACAAAGATGTCTAGTGTCTTTTCATAGGATAAGATGCCAACCAAACAAAAGAGACTACGAGCGTTTACCATCCCATTCAATGTAGAGATAATGAGGAGAGGAAGGGACTTAATAATTTAGGAGATATTATAAGACTAATGCCTCTAACTTTAGACCAAAGTCTTGGTCTCATTGACATGGTCACAACTAGAATGTGAATCAATCTAGTTGATCACACTTTCACAAGACTTGTTGGAATAGATTAAAGACATCCTTATCAAGGTTGCAAGGTTCTTCTTCCGTATGACATCATCATGAATGCCATTGTTGAAGACCCAACCTACCCAATGATCCTTGGAAGACCCTTCCTATCTTCAAGAAGAGTATTGATTGACATTGAAACTAGAATTATAACAATTAGGGATGGGAATGACAACATAGATCTCAAAGTTCAAGAGTCCATGAGGGGACCATCCCTATTCAAGTTTGGGTATTTTGTTGACAACTAAAATCAACCATGCACAGATATTTAAGAACAAATGCCATAGTAGACCCTTGATGAGAGCTCTGACCACACAAAGTCTTGATGTAGGTGACCCTGAAGTTGAAGAGTTACTTGAAGTGACTATGAGACTAAAGAAGATTCAGAGATAGAGACAGCCAATTACACCTCGTTGGAAAGGACTCCACCAAATAAAGAAGTGCCAAGACCCAAAACTAACTTTAAGAAACTACCTGAGGGCCTCAAATATGAATTCTTGGACACTAAAGAAAAAAACATTGGCATCATAAATTCTACATTCTACTTTGTTTGAAGAGAAGGAAGAGCAACTCATGTTTGAATTGAAACTAAGAAGAAAAGCCATCAAATATTCTGTAGATGACAACAGAGGAATAGATCTAATTGATTGTATGCACAAGATCCATCTAGAAAAAGGTGCCAAACATATTGCCCTAAGACAAGTAAGATCAAACCAAAATTTGAGATAGGTTGTAATGAAATAGGTTATGAAACTCTGTAGTGTTGGAGTCATATATGACATAAGCAATAAGAAATGGATAAGACCAATTAATGTGGTGCTAAAAAAGGGTGGTATGACGATCGAAAAAGGAGCACATGGTGATGACATCACCACAAGGACTATAAGTGGGTGGAGAATGTGAATCGACTACAGAAAGTCGAATGTATACACCAAGAAACACCATTTCCCCCTACCCTCTGTCGATCATGTGTTGGAGTTTCTAGCTCATCACTATTATTTTTTCTACATTGATGGTTATTCATGGCTCTATTAAGTAACAACTCACCCGTATGATTAAGAGAAGACAATGTGTACCTATTTATGTGGTACATACACTTTCAAATATTTCCCTTTCAGTTTATGCAATGCACCCCTACCTTTTCAAAGGTGTATGATTTCATATTTTCTAATTTTCTTGAGAATTTCATGTATGTATTTATGGTTGACTTTTTTGTCTACGGCGCATCATTTGGTAATTGCCTAAGAAATCTATGTCTTGTACTAAAGAGATGTAAGAAAAAACACTTAGTACTTAATTGGGAAAATTGCCACTTCATGGTACAAGAAGGGATAGTGTTGGGACACAAGGTCTCTAAGAGAAACATATAAGTAGATCTAAGAAAAGTTGAAGAAATATCCAAACTACCACCACCCAAATATGTAACTGGTTTGAGAAGCTTCTTAGGTCATGCTAGGTATTTAAGACATTTCATCAGAGACTTTTCTAACATTTCAAAACCCTTATAAAGCCTACATGAAGGATATCATTTTGAATTTTGAAGAGAACTATATAAAGGCCTTCAATACTCTAAAGAAAGATCTTAAAATGCACCTATAATTTAAGAACCAGACTAGGACCTCCTATTTCAGCTAATGTATGATGCAAGCAACTATGTTGTTGTAGTAGTATTAGGCCACAAGAAGGATAAGAAGCACCACGTTATATACTACACTAGAAAGACTCCGGATGAGTCTCAAGTGAGTTAAACCACTACCAAAAAAGATATTTTAACCATTGTCTATGACTTTGACAGGTTTAGATCATACCTGACTGGTTCTAAATTTAATGTGTAAATAGATCATGAAGCCATAAAGTATCTAATGACAAAGATAGATTCCAAGCCTAGGTTATGAATATTGTGAATTTTTTTACAAGAAAGACTATGAGAATGTAATGGCATATCATCTATCTAGATACATCTAGAACAAGACCATTCCCTACCTATCCATGAAAACTACCCTAAAGAATCGTTCATTTTTTCCAAGTCTAGGCCCAATAGTGTTCTTCTTTGTAGGTATATGCAACTACGTGACTTTCCAGCAACTATCTGCTAACATCACCTACAACAACAAGAAGAAACTCTTCTTGTATCTAAAGAACTACTATTGAGACAATCCCTTGTTGTTCACGAGATGCATTGATAACCTCTATAGGAGGCACATACCCGAGGAAGCAATTCCCAATATCTTATATGTGACATATGGTGGGCATATATGCACAGACAGAAATGCTACAAAAGTAATACAATCAATGTTTTAATGGCCAACCTTGTTTAAGGATTCCCAAGTTTTTTGTGAAAAATGGCAATGAATGACAACGAACATGAAACATATCAAAGCGAAACAAAATGCCATTGTCTGAATAGATTAAAGTTGAGATCTTTTATGTCTAGGGAATGGAATATATGGGGCCTTTCCCTTTGTCATGCATGAATCAATACTTTTTTGTTCTAGTTTATTACATATACAAGTGGGTGAAATCTATATAAACCCCTACTTGTGATTCTAAGGTCGTGGTGAAACTTTTTAACAAAATTATGTTCCCAAGGT
Organism: Alisma plantago-aquatica; assembly: GCA_963693085.1. Classification (NCBI taxonomy): domain Eukaryota; kingdom Viridiplantae; phylum Streptophyta; class Magnoliopsida; order Alismatales; family Alismataceae; genus Alisma; species Alisma plantago-aquatica. The sequence continues at coordinate 1,422,559,212 of OY856409.1, forward strand.
ATGGAGTCCCTAGAATTGTCGTAAGTGATGGTGGATCCCATTTTTCTAAAAAACAATTCGAGGCACTCCTGAGTAAATATGGAGTGAAGTACCAAGTTACTACCCTGTGCCATCCACATACTTTAGGTACAATTAGAGTATCTAACATGCAAATAGAACAAATCCTATAGAAGGTTATTAACAAGTCAAGAAAAAATTGATCTAGCAAACTTGATGATGTACTATGTGCATATAAAATGGCTTACAAGACACCTATTAGGACCACTCCTTATAGGTTGATATATGGAGGTGTGCCACTTACCTATAGAACTGGAACATAAGCCCTTATGGGCTATTAAGTTTCTCAACATGGACAAATAAATGGCAGGAAACAAAAGATTTCTAGAGCTCTAGGAACTTGAAGAAATGAGGTTGCACGACAATGAAAATGCTTGCATCTACAAAGATAGGACCAAGGTGTGACATAATTCACACATGAAGAGAAAGAATGTTAGAGAGTGATACAAAGTCCTCCTCTTTAATTCTTCAATACAATTATTTCCTATAAAATTAAGATCAAGGTTGTTTATATTGTTGGTTACCATGAAGATATAGACATCAGGAATGATGGAGCTTTTTAGTGAAAATTCAGGGATTTACCCTATAAATGGTCATAGAGTAAAATGATACTGTAAAATGAGGCATTCACAAGAAGATTTGATATGTAGCTCGAAGAACCACCTACGCTAACCCTAAAAAGACATATAAAGTCTAGCAAATGACTAAAAAAATTAGCGCTTATTGGGAGGCAGCTCGAGACATTTTGGCTATTATGGTATTTTAACTTTTACTTCCTCCCTTTTTGATAATTTAGTCCTTGTTTCCATTAATAATGTTTTAATTTTTATTTATCTTACAATCTTGTTTTTATGCAACTCTTAATTTGGTAGTGATAGTGTGGATAAAATAAAATTAACCACTGACATGTATATTCATGTGATGAATTGTAGGACAAACCAATAAAGATAGAAAGAATGTCATCATTGGTTCACTGAAGCAAGATTTCCATCGACCCTTGAAGAGGTAATCTTTGTCGTTCGACAAGGTCAAGAACCTGATCAGGGTGCTAAAACCAGAAACAAATTTAGAGGCCATCCAATGATTTCCCATTGGTGAGTACCTAACCATTTCATTAGATGCCACATCAAGATGAAGTATCATCGGTGGCCATTAGCTGCAAGATTCTCGTTGGTAGACAAGACTCATGATTGTTTCTAATGAACAAGGTTCTAATTCCATTGGAGGTCACTTGATGTTGGTAGACCATCATAGTTCAAACTCACAATTTTCCTTAGAGCACCAAAGTCATAAAAAGAAATAGGGTTTGTGCTACCAAAATTTTTTTGGTCAACAAAGCTATAGATTTCCATCGGAGCCTAGTACCAAAAGCTCATTGACACATTGATTGGGGTGACCACTAGAGTATGCAAACAAACAAAGTTTTCATCAGAGGTCACCTATGCTAATTCTCACTCAGTCCTTGGACAGACCCCACACACACTTACAATCTAGTTTACAAAATCACAAAGTGTCTCCTGCCTTAATTCTATCACAACCCTAGCTTACAAAGAGAAGATTAAACCTTAAATCTTGAGTCTGCATTATCATTAACCTAATCTCTACCCACCTACTATCATCAAGCCTAGAATTGAAACTTCCATCGGTGAAGCATCGTCGACCCATGATCATGGCCGATAATGATTATGACCACCCTCACTAGAGTATTCTTTAAAATGTACATCACTTTTGACTGTGTAGATGGTAAGAAGAAAAAGAAATAACCAAAGGATCAAAGAATTGAGGTTGATTATGATTCTCACCAACATCATAAGGATGGAGACAAGAATACTTTCTACGCATCCACAAGGAGAGGAATTGGAATTTGATTGAAATAGACCACCAACGATCAGTCATTGGCCTTCAACCAGGATCGTAAGGACTTTTCCCTCATTTTGATCTTGATGACAATTAGTTCCATCAGTGTTTCATCTCACTGCACTTTTATTACCATTCATCTCACTCCAAATCCTAATATTCTTTGTCCTGACAAAGTTCCAATTTTTTGTTGGCATGTGAGAACTTTTCCCTGGTTATCAGTTGATCTCTCTGCAACTGGATGACATGGGTATAGTAGATAGTCATCCTAAGTGATGTTCACCTAATTTAAGTTTCCATCGACCCACCTCTCTAGGCTTTCCTTCTCTCTAGACAAAAATATTCATCAAAGAGTGGCTTGAACCAGTACATTGACAAAATTTCTCTAATCACCTGGCCATTTCTCTCCTCAGTACAAAGGTTCTCATTGAGAGCAATATATTGATCGATAGTACTTTGCTACATTTTTCATTGATCCCCTTCCTTTGTCCGTCCATCCACAAAATATTCATCGTTTGGTAACCCTTATTCCCATCAATTTTTTGGATGGTGGGAATTCTTCTTCCCACGAGTTGCTAAACCTTGATTTAGCTTTCCATGACCCTTCATCAGTTGAGCATCTCAACAATTCCATTACTATTTCAATTGTTTACTATATCGGTCCGAAGAAAGTGGATCCACCCCTAGGAAAGAGATGTAACAAATGTTGGAGGATGTTATCAAATACTTGAGAGACAACAAAATCAACCCTACAAAGAAATTTTGTGCGATGAAAATTGAAAGGGATCGCATGTAAAGAATTCTAGCTCCTAATCCAATAGAATTCAAAGGTGAAGGAGAAGCAACCATTGTCTCCTTTGAGTAACATCCCATCTGAAGATGAAATGAAGAAAAATATGAGGAAATATGTGAATGCATTTACTAGAATCCCAACAAAGAAGAAAACTAAGGTGGGGAGAAGGGTAGATGCTAGAGGAAGGACTTGGGAAATATGAACAACCAAAACCAATATCAGAAGTTGTTATAGAATAGACAACCCCTGCTAAAGTTGTAGAAGAACCATTGACTATGGTAGACACCAATGAACAATCATTGACCACAATGCAAACCTGGAAACTAGAGAATAGGTTTGTACCTAGGGACAAGGAACAACAAATCAAATACAAACCATGATGCAAAGTAGGACATTCAAAGTAAAGAGATATGGATGTCATAGAACCCTGAAGAGACAAGGAATTTATGATAGGGTGATGCAACCGCTGAAGCAATTCAACCTATTCTTTCCCTACTTCTATCATTAGATGTCCTACACTAAACTATCCTTAGAGTTCATGTCATCAATAAAGGAGCTTCAAGTGGAGGAAGATAGAAAAGAAAGGGCTGAGGGAACATATAAGTTGTCAGTGAGATTGTTCAATATTGACTATATTCTAGCAGAACATATGTTAAACAAGACTTTTTGCAAAATAGATCACCAATATTTTACCTTTAACAAAGACAAATATGATAGAGAACTCAAGGGGGTTCAACTCTAATGAAAGTATGGAAAATCTGATTGGAAAACCCAAGCACAGACCCGAGAAATCAAAAGAATCCCAGATACACTCTGGGATCCTTTGGGTCACCCACAAGATAGTTGTTTGTGCAATACTCACAATGTCCTACACAGGGAACATGAAAAGGGTTGATGTATTTATCCTATAGAGCATCATAGAGAAGAAACTAGTCAATATAGTAAACCTATTAATCAATAAACTAGTTGTTGCAAGTGGATCAAAAGACTCAAAAGAGCTATAGATGGGGGGTTCAAATAACCATGATAGACACCTACTAAAGAACTCATGTGTCTTGAAAAACTTCACTGAAAGCATGGGGATATGTAGACTCAAGTACTTGCTCTCTATGTATGTAATCGCTAAGAAGGGAGATAAGTATTACTACATATTTGTGAAATTGAATGACTTGCTACACCTTCTAGAGATGAGGAATTATGACTTTGAAAAATCTCACCTACTCCACATACGAAATACTAAAGATGATATTTGGGGCAACAATGTGTCTATGTCAGCTCAAAAAGTACTAGTAGCACTGGAATCAATAAAGGAATGCAAAGATAGTTCATAATTTCATAAAAGGAGACAACAAAGTAGGCAGTGCATCCTTCAACCCTCTCCCGTCTGCCCCTCCCAGGCATTCTCTAAGCAGGCTGGGAGGCAGGTGATCAAATATTGATAGAATCAATAGGATACCAAGTTGAAGCAATAGGCAGAATAGGTGCATTGCCTTTCCCCAATCGATTTTTGTGGTCCCTCCTTGAGAAAGAAGAAGAGAAGCGTCACAGGAATGAACCTTTTCGAAAATGGATAGTATACCTTCTTTGATCTCACGAGGAAGGACTCTCAGGTAGCAATAGGCAAGTCTAGAATCATAGCCCTTTCTCTAACTGGAACTCCAACTTACCAAAGACTAAGAAAGCTTGATTCAAACAAAGCTACTGAACAAGACCCTGAGCCAGTCCGAAAAAGAAACTAAAATAAAATATTTATGGGGATCCTACAAAGGGGGTAGAGTTTGAAGCAATCATCATCACTGAACAACACCCCACTATAGACAAAGGAGAGTCAATAGTGAAAGAGAATCCTGAAGAACTTGACAAGGAGCACACAAAGTATGTTATCCCCTGGTACTAAATAAGATCCCACTAATGTCAAAGGGGAAGCTATAGAAAAAGAGAAGCAGCAAGATGACATAAGAGAGTTCTGGGTGATCAAGGCAGGGGGCCTTCAAGAAAGGACCAAGTTGAATAAGCAAAGAAGGTTGCACCATCGTCGCCTCAAAAGGTGGAGAACTCAAAAGAAACAGCAATATTCCATCCTTGAGTTGGTTGAACCCATCCACCCAATAGAAGAGGTAGTGGTGGCAAAACCTACACTACCACCAAGCCTTCTACATGTGCCCAATCCAGGGTAGGATATTAGACATCAATTTGACTTCATGTGTGAGAAACCCTTTAACACCTCCTACAATTATTCTTCCTTATCTTCTAGCTTGTAATCACTAACTACGAATGAAGAAATAATACACATGAAAACGAATATCCTACCGCAATTTGTGAGCCACCTCACAAATTTTCAGTCATAGATGAGAGAGAACATGTCTATGATAGCGGTAGATCTAGAAGAACTGTGGATGGTGTGTGAGAAGACACAAAAAGAAGCAATGAGATGAAGTAATGGGAGGAGGAAATATAACTCAAAGTATAAAGGCATGTAATGAAGAAAGGTGTGCAATGAGAAGATTGATATGCAGGGCAACCATGTTCTTCTTATTCCTCTTCATTGAGCCCATGGATGTCATCACCACCTAAGAGCATCAAATAGTATACCTTCTCATTAGCTGAGGGAGATGAGCTCAAAGAAACGCCATAAGCAAGCCATCTCACCTCTTGATATCAACCTGAATCAAATGCCAATCATAGACGAGCCCCTTGAGTGGAACAAGAGAGGGATGTAACACCAACACCATCACTAAAATTTTCTTCCCAATCGGTATGATAAGACCACACTCCTAATGTAGCAGTAATTGCCATAGAAGAAGACACAGTAAGCTATTTAGAAAAGGTTACATAATAGGTGCCCAATAGGGCAGGCATGATGACCAAGTGTGGGGCAAAGTTTAAGAAACCACAAAATAAATGATGGCTGAATTAGGAAATTTAATCGCTTTGGATGTCATTTCCATATATCTATGTGACGTATACTTGCAATTTAGGCAATCTAAAGGGACTATCCAAGAAAACATACCAACAACTGACAAGGGCACAACATGAGTAAAAATGTCAGACGAAGACAAAAAAGGGATGCACACTTTCCTTGACAATGCCCCTACAAGAGTGCCTATTTTGTGTATCTTTGAACTGGAACTACAAGAAGTTAGCTGACATCCTATGCATCCACCTCTCCTGTGCAAGATGAAGGAGATGGATATGATGGAAGTATACATGATCCTGTAGAGACATGCACATCCTTTAAGATATCCTCAATGATGACCTATTAGGGAAGTAATTATATACACAAACAAAGGGTGTTCCTTGATGAGGGAACACATCCGAGGAATATTCAGGAAGAAAGTGCATTGTGCATGATGACTATTCAAAATCAGTGTGAAATGGTTGTTAAAGAATTCCCAGACCCGAATATTGAGCAACCATTGTTCAATGATAATTTCACACTAGCCAATCGCCTCTTCCAAAGTAAATACAAGACACCATTAGTACTTGAGATACAAGAGGAGGTAAATAGACTATAACGAGCTAGGTTTGTTACTTTTCCATGTAGGACAAAGGATATGTGGCTCTTAACTGTATCTGACTTGTTTAAAATGCACATGGTAATTTATAACTACTGCACATAGGAGCTCAAGTAAAAAAATGGTCTTTTGGGACGTAGAAGCACATGAGACCCAAAATATCCCAAGCTAGAGTACGCAATCAAGGGGGTAGGCCATAGAGATAAAAACCACTGGAAGACATTCACAATCAACAACAAAGTCCCCCAAGAAGAGTTGTGATCAGGAGATAGTGTGTTCATTGTGTTGAAGTTGATGGAGGAATCCCTTTTGAAGATCTTTTCCAAATGGACTTAGATGATGGAGGCCATTTATGATATATGCTTATTTCATGATCTTGCAATGCCTCCAAACATTATACCACACCGAATCCATATTGGTGAACCCCTCCTAAGAAGCATCATTGGCACAATATTATGAAAGAACTTTGGACTATATATCTGAAAAGGAGTGTGTTCTAGAGTGGAAGAAGGGGTGGAAGGTCACTGAGTAGTATCCAAAACACCCAGAGAACTCAACAATAGAAGATCAATAGAAATCCCTAGAGGAGGATTAACATGTTGAAGAATGAAAACACAAACCCCCTCAAGAGGATACAAATATGGGAGTGGTCAAAAAACAAATTGAAGAAGAGATTCCTGATACAAATCACCAAACAGAAGAGGGCAAAGTCAGATTTGAAGATTTCATCGATGAAGTCCACCCAACACAACCCACAGATGCAAAATTCTAAAACTTTGAAGAAGTAGTACCTTATGGACCAGATGGGACTATCCAAGTGATGTTTGAAAACTTCAACATATGGAAATGCCAAGTTCTATTTCATGATGATTTAGACCTGCTCATGGATAGACTGAAAGAAGACAACAACCCCTGCAATATTGTCTTCCAAAAAGGAAGCATCTAAAAGATGATCTATGTGATAGTTTAAAGATTAAGGGTTATATGTCAGTGAAAGTGATGTCAACATGCCTAATGTATACATGGCATATTACCTTCTATTGGAGGACCTCCTACATAACAAGGACTCATGAGAAAAGAAGATATTGGTTGAATGACTACAAACTCCCATTTTTCATCTTTCTCCATGTTCTATACAATAATCATTGGACTTTGCTGGCTACAAATACTAAATAAAAAACTACTATTTTGTATAATAGTTGTAGTGTCGAGTACATTCCAACAAAATACACCAACATGACAAGGCCACTGAGCGGTACTAAGGAAAAAGCTAAATCATGTGCAGAAGAGATAGCAAAGCTCATACAAAGACACACCAAGAGTTACAAGTATGCATTAGGAAAGGACTTCAAGAAGATGCAATTATTTCCCAAAAGTACTCAATAGATCACACGATCCAATGACCATGACCTCCACTGCCTCCTTTGGATGCATGCCCTATTCTCTATGGGTGCAAGAGTTAATAGTCAACAAAATGAGTTCCAACATCCTCTTTGTCGAATGTACGTTGCTCAAATTTTGTGTTTTCAGTGAGCCAATTAGGGACTCCTAGAAGAAGAAACCTCATTTTTTCACATTCAACCCCATCCCCTGAAACTCTGGGATAAGAGTCAAGGATAAGTTTGGGGGGGCGGGGTGTATATGAGTGAGGTAGGTACTATCTCATCCCCTCTACTTTCAAATCTACTTCTATTTCCCCCAGATGCTAATTCCACCTTTGCATATATTGTCTTGACAATTTTGAAACTTTTATTTTTTTAGGTTAAAAGTACTACTTTTACCCCTATTTCAGAGAATTTTTGATGAAATGAAGGGTAAAGTTTTTCTTTAGAAAATATTGGTCCAATTTTTCCTATAAGATATCTTCAACTCTAGAGTAGACCTAATTATATTCAAGCATGTGTTGGCACATTATTTTATAGGTGATGAATTCGAGCTTTAAAATTCACATATATTGCTAAGCGATCATGTCTCTATGTCAACTTTACCTTAAGATAATGTTAATTTTTGATAAAATAACTTTATTTCCTAGAAAAATTCTTAAAAAGAGGAGGGTCCTTAGTTTGATGCATCTCAGAGCATTCACATGAGCCCCTAGTACATGTTAGAAATGCAGAAATCTTACATCAAGGAAAAAGCTACCCGTTCTAGTGTTAAAATCCTAAAAAGGAGAAAAATATGTCTGATTGCCCATGAAAATACAAAAATATCCCATCATCACAAAAGCCAATAGGGGAGAGAATAAAGGTCTAAGTAGAATAAAAGCATGAGAGTTCTATCATGCTATGAGTCAAAGGTGTTGGTGGGCTGGTGTATATATGCTCACAAACGTATATATGTTTTGATTGATAGTAGAACCGAGAATATCTATTAAATATCCCCTTGTTCCTAAAAGTTGATCACAAAAGCACTCACCGACACATTTGATTCATGGTTCAGTGATCTTGTAAAGAATAAGCTACACCACAGCCTTAGCCTACCCTACACATTCGCTTGATCATCCAAAAAGATAAAATTGGGAGTGAAAGTGACCTTGTAAGATATTAATGCATAGTACGACTAGGAAGTGGGACTTGGAATGAATATCACAAAATAGGAATCTGACCTTTGAGAAAGGGATTATTAGTTAAAAGGTCAAGCAACTCCAAGTTTCATGAGAGGTTCTAGGAAAACAACAAAAATACAAAGCAACTGAGCATAAACCTTGGAGTAGAACTAATGTATATATACGATTATAACACAACTCACTTAACTAATCAATCCCTCATTCACCACCTCATACTTTGATTTTGTTTATATATTTGAGTACAAGCTAGAATCTAAGTTTGGTGGGGTTGAGAACATCCAATTTTGTGGATGTTACATGTCTATTTTATCCTTCATTTTCCAAATCATTCTAGGATCTAGGCTTACTTTTACTTGCATTTATAAATATTTCCCCATTTGCTTACAATTTCATATCTTTTTTTGTAGGAAAATAACAATTGTGCAACATTCCCATCGATCTGGAGGAGTCGGTGATTGATGTATGCTTGAAACGTAGTGAGGCCATCGATTCAAAGACTAATGGAAATACCTAGAGCCAATTGCACAAACAATGGATGGTACAGGATGTAGACACTTCATCAATGGATAGGAACCAATGGGAAGTCTGCTTCCCTCACTGATGAAGGATCTATCAAAACAACCAAAAGAATTCCAATCAACTCTAGCTCCTACTTCCCGTCGATGCTCGAAATGTACTCAGCCCAAAGATCGGTCCACACTTCATCCCGATGACTGGACTTTTAATGCCAACCAATGTGAAACTTTTACAAGTGCATTAATTCTTGTCCTCCGAAGCACACTAATGGTTGAGTGGCACCTTGACATTGATTCCTAGACCCCAACATAATTTGTTGCTCTAGTATCCAACCATCAATGACATCCCTGCAAGTATAAATGACAAGGCCACTTCATCCTAATCACAACGACGCCCGACCTATAGACTTTCACCGATGGAAGTAATGTGAACCACTACACATAGACAAAATGCTTGCAAAGCTACATGCCATTAAGAGTAGCTAAGCATGTGCCCCAAGACTTGGAGCGCAAGTAAAGTATCCCAATGCTCAAGTGCCTTGGGTACAAGACATTCCCTATAAATAGGGTATCTAACCTTCATTGAATGCACTTCTTCCACAATGACAAAGTGTTGCCTAAGTCCTAACTCGCCATGAATCACCATCGAAAAGCAAGGGCAAGAGTCTAGCCTTGTTGGTACTCACTTCCATAGGTGTCTATGTCCATCTTCGAGAGGATAAGGATCGCATAGGCCACCATCTCCATCATCATCACCATCTTCGTGAAGAGGAGGTCTCCATCGATGTGCAGTACTCCTAAGGATACTATTTTTTTGTATTTCCTCCTTCTCCTCCTTTTTTCACCCCCTTCGATTTTCCTTGGGCTATGGCCTTCATCATTTGTAAACATGTATGTCTCTCGTGAACGTGAGGGTCTAGGCCAATTCACTTGGGTTGGGAGTAGCCACTAAGGTCTCCCAACATGTAAATATTCATATTCCATTAAATGTATATACTCTTCATACTTTTATTCTTGAATAATTCACTTGAATGATTAGCTACCATATTGTGATGTTTCATTTCTAATACCTCAAAAGAATATTATTAATTTTGTTCTATAGTTGAGGATGGTATGAATGCACGAAAGTGTTAGAATACTAGAGCTAATGATCATATGTTTGTATGTTCTATTGTTTGTTTGTCATCGAGAGAGAGAGAGGGAGAGAGAGAGAGAGATGCACATGATATCGATCTAAACCGGTCTTGAGAAACGAAGGAATAGACATTGATGATGATTTCTCATAAACCGTGTAAGGATGTACAATGGGTATCAATATTTGCATGTTGGTGAGAGTGCTTAGATGGTGAGACTCAATCCAAGTTTTATCTATATATATATATATAATATCAAAAAATTGAAATCACATTTTTCCTTGTTAACTTAGTTTTTGCTACCTTATTCTTTGTTTGGCTACCTCATTTCGCAAGGAACACTTAATCTTTGTTTTAGTTTGACTTAGCTAATCTAAGGTCCCTAATCCTAAACAGCTTGTCACTCTTGTCCATGTGTTTGATCTCGTTTACTATGTAGGATCCAATATTAACATTACAAGCGTCTAGGTATCGAGTACAATTTTGAAGTCTGATTACTCTTGATCCGCCTCCATTTTAGATGCATGATTTGTAGGCGATCAGTTACTAACTTGTACATTTAGTGGACACAGAAAAAATCCAAAAAACTTTGTGGAAAAATGATATATGTTCATGGTACTTAGTACTTGCATGTTTGTAGCTCAACTTGTACCTTTTGTAATGTCTTGTACAAGTGTATTTTGTACAACTTAATACAATGCATGTAACAACTACTAATAAACAAAACTTATTTACAGAGTTGTATACACAATTTAGGGTGGACGAAATTTGTGAGACTATCATCCTTTTTAGCTATTGTCACATTTTTTTCTCTCTTTTGGTTATATAATTTATTCTCAATTAATATAAATATTAAAAATATTATTATGTAAAAATTCACACTGCTTGCCATATATGATGTGGAGATGTTTTGCTTTAATTTTGGTTAAATAGAATTATATTTTTTTTATTGGAAAAAGTGTTGGATGGAATGGCGTCGGTCATTATGACAACAACAATTGATTGGTGTGGCTACTTTGTCAGAGCGTAGTGAGAGGACCCAAGCCAGGTGACTAGAACCACCACTGTGAGCGGATCAATGCAGGGCCACAGGGTCGACGCGGCATAGTTGGGCCATTGAGTAGGTCGATGTTGATTGTCAATGTGACTCATTTTGGGGTCGATGTGAACTGAGAAGGGGTCGATGTGGTTGAGGTTGTTAGATGTGAGTTATGGGTGGTCATTGCAGCCAGTGGGAGGTCATTGAGTTGTTTAGTGGTCAAATTAATGCATTTTTTGTTATCTTTTTGACACAAACTTATCTATATAAATAGAACCCCATGACCCCAAATCTCTGGTAGATTATTTTAGAGAAAGAGTTGTTGTTCTTGAGCTGAAAGAATGCGTTCTTGGTGGACAACCCCTTGTATATTGATAATTTTTCAAAATAAGTAAAGATTTAAATTTGAAATCACCATCCAAGCCTAATACTGGTCGAATTTATGTAATTTTCTTGCCCTATTCACATATTTTCTTTTATTCTTCTCATTTACACTCTTTTCGGAAGTTGTACCAATGATGTTGACTTAAACGTTTTTCCCAGAGACAGCGCTACCATTTATCTAGTAGAATCTATATCACTAAGCACGTTAGTGCCATAAGAAGCAGACAGATCTAGGGGGCTCTTATGTAATTGTTTACCTTCTAGGAACTTAGTTGCGAGGCCTACTGTCTCAACTGTGGGAGAAAATGTAAATGCGCCAAGCACTTTAAATCTTCTAATTCTCAGCTGCCAGTTCTGAAGCAAAAGAATATTCAAAAATTGATCTACCACATTAAATAACAAAGATTTGCTGTTGCGGATACGTTAAAAACTGATCTACCACATTAAATAACAAAGAATTACTGTTACGGATATGATACAATATGTACTCTCCAAAAAAAAACTCAAACGTATCTTTGATTTTATGTAGGGGAATTCCTCATTGTCTGTACATGAGCCATTAGCTTAACAATCATTGGCATCAACGTAGGATCTCGAGATAAAGCCAGATCGATTAAAAGGGCCTGAGCAGTTTCTCCATGCTTACTCCTTAAGTTTTCAACTCTAAAAATTCTTTCCATCATCCAAAGAGCTCTCTCTTTTGCTTTATGGCTCCCAACTTCAAGAATTCCTATAAGAGCTTCCACACCTGCGGCATTGTCAATAGCATTGCTTCCACTTTCCCATATATCATCTTGCAAGAGAGTAGCAAGGGCATTGAGAACTGCTTCATCTGCTCCTCGCTCTTCACCCTTCAAAATTGCCACCAATGGAGAAACAGAATCGGCTTTTACCAGGCAAAATGTGCTCTTAACAGAACATCGGTAAGAGTGAATCTCACAGAATGGTTCTCCTGAGGGAGGAAAGCACATCCACCTAGATGATTTGGATTTGATTAATGAAAGAGAATTCTGCGACAGATGCGCTAGTGAGGTTGCTGCTCTACATTTTGCGGTGATTGAACCAGTATAAAGTAACTTAACAAGCAAAGGAACAACTCCTAGTTCCACACACTCTTTCTGTAATTTTCTATCAGAAGGAGCTGTGAACCTATTAATGATTCCAGTGATGCCTTCCAATAACCAATTTGAACTAGCAGTTGATGATGGAACTGCAGTGTATAGTGAAAATAAAGATACCAAAGTAGGGAGTAGGTTAGACTTTCTAAGTAAATTTGTTGCTTTTTTGTCATTGATTGGGAGATTATTTAATATACCAGCTGCAGCAGCCTTCTCATCAGCATCTATTGCCACTGACAAAATTTGAATAATCGTAGTAAGATGAGTCTCCCCAATCTTCTCTGTCCAATTTCCTGGTGCGTCCTTTGAAAGCGTATAGAGTAAGTTTAATGCAGACTGCCTGATTTGGTCACTGCTATAAGCTAAAAAAGGTAAGATCAGCTGAATAGCGCCACTTTTTCTCATTTTGGTCCTTACCTTGGGAGCATTTTGATAGCTTGCAATACTGTCGAGTGCCTGCAGGAGGTGGTATTGGATGATGGGTTTGGAAATGCTCAATAATGATAGCATCTGTTGAGCTACATCTTTATGCTTAAGAATTAGTTCATTTCTCGAAATACATGACAATATCGCCGCAGATGGTTCCCGGAGAGTGACCATTACAGAAGTAACAGAAAATAGTAGCTGAAGCAAAGGAGAAACGATGCCTGCACTTATCAGTAATGGGACATTTTCTTCCAATGTGGACAGATTTTGCAATGCCCCCAATGATGACAGCTTAGCTTCCAGTTTCCCAAAAGTAAACATTTTAACAAGAGGCTCAATAGAACCTGCTTTTCCGAGGTCAGCTTTCATTTCGTCTGTGAGCTCCATTTTTGAGATGGCAGTTGCAATTAGTATCTTGTTCATATCTGAACCTGTAGAAAAGTCAGATTATAAGCTAGAAAGTACTTTTGTTATTCAGTACTGATAGACATCATCAAGATTAACCTAAAAGTAGTCCCCACCCATACCTGACAAGATTATAAGCTGATTTTGTTTTTTCAGTAACAACAGATGGCCATAAAAAAATGGCGATTACAAAGCTTTTAATGAAATCAATCAAGATAGCAAACAGGAAACAGAAAAGAGCAGTACTTGTCTCTAGAAACTCTCAAAGTAACATCATTCTAGCAATATCATCCTTGTTCATGATTTGCATTTATTGGTAACATTAAATAGAGCACAGACAAAAGGCCTACAAAACTATGGTATTTGAGTAGCTACAGAAACTAGTGGAAATGACTTCATTGTAAGCATTAAAACATTCAATTCTCCGGGTGATGTCAACTAGAGGCAGCTTGAATAGTTGTAACTTTTGAATTTAAGAATCCGTTTCAGATGGGATTCATGATGTTCTCCAGAATTCCAGATAACATCTTTCTTGGCTAAATCTTGACCTAGCGATACTAAGATTACAATTTTAGAGAGAACAAGCTGGAGATACAAGTTATGGTTCCACAGTCTGAGAAGTCAGATAAATATCTTACAAGGTTTATGGCAGATAAAAAAGCATATCATTATGCACGCAAAATATTCGTTCAAAACTAAAAGAATGTTCAAGTTGTACAACAGTAGTCAGAACTGAACACAATCAATCAAGATACAAAGAAAAATGGTTTTGATGGTTTAGCTAAATACCAAAGAGGGATCCTAAGGCCGCAGACAGAGGTGATGCATTGACTATATCATGGAGAACTAAGGATGGCAGAAACATCCACCTACTAGTTACAACTAATACCCCAACTGGTCCATCACGTCTTTTCTGGACATCCATTCAGTACGAATGAAAATTGTATAGATGTTTATGGATCGATGTGGATGTGGATTGCGGGGGAATGGTAGTTAATGGTCATACTTGCAGTTCAAATGACAATTGTGTACGCATACCAGATTCTGACCAAATGACTTTGTGCAGCAGCCACAAAATTTCGACCATATACCAAAAAACCCAGCCAAAGGAAGAATCTCATCCTCATTCCAGATGGATTCTCAAAATTACTGAACTTCTCAATTCAAGTGTTACCGACACTTATGCTTCCCTAAGATAGTGGTTGCTCGACATTGATGTGCTTTTTCCCATCATGGAACATTCGGATTTTACTAAGATGAATAGGACTTGAGTGTTTCAAAATCTTAATTCATGGTCCGTTCTTGAAAGTAAACCTTTGAGCTAAATATCTTCATTTCAGAATGCTAAAGAATGGATTTCTAATTTTATACCATGAATGAAGAGGTGGATTCTCTTCACATTTACTGATGTGGGACACATCGTGAAGAAGAAGATACGAAAATAAAACGACAATTTCAAAATTCAAATTCATATTCCTAGACAAAGGCTCCAAGGCCGGCTTTTATAACACTGCATGACTTGACCCAGAAGTAATGGAAATAAACTCCTATTTAATAAAATTGGGAATCAAATAAAACCTAAAATAAAGAAAAGCATAAAATATTTACGACTAAGTACATTAACTGAAAAGTGTGCACTTAAGTCCCTAAATATAAAAGTAAAGCAAAAATACATAGAATAAAGCCTAATACGTCCTCCATCATGAACACTTCAGAGTCGGTCGTTCCTCCAGAAGACAAGAAAGTAGTCTGAAACGAGCCTACAAGAAACCAATAATATAAGGCACACCTAGTTGAGAAATGCTAAAGTCTATCTAAAGGTAATGATATAATTGGGCCTTCTAATTTGTAGTGGCTCAGTAAAGTTTCTTTTCTCAATGGGTGTTCAAGATCTCGACAACAACTTGATTAGAAGATAACATTTCTTCATAGTTATTAGTATATATATATTTTACTGGGTTTATTTTTTATTATTGTGTGATAGGCTTTAGACTTGTCTTGTCTATTAGCCTCTTTCTTTTATCCCATATTGCTTGTCTCTGCTTTAGTCTTTACTCTCTTATCCTATAAAAGAGAGATCTTTATAATTGTTTTAATCATCCAATAAGAATTCCTTTATTATTTTTGATGATATCAAAGCAACTTGATCTTCCTTGAGCCCTTCCCACCCTAACCCTAACCCATGCCTCATAACCCTAGCTAGCCGCCAACCCTCTCTTCTCCCTTCCCCTTTGTTGCCCCCCCCCCCCCCCGCCCGCGTCAGCGTCACTGCCTAGCCCTGCCCCTCCTCTCCCTCTCCCCACCTCTGCCGCCCACTCCCTCCCCATCTTCCACATCACAAGCCCTCCATCCACCAGCCATCTTGCCCTCCGGCTACCACCCCAATCACTCTTCCCCGCTACTCTCTGGAAGTTTCTGACAACTTTCTAATTATTGCATGTTGACAAATTAATCAATTTTCACTCACTGTCTGCCTAAGCCTCATGGTGGAGTAATTCTTTCTCCATGTTGGCGTAGGTTTTTTGTCTCTTCTGTTGCCCCTGCATGGGTTTCTGAGATTTGATGCTTCAGATCTTCCACTGCTATCTTCTGCCCCCGTGCGGGTGTTACTAGCTTTTGCTCGAAGACTACCACTGCCCATGTGTTGGGTTTCTACTGCTATTTTCTGTTGACGGCTACATCTAACTCCTGCCTACTGTTGCGTCTTGCATACTACGCGACCCATGGTGTCCATCGATTTGCTCCAAAATCTGTGTCACTACTGTCAAGTTGGATGGATCCAACTATCACACTTGGGCTGCTTCTTTCGAGCTTTATGTTAAGGCTCAAGGGCGCTACTCCCATCTTTCTATTGATGGCCCGGCTGCTCCTGCTGCAACTGCTGATGACAAAACAAAGCAAGCATATGATCTGTGGACAAAGGAGGACTCTAGTGTTATGACATGGATGGTCATCAGTGTTGAACCTAAGATCAGCCAAGCTCTTCTACGACTTCGGACGGCTAACGACATGTGAGATCAACTCTCCCACGTGTACTCTCATCAACAAAATCCAAAGAAAGTGTTTGAAATCTTCCAACACTTGGCAAAGGAGTACATTAATACTGATTCTGTAGAGGACTACTACAATGAATGTTGTGCGCTCTGGGACGAATTCGAGATCTACCACCCGTTCATTGCTGATATTAAGGAAATCCAACGACAGTGCAACGAGATTCAGCTCGTTCAGTTCCTTGTTGGGTTGCCACACTCCTTTGCTGATGTTGTCAATCAGATTATATTCAGTGATCCTCTGCCTACCTTGAGAGATGTTCTCAAACGCGTACAACGCTTACCCTCTGTCTCTCAAGTTTCCCCTGATTCCTCTGATGCAGTTGCACTTGCCTTTAGGTCTAGTGATTCTTTCCGTAGTCGTGGCCGCGGTCGTAGGCATGGTTGAGGGCGCTCTACTACTGGACATGGTCGCGGATCCTACTCGTATGGTTTTGATTCTTCCTCTATTAAATAGCGCTAATGCAACTTCTACAAACGAACAAAACATACTAAAGACTGTTTTTGGATCAAGCATGGCAAACTTGCATGAGCAAACTAAGTCATTGTTGCATCCTCGTCTGCCCCACCTTCTACATAATGGATATGTTCTGAGTTTGAGAAGTTACTCCTAGCTCGACCGACTTCCTCCACTGAGACCTCTATAGATGGCAGTTCTGCTCTCCTGGCACAGTCTGGTAAAAATACATGGGTAATCGACTCTGGTGTAACCTCCCATATTTCTGGCAATCATACTTTATTTTCTAACATGCATAAAACTTCTGCTATTCTGCATGTTACTCTTGTCGACAGTTCTCAAACACCCGTTTCTGGAATAGGGAATATCTACACTCCTGGTCGACTTTTATTACGTTCAACACTATATGTTCCTGAATTCCCAATAAATCTATTATCTGTGAGCAGAACTCTTAAGAGCCTACGGTGCTCCATCACTTTTGACCTGAATGGTGTTATATTTAAGGATCTGCGCACGAGGATGAAGATTGGTTCGGGCCATGAGGGGTCAGATGGCTTATACTACCTGGACACGTTGAAGACTGTTGCGCTACTGACTACTTCTGTGACCGTCCTCCAGTGGCACTATCGTTTGGGACACCCTTCACCGGCTAAGTTGAAGCACTTACAGCCTGATATTTCTGATTCAATTTTTCACTGTGAAACATGCCAGTTGGGCAAACATACTAGATCTATTTTTACCAAAAAGAAATGTATTGGCTCAAAACATCCATTTGATACTGTACATGCTGACATTTGGAGCCCTTGTTTTGTTTCCAGTATATTTGGTTTTCGGTACTTAGTTTTATTGATACCTAGTTAAAAGACAGATCTCACATACTTGATACTATCACATCCTTTTTCGCTGAGATTCGTACCCAATTTGATAAAACTATAAAAATCTTTCGTACTAATAATGCCCTTGAATTCATGCAAACCTCAGTCAACTATTTTCGTCGAAAAATGGGTACCATTCATCAAACTTCTTGTGCATACACACCTCAACAGAATGGTGTTGCCGAACGTAAGAATCGTCATCTTCTTGAGGTTGCCTGCACTCTCCTTTTCCACTACAATGTCCCTTAATTTTTCTAGCCAGAAGTCGTTTCCACTGCGTTTTATCTCATTAACCGCATGCCTTCTTCTATTCTTGGCAATCAAGTGTCGTATCAAATTTTATACCATGATGCACCCCTCAATACCGTGCCTCCTCGAATTTTTAGAAATACCTGCTTTGTGAAAAATCTACATCTTGGCCTAACCAAACTGGATCCACGTGCTACCAAGTGTGTTTTCTTGGGGTACTCTAGGACATAAAAGGGTATCGATGTTATGATCCAATTACAAAGAAGTGGATGGTTACTACCAATGTAGTCTTTTTTGAGCATATGTCGTTCTATTCTTCTGCGGGCTCAACATTGTCATCTGATTTACTAGTGGATACTCCTTTACCTCTGATTGATGATATTGCTTTGCCAGATACAATTGTTCCACCTGCTCCTCCACTGAAGGTTTATCAAAGAAGACCGAAAGCTACAACTCCCTCCATGGCCCCTCCAAGTCCTCCATCCTCGTCGGCAGATCCACCTCCACCTCAAGTATTTTGTGACTTGGATATTCCTATCAGTTTACGCATAGGAACTCGATCTGGCACTCAACATCCGATTGGGGATTTTTGTTCTATTGCTAACTTGGAAATTAATTTTGCCAACTTCACTTCTGCTCTATTTGTTGTTTATATTCCTAAAAATGCTACCCAGGCTCTATAGCATCCCGCATGGCGTCAAACCATGGAATCTGAAATGTAGGCTCTTACTGATCGACATACATGGGAGTTGGTTGATGCCCCTACTGATTGTTCACCAATTGGTTGCGGATGGATCTTTACAGTGAAATGTCAACCTGATGGAACTATTGAGCGACTCAAAGCTCATCTTGTAGCCAAAGGCTACACTCAGACATATGGCGTAGATTAGTTTGAGACCTTCTCTCCTGTGGCTCTCCTGAACATTGTCGTGTACTTATTTCTGTGGTAGTAAATCCTGACTGCCCTTTATTTCAATTAGATGTTAAAAGTGCTTTCCTATATGGCGATCTGCATGAGGAGATATACATGGAGCAACCTCTCGGATTTGTGATTAAGGGGGAGTCATCCAAAGTTTGTCGCATGCGCAAAGCAATTTATGGACTTAAACAAAGTCCCCGAGCCTGGTTTGACAAGCTGAGTTCCATTCTTCACAAGTTCAATTTTCGTCGTTCTCAGTCTGATCATTCTGTGTTTATCAAGAAAACTACTTTTGGTCTTGTAATCCTGATTGTCTATGTTGATGACATCATATTATCTAGTAGTGATCACACAGGAATCCAAACCACTAAAGACTACTTGGAGAAACACTTTGTTACCAAAGATTTAGGCAAATTAAGATATTTTCTGGGCATTGAGGTCTCTCGCTCATCCCTTGGTCTATGTTTGTCCCAACAAAAATATGTTTTAGACCTCCTATCTGAAACAGGAATGCTTGGGGCAAAGCCTGCTGTAACTCCCTTAGATCCCAATACTAACTGGGATGACGAGAATTCTCCTCCACCTGACCATCATCAGTATCATCGAATGGTAAGGAAACTTATCTATCTCATTGTCACCAGGGCTGATATCACTTCTGTTGTTGGACTGGTTAACAGATATCTAGATAAGCCCAGACAATGTCTCTAAAGATCCGGGTAGATTAAGATATGCAACAAAATTCTCTGTATTGATAATGCTTTAGAGTTTGTGCAAGCTTCTGTAAGTCAGTTTTGTCGCAAATTGGGTACTATTCATCAAACTTATGTTCCTATACTTCGCAGCAAAATGGGGTTGTCGAACACAAAAATCGACATCTCTTAGAAGTTGCCCGCTCCCTCCTTTTTCATTATCATGTACCCCAAACTTGTTGGCCTAAAGCTATTTCCACTGCCTGCTATCTAATTAATCACATGCCCTCATCTGTTCTTGGAAATCAAATCCCTTATCAAATTTTGTATCCAGATGCACCTCTTTTCCATGTGCCTCGTCAAATTTTTGGTATCACCTGCTTTGTCAAAACTCTTCGTCTTGGCTTGACAAAACTAGACCCTTGGTCTACCAAATGTGTGTTCCTGGGGTATTCTTGGACTCAGAAAGTGTACAAATGTTGCTATGATCATGCTGCGAAGAAATGGTTTGTCAGTGTTGATGTGGTATTTTTTGAGGAATCTCCATACTATTCTCCAGCATGTTCAAAATTGACAACTGATCTGTTACTTGATACACCTCGTTATAAATCATTTTTGTTTTCTTATGTCATTAAGAAAAAATTTAGATAGAAATTGAACGATTAAAGACGACTTATCTTCTCCGGATGTGGCCCCGTTCGTGCCTCTGAAGGTGTATCAACAACGTCCAAGAAATCCAACTCCCTCTATGACCCCTCCATCTTCGGCTCCTCAATCCTCGTCAGCAGATCCCAACCCCATCTCAGGAATTTTCTGATTTAGATGTTCCTATTAGCCTGCGAAAAGGAACCAACTCTTGTACTCAACATCCTATTGGCAATGTTTGTTATACTGCTAATCTGGGAATGAATTTTACAAATTTTACTTTTTCTTTATCTTGTATATCTGTTCCCAAAAATGTTCCCAAAAATGTTGCTCAGGCTGTACAACATCCTTCGTGGCGCCAAGCTATGGAGGCTGAAATGCAGGCACTTATTGATCATCATACATGGGACTTTGTTGATCCACCTGCCTCCCGCTCTCCTATTGGCTGTCATTGGGTCTTCACTGTCAAATACCAACCCGATGACACTGTTGAACGCCTGAAAATTCGTCTGGTTGCTAAAGGATATACCCAGACTTATGGCATCGACTATTTCGAGACGTTTTCTCCTGTATCACGTCTCAATTCTATTCGTGTTCTTATATCTGTAGCAGTCAATTGTGACTGGCCTCTGTTTCAACTAGATGTTAAAAATGTTTTTTTGTATGATGATTTACGTGAGGTATACATGGAACAACCACCAGGTTTTTTCACTTAGTGGGAGAATTCCAAAGTGTGCCGGCTACGTAAAGCCATCTATGGACTGAAACAGAGTCCTCGTGCCTGGTTTGATAAACTCACTACTATCCTTCAGTAGTTTAGCTTTCGTCGTTCTCATTCTGATCACTCTGTGTTCATTAAGAAAACTATCTCTAGCATGGTTGTCCTAATTGTGTATGTTGATCATATTATTTTATCTGGGAGTAATCAAACAGACATTTAGGCCACTAAGGAATATCTGGCAAAACACTGTCACTAAAGATCTAGGTAAATTAATATATTTTCTGGGTATTGAAGCTTCTTCTCGATCTTCGTCAAGTATGTGCTTATCTCAGAGAAAATAAGTTTTGGATCAGTTGTCGGACACAGGACTTTTGGGTGCAAAACTCACTACTACTCCTTTAGATCCTAATACAAACTGGGACGATGATACTTCTCCATATCTTGACCACCATCAATAACGTTGACTAGTGCGTAAACTTATCTATCTGACAGTGACACCAGTTGATATCACTTCTACAGTCGGCTTAGTGGATATCTGGATAAACCTCGATAGTGTCACTTGGATGTTGTGTCACATTTTGAAATATATGAAAACTTCTCCAGACAAAGGCTTATTGTATAAATTCATGGGCACTGTAAAATCATAGGGTATTCTGACTCTGACTATGCAGACAGCCGCTTAGACCACAAATCTACTTCTAGTTACTACACCTTTGTAGGTGGTAACCTTGTTACCTGGCGTAGTAAAAAACAAATTGTGGTTGCCTGATCCAGTGTTGAAGCTGAGTATCGAGCTATGGCTCATACTGCATATGAATTTATGGGTCTACAGTCTTTTAAAAGAATTTGGTATATTTGATTTTGCTCCTATTTCTATGCATTGTGATAATAAGGCTGCTATCTTTATTGCTAGCAATCCAACCTTTCATGAGTGGACTAAACACATTAAGGTGGATTGTCATTTTGTCACAGAAGTTGTTCTATCTGGTACTATCTCCACTCCATACACTCATAAATCTGATCAAGTGGCTGACATCTGCACCAAATTTCTTCCCAAGGCCAGATTTCATAGCATGGTTGTCAAGGTGGGCATGATTGATATCTACGCTCCAGCTTGAGTATATGTTCTTTATTGCTTTATGTTTATTGTTATTTTCTTTGTTATGGGCTTTAGACTTGTCTCCAGCCTTTTGTTTTATCCCATATAATAGGCTTACTCTCTTGTCCTATAAATAAGAGTCCTCTCTATTTTGTTAAATCATCAAGTAATAAACCTTTTCATTTCTATATGCAACACAAAGAAGTCTCTCATATTCATCATTGAGAGGGAGACTTATAGGAGAGCACTGATTGCTGGTGTTCAAGGACCAAAAGCTCTATGTCGTGCCTGAATCAGGTGAGTCATGCCACAACCTCAGCCTCAACCAAGTTGTGTTGCTTTCTTTGTACAACATTACACCTTCATATGGCCAAACCATTAGCAATAAGTACACCAAGGATGTTGTCCTCATTTGCGCCCACATCCACGAGCTGCTATAATGAGTGTGACTTGAGCATCTAAGGTCTCGGTGTGAGTGGCATTGGAGGAGAGCATATTTGAACGAGAGAAACATGTGTAGACCTATTCTATAAAGGAAGAGATGTTCCCCCTAGGAGTAGATAGCAAATGACAATGTAGCATGGGTTAAGACTGTTGAAAAACCTTCTTGGGAGTATAGTTTCGTAGTCTTTGATAACCTCCATTGGCATAGTAGGTGAGAAGAAATTGAGTTGTTTCACCAGGGATTTCGTAGAGTCATAGTAGACATCAAGAGGCTGATTATCCTGCTACTGAAGGAGATTCTATCCATTACATTGTACAAATAGATGCAATTATGTTCTCGAGTGTAGAACTGCTTCATTTCTACTATATTGCTTTAGCGTTATGGTGAAAAATATTTTTCACAGAGACCTGAGACTCCATGCTACAAAACCAGTGTAGGATCTTGCTATTGTCGGATGCCGAGGTGGGGTCATCCTCTGGTTTCTCTCATGGGTTGTTAGTGATGTGTTAGAGTTTGCTCCACAACTCGAGGAAGGTGTAGACGACATTCATCCATAGTCTGTAGTTGCTTCTGGTAAGTTTAACAATAGACATGGTGGGGTAGCCAACTTTGTTGTAAGACATAAGGATGTAATATTTACATGAATTTAACACAGTGGAGGAAGAGTAGGTTACCAGAGTGCAAGTACAGTTAATACGAGGAGAGATATGTTACATTATATATTTCCTGTTTTACATAGCATGTTATTTGTTTTGTTATTTTCCTTTATATATGGACCTCTCTGTAATTGTCTCAGTAATATATATATGAGGGTGCACACGTTGTGCAACCCTAAGCTTTCTGCAATTCCTGACTCTGTCACATGGTATCAGAGCAGGCTCTAACCTAGCCGTCCTTGCCTCCCTCCCTCCCTTCTCTCTCCACCGCCCCACCCCCCCCCCCGCCGCTCGCCGCCCGGCAGCAGGCCGCCGCAGCTCCGGCCGGCCGCCTCCAGCGGGCCGCAGGTCTCTCCGTGGGTCTCCGTGGGTCCGTCTTGCCTCCTGGCGTGGTGCACCGCTAGTGCTTGAGCAACCGTAGTTGTTGTTCGCACAGCAGGTGCGCTGTCGGGTGGTTGTTTTCTACGGGACCACTGAGCCACTGGTAGATCTGGACTAGATCAATCTTCAGGGGGAGATCGGCGCATTGTTCGTCTAAGGGGTTACCTTCGGTTCGTGATTGTTTATGTCTGCCTGCCCGTGTAGGTTTTGGCCTCCGGGTTCTCTGCTACGCTTTGGCGTAGTGTGTATGTGAGAGGTCCACGGTGACTTGCTTCTGCCTGCTTCTGCCTGCCTGACAGCGTAGTCTGTCTTCTGTCTGTCCCTACCTGTGCCTGTGCCTGCCTTCCTGCATATCCTCATGGCGTCTTCTGGGGATGACATCTGGAGAGACTCGCGTCGTCAAGTCACTACTGTTAAACTTGACGGGCGCAACTACCAGCTTTGGGTATGCTCCTTTGTGATCTTTGCCAAATCACAAGGGAAGTACTCTCACTTGATTAGGACGGGTCCGCCTCAGCCTGCAGAGGAGGCGGATGCAAAGGACATCAAAGCCTTTGATGACTGGGTTCGTGACGACTCGACAGTTATGACGTGGATTCTCAACAGCTCCGTTGAGAAGATTAGTGTCACTCTTCTTCAGCTGCCTACGGCGAAGCAGATGTGGGATCAGCTCGCCAGTACCTACTCGCATAGTGAAAATCTAAAGAAAGTCTTTGATATCACCAAGCAACTGGGGCGCCTACAGTTTACTGGATCTGACATCTCAGACTACTTCTCCACCTTCACTGGTCTGTGGGGTGAGTTGGAGATGTATCACCTGCTGTCCACCGATTTAGCTACTATGCAAAAACAGCGGGCGGAGCTTCAGCTGATTCAGTTTCTCAGTGGTTTACCTGAGTCCTATACTGGAGTGGTAGATCAGATCTTGGCGAGTGATCCACTTCCTACCTTGCAGACTGCCTACAAGCGTCTCCAGCGCCTTCCGTCATCGACACCGTCTCCGTCTCCTGAGACTGGAGACTCTACTGCTTTGGCTGCTTGGGGTGAGTGTGGTTGTGGCCGTGGTCGTGGCCGTGGCCGCTCCAATGATAGCCGTCCTCTCCTGGGTGCAGGCCGAGGGCGTGGACCTGGTGCTGGACGAGGAGCTCCTCCTGCTGCCCCGCCTTCTACTGCTGCGCGTCCTCAGCAAGGACAGCGCCTGTGTACTTTCTGTGGTCGGTCTAACCATATTGAAGAAAAATGCTGGGAAAAGTATGGTAAGCCGGCGTGGGCCAATGCTGCGGCAGATTCTACTACGTATGAGGGTGGTACTCAGACACCTGCACCAGAGCCTGCGGGGGCTACCGCAGACTACATTCGTGCTGAGGTGGAGCGTCTTCTTCTTGAGCGTGCTGGACCTTCTACTGCTGCATCCACTAGTGGAGCACATGCTGCCTTTTCTGGTTATGATACTGCCTTCCTGAGCTCCCCCTCACCTTCTACTTCTGGTAAATACCAAATGGGTGATAGATTCTGGTGCATCTGCACATATTTCTAGAAATAGATCTTTATTTAAACATTTATCTGCACCTGCCTGGCATTCCTCTGTTATGCTTGCTGATGGCTCCAAGTCGTCAGTCCTTGGAGTCGGTGATATTGTTTCTCATGTTGACCTAAAATCTGTCTTATATGTGCCCAGATTTCCTCTTAACTTATTATCTGTCAGCAAAATTTTACGGAGTTTAAATTGTAGCCTGACATTTGTTCCTGGTTCATGCGTTTTTTAGGACCTTCGCACGAGGACGAAGATTGGTGGGGGGTATGAAGGTGCTGATGGACTTTTTTACTTGGACCAGTTACCTAGATCAGAGAAAGTTGTTGTGATATCTGCATTATCTGCTTCTGTTTCTGCTCTCCAGTGGCACTATAGGCTGGGCCATCCCTCGTCAGAGAAGCTGCGGAGTTTAGTTCATGATATTGGTAGTTGTCATTTTCAATGTGATTCGTGTCAGCTAGGGAAACAAACTCGTACTGTGTATCCTAGACGTAGTACTGTGAGCAGTAAAAACATTTTTGATTTAGTCCACTGTGATGTATGGGGTCCATGCCATGTACCAAGCTTGTCTGGTTATAAGTATTTCATTCTTTTTATTGATGATTTTTCGAGGACTACTTGGTTGTTTCTGTTAAAAAGTAGGTCCGAGGTGCTGTCTACTATTAAATATTTTTTTGCTGAAATAAAGACGCAGTTTGGCTTGCCTATTAAAACTTTTCGCACTGATAATGCTTTAGAGTTTGTTAAGAAAGATGTGGTTGTTTTTTGTAAATTTGTGGGTACAATTCACCAAACTTCGTGTGCATATACCCCACAACAAAACGGTGTTGCTGAGCGCAAGAATAGACACTTATTAGAAGTTACAAGGACGATAATGATGCATTCTCATGTGCCCCACTCTTATTGGCCTGAAGCTATCTTGACTGCATGTTTTCTGATTAATAGGATGCCATCGTCTGTTATTGGAAATAAGATTTCCATCCAGGTTTTGCACCCTGACATCTCCTTGTTTCCTGTGCCTCCTAGAATTTTTGGGTGTACCTGCTTTGTTCGATTGCTTGGACCTACTTCTGATAAGCTATCTCCTCGAGCTGCTAAATGCATTTTCTTGGGCTATTCTCGAACTCAAAAGGGTTACAGATGTTATAATCCCAGCACTCGGAAGTAGTTTACCAATAGTGATGTTGTCTTTTTTGAAGATACACCGTATTATTCTTCAGCAGGAGATAGTTTGCAGACAGACATTCTGGCTCCTCCTTTACCTGTTATTTTTGACTGTATGCCTGACCGCACTGATACTGAGATTCCTGCAAAGCACGACCCTCCTCTTATTGTTTATCAACGCAGGAATAAAGCACCTTCCACACAAGTACCCCCCCCAAGACAACCAATCTTCTCCTCCAGAAGGTTCTGCTGCACCTGAGGTACATTCTGATCTTGACATACCTATTGCACTCCGTAAGGGTACTCGTTCTTGCACTTCTCATAGCATTGCTCAGTGTGTGTCTACTGCTCATCTTCATACTCATTCAAGTAATTTTGTATATGCTTTATCTGCTGTGGCTGTTCCTAAGAATGTTCAGGACGCCTTGAAAAGTACAGCTTGGACATCTGCTATGCATGAAGAGATGATTGCTCTCACTGACAGAGACACTTGGGAGCTGGTGGATCCACCTCCTAAGTGTAAGCCTGTAGGTTGTAGGTGGGTATATGTTGTCAAATATCAACCTGATGGTACGGTTGACAGGTTGAAGGCAAGGCTCGTTGCCAAGGGCTATACTCAGACATATGGCATTGATTATTTTGAGACTTTTTCTCCTGTTGCTCGTCTTAACTCTGTCAGAATTCTTTTATCTGTTGTTGTGAATCTAAACTGGCCTCTCCTGCAGCTTGATGTGAAAAATGCCTTTCTATACGGTGATTTACAGGAGGAGGTGTATATGGAGCAACCTCCTGGGTTTGTTGCTCAGGGGGAGTCTCATAAAGTATGCCGTCTCAAGAAGTCTATCTATGGACTCAAACAGAGTCCTCGTGCCTGGTTTGATAAGTTAAGCAGGATCATGATTGATTTTGGCTTTCTGAGGTCACAAGTTAACCATTCTGTTTTCACAAAAAAGACTTCAGCAGGGATTACTGTTCTGATTGTGTATGTTGATGACATTATTATTTCTGGCAGCGATACTCTTGGTATTCAGGCTACCAAAGATCATTTGGGCAAGCATTTTGCTACCAAAGATCTAGGCAGACTTCGGTACTTTCTTGGCATAGAGGTCTCTAGAAACTCTAATGTCTTGGTTCTTTCACAGAGAAAATATGTTCTTAATATTCTGCAGGAGACTGGTATGCTTGGAGCAAGACCTGCAGATACTCCTCTTGATCCCAATGTCAATTGGGATGATGATTCCTCTGCTATGTTTACTGATCATAAAAAATTCAGGAGGTTGATTGGTAAATTGATCTATTTAACTGTTACTCGTCCTAATATTGCTACTGCAGTGGGTCTTCTTAGCAGATACCTCGACAAACCCAGACAGTGCCACTGGGATGCTGCATGCCAAGTCTTGAGATACTTAAAAACATCACCTAGCAAGGGACTTCATTATAAAAAGAATGGGCACTGTGTTCTTGAAGGGTATTCTGATTCTGATTATGCAGGCAGCAAAGTTGATAGAAAATCTACTTCTGGCTATTGTACCTTTGTAGGGGGCAATCTTGTCACTTGGCGAAGCAAGAAACAGAATGTAGTGGCCAGATCTAGTGCTGAGGCTGAGTACAGGGCCATGGCTCATACTGCTTGTGAGTTGCTGTGGGTGCGTTCTCTTCTGAAAGAATTTGGGATTGAGTCTTCATCGGCCATTCCTATGCATTGTGATAACAGAGCTGCCATCTTCATTGCAAATAATCATGTCTATCATGAGCGCACCAAACATATTGAAGTTGACTGCCACTTCATCAGAGAATCTATTCTTGCTGGCAAGATATGCACTCCATTCACAAGATCTGAAGACCAAGTTGCTGATATCTTCACCAAGCTCTTGGCAAAGAAACAATTTTGCACGCTGCTGGACAAGTTGGGCATGATTGACATCTATGCTCCAACTTAAGGGGGAGTGTTACATTATATATTTCCTGTTTTACATAGCATGTTATTTGTTTTGTTATTTTCCTTTATATATGGACCTCTCAGTAATTGTCTCAGTAATATATATATGAGGGTGCACACGTTGTGCAACCCTAAGCTTTCTGCCATTCCTGACTCTGTCACAAGATAAAACTTGGCATTATTAGGACAAACCATGGTATGAAAAGATAGAAAGTGAACACTACCAGAAGAGTTTGCACAATAGGAGCAGATTGTAGGAGTTATTCATTGTGATATAGATCATATGTCTCCCTAAATAGAAAGTGAAGCACTCAGTCATGCGGTTTGAGGATCCGCATGGATAGACAAAATGACAAAGATCTGCCCCTTATTTTTTCAAAAAATGGGGTCTTTTGTCTGCTTTCTCTTTTTATTAAAATTATGCTATAATAGGAAAGGAGAACAACATAGAGGAAGGAGGAGATGTATCAAAAGAAGTAAGTCATGGTTAGAAAAATCATGTATTGTTGTCCCTGATTTGATGGTGTTGTGGTGATTGCCCTTGGGTCAAGGCTACCTGTGGTTGGCGGCAGGCCATTCGCGTGGCGCCATTGTAGGTTGCGACATCCTGACTTAGGCGGCCACGACCAATAAGGGTAGAGGCAACAGTCGAGTCGCAAGTTTTGGTTCCTTTCGGCACTTGTTGGCACAGCTCCCTACAACCGACGCTTCTTGCAAGAGGGGAAGGGAGGGTGGAGTTGAGGTAAGGCAAAATGGGAGGCGAGGGGGGAGAGGGTATCAACAAAGAGATAAGATTTACGGGAGAGGAGAATTAGGGTACCAGAGTCAACTTGCTCTGATACCATGTAGAGAGATTATAACAAATTTCTCATTAGCATAATAAGAGATTATAGAGGACTCCTACATATAGGAGTGAAAGAGATATATGGCTCCTTGATGGTAAACAGATCCCACTAAATATAATATGAGTGAAATAAAGAGAGTGTACAAGTGGTCTTGAAACCAATTATTAATAAACGAATAGTGGTAACACCCACACAAAGATACATGTTAACATGTCTTTTATTATGTGTTTTTTATTTGTTATGTTATTTACTTATTCCTGTTGTACCCATCTGTAATTTACCCATATTTATAAAAGACATGAGACGGTTGTTGCCGATCTCACGCACGCTGCATCACGCAGTCGTAACTCTCCTGTGCGCTTCCCTTCGTCCGCTCACATGGTATCAGAGCGTCGATCGACCTAGGCGCCGCTTCTCCTTTTCCCTTCCGCTGCTGATTCTCCGCCGCTTCCCCTCCTCTCCTTCCTTCCCGCCGGCAGTGCCGCAGAGAACAGCAGCAGCGGCAGCTGCAGGTGTCGCCGCCCGGCCTGCGGCCGTCGTCCGCCGCTGGGCGTGAGGCCACTGGGCTAGCGGGCCCTCTTTGCCACTACATTGGGCCTTCGGTAGTCCTCCACCGCTGCCCTAGGCTCAGCCTCGAAGACCCAGAGGCGACTTTCCTTCGCCGACGTTTTTCACAGCAGCTGTCAGACAAATCTTCGGACGTTGCAGCTGCTGTTCGGGGGCCTTCGACTGATCCGACGGTCGTCTAAAGCCTAAACCGGAGGACTCGCCTCTCTACGATTGCACTCCTAATCACACCCCCTCCATGTGTGATTAGGAAAATTGTTTGGAGGCTGTGGATGCGTAAGTAACGCATTTATCTTTTTTTTTAAGTTGTGACGTGTATCTCTCCGTCACTTCAACCTTCATTGTGATGTGTATCCGTCCGTCACAAAGCCCCGTTATATCATGGGGGACACCAAGATATCTACGATCGACAGTGAGATGTCGTCTATCCCCTCCATCAAGCTGAACGGGAAGAATTATCTCCTATGGATGAATGTTGTCCATACTGTTTTGGAGTCTCGCGACAAGGCCCCCTGGCTGCTACTGATGAAGGACACGTTGAGTGGAAGCGTCATGACAGTCTTGTGAAGACCTGGTTGTGGGGTAGTATGGAACCGACAATTGCTGAAGGTTCATGTTTTATTCTACAACCAAGGAGATATGGGACGCAGTGAAGAAGCATTACTCTCAGGAGAAGAATGCTCTTCGCCAGTTCATGATCTATGATCGCCTTTTTGCAGAGAGACAGGGTGACAGGTCATTAGAGGAGTATTTTGGAGCAATTCAGGCCATTGCTCAAGAGTTGAGTTACTATCATCATGTGACAATTGTTGAACAGGACAAAGACAGATATGACTTGATTACTGCTAAGTTCTTATCTGGACTCAATTCTTCTTGCAGTTTTGCCCGGAGTTCATCCTTGCTTCTGATAAACTGCCTAGTTTTGAGGAAGCCTACTCGAGAATTCAGCAATCCAATTTTGAGTCTGTTGATCCTATTTCTGTTGTATCTTCTGGGGAGTCTCAGCATCTATAGCTGCTGCAGTGAGAGAAGGACGACCTGGTATGGGCAGAGGACGCGGGACCCGTCCTAAGTGCACCTTCTGTGACAAACCAAGACATACAGTGGATAAATGTTGGAAGAAACATGGGAAACCTGCTGCACCACCAGTGGGGGCAGCACATTATGCCACTACTATTAAGCCTTCTCCGTCTTCTGCTATGGGCTCTAGCTCTTCAGGCATCACTCTCACTCAGGAGGAGTATGATCGGTTCATTCAGGCTACACAGCACATGAGTATGGGATTGTCATCTTCAGCAAACCTGGCATCTACTGCGGGTAATCAGGCTACATCTCTTATAGCTTCTGGCTCTACCTCTTCTTGGGTGGTTGACTCTGGCGCATCACAATACATGACTGTTGTGAGGAGATTGCTCCACTCTATTGACTCGGATATCCCTCACCAATCTGTTACACTAGCAGATGGTTTAGTGAGGAGAGTGTTAGCTAGTGGATTTGTTTCTCTAACACCCAAAATTGATCTTACATCTGTACATTTTGTGCCTGAGTTTCCATTTAATCTTCTTTCTGTTGCAAAGCTGATTGACACTGTAAAATGTACAGTAACATTTGGGCCTTCTTGTTTTGTATTACAGGATCTCAAGAATATGAGGACGATTGGTGGGGGGGCTAGGAAAGGTGATCTCCACCTTTCCCATGGCGATAGTCTGCCTCGCCAATTATCTTCTCCTGCTCCAGCCGTCCTGTTGAGTGGTTCCCCCTTACTATGGCATTGCAGATATGGACATCCTTCTTTAGAGAGCCTGCGGAAGTTGGAACCAAAGTTGTCCCAAGTGTCATCTTTAGAGTGTCAGTCATGTCAGTTGGGAAAGCATCATAGATTATCTTATCTCATTCGTGTCAATAAACGGGCATCATGTCCTTTTGAGTTGGTTCATAGTGATGTATGGGGTCCTGTTAAAGACCAGAGTTATAATGGTTTTCGTTATTTTATTTCCTTTGTGGATGATTTTTCCCGTATGACATGGATCTATTTACTCAAAAGCCGAGAGTCTATGCTATCTATTGTTAAACATTTTCATAAAGAAATAAAGGTTCAATTTGATTGCAATATCAAAACTCTTCAATCTGATAATGCTTTAGAGTATGTTCAAAAAGCCATGTCTGATTTCTGCAGTTCTGTGGGCATGATCCATCACACATCTTGTCCTCACACCCCTCAGCAAAATGGGGTGGCTGAGAGAAAAAATCGCCATCTCCTTGATGTTGCTCGGTCTATCATGTTTCAGTCTAATGTGCCTAAGAAATTCTGGCATGAAGCTCTTTTAACTATCTGCTTCTTAATTAATAGACAACCATCCTCTGTTCTTAAAGGGCAGACCCCTTTCTCTGTGCTACGTCCCACGGTTCAGCCCTTCTCTGTCCCCCTTAGTGTTTGGCTGCACTTCCTTTGTCCATAATTTTGACCCTAAGGCCGACAAACTTTCTCCTAGGTCTATTAAAACCTTATTCCTTGGGTACTCTGGTACTAGCAAAGGATACACGTGTTATTGCCCTAGTCTTCGTCACATGTTTGTATCTAGGGATGTTACCTTCCATGAGACCACTCCATATTTTTCTGATGCTATGAGTAAAGGGGAGCAGTTGAGAGAGGGAGTGTCACCAGCTTTTCAGAGTGAGAGAGTGGCACCATCTGTGCAGAGTGAGGGAGCGCCACCCATCATTCCTGATTATACTATTATTCAGGAAGAGCAGGCAGCAGATGGATCTGTTATTGAGCACTACCCACATGTTTATAGTAGGCGAGGCAGACAGGATCCAGAAGAGGTAGCGACACCAATCTCTGAGCCTTCCTCATCATTCTCTACTCACGAGATTCCTGCAGAAGCATCAGATCTTAATATTCCTATTGCTGTCCGAAAAGGTACTCGTTCATGTACTATTAGACATCCTATTACAAATGTGTGTTGTCTGTCCCACTTATCTAAACAGGCTCGCACATTTGCTATTGGGATTGATTGTGGATATACCGAGAAATCACTATGATGTTATGAAGGACAGTGGCTGGAAACAGGCAATGCAGCTTGAAATGTCGGCTTTATTGAATAATGGCACGTGGGATCTTGTTGAGTTACCTGCAGAGAAGAAAGCAGTGGGTTGCAGATGGGTTTTCACCATCAAACACAATCCGGATGGGTCAGTTGAAAGGCTGAAGGCCAGATTGGTAGCAAAAGGCTACACAGACTTATGGAGTTGACTTCTTTGAGACCTTTTCTCCAGTTGCTCGTCTAAATTCTGTGCGGATTATTATTTCTCTGGCTACTACCTTTAATTGGCCTCTGTTTCAGCTTGATGTCAAGAATGCATTTTTTCATGGTGACTTGCAGGAAGCGGTGTATATGGAGCAACCTCCTGGTTTTGTTGCTCAGGGGGAGTGTCAGAAGGTGTGTAAACTGAAGAAAGCCATATATGGACTAAAACAGTCTCCTCGCACTTGGTTTGACAAGTTCAGTGATGTTGTTCTACAGATGGGCTTTTCTCGTTCCATGACTGATCACTCCTTATTCTACTCTAACTCTTCTTGTGGATCAATCATTATTGTTGTATATGTTGATGACATAGTGATTACTGGCAGTGATTCTACAGGCATATCACGTGTGAAGGAAGGATTGCAGAAACACTTCCAAACGAAGGATCTGGGTAAACTGAGATACTTTCTGGCCATTGAGGTACTTAGATCTCATGCAGGTATCAATCTATCTCAGAGAAAATATGTGCTTGACTTACTACTGGAGACAGGCATGACTGAGTCTAAGCCGGTATCTACTCCTATGGATTATCACATCAAGGAGACGGATGATGATGTTGAGTACTCAGATCCACGATATTACAGGAGGATAGTTGGTAAGTTGATATACCTGACTATTACATAGCCTGACATTTCTTTTGTTGTAGGCGTAGTGAGTCAGCACATGCGCTCACCACGACAGTCACACTGGACAGCAGTTTGCCGAATTCTGAGATGTCTGAAAAGTGCTCCTGGAAAGGGGATCACATATTATAGACCTAAGGTGCCCCCTCCTACTTTGGCTCTTACAGATTATGCAGATGCAGACTAGGCTGGTAATCAGATTGATAGGAGGTCTACATCAAGTTACTGCACTTTCCTAGGTGATCATTTGATTACTTGGAAAAGCAAAAAGCAGCATGTGGTAGCAAGATCCAGCACCGAGGCTGAATATTGTGCTATGGCTCATGCATGTTGTGAGCTACAATGGGTTAAATCTGTTCTTTCAGAGTTAAAGATTCCTATTTTATCTTCCATGGAGCTCAAGTGTGACAACCAATCAGCCATATACATTGCCAGGAATCATTTCTTTCATGAGCGCACAAAGCATATAGAAGTTGATTGCCATTTTATCCGAGATCAGATCAAGAATGGTACTATTGTGACGCCATATGTCAAGTTTGAGGAACAACTGGCAGATATCTTGACAAAGCCATTGGGTCCAGCAGCATTTCAAAATCTATGTGGCAAGCTGGGCATACACGATGTGTACACTCCAGCTTGAGGGGGAGTGTAACATGTCTTTTATTATGTGTTTTTATTTGTTATGTTATTTACTTATTCCTGTTGTACCCATTTGTAATTTACCCATATTTATAAAAGACATGAGACGGCTATTGCCGATCTCACGCACGCTTCATCACGCAGCCGTAACTCTCCTGTGTGCTTCCCTTCGTCCGCTCACAATACAAATGAAAGCAGACGCTTTGGCAGCAAAGGGATAGTTTCTATATCATAGAATAAGGTATACAAGGTAAGTTTGTATCCAAAACATGTCATACCCAAACATTGAGCTTAGGAAAATGTTTATGCCAACAGTGTTTTGGAATCTCTCTTCATTCCAAAATTTAGGTGTTATCTCACCTTGCTAGAATGTGTTTTGAATATGGAACAGGATGTCGAGTTTCACAGGTGTGGAAGAAGAAGTTTGGGGAAACTTCAAGGATTTTTACAACTAAAGTTCGACGCAACTTCGACAAAATTTAACCTAAAAATAGTCATTTTGTCATAAAAATCCATAGATTTCACCAAATCTAGCTAAAAAACACAATATATGTTTACATATAGCCATCCATTTAGGTTTACATATGTAGAAAAATACACAATTACATACATTCATTTCCGGATTTCTTCCATATATAAAGTTTATGACAATAAACAAACTTCATAAAATGGTGTAAATCGATGGTAGACATAGCACAGAGAGTGTATATCTATTAATATTAGTTCAGAATAATAAAAATTAACGTCAAAATGACCTTACCTGAAGCTCCAACACTTTTTCCCCCTACACATCAAACTTCACAAATCACCAGAAGAATGTAGCCAACTTCGACGACTTGGATTGATGTCGAGGAAGTTAGGGAATTTTTAAATGAACCTGGGCCAACTTTGTCTACAAATGGGCGGATGTCGACAACTTCGACGAAATGTCGAGGATGTTTACATGGATTCGACATGGCGAACTGTCGACACCGACAAAATTGGCAAAATTTCACCTAGCTTCAATGATTTTAATACCAGGATTGTGAAGACAATTTTTTATGCTTGATATGCAATTACTCTTCCATATAATGTAGATGTATGTGGATGCATTTCGATGTAAAAGTTAAATATCATTTGATGGCTTCATTGACAACCCCATTTCATACTATGGCATATTCGCCCA
Source organism: Alisma plantago-aquatica (assembly GCA_963693085.1). Lineage (NCBI taxonomy): Eukaryota > Viridiplantae > Streptophyta > Magnoliopsida > Alismatales > Alismataceae > Alisma > Alisma plantago-aquatica. The sequence goes on from OY856409.1 coordinate 1,422,594,990, forward strand.
AACCTATAATTTCTCCAAGGCCTCTCGTGTAGGCCTTGTTCATATATGTCTTTATTTATATGTCTGTATTTACTGTTTTGTTATTTTACATTTCTATATGGACCATACTGTAATTGTACCACTTATATAAATATCAGGGTACACACATGTAACCCTATGCTCTCCAATTTTCCTGTTCTCATGGTACCAGAGCAGGCTTAGATCCGGGAGCCACCGCTCTTCCCCTTCCCTCCCTCCCTTCTCTCTCTATCACCACCCCCCCCACGGCCACCCGCCCACCCTCCGGCCAGCCGCATCAGCGTCAGGCACCTCCGCCGGCTGCTGCAGCCAGCGCGCCGACCGCCGGGCCAGGATCTGCCCGCGGTTTTCACCGCCGCTTGCTCTGGTGGCTTGAACTCATCCTGAAGGACCGCTTCGACTGTGCTTCCTGCCTGCCCGTGTAGGCCTTTGAGCCACCGGGTTTTCTGTTGCGTCGCGACATAGCCCGTATGTACTGGTCCGTCCAGTTTTTTCACTGTGCCTACTGCCGCCTAGTTGAGGAACTAGGCGGTCGTGTTCTGCCTGTACCTGCCTGTTATTCTCTTTGTTGGGGTTTGGTGTTGTGCCTGCCCTGGCATCTTCTCATGAGGATCTCCGTCGCCAAGTTACAACTGTTAAACTGGATGGGAGAAACTACCAGCACTGGGTTTGTTCCATGCAGATCTATGTGAAATCTCAAGGGAAACTGTCCCATTTGACACGAGATCCACCTCATGTGCCTGCTGCCACCGCCGACTCCAAGGATGTCAAAGCATATCATGATTGGGTTAAAGATGATTCTACTGTTATGACGTGGATTCTGAATAGCAGCGAGACAAAGATTAGTGTCACCTTATTATACTGCAGACAGCCAAGCAGATGTGGGATCAGCTTTCTAGTACATACTCTCACAGCCAGAATCCGAAGAGAGTCTTTGATATCAACAAACAGCTCAGTCGCCTGCACTTCTCGGGATCCAATCTTACTGACTATTTTTCTGCCTTCAAGGGACTTTGGGGGGAATTGGAGGCCTAACATCCCTTGTCTACTGATTTGGCTACTATGCAACGTCAACGCCATGAGTTGCAAGTAGTCTGGTTCCTGTGTGGCTTACCTAACTCATATGCTGGGGTGGTGGATCAGATTCTGGCTAGTGATCCCCTACCTACTTTACAGAGTGCTTTTCAGCATCTACAACGTCTGTCTGCATCCTCATCTGAGACATCTACTGATACTGGCGATTCCACTACCCTCGCTGCTATGTCTAGTCGTGGCCGTGGCCGTGGACGTAGCCGTTCTCACGAAACTCGTCCTCCTCTTGGTGCTGGAAGGGGAAGGAGCTCTTCTAGTTGTGGAGCATCTTCTGGTCCTCCGACTGCTGCACGCCCTCAGACTGGTCAACGGTTCTGTAGCTTCTGTGGCCGATCTAATCATATTGAAGAAAAATGTTGGGAGAAATATGGAAAGCCCGCTTGGGCTAATGCTGCTTCGAATACTCATACTACCATTGAGGTAGTACCACAGCCTACTCCTACTGATGCATCTAGTTCTACTACTGCCGACTTCATCCGTGCTGAGGTGGAGTGTCTGCTGCTTGAGCGTACTGGGTCATCCTCTGGAACTGCTTCTGGAGTGCATGCTGATACTTATTCTGGTTGTGATACTGCCTTCCTCAGTGCACCCTCATCTAGTACTGGTAATACCAAATGGGTTATTGATTCGGGTGTTGCATCTCATATATCTGGGAATCGGTCTCTTTTCAAAAGTTTAGCTAGACCGGTATCTCTTTCTTCTGTTATGCTTGCCGATGGCTCCAAGTCTCCTGTTTCTGGGATTGGAGACATTGTTTCTGAGTTTCTGTTAAAATTTGCCCTATATGTACCTCGCTTTCCGCTCAATTTATTATCTGTGAGAAAAGTTGTGCGTAGCCTGAACTGCAATCTTACTTTTTTACCTGGTTCATGTGTTTTTCAGGACCTTTGCATGAGGATGAAGATTGGTGGGGGGAATGAAGGATCTGATGGATTATATTATTTGGATTATCTGAAAAAGGTGGACAATGTGGCGTTGGCTTCAGCTTTATCTTCATATGTTTCGGCTTTACAGTGGCACTACAGACTTGGACACCCATCTTCTGAGAAGCTCAGACATAGTTTCTGGTGTAGGGACACATTTGTTTCAGTGCGAGTCATGTCAGTTAGGAAAACAGACCAGGGTTGTTTATCCTAAACGATCTCATATTAGTAGTAAAAATATTTTTGATCTTGTTCATGCTGATGTATGGGGTCCATGTCATGTTCCGAGTCTGTCTAGATACAAATACTTTATATTATTTATTGATGATTTCTCTCGTGCCATGTGGTTGTTTCTTATGAAAAGTCAGTCTGAGGTGTTGTCCACAATTAAATTCTTTTTTGCTGAAATAAAAACACAATATTCTATGCATGTTAAAGTTTTTAGAACTGATAATGCATTGGAGTTTGTTCAGAATGATGTTGAATTGTTTTGTAAATCGGTTGGCACTATTCATCAGACGTCATGCGCATATACACCTCAGCAGAATGGAGTTGCGGAACGCAAAAATAGACACTTACTAGAGGTTGCTAGAACTATCATGCTACATTCTAATGTGCCTCGCCTATTCTGGCCTGAAGCCATTCTGACCGCCTGCTTCTTAATAAATCGAATGCCTTCTTCTGTGATTGGCAATAAAATTCATGTACAAGTTCTACAACCTGATGCACCATTGTTTTCTGTACCTCCTCGGATATTTGGTTCTACCTACTTTGTACGGTTACTAGGGCCAACCTATGATAAATTATCTCCAAGAGTTGCAAAATGCATTTTTTTGGGGTATTCTCAAACACAGAAAGGGTATCGGTGTTATAACCCTACTACTAAAAAATGGTTCACAAGCAGTGATGTCTTTTTTGAGGATACCCCATTTTATTCAGCTAAAGGAGATAGTTTGAATTCAAATATTATTGCTCCTCCTCTGTCTATTACCAGTGACTGTGCTTCTGATAATTCAAGTACTGAAAATACTACTACACTTATTGTATATCAACGCAGGAACAAGTCCCAGCCTGGTCAAGCACCCCCCCCCCAATCAACACCAATCTTCTCCTCTAGAAGGTCATGCGTCACCTGAGGTAACTTCTGATTTAGATTTTCCCATTGCTCTTAGAAAGGGCACTCGTTCTTGTACTACTCATAATATTGCTAATCATGTCTCTACTACACATTTGAGTGTTCATGCAAGTAATTTTGTTACTGCCTTATCTGTTATTGCTATTCCAAAGACTGTACATGATGCCCTGCAAAGTACAGCATGGACTACTGCCATGAAGGAGGAGATGAATGCTCTTGTTGATCGAGAAACTTGGGAGTTGGTGGATCCACCTCCTGAGAGCAAACCTGTTGGCTTTCGGTGGGTATATGTTGTGAAATATCAACCTGATGGTACAGTAGAACGTCTGAAGGCACGCCTGGAGGCGAAAGGGTATACGCAGACTTATGGTATTGACTATTTTGAGACTTTCTCACATGTTGCCCGCCTTAATTCTATCAGAGTTCTACTTTCTGTTGTTATTAATCTTGACTGGCCTCTTATACAACTAGATATTAAAAATGCCTTCTTGTATGGTGATCTTCAAGAAGAGGTCTATATGGAGCAACCTCCTGGGTTTGTTGCTCAGGGGGAGTCACATAAAGTCTGCAGGTTAAAGAAATCTATCTATGGACTCAAACAGAGTCCTCGAGCATGGTTTGACAAGCTCAGTAAGATTCTGACTACTTTTAGATTTCAGAGATCACAGATTGATCATTCGGTCTTTACAAAAAAGACCCCCTCTGGTATTGTGATTCTTATAGTATATGTTGATGATATCATTCTGTCTGGCAGTGATTCTCTTGAAATTCAGGCTACTAAAAGTCTAAAACTCACTTGTGTAAACATTTTGCTACTAAAGATCTGGGGAAACTGTGATATTTTCTGGGCATTGAGGTATCTAGAACTTCTAATGCTCTTGTTTTATCTCAGAGGAAGTATGTACTTGATTTATTACAGGAAACTGGGATGCTTGGTGCACGGCCAGCTGATACTCCTCTGGATCCCAATGTTAATTGGGATGATGACTCTTCTCCTATATTCCCAGACAATAAAAAATATAGGAGGTTGATTGGCAAGATGATTTATCTGACTGTGACTAGAGCTAACATATCTACTGTTGTGGGTCTTCTTAGCAGGTACCTGGATAAGCCTCGGCAGTGTCAATGGGAAGCTCTATGCAATATTTTGAGATATCTGAAGAAGTCTCCTGGCAAAGGCCTCTATTATAAGAAAAATGGGTACTGTTCCCTGCAAGGCTATTCCGATTCTGATTATGTTGGGAGTAAGATAGACAGGAAATCTACTTCTGGATACTGTACTTATGTTGGAGGTAACCTGGTCACATGGAGAAGTAAGAAACAAAATGTAGTTGCTAGATCTAGTGCTGAAGTTGAATACAGGGCTATGGCCCACACTGCCACTGAACTTCTATGGGTGCAATCTCTTCTGAAAGACTTAGGTGTTGAGTCTTCTGCTCCTATTCCTATGCACTGTGATAATAAGGCAGCTATTTTCATTGCTAACAATCATGTATATCATGAGCGCACCAAGCATATTGAAGTTGATTGCCATTTCATCAGAAAGACTATTCTATCTGACAAGATTTGGACTCCTTTCACTCGCTCTGAAGATCAAGTTGATGACATATTTACCAAGCTACTGGCAAAGAAGCACTTCAGTTCTCGTGTGGACAAGTTGGGCATGATTGATATCTATGCTCCAACTTGAGGGGGAGTGTTCATATATGTCTTTATTTATATGTCTGTATTTACTGTTTTGTTATTTTACATTTCTATATGGACCTCACTGTAATTGTACCACTTATATAAATATCAGGGTACACACGTTGTGTAACCCTATGCTCTCCAATTTTCCTATTCTCAAGCTTAACAAAATGTTTCTCGTATTTAGAATTCTATCATATTTTAATGTAACTAATCTTCTTCAAGATGTAAAAAGGTGATTAATCTTCTTCAAGATGTCAAAAGGTGATTCTACATGGTCATATCTAGGAAGAAGCCTATATGAAGCAAATACCAAGCTTCGTTGCTTAGGAAATTAGAAAATTTTGTATACTACCAAGATATTGATGGCTTTAGAAAATCCCCTAGTACAGTTTGATAAGTTCAGTCAAATTTGTTATAAGTCATATCATATCATATGTGGGTCGGAGTTTGTATGTCCGTATAAAATCGAGTCAAGTCTAGCCAGGTCTGAAAGTCTCTAGAGTCATATCCACCTTCTCCAAAATAAAGGAGAGGGGTCTCTCTTGTATTTTACACATTTTGATTATATCGTCTATTCATTATTTTCGACATGGTATCAGAGTATTCTTTCCAGGAACTCTTAACCCTAGAGAGAAAGCAACGAGTCTCCGCCCCCAGGCGGCGGCCGCCGTCATGGTCGGTTGCCCGCAAGGCCATCTTGATCACCCTTTTTGTAGGGTCATCTTCATTGCCATATCTCTCTGAAGGGCCTTCATGATCTAGATCTTTATATTGTAGATCCAGTCTGACATGTATAATTCTCATCGTCATCTAGCATCCTCGTGTGTCTGTCCTTCATCTTTCATCTTCCCCAAGCATGAAGTTCAGCCACTCCCACCATCAAGAAAAAGTCCTTATTCAAGTTGTCACCCTTCTTGCATAACTAAGATCAGCAACCCCATGGTGGAAGTCATCTCCACCATTCGTGTCTTCTTCTTCTCCAAGGTGGAAGTCATCTCCACCATCTGATCCGTCTTCTTCTCTAAGGTGGAAGTCATCTCCACCATCTGGTCTGTCTTCTTCTCCAAGGTGGAAGTCATCTCCATCATCCAGTTTGTCATCCTCATAGTGGTGGAAGCCATCTCCACTACCTGGATCGTCGTCTCCATCATCTAGATCGTCATCTATGGAGGGAGTCATCTCTACCCAGATCATCGTCATAATATTGTCATCTCTCTTTCCCCTCCTTCAGATTCACACCTGGGAGCCTTATTTCTAGAAGAGGAGTCATCCATGAACTTAGGGTAAATGTTCCTAACTTTTCCACATGAGAATGTCCCACCGGCGCGGAACACAATGTGTTCCCTAATCAACACATTGTGTGTCTTCATCAGGCAGCGCGGGGTTTCATCCATGCCGCAAGTTGCACACCGTGTCATAAACCAACACGGTGAGTTGATGGAAGGTTGTTTTATGCATACACGTCGTGTCAAATTTTCACACGCCATGTCGGCAAAAATTTGTTTCTCATATTTAACATCTTATACGTCGTGTCAAATTTCAACATGGTGTGTCAGCGACAGTCTGTTCAAACATCTTCAACAACAAAACACGTAGTGTCATGGTCTAACTCGGCATGTCACCATTAAGGTTTGCAATTCAATCGACGACAACGACATCTTAAAGGCCATGTTCCAGATCAGTCCTCCAGGCATCTTCAAAGCATAGATCAGAAGCTCTCCAGCAAGGAAAGATCAATCTTTATTGGATCTATTCTTCGACCTAGTCTCCTTTTCGGTTTGGAAAAAAGATATGTTTATTTTCTTCTCCGGATCTTGTAACTGGGTCACATACTAAATCAAATCTAGTTATTAGTTCTACTATTGCAGCTTCCTCACTAAGTCAACCTCTCTGAAGCACCATGAAATCATATACTCACATGTGTGATGTAGTTCGCTCTCAGGCACAAGATCAACCTCTCTCTCATGTGCGAAGATTCATCCCTTTCAAGCACAACGTCAAGATTTCTTAAGTGTGAGGTCAAGTTCTCAAGCTCGTTGAGCAGTCCAACACAGAGCATTGTCCACATATGGAGTTTTGCCAGATCCCACTGTCTAGTTCAAGGCCAATGTCCCATCCTCGCCATCTGAATCTCGAATTGCCAACCATTGATCTGTCATTCAGAATTCATCTTCTCGCATCGTCGTCAGCTGAAGAAGATGATTCCTCAGATAAATTGGATGTCATCAGCGCTCTACATCAGGCGAATCTGTTTATTCATCGGCTATATCTTGGTCATTCTACTATGGAAACACTTCAGTCTCCTAGTATTAGAGCGTCTTGGATTGTTTGCACATCTGCTTATGTGTCGGTCTGCCACACTTGACTTTTGCAGAAGATCATTCAGTCGGCTACGTAAACGTCTCCTCCTTGTTCGTCTGTGCCATGTCCAGCACGTTGATGTTCGTCTGTGCCCACGTTGTTGTTTGTTTGTTCCATGTCCACACGTTATTCGTTCTTTTCAAGCACGTTGATGTTCGTTCATGCCCTGTCGAGCACGTTGATGTTCGTCTGTGCCCACATGATGGTTCTCCTGGAAACTACTTCAACGATAGTAACAACTGAGTCCGTGACTCTTTTGATCTTTGCATGTTCCTTTGGCATACTCCAAGATACAAGCTCCAACCTAGTCAAAGCTCTAGATGTTTCAAAGATTCAGTGTTTATCAATCTTTAAAAAAATCCGGTGTTTATCAATCTCAAGGAAGCTTCAAAGTTAAAGACGCCAAAGCTATTAAAGTGCGGCGGAGTGCACATGTCGTGCCAAGTCAAGGGGATATCATATTTTAGTCATAACTTCTTTTCATTTTCTATATCTTGTTTCTGTTTGTCATCCAAGTTGGGCATGTGATTCTCCCATGCTCCAGCTTGCGGGGGAGTGTTAGAAGTATAAATCATATCATGTATGGACCTGAGTTTGTAGGCCCATATAGAGTCTAGTCAAGTCTAGAAGTCTTTCGAGTCATATTCACCTTCTCCTATATAAAGGAGAGGGGTCTCTCTTGTATCTTAGGCAGTGTGAATATATCATCTATTCGTCATTTCCAACAAGGTTCTTGGTAAATTTGCTTTATAAAAGTGCCATGCTAATCAGTCTACATTTATATAGAATACTTCACAGAGCCTTTTGATTATCATTGTATAACTGTATTACATAATTATATTTAGAATTGACATTGAAGTCATAGGATATGCTAAACTGCTTCTTCGGGATAAATTTGCGATTAATAACCTTGGGAAAGTACATTATTTTCTTGATACTAAAGTGGCAAAGAGCAGGCAAGGACTTTCAATTTCCTGATAGAGGTACACTATGGATCTATTGCAAAAAACATTTAGGACTGCAACATGTATTTCAATTTAGAAAGTCTACATATTCATTAAGATGGTATTTGATTAATGATCCTAAGCTTTATGGAAGGTTAGCTAGGTGGAAAATTTTTAAACTTGAGTTCCATGATATCTTTATCGCATAATGACAAATTTGGTGTTCAGAATTTCTTGGTTTGCTTGAAAAAGTCATCATTCGAGAAAAAATAGAAAAAATAGCAGAAAATTATAATAGTTCGGTCAATTATTTGAGAAAAATATGAGAATAACCCAGATTATAGATTGTGTGTAGGTATATACACATGTTTATGCACATGCATGCATATATATATGATATACATATATGCACATATATATATTTAGACTAGCCGACAAGGAGTGGCTCAAGTGGTCAAGCACGGTGTCCCCTAACAAAGGGACCCGGGTTTAAATCCTAACAGCCGCCTTGGTTTACCACCCTCCCGGGCGTTAGGTCTCCGCCACAGGCATGGGAGAGGGGGAGAGAATGCCTCTCTTTATCCCATATATATCTATACTACAAGTAGATGCATGTGTACAACATGGAAGATCCCATAAATATGAAAGACTATATTTTACTAGGGGAGAGGGTAAGCCTTTACAGTTATAGTTTAGGATAGGGAGAGGGGGACGCGTGATATTAAAACAGTAAGGACACGTCATAAGAGGGCAACTAGTCTTGTTGAAAAAGTTTATTGTGAAAGTTAATTTAAGAAACATTTTATATAATCATAAATGTTTGTAAAAAAATGTGTAAGCTAAATAAAGTTGTGAAAATTCATCAGTAGTTTCCGACCTATGTTTTATTAGGGAAGAATATTTGGTTGACCAAAACGTCGTGAAAGTTCATAACTTTTTCCAAAAAGTCAAAGACTTATTACTAGGCATGTGGTAGGGACAGTTAGCAAGATATAAATTAGGTGGATTGTGTGCCCTTGATGTATCTTACAGTGTTCTGAAAAGCAATATCAGTGTACCTGCGAACGGGGTACCGAATAGAGTATATACGGTATGTGGGAGTATAAGCGGGAGTATAATCATTTTTAATCGGTCTTGATTTTTTAATAAATTAATAATATATTTACATAAATTTATGTATTGACCATTTCTAATGTATAAAATCACATTAAACCAAACACACACAAGACAAGAACACTACAAGTACAACGATATATGCCAATATATGTAAGATCACGTGGTAACATATTGTTGCATATAACTGGTTGAACGAAAAATTACAACATATATATGCTGATATGAAAGATAATTCATTGACTATTAACTTATAATAGATAATAACAAATATATTGCTGCTATGAAATTGCAACAATAGTATAATGGAGATGGAAGGAAAACACGGCAGGAAAGGGACAAGGGCGGTCTTAGATTAATAGCTGGTTTAAGTGAGAATTGGAGTAATTAGAGTAGGTGGGCATCTATTTGCATCGAATAAATAATCAGAAACAATGACAATTTTTGAGAAGGGAAAATCAACTATAAGAAGCCATTCAATGAGCATTAAACGATGTACTTGTCAAGAAAACAGGGAGAGAACAAATATGTAAAGAGGGGGAAGAGGTTTTAACTATAATGATCAACAATAGGCTTAAAAGCTATTGTAAACAAAATTATTGCAGCTATAGGATTTCAAAAAGCGCCGATTAATTGGCCAATTATACGCCCAATTGATCGATTAATAGATCGTGGGCCGATTATAGATCTGATTTGGTATACTCGGAGCAGTACACCTGCCGAACTGCTTATACGGCCGATCTCCAAAACACTGGTATCTTAACAGTAATCTTGAGCATTTTCATATAAAAAGATTAGTCATATAAACGTACATGCCTTCTTTGATGTTGACATGTTGAATTAGAAGCGATTGACGGCATGCTAAGATAGATATTGTCCCCTAATTCATACAAAGATTGTATTAACTGCGGCATCCTAATATATGACAGTGCAAATAGGTATAGAAAGTATTAAATGAGCACATTGGCCTTGCTAGATCTTAGAAAGTATCATTAGTTTATAAGTTCATTTGTAATGTGGGTCGAACTATCTTGCCCTACAAGGATTAGGTTCGCTTCCTTGTATCTCCTCTCCTATATAGGAGAGGGGTTTGTCGTCTATCAATAAGAAATACAGCACACAAGGGGAATTTTCCCAAAAATCTAGTTTCGACATGGTATCGGAGCATTGATCCGAATCCTAGAGAGAAAAGGAGAGTGCCTCCTTATGTGGGCATTCGCCGTCTCTTCCTGGCTTGGCCGCCCACCAAGCATCTTTTGCCTGCCTCCAAGGTCTTCTTCTTTCATAATAATTATATCATCTCTACACTCTTTCATCCATGCTCTAGATTCCTTCCCACACTGCCAAAATCAACAGCTTGTCTAGCAAATCCTACTACATCGAGAGCACCCTCCTGGGTGTCGTCACTCCTCTGTCAACAATTGTCACTAACAAGCCCACTCATTGCCATCATCTCCTCCAGATCCCGCAAGCCCGCTCCATGACAATCGTCGACTATGTCAACAACTCGAAGTACCCGTAATGTCTTTGTCCTTCAACGACACTATATTTGGTGACTCAATAGCATACCATCTCCAGCAGGAACACAACCCTAGATCTATAGGAAGCCCACACCCTAATCAATCAGACTGGTTCTACGCCAACACATGCCTTGTCTTGGATTCCCTAATGTAGCCGCAACGGGTCACGATTCCCCTCAATGATCTGATTGCTCGAAGTGCTCGTGTTTGCTAACGTATCATTTTTGGCTCACAGTTCGTTGATAGTGTCGTCCCATCCATGTCGAAGAAACGAACATCAATCCAAAACCCAAACCATCAAACGCATCTATGTGCTTCCAAGATTTTCAAGATTTTTGTTTGATTTTTCTTTGGAAAAGCATTGTAGCCCTTTTTTGGAGACCCCATCAGTAGGGGTTGCGCCCTTCAAATTCCCTAGCAGTAAGGTGGCACAAATACCAAGGAGTTCCTTTGTTTCTAGCTCTAAAAGCTACAATGGCCTCTCACTTGAAGACTTAATTCCCTACCCTCCCACCCCTTGTGTGAGCATCCCTTTCCATGTGTGGGGGTCTTTTTTCCCACCCCAACTACTCGTTCTCTTTGTGTTGGTGTGCGGGGTGAGGGGGAAAGAGAGGAGAGAGTAGGAGGGCGTATGAGACAGAAAAAGATAATATATATTCCAAGCTATTCTAATCTTTATGGAGCTTCCTATTATTCAGCACATCATTTCTTCTAATGTTTTTGTGGCGCCTCATTCCTACTAAGCATTGAGTATCTTTCTATGACTTTTAGTGCTTCATTGGTGTATCTCTTTCTCAATGAGGCAATGTTATTATGCCTCTTCATGTTTGTGCAACAATATGCACGAGGATTGGTTGTATGTGCTTATTCTAGTTGGCACCTCTTTTAGGAAATGTGAAAGAATCTCAGTTGCAATATTGACGCATTGGAATTGAGCTTTTGCACTTATTCCAATTTCTTCTTCACTCATGTGTTAGTGTTGTGGTGATCATGTTGCATTCTCATGAGATGGATGCTTAAATATCATATCAGATTTTTTGAAGCTCATCAATGACAAGCATGCAAATACGACACTTGCATCGTTGATGTCATCCAAATTTAATCTTCGCAGAGCTACTTTTTCATATCTTCTCCAAGGTGCATTTGTTGTTTCTCAAATGTTAAGATGGCGGTGATTTACTTGGGCATTTTCTTGATTGCGTCTTTCATTATTGTCAAGCCCTCGAGAATCACACTGTTTGAGTTAAGGATTCAGCAAGGCATTAGGATAGTCATTAGTACCTCATTGAGTCTGTGGCCATGCCACGTTGTGCATGTATGTGGTCTTCAGTACTTTGCCAGTTGGATACATTTCTCGGACGATTTGAAGATATCTCTATTGTTACATCATGGTACGTGTTTTGTGCTTATTCCAATTACACATTCCTTTCATGTAAAGATGGTGTAGTCATGGTGCTTTGCTCGTCTTCTCGAGATTAATGGTAATGAGTTTTTGTTGTGGTTTTTCGATTCCATTTGTAGAAGGAGAATGATATGGATGATATATCAAGAGTTATTAACAACGTGATGGATATAAGAGAATCCCATTCCTTTATATAGGAGAAGATAGACATGACTCTAGAGACTTCTAGACCTAACTAGACTCTACATGGGCTTCCAGACTCTGGCCATGTATGATATGACTATTACTTCTAACACCATCTACTAGATTTTTTCATTTCATATACACTTCAACAGATCTTCTCCAAAGCTCAAGTATTTCCAACCTACAGAACAAAACTTCAAAGAAGGCGTCATCAAATGTTTTTTATTAGTGTGAGAGTAGTGTCTAAAGAGGGGGCGAGAACCCTTGTATGGGGAGTGACATTTTTATCTCTTATTAGTTGTATCATATGATTGAGTCTTGTATATTCAAACTTGATATGTGTTTCACCCAGACTCCAGCTTGAGGGGGAGTGCTAGATGTTAAAAAATACTATTATTTAATAGGTTCATTTGTAATATTGGCCTAATTGTCTTGTCACATTATGGTTATGTTCGCCTTCTTGAACTAGCCTCCTCTCCTATATATATAGGAGAGGAATTTGCTGTCTATCAATAAGAAACTACATACAAGAAGACTTTCCCCACCAATCTAGTTTACACAAACCTTTTTAAGAGCATCTTTGAAACATAGATTGTTTTTTAATTCGAATACCAATTGATTTAAATAATTACTGGATATAATTCCCATAGTTTACAGACCCCTTATTCTTCTTTTCATTTGTACAGTAGCACGTTTAATCCAGAGTGAGGTTTGTATGCATCCAGATGGAGTCAGTAAACTCTTTCAACGATAAGCTTAACCTGTGCTGAGATCTCTTATCAAGCATGCTTTAAGTTTACCAATAACAAATCAAACATAAAAATTTGGTTCTATTCAGTTACAGCCTTAAAACTAATGCCATTTCGTCCAAGATTCTATAAGGCTATAACTAAACAAGATATCAAGTGCTTATTAAATTTTCACCAAAGGCAGATGGACTAAAAACCTGAAAGTTGTTAGGCAATGTATTTTACCTTCCTTTAGGTAATGTACCATAGGAACAAAGTATCCAGCTTCCATCATAAGTAGCACATTCTGAGTATTGCTAGAAATTGCATGCAGAAACTTCTGAGAATCACATGAGGCATGAGGATCACCATCACCAAGCAAAACAACCAACTTCTCAATGCAACCTGGAACCCTTCCAATCCTTTGACGAACCCGTGGCACATCAGACATATCCAAAAGTAACCCCACTGCTTCCTTGCTTTCGTTACAATCAGCAGTCAAAGATTGTATAATAATTGAGAGAGCTCCAGGATCTGCCATCATCTCCTGAACACTAGTGTGAGTAATTGTATAAACATTAACTCGATTTGTAAAGAGTATAATTACCAGACAGACAAATACAAATGTTAAAATCAGTACCGGGGTGTTGTTCAACCAAGGAAGAAAATGTCCTATTTCGATGCCGTTTCGGTGGCCACGGAAACAAAAATTTCGATAGATTTCGATAGAAATTTTGATAAATGTGTTCATGGCGTTTCGACAGCAAAATAAACGAATTAATTTATAAAATTTTACCAGAATGATCTACTAGTGTAGATCTACTCAAATATGTAATAATATTTCATATTGGATATGTGGGGGGTGGGGTCTCATCATTTTTTAGTGAATGACCCTAAACTGTTTCAATGGGCATTTCCATGGGGATTTTTGATGTTAAATTTCAACAGTGAAATCAATGAATTAAGTCATTATAGTTTGCAAGCACAATATATAGACTTAAAAACACAAAGGTGCGCAGAAAAATATGCTCTAGGTAGTACATAGTATATGAAAAACGTAGAAAAAAAATCGATGATCTGCCTGTTTCTAGAGTTTCATCAGTCAATATTGATGTCCGATTGCCACATAAACAGAAATTTCGTCAAAATTTTGAACATTGTGTTCAACTTTGTTTATGTAAACCTATTATATATAGTTTTATAGAGTGAACTTAGAAAAGAATTGCAAATAATATTTGAGTTATCGGTTTTTTTATAGTTCCAGTAATAGTTTCCAATGAAAGAAATCAATGAAATCTGACAAGTGGGGAAACAATCTCATTTGCCAATAATACATACCGCATGGACTGTTTACTTCCAACATGAGGTCCATCAACCTGGTTTTTTACTTCTGAATTTCCATAATGCACGAATTTAATGATACCAATTAGTAAAACATTATGGGGTTGCTCTAGAACAGTAAATTAGACATGCAACTATTAAGGCTTCTGAGGCTTTTGATATATTTTCCTCAACATTATTGGAAACCCTAGCGATACAATATCAAGTTCTAGATGTTGAAGAACATTGAAGGCTGTCAAATCTCAGGATCTATAATTAATTTTCACAGTTTATGGCTGGTGATCATATTTTGGTCTTGTAATGAGATACTGCTGCAGAAAACATACTGGGGTAGAGCTCAATTCATAGGTTGGAATCAGAGTGACTGTCCAAACTTAATATTCCACTGCTAGCTCCTACACTCAAATTGTGTAACACAGACAAGAAACAAAGTACTGTTGCATGACCAAGTATCAAAGCAAACTACTAGTATAGGCAGATACAATGTTGCCGGCACACCTTCAAATGAATACCTAAAGCTAAAATGCCATTTCATAGTGAGATTTGCGATGAATAATTAATCAAAGACGTCACTTATAAGCCTTGACAGACTTCTAATATATTTTTCGCAACAAGGAGTATGTTCATGGGACGATAGGAATATGAAATCAATTGTAGATTTTGCAGGGCACGTTGGAGGTTGTCAACTCTTAGGAGTTTCATTTGTTCTTCATATTGAGATATAGTATATTCATATAATATAGTATTCTATTATGTCTTTACTTCAGTTTTAGTCTCAAACTGTGTAGCAAGGATTTAACCTTTTACCCTAGCCTATACAAATAAACGGCACTAGTGTTAATAAGAAACAAACAAGAGATTTCCTCTTTCTTAATTTCTACATGGTATCATGGCAAGGAGATAGCACAAGGGAATCCTCCAAGTCTGTCTTCTCCATTGCTGCCGCCTCCAACTCTATCCACGTAGCCTTCTCCACTTCCCTTGCCGTCCTCGTCTCCATTGTCGTCTTTGTCTCCACTGCCCCTCTTCTCCGTCGGCACAGTTTACGCTAACCACCTCCGACATACTTCTTATCTGTTGGGCTTACGGTTTTTCAATATATGCCCTAAGGTTCAAGTTTCGCAAGCCATATGGCACCTTTGTTGTTGGTTTAAATTATCGTCTATCACTAGGTTCTTCTCTGCTTTTTTGAGGTTGATCACCCTAGATCACCTCACATCTTTATTGCCTTTGATCCTTGAGAAAAGAAACTGAGAAATCGCAGGTTTACACAATGTGTACCCTGTTACATTATATATTTCCTGTTTTACATAGCCTGCTATTTATTTTGTTATTTCTCTTTTATATATGGACCTCTCTGTAATTCTTTCAGTATTATATATATGAGGGTGCACACATTGTGCAACCCTAAGCTCTCCAAATCTCATTGTTTTTCACATGGTATCAGAGCGGGACGATCCACCTTAAACCTAATCCCTATCTCCACCAACCCTAGCCGCCACCACACTCCGAAATCTCCTTTTTTTGCCGCTACAGTACTGCTACAGTATCGCCTCCACTGCTACAGTACCGCCGCCGCTACCGATCGCCGTCCACCCCTCCGCAGCCCTCCATCCACCTCTAATCCCCTAATAAACTTCATCCTTGTGTCCTAATCCACCACAGGACCCTCCGTCTAGCTCCGTTTCTCTTTCCAAAATCTCCGGACAGCCTCGGTAACTTTCCAGTTCTGGCACGTTGACAGCGTAACGGGCTTCATCCTCTCTGTCTGCATGCGCCTCATGGTGGAGTGATTGATCCTCCATGTTGGCGTAGGTTTTTCTCTTCATTTGCTGCCCCTACGTGGTTTTTTTTAAGATCCATGCGTGGATCTTCTACCTTCTACTACTAGTCCATGTGTTGGACTTCTGCCTCTGACTGCTGACTACTCCTGCCTGTGCCTGCTTGCCTGTACCTGCCTTCATGCCTGTTCTCATGCCGTCTTCTGGAGAGACTCGTGTCGTCAAGTTACCACTGTTAAACTTGACGGGCGCAATTACCAGCTTTGGGTGTGCTCCTTTGTGATATATGTCAAATCACAAGGGAAGTACTCTCATCTGATTCGCACTGGTCCGCCTCAGCCTGCAGCGAACGTGGATGAAAAAGACGTCAAAACTTTTGATGATTGGGTCTGTGAAGACTCGACTGTGATGACATGGATTCTCAACAGTGTCGTTGAGAAGATCAGTGTTACTTTACTTAGGCTACCTACGGCGAAGCAGATGTGGGATCAGCTCGCCAGTACCTACTCTCACAGTCAAAATCCCAAGAAGGTTTTAGACATAACCAAGCAACTGGGGCGACTCCAATTCACGGGATCTGACATCTCTGACTACTTCTCCACCTTCACCGGCCTGTGGGGTGAGTTGGAGACTTACCACCCGTTGTCTACTGATCTGGCGACTATGCAGAAACAGCAGGCGGAACTACAGCTGATACAGTTTCTGAGTGGCTTGCCAGAATCCTATGCTGGCGTTGTGGATTAGATCTTGGCGAGTGATCCGCTCCCTACTTTGCAGAGTGTCTACCAACGTCTCTAGCGCCTTTCTTCATCGACACCGTCTCCTGAGACTGGAGATTCTACTGCCCTATCTGCTTGGGTCGGGCGTGGCCGTGGTAGTGGCCGTGGCCGTTCCACTGATGGTCGTCCTCCCCTGGGTGCAGGACGGGGATGTGAACCTGGTGCTGGACGAGGAGCCCCTCCTGCTGTTGCGCGTCCTCAGCAAGGACAGCGTGTGTGTACCCTTCTGTGACCGGTCTAACCATATTGAAGAAAAGTGCTGGGAAAAGTACGGTAAACCGGCTTGGGCCAATGCTGCTGCAGATTCATCGTCTACTGCTTCTGAGGTTGTTACTCCGACGCCTGAGCCAGCGACTGCGGGAGCGACCGCAGACTACATTCGTACTGAGGTGGAACACCTCCTTCTTGAGCGTGTTGGCTCTTCGACTGCTGCTTCTACTAGTGGAGCACATGCTGCATACTCTGGTTATGATATTGCATTCCTGAGTTCCTCCTCACCTTCTACTTCTGGTAATACCAAATGGGTGATAGATTCGGGTGCCTCTGCACATATATCTGGCAATAGATCTTTGTTTAAAACTCTATCTAAACCTATCCGTAACTCTTTTGTTATGCTAGCTGATGGCTCAAAGTCTTCGGTCTTTGGAGTCGGTGATATTGTTTCTCAGTTTTGGATTAAGTCTGCCTTATATGTGCCTAGATTTCCTCTGTAACTTATTATCAGTCAGCAAAATTTTATGAAGTTTGAACTGTAGCCTGACTTTTGTTCCTGGTTCATGTGTTTTTCAGGACCTTCGCACGAGGACGAAGATTGGTGGGGGGTATGAAGGTGTTGATGGACTCTACTACTTGGACCAATTACCGCGATCAGAGAAAGCTGCTATGGTATCTGCTTTATCGGCTTCTGTTTCTGCACTGCAGTGGCACTACAGGCTGGGACATCCAGCGTCAGAGAAGCTGCGTCATTTGGTTTCTGATATTGGCAGTTGTAATTTTCAGTGTGAATCTTGTCAGCTGGGAAAACAGACTCGTACTGTGTATCCTAGACGTAGTACTGTGAGCAGTAAAAAATATTTTTGATTTAGTTCACTCTGATGTATGGGGTCCATGCCATGTACCGAGTTTGTCTGGTTACAAATATTTCATTCTATTTATTGATGACTTTTCTAGGACTACTTGGTTGTTTCTATTAAAAAGTAGGCCCGAAGTGTTGTCTACTATCGAATACTTTTTTGCTGAAATAAAAACGCAGTTTGGTTTGCCTGTTAAAGTTTTCCACACCGATAATGCTTTAGAGTTTGCTAAGCAAGAAGTGGCGGTTTTCTGTAAATCTGTTGGTACGCTCCACCAGACTTCATGTGCCTATACCCCACAACAAAATGGTGTCATTGAGCGGAAAAATAGACACTTATTAGAAGTTACCAGGACTATCATGATGCATTCTCATGTGCCCCGCTCCTATTGGCCTGAGGCTATTTTGACTGCGTGTTTTCTTATTAATAGGATGCCATCGTCTATTATTGGAAATAAGATTCCTATACAGGTTCTGCAACCTAAGACTTCTTTGTTTGTTGTGCCTCCTAGAATTTTTGGGTGTACCTGCTTTGTGAGATTACTTGGACCTGCTTCTGATAAATTGTCTCCTCGAGCTGCTAAATGCATTTTTCTGGGCTATTCTAGAACTCAGAAGGGTTACAAGTGTTATAATCCCAGTACAAGGAAATGGTTTACTAGTAGTGATGTTGTCTTTTTTGAAGATACACCGTATTATTTTTCAGCAGGAGATAGTTTGCAGACAGGCATTCTTGCCTCTCCTTTGCCTGTTATTTCTGACTGTGTGCCTGACAGTACTGACATAGTTTGCAGACAGGCATTCTTGCCTCTCCTTTGTCTGTTATTTCTGACTGTGTGCCTGACAGTACTGACACTGTGACTACTGAAACTCAAGATCCTCCTCTTATTGTTTATCAGCGCAGGAATAGAGCACCTTCTACGCAAGTACCCCCCCAAGGCAACCAATCTTCTCCTCCAGAAGGTTCTGCTGCACCTGAGGTACACTCTGACCTTGACATACCTATTGCACTCAGAAAGGGTACTCGTTCCTACACTTCTCATAGCATTGCTCAGTTTGTATCTACTGCTCATCTGAATACTCATTCTAGCAATTTTGTATATGCTTTATCTGATGTGGTTGTACCTAAGAATGTTCAGGATGCATTGAAAAGTATTGCTTGGACATTTGCTATGAAAGAAGAAATGATTGCTCTTACTGACAGAGACACTTGGGAGCTGATGGATCCACCTCCTCAGTGTAAGCATGTGGGCTGCAGGTGGGTATATGCCGTAAAATATCAACCTGATGGTACGGTTGAGAGGTTGAAAGCACGGTTAGTTGCAAACGGCTATACTCAGACATATGGCATTGATTACTTTGAGACTTTTTCTCCTGTTGCTCGCCTTAACTCTGCCAGGATTCTCCTATCTGTTGTTGTGAATCTGAACTGGCCTCTTCTGCAACTTGATGTGAAAAATATTTTTCTGTATGGTGACTTGCAGGAAGAAGTGTATATGGAGCAACCTCCTAGGTTTGTTGCTCAGGGGGAGTCTCACAAAGTATGCAGGCTTAAGAAGTCTATCTATGGGCTCAAGCAGAGTCCTCGTGCCTGGTTTGATAAGTTGAGCAGGATCATGATTGATTTTGGTTTTGAGGTCACAGGTTGACCACTCTGTGTTCACAAAAAAGACTTCAGCAGGTATTACTGTTCTGATTGTATATGTTGATGACATTATTATTTCTGGCAGCGACTCTCTTGGTATTCAGGCTACCAAAGATCATTTGGGCAAGCACTTTGCTACAAAAGATTTGGGCAGACTTCGGTATTTTCTTGGCATAGAGGTCTCTAGAACCTCTAATGCCCTGGTGCTTTCTCAGAGAAAGTATGTTCTTGATATTCTGCAGGAGACTTGTATGCTTGGAGAAAGACCTGCGGATACTCCTCTTGATCCCAATGTAAATTGGGATGATGATTCCTCTTCTGTGTTTGCTGATCATAAAAAATTCAGGAGGTTGATTGGTAAATTGATTTATTTAACTGTTACTCGTCCTGATATTGCTACGGCAGTGGGTCTTCTTAGCAGGTACCTTGACAAACCCAAACAGTGTCATTGGGATGTTGTATGTCAAGTCCTGAGATACTTAAAAAAGTCGCCTAGCAAGGGACTTCATTATAAAAAGAATGGGCACTGTGTTCTTGAAGGGTATTCTGATTCTGATTATGCAGGCAGCAAAGTTAATAGAAAATCTACCTCCGGTTACTGTACTTTTGTAGGAGGCAATCTTGTTACTTGGAGGAGCAAGAAACAGAATGTCGTTGCCAGATCTAGTGCTGAAGCTGAGTACAGGGCCATGGCCCATACTGCCTATGAGTTATTGTGGGTACGTTCTCTCCTGAAAGAGTTTGGGATTGAGTCTTCTTCGGCCATTCCTATGCACTGTGATAACAGAGCTGTCATCTTCATTGCAAATAATCATGTCTATCATGAGCGCACCAAACACATTGAAGTTGACTGCCACTTCATCAGAGAATCTATTCTTGCTGGCAAGATATGCACTCCATTCATGAGATCAGAAGATCAAGTTGCTGATATCTTCACCAAGTTGTTGGCGAAGAAACAGTTTTGCACACTGATGGACAAGTTGGGCATGATTGACATCTATGCTCCAACTTGAGGGGGGAGTGTTACATTATATATTTCATGTTTTACATAGCCTGCTATTTGTTTTGTTATTTCTCTTTTATATATGGACCTCTCTGTAATTCTTTCAGTATTATATATATGAGGGTGCACACATTGTGCAACCCTAAGCTCTCCAAATCTCATTGTTTTTCACATATATATATATAAAAAAAATAACAAACAAAATATATAAAGACATTATTTAACACTCCCCCTCAAGTTGGAGCATAGATATCAATCATGGCCAACTTGTCCACAAGAGAGCTAAACTGTTTCTTTGCTAGCAGGTTTGTAAAGATGTCAGCAACTTAATCCTCTGAGCGGGTAAATGGAGTGCAGATCCGACCAGACAAGATAGTTTCTCTGATAAAGTGGCAGTCAACTTCAATGTACTTTGTCCGCTCATGATACATAGGATTATCAGCAATGAAGATGGCAGCTTTATTATCATAATGCATAGGAATAGCAGTAGAAGACTCTACACCGAAGTCTTTCAAGAGAGATTGTACCCATAAAAATTCACAAGCAGTGTGAGCCATAGCCCTGTACTCAGCCTCAGCCATACTTGTTAAGGCAGCAAGGCGACATGGCGTTGGGGCTGGACGCCTTGTGCCTAGGCGCGCCTAGGCATCACCTAGACGACCTTTAAAAAAAAATTTATGTATATATTTTATGTATATATACATGTGTCATGGTTTTTCCCCACTCATATACACACATTGTGTAGTTATATATGTAGTTATCTACATATTTATAGTCGATCTCCCCATATATATATATATATATATATATATATATATATATATATATATATATATATATATATTGTATGAAAAAATAACCAATTACATTTCTAATATATTATCATTGACAATAATGTCAAGGACACGAAAAGAATTATTGTAAAGAATGTAAGAGAGTGATCAACGTATAAATATATATTTATTGTCATACACAGCTACAAGTATTAAGCAATGTAATCACTATCCTTCATAGCATAGCTACTTAGTACAATCTGAAATGAAGGTGCAAACTAAGAAAAATCAAATGTGTACTAAGAGTATTAGATCCAGTCAAACAAAAAAGAGTATTAGATCCAGTCAAACCCAAAAAAGAGTATTAAATCCAATTAAAAGTGATATTTGGCACATAAAATAGGAAACACTATTAATTTTGAGCATTGGTGTAGCCATATCAAACATTAAAATAAGTGAATATACAACTAGACCCACAAAACTAGGTCACTGTAGCATTATAAATAAAGTGCCCTCGCCTAGGCGCAGCCCTGGGGCGCCTTGCCGCTTAGGCGAGCGCCTTGACAAGTATGGCCTCAGCACTAGATCTAGCAACAACATTTTGCTTTTTGCTCCTCCAAGTGACAAGATTTCCTCCAACATAGGTGCAGTAGTCTGAAGTAGATTTTCTAGTCAATCTTACTTCCAACATAATTAGAGTCAGAATAACCTTCAAGCGAACAGTCCATGCTTTCTATAACAGAGGCTTTTACCAGGAGATTTCTTAAGGTACCTCAGAATATGACACAGGGCATCCCAGTGACACTGTCTAGGCTTATCAAGATACCTGCTAAGAAGACCAACAGCAGTAGAGATATCAGCTCTAGTAACAGTCAAATAAATCATCTTACCAACCAGTCTCCTATATTTTTTATTATCCTGATATATAGGAGATGCATCATCATCCCAATTCACATTGGGATCCAGAGGAGTATCAGCAGGACGCGCTCCAAGCATCCCAGTCTCCTGTAAAAGATCAAGAACATACTTCCTCTGGGATAAGACACGAGCACTAGTAGTTCTAGACACCTCAATGCCCAGAAAATATCGCAGCTTCCCCAAGTCTTTAGTAGCAAAATGCTTGCACAAGTGTGTTTTAGTAACCTGAATTTCAGTACATCGCTGCCAGATAAGATGATATCGTCAACATAAACAATCAGAATCACAATACCAGAAGACGTCTTTTTAATAAAGACAGAGTGATCAACATGTGATCTCAGAAATCCAAAAGAAGGCAGTATCTTGCTCAACTTGTCAAACCATGCCTGAGGACTCTGCTTAAGTCCATAAATAGATTTTTTTAGACGGCAAACCTTGTGTGACTCCCCCTGAGCAACGAACCCAGGTGGTTGCTCCATATAGACCACTTCTTGAAGACCACCATACAGAAAAGCATTTTTAACATCAAGTTGAATAAGAGGCCAATCCAAGTTGACAACAACAGAAAGAAGTACTCGGACTGAATTCAATCATGCAACAGGCGAGAAAGTCTCAAAATAATCAATATCGCAGGTTTGAGTGTACCCTTTTGCCACAAGGTGTGCCTTTAGACGTTCCACAGTCCCATCAGGCTGATACTTCACAACATGTACCCATCTACAGCCGATAGGCTTGCAATCAGGAGGAGGATCCACCAACTCCGAAGTTCCTCTATCAGCAAGGGCAGACATTTCCTCAGCAATGGCATTTGTCCAGGCTTAACTTTATAAAGCATCATGGATATTCTTAGGGACAGCAATAGCAGATAGAGCAGCAACAAAATTACTCACATGAATACCCAGACGTGCAGTAGAAACATGATTAGCAATATTATGAGAAGTACAAGAACGAGTGTCTTTCCTAAGAGCAATAGGCAAATCTAAGTCAGAAGTTACCTCAGGAGGTGTAGGACCTTCTAGAGGAGGAGATTGGTTTTACATGGGGGGTCTTGAGCAGACTGTGGTTGGTTCCTGCGTTGATACACAATACGCGGAGTAGAAGCAATTTCAGCAGGTAAAGTATCAGATATGCAATCATTGATGACTGGTAATGGTGCTGCTATAATATCTGAACTCAAGGTATGTCCTTTAGCAGAATAAAAAGGTGTATCCTCAAAGAAAACCACGTCACTACTCGTGAACCACTTTTTAGTAGTAGAACTATAACAACGATACCCTTTCTGAGTACGTGAATAACCCAAGAAAATGCATTTTTCCGCTCTAGGAGATAATTTGTCATAATTCGGTCCAAGTAGACGCACAAAGCAGGTAGATCCAAAAATCCTCGGAGGAACAGAAAAAAGAGGCATATTTGGTTGTAGAACCTGTACTGGAATCTTGTTACCAATCACAGATGAAGGCATTCGATTAATTAGAAAACAGGTAGTAAGAATGGCTTCTGGCCAAAAATGTCTAGGAACATTATAGTGTAGCATGATGGTTCTAGCGACTTCAAGCAAATGTTTATTTTTCCCCTCTGCAACTCCATTTTGTTGAGGTGTATAGGCACAAGATGTTTGATGAATAGTACCGACAGAACGACAAAATAGCTTAACCTCTTTCTAAACAAATTCCAAAGCATTATCTGTTCGCAGAATTTTAACAGGCATAGAGAACTGGGTTTTAATTTCAGCAAAGAAGAATTTTATTGTAGGCGATACTTGGGACCGATCTTTCAGAAGAAACAACCATGTGGCACGAGAAAAATCATCAATAAAAAGAATAAAGTATTTATTTCCAAATAAACTTGGAACATGACAAGGACCCCATACATCTGCATGAACAAGATCAAAAATGTTTTTACTACTAATTTGAGACCGCTTAGGATAGACAGTTCTAGACTGTTTGCCTAACTGACACGACTCGCATTGAAAACTGTGAGTCCCTACACCAGAATGACATGCTTTATTTTCTCAGATGACGGATGTCCAACTCTGTAGTGCCACTGCAAAGCTAAAACCGAAGATGATAATGTTGAAGCTAAAGCCATAGTGTCGATTTTTTTCAACTCATCCAGATAGTAGAGACCATCAGGTCCTTCATGCCCCCACCAATCTTCATCCTCGTGCGAAGGTCCTAGAAAGTACAAGTACCAGGAACAAAGGTGAGACTGCAGTTCAGGCTACGCACAATTTTGCTAACAGATAGTAAGTTTAGTGGAAAACGAGGCACATATAGAGCAGATTTCAACAAAAACTGAGCAGCAATATCACCAATCCCAGACAAAGCAGATTTTGAGCCATTAGTGAGCATAACAGAAGACTTAGAAACCAGTGTAGATAAATTCAAAAAAAGAGCGATTTCCAGAAATGTGAGAAGCAGCACCGGAATCAATCATCCATCTTGCATTACCAGTACTAGACGAGGGTGCACTTAGAAAAGCAGAATCATAACCAGAGTAGGTTGCAGCATGAGCTCCAGTAGTAGCAGCAGAGGAAGACCCAGTGCGCTCCAGCAATAGATGTTCCACCTCAGAACGGATGAAATCAGCAGTTGTAGAGCTCGACGAATCAGTAGCTTGAGGCTGAGTAGCAACCTCAGAAGTAGTATTGCCCTTTGAAGCAGCATTGGCCCAGGCAGGTTCGCCATACTTATCCAAACACTTTTCTTCAACGTGGTTAGACCTACCACAGAAATTGCAGAAACGTTGTCCAGAGGGAGGGCGAGAAGCACTGAGAGGGCCAGAGGACGCACCACGTCCAAACAAACCTCACCCCCTCCCAGAGCCAAGAGGAGGGCAGTTCTCCTGAAAGTGACCACAGCCTGACATAGCAGCGAGAGCAGTAGTATCGCCAGTATCAGCATGTAACTCAGAAGATGAGGCAGGCAGGTGTTGAAGGCGCTAAAAAGCACTCTGCAACGTAGGCAGTGGATCACTGGCAAGGATCTGATCTACATTTCTAGCATATGACTCAAGAAGGCCACACAGGAACTGGACTACCTGCAGCTCCTGTCTTTGGCGTTGCATGGTAGCCAAATCAGTCGACAGAGGGTGATAGCTCTCCAGTTCACCCCAGAGTCCCTCGAAGGCAGAGAAGTAGTCAGCAAGGTCAGGTCCCGAGAACTGTAGACGAGTCAACTGCTTATTTAAGTCGAACACCTTCTTGGGATTTTTGCTGTGAGAGTAAGTGCTTGCCAGCTGATCCCACATTTCCTTAGCAGTAGGTAGACGGAGCTGTTGAGAATCCATGTCATCACAGTCAAATCATCTTTGACCCAATCATCATATGCCTTGATGTCCTTGGACTCGGCAGTAGAAGCTGGAGCTTGAGGTAGGTCGCAAGTCAGGTGGGAATGTTTGCCCTGGGATTTAGCATAAGTCTCCATGGAACAAACCCAGTGCTGGTAGTTGCGCCCATCCAGCTTGACAGTAGTAACATGACGGCGATGATCGTCATGTAAGGAAGCCATGATAGACAAACAACAGCAAGTCCAGCAGTAGGAGGCAGGTATAATCAGTAGATGACCGCCTAGGTCCTCGCTCTAGGCGGCAGTAGGCACAGGAGAAAAATTAGGTGGACCAGTTACATACGGACTACGCCGAGGCGCAGTAAGGGACCCGGCGGCTCAAAGGCCGACACAGGCAGGCAGTAGACGGAGCCAGAGAAGGCTCACAAAGACGCTCGGTTGGTTGGGTGGTAGGAGGCGGCGATGCGGAGGCCCGGGGCGCCAGCGCCTGCGGTGGTGGAGCGGCCCGCTGCTGCTGCGGCTACCCCAGCCGAGCGGCGAGCAGCACAGCGGTTGCGGTGCGGCCGGCGACGGGTTGCGGCGACGGCAGGGAGGCAGGCGCCGGCCGGCGGAGAGAGAGAAGGGAAGGGAGGGGAAGGAGAAAGGAGAGAGAGAGGGGGGCAGCGTCCAAGGTAGGGTTACGCCTGCTCTGGTACCATGAAAAAAAGAAACTGAGAAACCATAAGGTTACACAATGTGTGTACCCCATATATATATATAT
This sequence comes from Alisma plantago-aquatica, assembly GCA_963693085.1. NCBI lineage: Eukaryota > Viridiplantae > Streptophyta > Magnoliopsida > Alismatales > Alismataceae > Alisma > Alisma plantago-aquatica. The sequence goes on from OY856409.1 coordinate 1,422,621,457, forward strand.
ATATATATATATATATATATATATATATATATATATATATAAAGTAGAGCAATTACACAAAGGTCCATATAGAAAAGGAAAATAACAACCAGAATATATAAAGATATTATTTAACAATCCCCAGCTAGATCTTTTTTTAACAGCTCCAAAGGCCTCTTTGTTGCTCTGGCGACGCATTATGTGGCGTGCATCTCCTCTAAAAGGCATGTGGTCGCTACCCCAAATCGCGACCCGAGCAGATTTCTGCCCTGACAATAACATGGCGTACAGAAAGTCTACATGGTTCGTCATCTGCTACACGTCCTTGATAGTCATATGTCGTGCAGAAAGTTTACATGGTTCGTCATCTGCTTCACATGGTCTGACAAGTTTACATGGCGTCTAGTTTATTCCCTAGGAAAAACAGTCTAAGATTTGCATGTGTCATTTTTTGACACATGTGACTCGTCGACATGGCGTGTGACCCTCTGCTTGCCGAAATTCTTTCTAGAATTTACACAATGTGTTATTCATCCACACAGCATGTCATCCATTTACACCACGTGTGACCCATCAACATGGTGTGCGACTCATCAACACCATGTGTAAGCCTCTGCCTGCTTTGATTCTTTCTTCAGACAATATATATGTCTTTTGCTTCTGATAAGATGGACAATCACTCAAAGTGTGAAATCACTTCAAATTCAATGGATCTAACTACATTTTCGGTGTGGGATCTCTTCAGTTTCATGTAGAATCTTTTGGTAAGAGTGAGCATTTACATGAAAAGCCTCTTGTCAGATACAAATCTAATGTAAAGAAAAAGGCGGCTTGGAAAGAATGGTCTGAGCAGGATTCCAAAGTATTGGACTGGATCCTCAATAAATCTGAGCCCTATGTCTCCTAGAATCTCATATTCTTGCAGACTGCAAAAGAAACTTGGGATCATCTCGCTCGGGTACACTCTTCTAAATGCAATGCATCTCGCATTCAGAACTATACAAGAAGCCTCATATTCTACAACTCGATGAGAATGCTAGCTTTGCATCTTACTACGATACCTTTATAGGAATATGGAGGGAGTTGAAAGCCTACCATCCCCTCATTGTTCATTTAGCCAAACTACAATGACATGAAGACAAAGTTCAACTACGTAAATTCCTTGCTTCTTTACGTTCTAGCTATAAACATGTTTGCCATCAAATCTTGATGATCAATCCTCTACTAAGCATCAACGACGTTTATGGATACCTCTCCAGATGTGTCCACTATGAGTGGTGAACCTGCTACTCTTATTGTGTATGGCCAAGGGTGCAAACGTGGTTGTATACGTGGAATCCCAATGTCATTGCTACTATTGATGCTCCTGCAACTGGACGTGATGCCTCCACCAGTTTGCGCTACAAAAACTTTTGTAAAGAAGCATGGAAAATCTGAATTGGTGAAGAGACTACCAAAACATCTAAAGATACTTCTGAGAAGATGGTAACCCTCTGAGCATTATTGATTTGGAATGTGTGTTAAAGAATGCAACCATCAACGTTGGACAAGCCTATATTGCATAAATTCCAGGTGAAACAAATTGTTTTCATACAGCGTGTACCTATCGGCGGATTCTTGATTTGGAGCAATAACTCACATGGTAGTAAGGATATTTTTCCAAAACTTACACCTACTTTATCTACTTGTATAAGAGGTCGATGGATCTACTTCTGGTGTATCTGAAGTGAAAGATGTTATAAATCTTGTTACTTCTCTTCATTTTATTCTATTTGTATCTGTTGAAGATTGCATATCTCGGTACTACCGAGATATTGTTGGTACTACCGACATGGCTACAGCCGGTAGTTCTATAGTTAGTCGGCCTTCAGTGTCTTAGCCTGTTTAGATTACTCGAGTCCCAAGTCCCAGGGTTTCTCCCTTGCTCCTATATATAGGATAGGGATGTACCTCTTTTATTCAATCAAATCAATTCAATACATTCATCACTATTTCTCACATGGTATCAAAGTGTTAGATCCTAACCTAGCCGCCGCCCCTAACCTAGTCGCCACCCCTCTCTCCGACGCACAAGCAACCCTAGCCGTCGTTGCCTCTCTCTCCTAGAGAGAGAAACATGGGGGTGAATGTCGCCATCTCCATGGCTATGGCCGCCCGCCCGCCAGGCATATCCCGGCCTCCATGGCTTATCCTTCTCTTTCTTAAAGATCCAATTTTTATTTCTGTACATCGGTGCTATCCTTCCCGGTTATCTTCTATCTATCTGTCAACTCCCGACGCTATCAGCCACCATCATCAAGTTGTTGTCGACCGTAGTTACCATCAATCGCGTCGTCGCATCTGTCACTGCACCGCTGGGTCGGTACTACCAACAGGATGTCAGTACTACTGACTCCCTCGATGACTGCAGCCTGTGACCTCGTCGGTACTACCGACAAACAGGTCGATGGTACCGAGATATCAGCAACAGCCATCATCCTCAATGGCTGCATCGCCCTGACGTCCTCAGCACCAGCCTTCGCCGCCACTCATGGAGATGCTCCGCACTTGACTCCGCACGCAGCCTCACGGCATGCAATATCTCCAGAGTCGGCAAGAGACCGTTATCATCTCCTTCGTTGCGGTCAAGTGCTACATCAGCCGAGCGACATAATCCAACCATCCTCTGTGTCTGTTCGCTGCAGTGTTTTGACTCTTTATCTAGCAACTGTATCCCCAGCCGACGATCGCACTCTTCAGCCGCCGTCGCCATCATCCAGGCCCCTAGGTCGCTGCTCCAAGTTGTTGCCATGTTGCTCTTCATCTCCCCACCATATTCAAGCATGCCATTACCCCCATTTCTATCTTCTCCCAAGTTAATGACGTCCTCCAAAATTTCATAGTCAAAAAAATTTCGTTTCAGGTTGGGATTAGATCCATCTAATTTTTCTACTCAGAGCTTACATTGACCCATTTAGCATCTTCTCTGCAGTTATCGATTTCCAAACTCCACATACTGCACTTCTCAATTTCATAGTTCCTCTCAACTCCACAAATTTCTTTCCCACCCTTCCACCCATCATGTGTGTATCCCCTTTTTCACGTGCGGGGGTGGGGGGATCCCATACCCATTTCTCCACACCATATACTCACTCTCGTCGTAATTGGTGTGCGGGGGGGATAGAGGAGAGGAAGAGTATGAGAAGAGAGAGAGCATGAGTATGTATGAGAGAGTATGAGAGAGAGATGAGGGTGATGACATCATCATCATCATCATCATCTAAGCCTCAATCCCAACTATGTTGGGGTCGGCTACATGGATCCTTCGTTTCCATTTAGCTCTATCATGGGCCATATTCTGATTGAGATGTAGAGATTCAAAATCTCTCTTTATAAGCTCATCCCATGTTAATTTAGGCCTTCCTCTTCTTCTATTTATAGTGTTTGGCTCAATAATGAGGGTGATGACATATATATATATATATTCCAGGCTACTATCTTCTGGGAGCTTCGTTCCTCAACACATCCGTTCTCCACTTCTAGACAGCATTCAAGGATCTCCATTGCAACATTAACACCGAGCTTATCGCGTTCGCACCGCATTATGTACGTCTAGACAAGAAGTTGTTGCTCGCATTCCAGCCTTGTGTTTCCTCCTCATCCGGTGTTAATGGTGTTTCAGTTGATCATCCTCGCTGCATTCACATGAGACAGATGGGTGCTTTTTCAAATTCTCAGAAGCTCAGTAATTTCTAGCCTGCCAAATCTACATCTGCAAGGTTGATTCATCCAGACATCATCATCATATGATTCAGGGGGGGTATTGATTAAGGGAGAGTATTAATTTTGTATGGGAGTGACATTTATCTTTTATCATGTCCTTTATCGTTTCTTTTATCGTTTTTATCGAGTCATGTAACTCCAAGCTTGGACATGTGTCTCACCCATGCTCCAGCTTGAGGGGGAGTGTTGAAGACTGCATATCTTGGTATTGTCGGTAGTACCGACATCGCTACAGCCAACAGTTCTATAGTTAGTGGCCTTTTATGTCTTGGCCCGTTTAGATTACTTGAGTCCCAAGTCTCAGGGTTTCTCCCTTGCTCCTATATATAGGACGGGATTGCACCTCTTTTATTCAATCGAACGAATCTAATACATTCATCATTATTTCTCACGGTATCTACTGTCATTGTCAAATACCAGCCTAATGGTATGATTGAACGGCTGATAGCACGCCTAGTTGTGAATGGTTATACTCGGGCCTATGGGGTGGACTATTTTGAAACATTTTCTCCTATTGCTAGACTCAATTCTGTTCAAGTGCTTATCTCAATTGATGTGGATCATGATTTGCTACTTTTTCAACTTGAAGTTATTTATGCTTTTATATGGAGACTTGCATGGGGAAGAATATATGGAGCATGCACCTGGGTTTGTTACTCAAGGGGAGTGTTCTAAAGGTTGCATACTCCAGAAAGCAATTTATGGCCTAAAACAAAGCCCACGAGCATGGTTTGAAAAATTAAGCCAGATTCTCCTTAAATTTACTTTTTGATGCTCACATTTTGATCACTCTTTGTTCATAAGAAACCACTTCTGGGCTTGTTATTCTTATTGTGTATGTGGATGACATAATTCTTTTTGATAGCAATAAAGAAGGATTCAAGCTACTAAAAGATACCTTGAACAACATTTTGACACAAGAGATCCAGGGAAGCTCATATACTTCTTGGGGATATAAGTTTCTCGATCTTCTAACATCTGTATTTCACAGTGCAAATATGTTCTAGATCTTCTAAAAGAAACAGGCATGTTTGGAACTAAGCCCGCTAGCACCCCTCTAGATCCCAATAAAAATCGAGATGATGAGTCTTCTCCACCTTATCGTGATAACCACCAGTAGAGAAGATTGGTTGGTAAGTTGATCTATCACATTGCCACTAGAGCTGACATTACTTCTGTTCTTAGAGTTATCATTAGGTATTTTGATGAACCTCAACAATGTCACTGGGATGTTTTGTCACATTGTTAAATATCTGAAAAATTCTCCAGGGAAAGGTTTGTTGTATCGGCGGCGTGGACATTGCAAACTCAGTGGTTATTCTAACTTTGGCTATGTTGGTAGTAGAAGTGATAGAAAATCCACCTCTGGCTACTGCAATTTTTGGAGGAAATTTGGTCACATGGCGCAGTAACAAGCAGACTGTGGTAGCTCGGTCTAGCGATGAAGAGGAACATAGAGCCATGGCTCATACTACCTGCCAGTTGATGTGGGTCCAAGGACTCCTCAAAGAATTTGATATATTTTATCCAGATCATGTTCCCATGTTCTGCGACAACAAAGCCTCCATTTTTATTGCTAGCAATCTTGAGCGTAGCAAACACATAGATGTGGATTACCACTTTGTCTGAGAATTTGTTATGTCTAGTCGCATTTCCATTCCTTATATCTAGATAGAAGATCAAATTGTTAATATCTTCACAAAGTTGCTTCAAAAATCTCAATTTGCTACACTGTTGGACAAGCTGGGCAAGCACGACATCTATGCTCCATCTTGAGGGGAAGTAGTGATACATACTTATATATATATATATATATATATATATGTGTGTGTGTGTGCGTGTGCTTTATATATATATATATATATATATATATATGCATATATATGTGTGTGTGTATATGTGTGCGTGTGTGCGCACTTTGTGCTTTAGACTTGTCTTTTGTCTTTAGCCTTTTCTTGTATCCTATATCTAGTGTTTCTCTTTTCAACTTACTCTCTTGTTTTATAAAAGAGAGTGTCTTGTAAGACACATCAAATAAAGATTATTCTTCTCTACAATAACATGTTGCTTTCTTTATGTATGTATGCATGCTTATGGGCTCGGGAGATGGCCCATTTACTTATTGTTTTATGTTTTGCTGTGTAGATGGATCTTGGAGTTGGATCCATTTAACACTTTTATTCTATATATTGTAACATCTCCCCCATGTATTTGTGTGACAAAAGAAGAAAGAAACCCTAGCCGTCAGTGGCTTAGGGTTATCCCCTCCCATGGTTTTTCCCTTCCTTTTGAAGGGTTTTCCACGTAAATCATGTTTTCATGTGTCGTTTGATCTTATAGCTCTAGTTATCATGGTATCAAAGCCTTAAGGCCTTTTTTTTGTTGCTGCCGAGTTGCTAGAGTACCGATCATACTGTAGCAACGTCGATACTGTGGAGACTTCTATCGCTTCTTCTGCAAGGATCTGCTCCAACCAAGGATTTCCCTTCCTTTTCTCTTGGTCCTAGTAGCCAGCAGTTGTGCAACGGAGACCGTCCCTAACCTTACTCCCTTCCCCCAAAGGCGTTCAGCAAGGGGAGGTGTCAAGTAGGGTCTAGATCTATCTTTTTCCAAGGCTGTAGGGCCGATTGTACTGTAGCAGCTGCTATTCTGTAAATCAGATTTTTTTTCTGATCTGCTGCAATTTTTTTTTGGCTTCTCCTATCATTCTTTGGGGCTGGTCCTCATCCTCTACGTTGTTGTTTCTCTTGCTCATAATGGTTGAAGAAAACAAATCGATGGATCTTCTAAAATCTCAAGATCGCATCATCATGCATATAACATCAACGAAGTTAAATCGATCCAACTATCTTCTTTGGGTTGCTGCTGCAGAGATGGCCATAGCTGGACGTGGATGAATTGGTTATATCAATGGAACCAAAAAGCCACCAGCACAAACGGAAAAGACTTGGGATACTTGGTATCTTGAAGACAGTCAAGTAAAGTCTTGGATTGTTATAACTTTGTTTCTGCAGATCTACAACCATTAATTCTTCGTAAGAGGACAGCCAATGATATGTGGGAGACGTTGCAGAACATGTTTGGACAGAAAAAGACCGACATCCGTATTTATCAACTGACCAAAGAAATTTGCAATCTTCAGCAAGGAAAGATGTCTGTAACTGAATGTTATAGTACTCTCAAGTCCAAGTGGGAAGACTTGGACTTTTATGTTGATGAAACATGGTCATGTTCAGCCGATCAAAAGCTATATTGGACTAGAGAATGGAAGAGTCAGACTTTTATCTTTCTTGGGGGTTTGAATCCAGAGTTTGAGAATGTCAGGAGCCAGATCCTAAACAGTGTGTCTATCCCTAGCATTGAAGAGACATACTTCCAAGTGGAGGCAGAAGAAACAAGACGTTTAGTAATGAGGGGCAAGACTGAGGAGAACAATTATGACAATATTGAGCACTCAGCGCTTATGAGTCACAACTCTAAACCATCTACTGCAACTAGAGAGAAGCCTGTTTTAAAATGTACCCACTGTCAAAAGATAGGTCAGTCTGTGGATTTTTGTTGGATTTCGCATCCAGAGAAAAGACATGATAGAGGGAAAAGTGCCCGCTCTAATGGAAAGAAAAGCATAGCTACTATTGCTACTGATGTGAATGAAGACAACATTCTAAATCAGATTAAAGAATTGCAGGGTTTGCTTTCCAAAGTCATGCATACTAAAGAGAATGATTCAGCCACTTCCTCAATCAATCATGCCTTGTCTGATAAAGGAAATCAAGGTATATATCTACCCCCTCTGAAAGACGATTGGGTGATTGATAGTGGTGCCACAAATCACATGACTAGGAACGCCAAGTGGTTCTCCAAATATAAATTGGGATCTGGTCAAGAGTGGGTTTTCATGGCAGATGGCTCTAGGGCTAATGTGACAGGAAAAGGGAGTATACCCCTTATGCATGATCTTATTCTTTCTAATGCTCTACATGTTCCCAATCTTTCCCTTAATTTGCTTTCCGTTAGCAAAATTACAAAAGATCTAAATTGTTGTTTGAGTTTCTACTCTTTGCAGGACCTGGTGACGAGGAAGAAGATTGGAATTGGTTTGGAAAGTGATGGTCTCTACAAGTTACCGAGAAAGGTTGTTGGTGCTCTTCAAGATGCTCTACATGACAGATCTAATGAAATTCAGTTGTGGCATGCTCGTTTGGGTCATTTGAGTTTTTATTCCTTACAAAAGCTTTTTCCTGGTTTATTTAACCAAATAAAACAAAAAGAATTTCAGTGATATATGTGAACTCTCTAAGCATCGCCATGCTTCCTTTGATACATCTAGCAATAAAAGTACCGATCTTTTTGCCTTGGTTCACTCTGATGTTTGGGGCCCTGCTCCTGTTGTTTCTATGGGGGGGTATCGTTATTTTGTGAGTTTTATTGACGATTATTCCCGATGTACTTTTATATATCTAATGAGGAACCAATCTGATATTCCTAGGATTGTTCAAACCTTTATTGCTATGGTGGAGAATCAATATAATACTATTGTTAAAAGATTCCGTTCTGATAATGCATGAGAGTATCTTGACAAAACTATTAAATCCTTCTTTGATTCCAAAGGCATTGTTCATGAAACATCATGCAGTTATACCCCACAACAGAATGGGGTTACAGAACGGAAGAACAGACATTTGCTTGAAGTTACGAGAGCATTGCTTTTAAAACGGAACGTTCCACAACGTTTTTGGGGAGAGGGTGTTCTAACTGCATCCTTTCTTATAAATTGCATGCCTAGTAGTGTTCTTCGTGGATCTACACCCATATCCTTGGTATGCAAAGATAAGCCTCATTTTTCTCTCCCTCCAAAGGTTTTTGGGTGTCTATGTTATGTTCATGTCTTACAGCCCGGTAAATCAAAACTTGATCCTCGTACTATTTGTGCTATTTTCTTGAGATATTCTTCTACTCATAAAGGATATAAGTGTTTTGATCCTACCACAGGGAAACACTATGTCACCAAGGATGTAACTTTTCATGAGCATGTCACTTATTTTGTGAACAAGCCTCCTCTTCAGGAGGAGAACTACTGTAATGAAGAGGTCCTTGTATTTTGATAAATTGTGAACCTTCTTCTACAACTCTAAATGGAAGCAACAATCAAGGGGGGTCTCGGATTGAAAGTAGAGAAAGATTTGGTCAAGTATATGAGAAGAGACCAAGAATTCCAACCAATCCCAATCCATCTTCTCTTCACGAACCAGGTCAATCCTCCAGTGCTGACGAGATGCAGGATGATCCAGAAAATATTTCTCACAAGGTGCAAGATGATACAGAAAATATTTCTAATGACCGGCCTATTGATCTTAGAAAGGCAGTCTGTGAATGCACTAAGCATCCTATTCAGAGATATGTTACCTTCTCCCGTCTTAGTACACAATATCAGTGTTTTCTGTCCTCACTTGCAATGTCTTATGCTCCCAGGTGTGTTGCGAAAGCCTATCTTGATCCAAGATGGGTCCGAGCTATGAAGGAGATGAATGCTCTTAAAAAAATCAAACTTGGGATGTTGTTGATAAACCCACAGACGCTCATATTGTGGGATCCAAATGGGTATAAACAATCAAATATAAAGCAGATGGAACTGTGGATAGATATAAAGCCAGGCTGGTTGCTAGAGGCTTCACTCAAAAATATGGAATAGAGACCTTTGCTCCTGTTGCAAAAATGAACTCTGTTAGGATTGTGTTGGCCATTTTCGTTCACTTGTCTTGTAAATTACACCAACTAGACGTGAAGAATGCCTTCTTGAATGGGGATCTTGTTGAAGAAGTTTTTATGCAGATGCCGCCTGGATATGAGCATGAAGGAAAATGTTACAAAGTAAAAAAGGCTTTATATGGTCTTAAACAGTCCCCACGTGCTTGGTTTAAAAGATTCAAGGTTTTCATGAAAAAGTTGGAGTTTTTGCAAGGAAATGGCGACCACACTCTCTTTGTTGGAAGGACTGCAAGGAATTGCACCTTGATGCTTGTTTATGTGGATGACATGATAATTACTGGGGATGATGAGGATGAGATCTTGGAGCTCAAAAATAAACTTGCAGATGAATTTGAAATCAAAGATCTGGGGAAACTAAAATATTTTTTGGGAATTGAGATAGCGAGGTCTAAAGATGGTCTTAAGCTTGTGCCAACGCAAATATGCTTTGGATATCCTCAAAGAAATAGGGAATTTGGGGTGTAAGCCGGTTGAAACTCCTATTGAGAAAAATCACAAGCTGAGTTTAACATGAACAAAAGAGCAGTTATCAGAAACTGGTTGTAAAGCTTATGTATCTTACTCTTACTAGACCTGATATAACATATTATGTCAATATTGTAAGTCAATTTATGCATGCTCCTACTGACTCATCTTCATGTGTTTATCGTATTCTTGCATATTTAAAAAGCAATCCTGGCAAGGGCCTCCTCTACACTACAGGTGATGAGCTAAAGATTGAATGCTTCACTGATGCTGATTGGGTTGGTTCTCAAGATGACAGGCGTTCTACTTCTGGATAGTGTGTTTTCTTGGGAGGAAATCTTGTCATTTGAAGAAGTAAAAAACAATCAGTTATTGCTCGATCTAGTGCGGAGGCTGAATATAGAGCGGTCGCCTTAGAGGTCACTGAAATGCTTTGGCTCCAAATACTTTTATTTGATATGGGCATCATTTCAAAAACTCCCATGATGTTATATTGTGACAATAAGTCTGCCATTAATCTTGCCAATAACCATGTGTTGCATGACCGAACCAAGCACGTGGAGTTAGATCGACATTTCATCTGTGAAAAGATTGATGTTGGGATTTTGTGCCTACCTTATGTGAAGACAAGCGAGCAAGTTGCAGACATTTTCACAAAAGGTGTGTCTGTCTCCACCTTTGTTGATTCGGTTTGCAAGTTGAGCATGTATGACTTGTATGCCCAACATGAGGGGGGGTGTTAAGTTATCTCTATGTTTATGGGCTAGGAAGATGGCCCATTTACTTATTGTTTTATGTTATGTTGTGTGTAGATGGATCTTGGAGGTGGATCCATTTAACACTTTTATTCTATATATTGTAGCATCCCCCCATGTATATGTGTGATAAAAGAAGAAGAAAGAAACCCTAGCCATCAGTGGGGCTTAGGGTTATCCCCTCCCGTGGTTTTTCCCTTCCTTTTGAAGGGTTTTCCACGTAAATCATGTTTTCATGAGTCGTTTGATCTTATAGCTCTATTTTCAACTTACTCTCTTGTCGTATAAAAGAAAGTGTCTTGTAAGACACATCAAATAAAGATTATTCTTCAAAGGGACATAAATGCTTGGATCATGTTGCCAAACACACACAGAGATATGCATATATATGGCCATTCATTCACTATTCGTGCGGGTAACTAAGTTTAGTTACCCTTGCATCTGTTTTGCAATAGGAAGGCACATATTTGTAATGAGACAGACAATGTTGTAATGAGATGGGAAAAATTATAATATAAAGACTCGTTTTGTAATACTACATAAACTATTGTCATAAATATCATTTTTATTGTTTCCAGAGGGAGATAAATATTTCATGTTGTGTTTACAAAATAAGTCTTTGTATTACAATTTTGATTGTCTCATTACAACTAGGTGTCTTCCTATTACAAAGCAGATCCACAGGTAACAAAAGTTAGTTACCCGCGCGGGTAGTGAATATATATATATATATATATATACATATATATATATATACACACACACACACAGAGGTCTCATCCCCAAACTTTGATGTGCTATTGCCTTTCTTCTCCTTCCCTACGAGTCTGAGAGACGACGGGAATACAACCCACCTCAAGTGTCACATTCCCCTATATCACCCTCGTTTGTAAATCCCACAATGGCTCTTGAGGATGCTCGCACACTTGATTCTAACATTTTTGACATTCCTAATTTGACAAATGTTTCCTATTGCTTGAAAAAGTTGAATTCGAGAAAATTAGGGAGAACAGTTAAAAAAAAGTTCAAAGTTTACTCAGCTATTCTATAAAATAAATGGGCATATACATTGTGTGCATGTATCTAGATATGTTTACACATACGTATATATATGTACAAGATATATATGTATGCACATACACAAATACATTATATTTATGTATGCACACATACATCTAGATGGAAATGTGTGCACAACACAGGAAATCCCATAAACGTGGAAGAAATTATTGTTTAGCAAGATGGAGAGAGGAAGCCTTTATAGTTGTAGTGTAGGAGAGGAAAAAGGGGAACGTCCAAAAAAGTCAGAGGTATATATTATTAGGCCTATAGGTGCTACTTATAATATTGAGAAAATCTTTAAAAAAATTGTTTGAATTTTAGTCAGCTATTCTATAAAAATAGAGAAAAAGTCCGGACATATACACGGCATATATATATATATATATATATATATATATATAGTCAAAATATAAGATTGCTTGAATATGAATAGATTGTGATTGATACAAAGACTGGACACCCCTGTCCTATATATAGGAGCAAGGGAGAAACCCTGAGACTTGTGTCCCAAGTAATCTAAACTAGACGGGCCGGAATATAAAGGCCCACTAAACTAATTAGCCTATTTAACTAATAGACTAATATAGACACTTTAACACTCCCCCTCAAGCTGGAGCATGGGTGAAACACATGTCCAAGCTTGGAGAGTTACAAGACTCGATAAAAAGAAATGATAAATGAAAGATGAAGATAAATATCACTCCCATACAAAATATGTTACTCCCCCTTAATCAATACTCCCCCTGAATCAAATAGTAATGATGACTCTGCGGGCTGAAGATACTCTAGCTTTGAAGAAGGTCTTCCTTGAAGTGCATCTGAAATGAAGACATCTGAAGATACTCTGTAGGCTGAAGAATGCGCCACTGGAATACATGTTGAACGCGGCACGAATGCGGATATAGTGTGGACGAATGGACCTGATACTACAGCAAGTCGCCACTGGAATATGTGCTTAACGCGGCACGAACGCGGATGGACGATCTGCTGCTTAATACGATGCAAGAACCATGGGGGCTTGACAGGAACGTAGATATCACCCATCAAGGAAAGTCCCAAGAGAATCAGCTACAGGTGATGTCGATACAGCAGATGCGGCTCGGAGAAGACATGATGAAGCAGCTCGGTGAAGATAAAACTCTGAGCTTCTGAAGAAGCACCCATCTGTCTCATGTGAATGCAGTTGAAGGAATACATCATCAACAACGGATATGGTGTCGACGTTGGATCTTCACTGCTGGCTCAAGTAGAGAACTGATGTGCTGAACAATGTGAAGCTTCATGAAGATAGCCTGGAATATATATAATCTGAATACATATATCATCATCTCATCTCATCTCATACTCTCTCTCTCATACATGCTCTCATGCTCTCTCTTCTCATCTCATCTCATACTCTCTCTCATACATGCTCTCATGCTCTCTCTTCTCATCTCATCTCATACTCTCTCTCTCATACATGCTCTCATGCTCTCTCTTCTCATCTCATCTCATCTCATCTCATACTCTCTCTCTCATACATGCTCTCATGCTCGCTCTCTCTTCTCATCTCTTTCTCTCCTCTCTATCCCCCCCGCACACCAAATACGACGAAAGTGAGTGTTTGGTGTGGAGAAATGGACATATGACCCCCCCGTAATGTGAAAAAGGGATGCTCACAGAATATGGGTGGGTGGGAAAGAAAATGGTGGAAAAAGAGAGGAATATGTGAAATGGAGATGGGTAATATGTGCAGAATGAAACCGATAGCCAAAGAGAGTATACTAAATGGGTCAACTTGAGATCTGGGTAGACAAATAAATGGATCTAGTCCCGACCCGAAAAGGGGGTTTGTTGGCTCGTTAGGGCAACAAATCCGGGGGTGCGGGGGTGGAGCCCCGCGAAAATCCGATTAGGGTCAAAATAGGATCTGATTAGCAAAAGATAGAACCGATTAAGGATCCGAATAGAGACAGGGATAATGCATATGGGGGTAGTAAACATGGTTGTTTGGTAGCGGTGGAGAGTGATCGCCTACTGTAGATGGCAGCAGTAGCATGATGACGCACAACGCAGCAGCAACTTGTGGATGAAGATCGTCGGGATGATGATGTAGTGGAGGAGCAGCAACTTGCGGATGACGCTCGGCTGATGAAGCACTTTGTCGCAACATAAGAGATGACAAAGAGTCTCCTGTGTGACTCCGGAGATATTGCATGCCAAGAGGATGCATGCGGAGCCAAGGCGGACCCTCTCCAAAGCGGCGAGGAAGGCTGATTTGAAGACTTAATGAGATGGAGCGGACGGTCGATACCGTTTTACATCGTCACTGATCAACTGTCGATGGTATCGACAGACGCTCTTCTTGTTGCTGTGATAAAATCGATACCATCGACTTTCCTGTCGATAGTATCGACGCCGGCGAATGCAGGTTGCGTCTGGACTGATCTCGATACTATCGACGTCGTGTCGATAGTATCGACAAGGCGGCGGCGACTGGGCTGCTGCGGCAGATGGAGTATCGACGCGTCTGGACTGATGTCAATACTATCAACGCTCGGGTCGATAGTATCGACGCGGCGGCGACGTCTGCTGCGGAAGATGGAGATGGTTGTTCCTTGCGGATGGGAAACGATTTCTGATGGCTGACGACTCTGTGGAGATGGCTGCTGGCGGCTACTGCTGCTGAAGGTGGCGGCGGCACTGCTATCGTGCGGAGTTGGATGCGGAGCTGCTGGTTTCGGATGGCGGAAGGAGATTACCGCGTCAGATGCCTACGGCGGTGACTGTTGCGGATGGAGGACGGCTGCTATGATAGGCAGTGGAGGTGTTGTATAGAAAGAATGAAAGAATAAAGAATAGATGACCATGGAGGCCGGGATATGCCTAGCGGGCAGCCGGCCAAGCCATGGAGATGGCGGCTGCGGCCGCCCGCAGGCGGGCGCTCGTCCGGTTGTTCTCTTCGGAGAGAGGAGCGGCGGCGGCTGCAAGGGAGAAGGAAGTCGGCGGCTAGGAGAAGGAGAGAGGGAAGTAGTGGCGCTAGGGTTCTCTCAGGATGGAACCCGCTCTGATACCATGTCAAAATATAAGATTGCTTGAATATGAATAGATTGTGATTGATACAAAGACTGGACACCCCTGTCCTATATATAGGAGCAAGGGAGAAACCCTGAGACTTGTGTCCCAAGTAATCTAAACTAGACGAGTCGGAATATAAAGGCCCACTAAACTAATTAGCCTATTTAACTAATAGACTAATATAGACATTTTAACACACACACACACACATATATATATATATGTGTGTGTGTGTGTGTGTGTATGTATGTACATCATCATCATCATTATCATCATCATCATCATCATCATCTAAGCCTCAATCCCAACCATGTTGGGGTCGGCTACATGGATCCTTCTTTTCCATCAGCTCTGTTATGGGCCATACTCTGATCAAGATGTAAAGATTCAAAATCTCTCTTTATAAGCTCTTCCTAGGTTAATTTAGGTCTGCCTCTGCTCTTTTAATTGTGCTTGAGTCAATAACCTTGCTTCAAATAGGTGCACTTTTGGTCCGCTGCACATGTCCATACCATCTAGATGTAAATACACATGAAATCCCATATTATATACATACACAAATTTATTATAATTACGTATGCACATTGCACACATGTATCCAGATGTAAATATGTGTGCATAACACAGGAAATCCCATAAATGTGGGAGAAATTACTGTTTAACAAGATGGAGAGAGGAAGCCTTTATAGTTGTAGTATATAAGGAGAGGGTACATGGGGTGCATCCAAAAAGTCAGAGGTGCATGTTACTAGGCCTATAGGTAATACCGATAATACTGATGCTACTGAAGAAGTTACGGTCTCGTCCAAGGATGATGTTACACTGAATCACCTAGATGTGTGACATGCGCCTATCTCTTTACGTAGATAGGCTTGTATGACATCCAAACCCGCTCGCTATTGCATTCAGAATGTAGTCACTATGGCTCCTTGGTTCTTCTATCTGTCAATTTACTACATCTCTCTAGTCTGTTGATATACCTCAAAATGTCTCGATGGCACTTGCCCATCCTGGTTAGACAGTTGTAATGTATGAAGGCATGTAGGCATTAAGGTCACAAAACACAGAAGGTAGTTGGTCGTCGTTGGGTTTCACTGTTAAACATCCTCATTATGGTTCAATTGAGAGACAGAAAACAAGGCCGCTGATGGAAGTTTATGCAACACCACTAAAAATCCTAAGGTGATGAATCCTTAGGTTTAGCCTTGCTAGTACTATGGTAAGAACTCCACCCACATGTGCTAAGACATGTGGAAGTCTTATCGTAGTATAGTTAAGGGTCGAATCCTCGGGACAACGGTCTTGACGAAGTCAAGATGGAAAACGTTTAGCCTTTACTTAACAACTTAAAGATTGATATTTAGATCGAAAGTTTGATTTGGTTGTTTTAAACTAAGTACAAAGAAAGTAAGGCAAGAAAGTAAATAAAGCAAGTAAATCTTAAGAGTTAACAAATGATGATGAATCACTGGGGTTAAGCAGGTATTTACCACCGCTACACATGCATTGTATATGTACTAAGCAAGACTTATAAGCTAGATGCATGGATGTTTCCACAAGACCGATGCCTTATAAGACAAGAGCGATGCGTTGCATCCAAGGGTGTTCCACAAGACCGATGCCCACATAAGACAAGAGCGATGCATTGCACCCTTCGATGTTCCACAAGACCAATGCCCATATAAGAAAAGGGCAATGCATCTCATCCTTCAAGGGTTAAGTAACTCTCATGCGGTACATCACTACGCGTCACTGAAGGATGTAGTCTCCGAAGAGAAAATCTTACTCAACCTCAAGAAACGTGCATCTAAAACTAACAAGCGAGCGATAATTATCAAATCGAATAGCGTCCTTGTAGGCCTAGTCTCCTATTCGGATAACCTAGCTACGAGAAGTGCGGGAATGATGCAACGCCAGCCATTCCCGAACAAATGGTCACATGCTTTTCATCATTCCCCTCGCAAAGTGTGTTCCTCGACTTACCAAAGGTCTCTTCCATACAGATGGGAGTGTGCCAAATGATAGTGAGTTTACTCCACTCTTTGAGATACACTTCTAGACACCGAAACGGATGCGTGGTGGATACACACACCAGAAACCAACACTAAATCGGTATTCAAGCCTCGATAGCGGTCGTAGACAAACCACAACGAAAGGCAATAAATGCATACAAGAACGTGGCCATCATTCAAGCATGTGTGAAACGATTTAGTATTAAAACGAAATGATAACATCTTTTTTTACAGTACAAAATACAAAACATGGGCAGCGGGGCTAGTCCCCGCGCCCCAGTGGATGGAACTACTCGCTCCTCATAGAGGGAGCAACAAAGAAGGAGGCAAGAAGAGATAGAAAGAACATCATCTCCACTGAGGAGAGAAGGTTGAACCCTTGGTGGAGAGAGCAACGATCTCCACCCCTTGTAGCTTGCTTGATGACGGATCTTCTCCTCTTACCTTCCTTGTTGATGAGAGAGAAGGTAGCTTGCAATGGACGTGAGTCTCAGACCGGCAGCCTCGAGTGATGGATGGAGTTGTTCTGGTAGTGGAGAGACAGCCTCTGGACGTCTGGACTCACACACCCGTTCATGGACGGCCCTGGGGTCTTATTTATAGGCTTTGAGTGAGATCCAAACGGTTTGGAGACCGTTTGGGCTCAAACGGTCTTGGGACCGTTTGGCGTCGAACGGTCTTGAGATCGTTTGGCGTCAAATGGTCTTGGGACCGTTTGGCGTCAAACGGTCTTGAGATCGTTTGGTGTCAAACGGTCTTGAGATCGTTTGGCGTCAAACGGTCTTGGGACCGTTTGGCGTCAAGCGGTCTTGAGACCGCTTGAACTCCATGCGGTCTTGGGACCGTTTGGCTTCATGCGGTCTCGGGACCGTTTGAACTCCATGCGGTCTTGGGACCGTTTGGCTTCATGCGGTCTCGGGACCGTTTGAACTCCATGCGGTCTTGGGACCGTTTGGCTTCATGCGGTCTCGGGACCGTTTGGCTTCATACGGTCTCGGGACCGTTTGAACTCCATGCGGTCTTGGGACCGTTTGGCTTCATGCGGTCTCGGGACCGTTTGGCTTCATACGGTCTCGGGACCGTTTGAACTCCATGCGGTCTTGGGACCGTTTGGCTTCATGCGGTCTCGGGACCGTTTGAACTCCATGCGGTCTTGGGACCGTTTGGCTTCATGCGGTCTCGGGACCGTTTGAACTCCATGCGGTCTTGGGACCGTTTGGCTTCATACGGTCTCGGGACCGTTTGAACTCCATGCGGTCTTGGGACCGTTTGGCTTCATGCGGTCTCGGGACCGTTTGAACTCCATGCGGTCTTGGGACCGTTTGGCTTCATGCGGTCTCGGGACCGTTTGAACTCCATGCGGTCTTGGGACCGTTTGGCTTCATGCGGTCTCGGGACCGTTTGAACTCCATGCGGTCTTGGGACCGTTTGGCTTCATGCGGTCTCGGGACCGTTTGAACTCCATGCGGTCTTGGGACCGTTTGGCTTCATGCGGTCTCGGGACCGTTTGAACTCCATGCGGTCTTGGGACCGTTTGGGTCCACTCGACCCTTGGGCTGGTTCATTCTTTTGTTATTTTTTTGTGCTTTTTCTGCAATTATAAAAGAAAAAGTTAGTTTGATGATGTATTTACAAAAAGGGATAAAATTAGGTTTAAGTACAATATAAATGTAAAAAGAGTATGGAAAACTAAAGAAAAAGACTAAGATAAACTACTAAAATAGGAGGTTATCAGCCGCTACTGCGTATACCCAAGAGGCAGGAACGGACTTCTTTAGAAAATTCCCGATGTTGCTCGTATAAATTTTGTGTGTTTTAATATTTGCAGTTGTCAAGCAAGGGTGGTCTCTTCATCAACTTGATGTCAAAAACACATTTTGATGCAGTGATCTGCAATATCAGTGTTTCAAAAAGCGGTTCTGTGCGGGGCATATGCGGTCGCATATGCGGTGCGCCCCACTTGCCAGACCGCATATGGATATGCGGCCCAGTATGCGGTCATGGCCGCTTATGCAGTTCTGTGCGGGGCATATGCAGGGTATAAGCGGCCATTTTTTCATTAGAAGTTCTGCATACTTTTTTGTTCTTCAATTTAGTTCAATTTTAATTTAAACTTTGTACTTATCAACACACCTACATGTACATATGTATGTATATGTATATATATATATCAATACCTTTCAATATCTATATATCTTGATAAGCCTTCTCTTGGACCTGATATTATCACCTTTAATGGACTGACCTCTGTCAAGTTGAAGGACATCTGGGATGTTATTCGCTCTAAAGGTGCACCCAATATTTTCTTCAAATGGGTCTGGAGTTTTAAAGCTCCTAGTAGATTTGCAATTCATGCTTGGAAAGTGGGACATGGTAAATTGCTCACCACTAATTATGTTAGAAGAATGGGAATCACCACTCCTTCTTATTGCTTTCTTTGCAAAATGAGTGAGGAAGATACGACTCATTGTATGTTCAAGTGCAGATTTTCCTGTTTAATCTGGGACAAAGCTAATATCTGTTTGGACTTTCCTGTTAAGCCGAACTCTTGCAGTGACTTGGCTATCTGTGTGAACAAGAGGAATCATCTCATAGCTTTGTGTATTGTGTATTGGCTCTGGGATGAAAGGAATCACAGAGTCCATTTAAACAGAGAAAGGGATTGGTATACCATCTGGGAGTTAATTTTGAAGGATGTTCGATCCCTTGAAGGCTGAGCAGGATGGATTCTCTGATGATCTGCTGCTGCAGTTTTCTGGTGATGCGTTTTCTGGAGCTTTTGCTTGCTTTCTTAGAGGCTTATCAGGCTAAGTATCAGTCTTTTGATGTGCTTTCCTGATGCAATGATTTCTGCTGCTGCAGATTCTGTTGATGGTGGATTCTCTTATCTTTGTGGAGTTCCTTTTTTCTGTAAATAGCTTTTCCTGTTTTATGGATAGCTATATTTGTATGTAACACAAAAACACAAAAATAGTAATACAATGAGCTCGGTTCACCAAATATATATATATATATATATATATATATATATATATATATATATATATATATGGCTAAAAGAATTGTGTACCTGAGTACATGTATCTTATGTGTACCCATCTTCATTTATGATGATTGCACTATTCTTATGAATAATCTAACCTTATGGATGTGTTGCATACCCCTTAGATAACATGTGTATACAATATAAAATCAATATTGCATTCATAGATCATCTGGTTAATGAAAATGTATTTTTTCTTATCAACGGTAACTTGCTGAAATTACAGGAACCGTCGAATGATATATTGTTATATATCATGATATACATGTGAAATGGTTGTGATATTTTAAAAACATTTAATCTAAATAATTTTGACTGCATGCATATAGTTGGATTGGATTAGTGAATTCTATATATATAATACACAAACATCTTCAAATCTGTAATACTCTATGTTATGTGTATGCATTTTGATATATATTGACATGCATATATGATATATATTGACATCTACATACACACATTTCCACATATATGCATATATTGTATATACATTTACATGTCAATATGTATATATCTATATACAATACACATACATATTTCACATGTGCTATTTATGTGTACACATATATGAATATTTAAATATATTGTACATATATATTTGAATGTACACTTATAAATATACATAATTTTGTGTTCTACAAATGAAATTTATAATTTCTATGCTTAATATATATTTTTTATGCTATATATAATTAATTTATTAAAAAAATCAAAAATGCATATACTCCCGCATACCGCATATACTCTATAAGGTGACCTTTCCGCACGCATAACGCATACCACTTTTTAAAACTATGATCTGCATGAAGCGATCTATATGGAGCAGCCTCCCAAATTCCAAGTTGAGGGGGCAGGAAAGTGTGCAAGCTACTGACACCTATATATGGACTCATACAAAGGTCATGGCATGGTTTGAAAAATTATCACAAATTCTGAGAAACTTTGGTGTGGTCATTCTTCATTTACTATTCTTTCTGGCAGTGATACTAGGGACTCTCAGCACCAAGTAACATCTCATACATCACTTTGCTATTAAATATCTAGGGAAAGTTCGATATTTCCTTGGTATAGAGGTTGCCCATACTAAAAAACGGGTTGCCTCTATCTCAGCGTGGAAATACACCTTAGACCTTATAGAAGAAACTGGGATGCTTGATTGCAGACCTTCGGTTTTAGTATGGAGCAAACTAATGATACCCATTCTACTTCTTCTAAATTATTAGATGATAAATTATTTTACAAATGATTTGTTGGAAAACTTCTAGACTTGATCACCACTGGTCCTGATATTTATTTTAAGTAATACTTAAAAAGTATTGGACATCCCTCAACAATGTTGTCTTGATGTTGCTTATTGTGTTCGCCTTTTATCTCAAAAAAAACCCTTAGTCAATTTCAGTTCTCCAAAAAGAATGATAGTCATCAGAAGGTTGAAGGGTTCTCCAACGGATATTAAGTTGATTGTCACTTTATATGAGAAGCAGTTATGAGTAACAAGATCACCACCTTGTTGTGTCTTCTGCTGATCCGACTGTAGGTATTTTCACCAACTGGGGATGATTAACATCTATGCTCTAACTTGAGGGGGGTTATTAACATATAGTATATTGGGACAAGCTATTAGTACTTTATTATGTCTTTACTTCTGATTTAATCCCACACTGTGTAGCAGAGATTTAACCGTTTGTACTGGCCTATATAAATAAACGTACTAGTGTTAATAAGAAACACACAAGAAAGTTTCTCTTGTTTATTTTTACACTTGACAATCAATGGCGGTGATTAAAATGTGGTCTTGTAATGGAATGCTACTAGAGAAAGACCAATTGTTATCACCATGCCAGCATCGATTTTTAAAAATCCTTTCTCGCAACAGTTGGCAGCATCCAACGTGATCTTCAGTATCTTTCCTATTCTTAAGGTATTTAAGGACAGCGGTTTTTAAGGGCAGCATCATTATCTGGGCAAATAAAAGCCTCACAGGTGGCATTCCGGTTTACTATTTTCGAGGAAACCTCATATTGTTTATTCACGTGCTGCGATTTTTTTTCATATAATCTGTATTCTGTGATGAGGTAACCAACAAGCAAATGGAGTAATCTCATCATTCTAATGAAGTGACCAACAAACGAACCGGGTAATCTCACACATTGTTTGCCAGGCAGTAGCTTTGATCATATATCCAGTTTAATAAAAGAATGCATATTGGCGCTGGTTTGTTCCATGACAGTGCGAAACAAGGGACATGAAACAGTGGAGGACCTGGAGAAATTGTAACTAGTTAGTTACAGCAGTCTATACATCTATACTTGAGTTTCCTCATTTAGTTTCGGAAGCTTGGTGGTGTTGGAAGCACACACCAACCACGCATGGTATGGAATTGAATAGCATCTAATGGATTTAGTGAACAAGTAGGCTGGCCATTCTGGTTCAACTTCCCCTCTATTGAGATCACTTCCGTCCATATGTATTCTTTTCTTAAACTGGATATATGATCAAAGCTATACTACGTGGCTAAAAGTGTGCGAGATTACCCCGACCTTTTGTTAGTTGCTTTATTAGAAATGATGAGATGATTCCATTTGCTTGTCAACTACATTACAAATTAGAAAACATCACAGCACATATGTAAAGAGCTTTGACTCTATGTTATGAATAGGTAATATGAGGTTTTCTATTCCACCTGTAAGGCTTCTATTTGCCCTGACAACTCCTCTTGCCTTAAGAACATGACGGGTATTGAAGATCACATTGGATGTTGTCAACTCTTGTGAGAAAAGATTCTTAACAAGCAATGCCGGCATGGCGATAACAATAGGTCTTGTTTTTCTTGTTCTTGATGAAAACTTCAGTTTCATAACAGGTCGCTCCTACAGATAGGCCTGTGTTAGGTCATGTAATTCGTAGATAAAATTGAGTAGAACTAACATGAATGTAGTGGCAGAGCTAGTCTTATCATGATTGAAAAAAGCATCATCACTCTAGAAATTGGTTTACATTTTTAACAATTGAAGATATGAGACTGATTTACATTCATATGCAACTTCAGGCTTAACGTCAAAAAAAAAAAAACTCCAAAGACGTGGATTATATGTTAAAAACAACTTCAACTGGCATACTTTGTCACGAAGGCCAAAAAGGAAAAAGGAGAAGAAATAAAATAGCAAAAGGGAGAAAGATGTTAGCTCACCTTGTTCTCTTCGCTCCGAGAAGCCAACTTCCTGAGCATTACTAGAATCTTGACCCTATGCCCGCTTTTAGCCGATTCAGATCCCAAGCGGTTGAGTAGCGCAGCAATGACGGCACTCCCTTTCTCCCCGACAGCTCCTTCAGCGATGATAGCCTCAAGGTCATCAAGTGCCTTATGTAGTTCCCCTTCCTCGTCTTCGTCATCCTCCTCCTCCTCCTCGGCGGCGGCGCTCTTGACCATCGCGACCACGTCCCCGAGATCCCTTCCGGCGCCAACCCCAGCGGCCTGTGACGGCCTCGCCAGCGCCGGGGGCGGGGGGTCGAACTGAACGCCGAGGAGCTCCCTGTACAGACCGCCGACCTTCTCCCTCTCACCTGGAGGCGCGCTGGGGCGCGCCACCGCAAGGAGCCCGAGGCAGCGCGCCATCTCCCTTACTGACCCCTCGAGGAGAGCGTGGGAGGTAGGGCAATACCGCACGGCGGCCTTCGCGACGGCTCTCCCCGCCCTCCGGAGCTCGGCGGCGAGGGCCACGAGGGCATCTCGGACCTGCTGGAGGGACTCCTCGTCGATGCCCTCGCCCTCATCGGCCGTGGCGAGGCTGTGGATGGCGTGTGGGAGCTTCTCGAGGATGGCGGCGAACTGGGCGAGGGGCGGGATTCCTGACGCCAGAGCCTGAGACAGGGCCTCGTTGGTGGATATGTTGATGGCGGCGAGGATGTCGGTGATGGTACCTGTGGCTCCGCCGCCGGAGGAGGCGGAAGACGGCCGGGGAGAGGCTGAGAAAGACATGCTGAGGGTCGGAGGAACTGTGCAGGAGATCCGACGTGTCACTGACTGTGTCTTGTTAGTAAGTCGCCGGCGACTAAAGGAGAGACTGGAGGGTTGGTCCCCGACTTTACTGCCATGGAATTGAATGGGTATTGGGCTGAGATGGGATAGGTAGCGGCAGAAGCAGCAGCGGACTGGCAGTAGCCACGGATGGATGACGAAGGCGAAGAAAGGGCAGGCCGAGTGGCCATGACCAAGTCAAAACGCCACCGCCTTCATTATTACTTTGATGCCTACACCTATCGGGCGGGGGCCTCCATGTGGATGTCGTATGTTTATGTTTTCTTGCTCCATCATTAGGATCTGGTTCCAAGGTCCGCAAGCACAAGCGAATTTCTGGAGATAAAAGACAGAGGTGAACGTGTTGGAACAATGATAACGACATGCACAAAGCGTTGAGACTGGACCCTAAGAAGTCGTCGGCGTCTCCGAGACTCCTCTCACCTCCTCACGGCCGTCTTGACTCCTGAGTTGTCAAAGAGCTGTCAGCTGTGCTTTACCGCCCTTATATCACATCTAGACCCATTTTATCCTCATTTGTGTGTCATTTGGGAATCACTTACACAAGCTCAATTTGTGAGAATCAAGTACCGCTGCTGTGACGGGATAATAGTAGAGAGAGGTGGGTGGAGGGCCGGAAAAAGAGAAGGAAGAGAATAAAAGAGAGAGGGAAGAGAAAAAAAGAGAGGGGGGAGGGAGTGAGTAGTGAGGAGTGGCAGGAGGAGAGAGAAAAAAGAAGAGAGAGGGTTTTATTTTGTTAATAATTTTTAATCTGTGATGTATTTTTTGACAAAATAAAAAGTATTAGATTCTTATCATTAATACTTTCTAACAAGACCAATATTGATGTAGTTTTGAGAAATTTAATATGCACTCCAAAAAAAATACAAAAAATAATTATTATATTTGGTCCAAAATTTTTAAGATTGATAATAAAATTGTTTAAGTAGTATTTTTTTTTAATAGTTTTTATCTCAAGAGAATTTTTTTATCCCTAGCAAATTTTTCTTGTTATCCCTAATGAACATTTTGTTATCGCTTGGCAAACCTTTTGTTATCCAAGTAGTATATTTTTTTTGACAATTAGTTGTTATATATAGAGAATGATTTTGCTATCTTTATTAATGTTTCTTGTTATCCCTAGTAAATGTTTTGTTACCTCTAGCAAATGTTCTTGGTATCCATGGTTAATGTTTTGTTATCCCTAGTAAATGTTCAGTTATTTCTAGAAAATGTTCTTGTTATCCTTGGTTAATGTTTTGTTATCTCTAGACAAACCTTTTGTTATCCAAGTAGTATATTTTTTTTTTAAATTAGATGTTATCTATAGAATTTTTTTGTTATCCCTAGAAAATTTTCTTATCATCCATAGTAAATGTTTTGTTATCGAAGTAGTATTTTTTTTAATTAGTTATTATCTGTGGAGAATGTTTTGTATTATCCTTAGCAAATTTTCTTGTTATATTTAGTATTTTTTTGTTATCTCTAGTCAATTTTTATTTTGTCCAAGTAGTATTTAAAAAAATAGTTATTTTGTCTAGAGAATAGGAGAGAAGTAGTGTAATTATTATTTTTTAATTAGTTATTATCATTAGTTCAATCGTTGTTATTTCTAATTTGGTTTGTTATTGCCTCTATTCCAATTTATTATTATCTTTTGGTCGAACTTGTTATCATAGGAGAGAAGTGGTATACTTAATTATTTAAATTTGTATTATCCTTAGCAAATTTTCTTTTTATCTCTAGTAATTTTATTGTTATCTTATCTCTACACTTTTTTTCCAAGTAGTATTTAAAAAAAATAGTTATTTTTTCTAGAGAATAGGAGAGAAGTAGTGCAATTAATTTTTTTAATTAATTGTTATCCTTGGTCTAATTGTTGTTATTTCTAATTTATTTTGTTATTACCTTTAATCCAATTTATCATTATCTTTTGGTTGAACTTGTTGTCATAGGAGAGTAGTGATGTACTTAATCTGGAAAATTAATTAATGGTATTACTTCCCTCATCCTCTTTATTTTAAATAGCATGTTACATTTTTCAAAAAAAAATAACAATAGTCTTATTTGAATGCATTTTTAATCAGGAATCTATGATTTTTTATTTCATTTAAAAATACATAACGGTTTGAAAATAAATATATATCTCTTAATTGTTCTCTCTCCGTACAGCCACTCTCTCTCCAGACCTCTCTCTCACACATTCTCATTTTTTTATTGACATTAGTCTTATTAGAATGTATTTTTAATTAGGAATCTAACGGTTTTTATTTCGTTTAAGAATACATAGCGGTTTAAAAGTTATTAGCAAAATAAATATCTCTCTTTTGATTTCTCTCTCTTTTTTCAACATGTTACATTTTTCAAAAAATATGTCGACGTTAGTTTTATTAGAATGCATTTTTCATGAAAAATCTAACGTAATTTATTTCGTTAAAAAATATATAACGTTTTGAAAGTTATTAGTAAAACAAATATATCTCTATTGATTTGTCTCTCTCCTTACACCCACTTCCTCTCTCTCTCTCGTCCTCTCTCTCCCTCTCTTTCTCTCTCTCAATTTTACCCAGCCAGCAAGTAGTCTCATCGTCAGTCACTCTCTCTCCAGTCCTCTCTCTCCCTCTCTCTCTCTCACCCAGGTAGCAGCGAGTCACATCGTCAGCTATGGTCACGTCATCAACAGTGGTCACGTCGTCGCAGCAGCAGATGGACCCGGCACTAACAGCCAAATGGGGTCCCGATTTTGGTCTAGGATCGGGACTAGATAGCATTTTCTTTTGTCAAATGGTACAAGTATCCACTCAAATTGGAAGTGTATAGCCGTATAGGTGAGCATGCCTCCGCCATAAGTGAAGTTCCATTTGACACTCAACCAGACAAGCAATATATAGAAAGCAGCAAGTACATCCTTTATACCATGTGTGATGAAACATTCCTTAAATATTATCAAAATATAATTTTGTTTTTGAATTCCTATTTTATTTGATTTTTTAAGTTAAACATTAAATGTCCATTTGTGAGAGGTTAGGAGAAGTTCTGCTATTTGAAGAATAGGTTTTTCTGGAAAATGTGAATTGAGATTCATAAGAAAGAGATCAACTCGCATCTATGTTATTTACCTTTGCACACTTCTTCCACACTTCATATTGGATGTCTTTCCTGTTGGTTAAATGGACATCATCAAAATCCCTTTGTTTTGAAAACAACAAACATTTCATTCTTGTGATCTAACATGCTACTTGAGTATTTCAGGAACAAGGTGGATGACAAAGTTTAGGAAGATCTACATGCTTAAATTGCTTTATTTTCACAATCAAATGTAAACTTGTACAAATATATAATGTACAAGTACTTAGATATCATGTAAATCAAGCGTTTAGATCTTCCATATCCACACACAACACTTAGATAGGTCATCCCTAAGTGAGCATCATAATTGCACATTCATTTCTTACACTTGCCATATGAGTTAAAGTTTTGAAACAGAGTTTGTCTCGGTCGACACACTTCTCAACCGAGATACTCTCGGTCGAACATTTTCTCGACCGAGAAACTCCCAAGTCTAAAGCACAAACACCTTTGCATAACCTGCTAAAAGCCATCACTGAGAACGGCTCGGTCGAACTTTACTTCGACCGAGACTGTGTTTCGAGCAGGTTCTATAGCTGTTAGACTGAGTCGAGAAGTAGTTGAGAAACAGTTAGGAGTTGAGTTGAACGTTGCAATACACTTTCTCCAGACTTATCCTCGGTCGACAAATTCCTAGATCAAGAGACACTCGGTCAACAAACTTCTCTACTGAGAAGGTTTCTGTCTGCACTTTTCAGAATTAATTAACTAGATGTTACTAATGCAATTAGTAGATACCTAACGGCTAGTTGAGCACTAAGAACCCCCTAGAAAGTGTCTAGAACGTCCCTAAGCACTAGTAGGCTATTCCTATAAATAGTACATGCCTTAGGACACCTAAACTCACTTGAGTACACATACTTGCAATTGAGAATCAATTCTTGTGAGTAATTGAGTAGCTTCAACACTTGCTAATCATTTCCATTATTGGCATTTCGTGTCCTATAGGCTAGGATCTCCTACCCACTATACTTCCACTTTGATACACATTGGATAGGAGATCAAAACGTTTGATATAGGATTCAAGCCTTGTGCTTAAGTGGTAATTGTAATTTTCTTTTTCCTTTCTTGTTCTTTCTTATTGCATTGTACTCTCCTAGCTACTCCTAGGTTGGAGGCTGCGGAGTGGAGAGGGTGAAATCTTCACAGGTGGAGAAGGAGGACTTTGGACTACTTCTATAAGGTCTCAACGGGAAGCTACTTCAAAGAGGAAGGCTACTTCAAAGTGGAGCTTGAAGTTACTTCAAGTGAAGGCTGCTTCAAGGTTGGTGAGGCGACTTCGAGTGAAGGTTGTCTAAAGGGTTTGAGAAGGTATTTGTAATTTTGTGTAACATCCTTGAGAAGGTAATAAAATTCAAATAATTTCAAAATCCCAATTAGAAACAATTGGGCAGTGGACTAACTCTCTTAATTTTTGCTAAGGGTGGAACCACTCTAAACCCTTGTCTCCTTCTTCAACATCCTTGTGGTTGTTTGTTGGTTAAATTATTTTAAAAATTAATATAAAACCCTATTCACCCCCCTCTAGTATTTTTCATTTGGTATCAGAGCAGGCTTCAAGGAACTTTAACAAAGTCTTGAATAAAATGGGTGATGGTGTACTAAACAACCTCAACTTGGAAGGAACACTTGTGGCTCAGCCTCCACCATTTGATGGCACCAACTACGCCTATTGGAAAAGGAGGATGCAATTCTACTTTCAAGGAACTAGCTGGGATCTCTAGAGAATGGTGTCAAATGCCTATGATCTTCCTCAAACTGACTATGCTACATGGGATGCAAACACGGTGAGATCAGCTCAATTAAATGCAAAAGCTGTAAGTATTCTATATTTTTCAATTTCCGTAGGTGAGTTCAATAGAATTTCAAATTGTGAAACTGCATATGAGATATGGCATAGACTCTCTATTACCTATGAAGGAACTGTTCAAGTAAAAAATTTCAAAATTGGCATGCTTAAGCAAAAGTTTGAACAGTTTCGTATGGAACCAAATGAGTCTATTAGTGAAATGTATGCAAAGTTTTCTTCTATTGATAATGGTTTGAATGCATTAGGTAAAGCCATTAGTGAAGAAGATCAAGTATCAAAAATTCTTAGGTCTCTTCCTCCTAAGTACAAGCCTTAGGTGACCGCAATTGAAGAAGCCAATGACCTCACCCGACTAAGGATAGATCAACTCATTGACAAGTTAGAAGCACATGAGGCAACCTTGGAGGAGGAAGAAAGACGAGAGCGTGAACTTCAACAAGGAAGAAAGAAGGACATGGCTTTCAAGGTTACAAAGGTCATCACTCAAGAAAGTGATGAGACAAGTGATGGAGATGAGGGAGAAGAATCTCTAATTGTAAATGGTAAGAAATATAGAAGATTTAAATCTAACAAAGTTATTGGTTCTTCTTCTTCTTCCTCTCCTAGGTGTTTTGAATGTGGAAAGAAGTGACATCTTAAGAATGAATGTCCTAAAGCAAAGAAGGGAAGAAAAGCTCATCCAAGAAGAAGGGAGAAAAATCATACAAAGTTGCATGGGATGAGTCAAGTGATAGTGAGAGTGGAGAAGAGAATGTAGAGTGTCTCATGGCCAAAGAAGATGATAGTGATGATTCTCAAGAGGTAAGCCTTCTTGATTTGCCAAAAGAAGATCTAATTGTTAGTCTTCAAGATACTCATGACAAATATGTTGATTGCAAAAAGAAACTAAAGAAAGTTACTAGAACTAATGAGTATTTATATGCTAAATTAAATAATCTTTCTTTTGAAAAGGACAAAATTATTTCTGAAAACCTTACATTGAAATCATCTTTAAATGATTGCAATATGAAGTTGCTTACTTTAGAAACAAACTATGATCTTCTTTCTCAAGAAAAGGTTGAATTGCTTGCAAAACTAAATAATTTTCAGACTCAACCTATCCTATGTACTCATCTAGATTATGATGATGTTGTTAAAGAAAGAGATGCTTTATCATCTGATCTAGACCAAAAAAAGTTAGATATCAAAAAGAAAATGGATGAGATTGCTAAGTTATAAAAAGAAATTAGTAACTTGAGAAATAATGGTATTCTTGATAAGATTCTAAAGAACTCTTCTGGTTATAGCGGAAGAAGAGGTTTAGGATATGTTCTAAAAGAAAACTCTTATCAACCTAAACCTAGGAGAACTCAAGCACCCAAGACCAAGATCATGTTTGTACCCAAGAACACAACTCAAAATCCTAGAAAGAGAAATGAAATCGATTCTATTTGTTGTCACTATTGCTTGCATCTTGGACATTATTCCTTCTCATGTCCTTACAAAAAAAGGATGCTGAGTTAGTATGGGTTCCAAGACCCCAAACTTAGCAAATTTAATATGTTTAAGTTGAGATTTGACCTAACACTTCATTTGAATATCTTAATGTCTCATATCAACTAAATAAAATGGTACCTTAGCATATTACAATGATTTAAGCCCAAACTAACATAAACAAATTGATGAAAACAAACAGAAACAACCTCGGTCGACAAATAGTTCGACCGAGACATTTCTTGGTCGAGAGATTATTCGACCAAAGGAATTCTTGTACCAAAATCTGAAATCTACAGTTAAAACAGTAACAATCTCGGTCGAGAAATTGTCAACCGAGACAAGATCGATCAAAGTATTTGTCGACCGAATGAAGTTCTGATAAGCTTAAATTATGTAATCATGTTCAGATTATTATTAAATGTACCTAACCATAATGGACCATCACATGGGTACCAAACTCCATATTTTATTGCAGGATTGGGTGGTTGATAGTGGATGCTCCAAACACATGACTGGCAATAAGGATGCTTTTCAAACTTTTGAAGAAAAGAAAAGAAAAGTAGAACAGTCACTTTTGGAGATAATGGCAAAGGTAAAATTGTTGGAATAGATAATATTGGTACAAACCTTGAAATAAAAAAATGTTTTACTTGTTGATGGTCTACACCATAATTTAATAAGTGTCAGTCAACTATGTGATACTGGATATGATGTTTTATTCAATAAAAATTGTTGCAAGTTACTAATAGAGAACACTACAAATGTTGTGTATGAAGGAAAAAGAATTGGAAATCTATATATTCTTAGACATAACTCTATGCAATCTGTAGTTGGAAAATGTTTACTTGCAAAAGATAATTCTCTCCAATTATGGCACAGAAAATTAGGTCATGCTAGTTCACATGTTATAAAAAAGCTAGTTAAATATGATCTTGTTGATGGTTTGCCTAAGCTATCTTTTGATCAATCTGAAAATTGTGAACCATGTACTTTGGGTAAACAAACTAAAACTTCTTTTAAACCCAAAAACATGCTTAGCACCAGTAGATCACTAGAACTTATTCATATGGATTTATTTGGACCTATGAGGACACAATCTATTGGTGGAAAAAGATATTGCTTTGTTATTGTTCATGATTACAGTAGATATACATGGGTTCATTTCCTTGCAAATAAAGATGATACCATTCAAGTGTTCATACAATTTTGCTCAAAGATTGAAAATCAATTACAAAATAAAATATGCACAATTGAAAGTGATCATGGTGGAGAATTTGAGAATCATATATTTGAAGAATTCTGCACATCTCAAGGCTACACTCACAATTTTTCAGCTCAACGTATTCCACAACAAAATGACATAGTTGAAAGAAAGAATAGGTCCTTACAAGAAATGGCTAGGACTATGATGCTTGAACATAATACATCTAAAATGTTTTGGGCTGAAGCAGTAAACACAGTTGGCTATGTACTAAATAGAGTAACTGTACACTCTTATTTGAAGAAAACACCATATGAAATCATTTATAATAAGAAACCAAGGGTTGATTATTTTCATACTTTTGGCTCAACTTTCTATATCTTAAACACAAAAGATGATAGAGAAAAGTTTGACTCTAAATCACAAAAAGCCTTTTTCTTAGGATATTCAACTTCTAGCAAAGCATTTAGAGTTTACAATACGATCTCTAGAAAAGTTGAAGAATCCATTCGCATTACTTTTCATGAAGGACTAAAACAAAGTGATGACATAGTTGATATTACTCATCAAATTGAAGATCTAACCATATCAACTAAAGATAATCAAAATGCTGAAAATGATCAACAAATTGAGACACAACAACCCATCCCTAGACTCATTAAGTATCATCCTCAAGAACTAATCATTGGAAATCCTAAAGATAAAGTAAAAACATGATCATCTTTTAGAGATGTTGCAAATATAGCATTTGTATCTATAATTGAACCTAAGAAAGTGACTGAAAAACTAAAAGATGATTATTGGATAATGGCAATGCAATAAGGATTAAACCAATTCACTAAGAATGATGTATGGGACTTAGTTCCTAAACCTCAAAATAAAGCCATTATTGGAACTAAGTGGGTTTTTTTAAATAAGTTAAATGAAGTCGGGGAAGTAGTAAGAAATAAAGCTGGGTTGGTAGCACAAGGGTATAATCAACAAGAAGGAATAGACTTTGATAAAACTTATGCACCAGTGGCAAGATTTGAAGCCATTAGAATGCTACTAGCTATAGTTGCCCACAAAAATATCAAACTATTCCAAATGGATGTAAAAAATGCATTTCTAAATGGAATAATACAAGAGGAAGTATACATTGCCCAACCACCTGGTTTTGAAATTCCTGGTAAAGATGGTCATGTTTACAAACTTAAGAAAGCACTTTATGGTTTAAAACAAGCACCTAGAAATTGGAATGAAAGGCTCAAAAATTATCTCTTTGATAATAGTTTTTCAATTGGAAATTCAGATTCTACTTTATTTTTCAAAACATATGAATCTGACTTTCTAGTTGTTCAAATTTATGTTGATGATATTATCTTTGGTGCATCAAATGAATCTTTATGTAAACAATTTAGTGATATTATGCAAAAGGAATTTGAAATGAGTCTCATGGGGGAATTGACTTTCTTTCTTGGTTTTCAAATAAAGCAAACACCCGTTGGGATTTTTATAAGCCAAGAGAAGTATACAAATGAACTTTTAAAATGTTTCAGAATGGAAATGGAACATTGCAAACATGCTACCACTCCAATGGCTACCTCTACTAAAATTGACAAGGATGAAAATGGGGAACCCATTGATGATTCCTTATATAGGGCCATGATTGGTAGTTTGCTTTACTTAACCGCTTCTAGACCGGATATCATGTTTTTCATTGGACTTTATGCTAGATTTCAATCAAAACCCATGCAAATTCATTTTCAAGATGTCAAAAGGATTCCAAGATACTTAGCTGGCACCGCAAACTAGGGTTTATGGTATTCTAAAAGACAATCTTTGGATTTGAAATCTTATACCGATGCCGATTACGCTGGTTGTCGACTTGACCAAAAAAGCACAAGCGGAAGTTGTTTCCTATTAGGAAGAGCCTTAGTATCATGGTTTAGCAAGAAACAAAACACGATTGCCCTTTCTACCATTGAAGCTGAATATATGGTAGCCGGGTCTTGTTGTGCTCAAGTGCTTTATATGCAACAAGTTTTAAATAATTATGGTTTTATATTTTCATCTACGCCTATCTTTTGTGACAATACAAGCGCTATAAACTTGGCACATAATCCTATCTTACACAGCCGTGCCAAACATATTGAAATTTGTCATCATTTTCTAAGGGATCATATTTCTAAAAAATATATATCCCTTCATCATGTTGATACGGAAGATCAATTGGTTGATCTTTTCACAAAACCACTTCCATTAGATCAATTTAATAACATACGAAAGAAATTACTTATCACTCCCTTAGAAGATGTTTTCTTTGACATTTGTGCTTCTTAAAATCAGTTGGTTTCTCAGATCCTTATATTTTGGCTGTAAATGGACATCTTTTAGCATGTTTTAATGGTTATATTTTTTGAAAGGGGAGAACCAATTAAGGGGGAGTCTTAACAAATGTTTTTAACAGTTATATTTTTGAAATGACAAAGGGGGAGAAATAATATAAATCTTAAATACTCCATCAATGAGTTTCATACATACTCTCTTGGCTTCACATCAAATGTTGCTATATTCCCTAAAGAGTTGGATCTTATATTCCACACCTCTTTGGGAATAATAAGCACACATTCCATAAACAAGAGAAGGAATACACAAGGTAAATTTCAGGTATGAAACTCAACTCAATATTATTCAAGCTTATTTGAGTTATATTTAGAAATGTTTGTCATCTTCAAAAGGGGGAGATTTTTGGCTAAATGGACATCATCAAAATCTCTTTGTTTTGAAAATAACAAACATTTCATTCTTGTGATCTAACATGCTACTTGAGTATTTCAGGAACAAGGTGGATGATGAAGTTTTGGAAGATCTACATGCTTAAATTGCTTTATTTTCATGATCAAATGTAAACTTGTACAAATATATAATGTACAAGTTCTTAGATATAATGTAAATCAAGCGTTTAAATCTTCCCTATTCACACACAAGACTTAGATAGGTCATCCCTAAGTGAGCATCAGAATTGCACATTCATTTCGTATACTTAGCATATGAGTTAAAGTTTTGAAACATAGTCTGTCTCAGTTGACACACTTCTCGACTGAGATACTCTCAGTCGAATATTTTCTCGACCGAGAAACTCCCAAGTCTAAAGCACAAACACCTTTGCATAACCTTCTAAAAGCCATCACTGAGAAAGGCTTGGTCGAACTTTACTTCGACCGAGACTGTGTTTCAAGCAGAATCTATAGCCGTTAGACCGAGTCGAGAAGTAGTTGAGAAATAGTTGGGAGTTGAGTTGAACGTTGCAATACACTTTCCCCAGACTTATCCTCAGTCGACAAAATCCTCGACCGAGAGACACTCGGTCGACAAACTTCTCGACCAAGAAGGTTTCTATCTCACTTTTCAGAATTAATTAACTAGTTGTTACTAATGCAATTAGTGGATACCTAATGGCTAGTTGAGCACTAAGAACCCCCTAGAAAGTGTCTAGAATGTCCCTAAGCACTAGTAGGCCATTCTTATAGACAAGACATGCCTTAGAACACCTAAACTCACTTGAGTACACATACTTGCAATTGAGAATCAATTCTTGTGAGCAATTGAACAACTTCAACACTTGCTAATCATTTCCATTGCTGGCATTTCATGTCCTATAGGCTACGATCTCCTACCCACTATACTTCCACTTTGATACACATTGGATAGGAGATCAAAATTCTTGATATAGGATTCAAGCCTTGTGCTTAAGTGGTAATTGTAATTTCCTTTTTCCTTTCTTGTTCTTTCTTATTGCATTGTACTCTCCTTGCTACTCCTAGGTTGGAGGTTGTGGAGTGGAGAGGGTGAAATCTTCTCAGGTGGAGAAGGAGGACTTTGGACTACTTCTAGAAGGTCTCAACAGGAAGCTACTTCAAGGGGGAGCTTGAAGTTACTTCAAGTGAAAGTTGCTTTAAGGTTGGTGAGACGACTTCAGGTGAAGGATGTCCAAAGGGTTTGAGAAGGTATTTGTAATTTTGTGTAACATCCTTGAGAAGGTAATAAAATTCAAATACTTTTAAAATCCCAATTGGAAACAATTGGGTAGTGGACTGACTCCCTTAGTTTTTGCTAAGGGTGGAACCACTCTAAACCCTTGTCTCCTTCTTCAACATCCTTATGGTTGTTTGTTGGTTGAATTATTTTAAAAATTAATATAAAACCCTATTCACCCCCCCTCTAGTGTTTTTCATTTCCGTGAAGCTCTATGGTAGTTGTAGAGTGTAGACGTGTCCAGATATGTGCCACTCAATGCTGCAAATTAAAACCGAATTTTTTTGCATCTCCATACCTAATTATTAATCTATTGTTGCGAGTGGCAATAATGTGTGAAACCAAAAACAAATGATTGGTAATCCCCCCTATATTAAAATTACTTTAATGTTACTAGTGGCAGTGGTGTGATAAAACCAAAGAAATGATTAGTAACCTCCTACTGAATAAATTATCCGAAATAGCAATGTTCTACCAAATATGTATGTCAAGAACGACCACCTATGAACATGCAAGTGCTAGAAGTTGATAAGCTTATATATATAGGAGAGACACATTTTTGGACTATTACAGAAGAAATCTATAGTCCACAATGTAGGAGAAGGTTATATGTGTTGTATTTCTAGTCATACATTCCTTTTATTTTGAAACCTCTCAGCCACCTTTAATCTCGTATTACTCACTTCTAAAGTGAGAGGGATCCACTTAAGTGAGAGTGGGGACCAAATGTCATGTGGATTTTTTGGGATATTGCAATTTACAGTTGATTGGCTTATTTGTGTATTTGGCTTTGACAAAATAAAACACACATGTGTGGGCCTTCCCACTCAGTGCATGGGATTTGAGTTTTTATAAATAGAAAACTCTTTTATTTTGTTTTGCGCTTTAATTTTCCATCATTTGGAATCTCAAAGAATGTATAACCTTCTATTCCCTTAACTATTTTGAAAAAATAATTATCTTGAGCTGCTCAAACTTTAATTGTCTTTGAATAATCTCCTATCCTTTTTCATCCATGTTCATTAGTCATTGGTTGGCTCGTTGATTCTCTTCAGTTTTATTTTGGTGCACCCAACAAACCATATACTTGAAAACTTGCATACCAATTATTATTTAAGGGAAAACAGCTATTTGGATGCCTAGTCTATATTTCTAATACACCAAAAATATTTGAATACATCTAGATTGTTTTTCTGCGTCAATCACTCTCTGCTAGCTATTGTTATGTGTTGCTTACTATTGTTGTGTCCAGCTTCCTCTATTTCCACAACTCATTACATTACCATCCTTTTCCAGCTTGTTTCTTCCTTCTCTTCCACTTGTTATTACCTACTGTTACAACCCCAATTTTTGGGTTCAATTAGTGAGGAATGTAATTTCTCATATTAAAGATAATTGAACAAATAATGATATGATTTGTTTTGAATAAATGGATTCCATTCACAATAGCCTTGATTGGTTGCTTTGTGGGCTTTATTGGCTATTGGGCCCAATAACAAGGAAATTCAAATAGTAAATGGATAATTGAATTTTCGAGAAAAGGAATATATAGAAACCTATAGAAGGCAAATCCAAAGAGGATTTCGTGCCTCTTGGGTTCCTTGAGTACCAAGGAGACCAAGGTTACAAAAAGAAGGTAATTAGAAAAGAAAAGGGTGATTAAGTATTTCTTTATTAAGAAAGAAATTGAAAATGATGATAAAATGTGGAAAATGAGTGGAAAGAGGCATAAATGAGTTTTCTTGGTGATAATTCGTATCCATGAGGTTTCTAATGATAAAAGGAATAACCATGAGGAAAATAAAAGGGAAATAAAGAGAAATCCTCAAAAAGAAATAAGTTAATGAGAAATAAACAAGATAATGTGAAATAATGCATATAGATGCATCTAGAAGGATAATAAGTATCCTTAAAAAGTAATTTCGAAATAATGGAGTATCTTGGGATCCAAGGAGTCCCAATAAAGAGGAAAGAAAGAGAAAATACTAAAAAGGCAAAATAAGAGGATAATGTGTTGCATTATTAATGAATTATGAGGTATTGTTAAAAAGAAAGTAATTTTGATTAAAAGAAATAGAATTTCGTGCCAATACATAAGAGGGCAAGTACAAGGAAGATAAAGGAGGTAATTTTCGAAATACTAATAATTAAAGGAAAAGGAATATCAAAGGGATGAGAGAGAGAAGTTTTGATTCTTTATTAAAGGGAGTTGTTTCCTATTAGGAAAGGGACTTGTTCCCTCCTATAAGGACGTCTTGGGGCTTGAGTACCCTCCCCTATATAAGGGGTAGAGCCTGGGGACGAGTTCCCGGAGGTTCCATGCATTCCTATCTTCTTCTTCTCCTTCTTTGAAAACAAACCCTAAGGGAGAGGAGTAGGGCGTCTATGAGTGACGAGGAGCGAGTAGATGAGTACGAGAGAAGCACAACGCAACCACGGACCCTCAGGAATACGAATCCATCTTCCCTGAGCCTGGGTTCTTGCGCGACAGCTGCGGGAGGGCAGAAGACCGCCCACGTGTTGCAGAGCTTAAGGTCTCGAACCAGTCGACCTGGCCGCGACCCAGCAGTGCTCTTGTGTGCGCTAGGGCAGAACGGAGGCAGGGGAAGGCACTCCGGTGACCGCCGGGGTCCAGATGAAGGAGATGAGGCCGCACCAGGGCTGAAGAAAATCGGCTAGGGCAGCCGCAACCCAGCGGCTCGAGGAAGAAGAAGGGCGGAAGCACATTGGACGGTTTTTCCCTTCACAGGCTAAAGGAAGGATCGACTTAACCAGGGCCACGGACGACTTTTCGTTATGTTTTCCAAAACAAAGGGCGACGTTGCATGGGGCGGGCTGACGTGGCGCTCCCGGATTGGCCAAGTAAGTGTTTTATTGCAAAATTCATAAATAAAGATTGGTAACTCCGATTAAGACATGTAATATATGAATTTTGATCAGAAGAACACAAGGAATCCATTAAAAATAGTTTTATAGCCTGAATCTGATCATAGTTCGAAATGTAGTGCAAATTATCATCTTTAATGAATTAAAGGTTAAGAAACCCTATTTTGATATGATTATTGTGTTTAATAGGGTTTAATGGATCTTTAGAGTTGATATTAATCTGTTGAATGTAAAAAGGAACATTGAGTTCAAAAAGGAAGAACTTTGCACATGATTAGTCTAATTTAGGGTTTATGTGCTTAAATATGCATGGAATTTAAAAAGGGCATAAAGTTATCATCTTTAATGATTCAATTAAGGAAAACCCCTTAGATTTGATGATAGATGGATAATTCAAGATGATATTAACCTGTTGTTAATAAAAGTGAAAATAGGATTTAAAAGATGATCTTTTTATATAGTTGGTTTAATTTAGGGTTCTATGTACATGAATATGCCTTAATGGGATGAAAAACCCTAATTTATGTTGATATGAATTCTAATGGTTTTAATTGTACAAATCGAAGAATAAAATAGAGATATGATGATTCGAAGATAAATTGAGTACCAAAGATCTTTAATGTGAATTATTTGGATAATTAGTGTTTCCTAGTGTATAAAAGTGGAAATAGTGATAAATAAGGTTCATATATGTGAGTTGAACTATAATGAAATATGATTTGTCAATTTGAAAGAAACCGAGGATAATAATTAGCCTTAATGTTTTGGATATGACCTAAAAGGATAAAGATAATAGTTTTAGTGTAAAAGAAACATATTAGACTTAATTGACATTCAATTGTGTCTATGATGCAGAAATTAAGGTTTGTGAACTAAAAGAGCATTAAAAGTGATAAATGCATAATGAAGGATAAAACCCTAATAAAACCCTAAAGTTGGCCTAGAAATCATAAGGTGGAATCCAAGTTGATCTTGAGGATGTTTTGAATAAAACAATGACACTTGAATGTTATGCATTAATTTCAAGATATTGTTGATTGCTTGTTAATTGTGTTGAATGTTAATGCATGGACATCAAGTTACTATGGAACAGGTATGTGGTTACGATTATGAATAACCACTTTAGGTTTTTTGATGGATTCCCAGATGTTTAATCACATTGAATGCAACTAAACTGTTGAATGTTTATTTATTTCTTGCAATTATAAAGTGACTATGACTATCAAATAATGTATATGCCTTCTAGCTCAATCATTAATCCCCCTCTGTGTCGTAATGGCTGACCTAGTACATGGCTACCTAGAGGGTAGGTCCATCAGGTCATGAAAGACTTTGGCTGCCTAGAGGGTAGGTCCATCAAGTCACCTTTATAAAGGTACCATATAAGTCCTTACAGGGACAACACAGAGTTGTGGATAGGTATGGATTGAGTAGTTTGGCTTAAAATGTAATCTTGCTTATTAAATGATTAATTGAATGATTACATAG
Organism: Alisma plantago-aquatica; assembly: GCA_963693085.1. Lineage (NCBI taxonomy): Eukaryota > Viridiplantae > Streptophyta > Magnoliopsida > Alismatales > Alismataceae > Alisma > Alisma plantago-aquatica. The sequence continues at coordinate 1,422,661,389 of OY856409.1, forward strand.
TTATCATAGTTGCATGATTATCTGTTTCCCCCACATACCAGCTTCGGCTGACCGACGTTTTGTTTGTCGGCGTTTTAGGTACAATGAAAAGAACAAACAGTAAAGCTACACCTTGTGAATTCAAGAATTAAAGAACAAGGAGGAACTAGTTAGAATAGTCCAGCTGAGGTTAGAAGTTTAGTTTGTTCCAAACTTTTCAAAAGTATGCAAAGAAAATTTTTATTACCATTTTCAGTATAGTCTGTTAGAATTTAATAATTGTTTATGGTTATATGTCGAACCTTTGATCCGAGATTAATGGGTGCGACTTCAACCTCTTGGTCTCCCTTAATAGGGGGTTATCGGGAGGTGGGGTCATAACATTTGGTATCAGAGCTTAGGTTCCTCAGTTAACCATTAATAATTATTAAATTTTACAAACTCCATAGAACCCAAGGGAATTATTAGAGGAGTATCCAAAAGACGGAGGTGTCTAGAAAGGGAACATGACCGGGGGCTGGCAAGATTTTCCTCCACACCTCTAGTCGGAATACGAGGACTCCCGGACCCGTGTGACCGCCTGGCCAAATTCTTAGGGTATGAATCGAAATAAGATACCTTTAGGACTTCTCATCTTATTCATCCCTTCTCATCACAAAATTCTGATAAGGACCTAAAGGATTAGGGTTTTCTCTCTTCTCCTCACCCTCTTGAGGTACGGGTAAGGTTGATAAGGATTAGGGAATCCTCCATCAAATTAATAAAAAACATGTAAATAAGATGTCATGGACATAAGCTTAATAGAGTAAGCGTAAAGGAATAGATACATGCTTAGGTCGTATGACATAAGTTGTCATGTCCTCAGAAGGGACCTAAGGTTAGACCTTCGTGACAGGGGGATAAGTTAGTCTTGGAGATAAAGATCTCCATTTCAAGAAGAGACCTGGAACATCCTCGGAGGATGATGCTAACCCTAACCCTAAGTGAAGGTTAGAGAGAGATGAGTTGGACCAGGTGTTTGAAAGGACATGCCTTTGGGATGCCATAGGATCCATGGGTGACCTAGCACCTTTGGCAACCCCAACCCTGGGAAGGGACGTGCATGTTAGGGTACATGATAGCTCTTTAGATGATGATGTTAGTGAATGACCATAGAAACCCTATGGGCTTGTACCAGTAGGACATAGCTGGAACCTAGAGCACATCATAGTACTGACGGTACGATGAAACCCTGGATAAGGAATTATGATGGAGCATAAAGGGTTGTGGATGATCTTGAGCAACCATAAGTGCGAACCTAGGCTTCACCTATGTAGAGAATGCTTTGGAGGTTGATCCTTCATGAAGAGAGGACCTCTAATGGTGAGGTTGGATGTAGGGTTAGCTCTAGAGAGAGCAGGAAACCCAGCAAGAAGGTTGGAAGCCTAAAACCCTAAACAATGGATGATAGTGGTTGCCTCATGATCGATCCCTGAAAGTTTTTGATACCTTGGTTGTCTTTAGAGGGACCAAACCCTTGAGAAAAGATGAAGCTTCTGGTACCTACGTGCCTATGGTAGAGATGTTCACCTTCTGAGTTAGGAAGAGAAAAGGTTTAGTAGCAGGTTATGAGGCCATGTACCTTGTTGGTTGTCCTTAAGGAGGACCCAACACTAAGTGTTGCTTGAGTTGAAGGATGACAAGGAATGTGTGTCATGCCTTTTTCATGCTTGGTTTGTAGATAGAGCATGCAGTGAACCTAGGGTTCCTAGGCCTAAGAGGGGAAGGGGTGTACCTAAGGCTCATGATGAGAAGTTGAGTCCCTATAGAAGCGAGCATGGTAATCCTCATGAATAGAGGAAAAGAGAAGCCCATTAAGTTTAAGGTGTGTTTGATGAACCCCTCATAGCTAGGTTGATGATAAAGGAAGGTATGATCTCGATCCAGCATTGAGGAAAGAGGACAAGTATGACCTAGCATGGTTTAGTAGGTGATCTTCTTATGCCTTAATAGCTTGCTAGGGATAAGTAGGCTCGTGTGGATGTAAACCCTAGACCTAAGAGCTTTTGTGACCTTAGAGATAGTTTTCCTCCCATCCTGGGAGAGGGACCCCTTTGGTAGAGTGTGTATCTTTTTGGTTGGTTTAAGGTAACCTAAAGAGGTCTCACATGATCTTGAGAAGTTAAGAGAAAAGTACATGGTATGAGAATGAACCTATAGACCCATAGATATCCATCTCTAAGTGCATATGGATGTGTTAACATGGAGGTAACCGTTATGGGGCTTGACCAAGGTAGGCAGGTTGCCATGATCCCTATGAAAGGATGAAAGCCAGCCCATGAATGCAGGAAGAGAGATGATGAAGACTTGGGTAAGGTTCTAAGTGAACATGTACTGTTATGGAGAATCCTAAGTCTATCCTAGGGTCAGGTAGGGATAAGACCGATGAAAGTAGGAGTTGCCTAATTCCATAGTTGCACATGACCATAGGGTCGGGAGGTAACAACTATCATTGTATGAGGGCCATGGGTTAGGAGATTGATCACCTTCATGAACTCATGGGACCCAAAGGGCAGATGAGTAGGGCACTCTCTTGATGCAGGAGGGAAGAGGGATGACCCCAAAAGAGCCGGTACCCTATAGACCTAGAGGGGATGACCAAGGATATAAACCTCAGTAGGTTCAAGACTAGTTGGATATCATGATGGTTGTGATGAAGAGACATATGTGGCACGTTGCAACTTAGATTTAAAGGTGTATTGGCAAGGTGGGATGTACCATCTCTACTCTTGGAACAGGAAGAACTCTGTATTTGGACTGCAGCCAAATGCTTATTTCCTCTTATTATGGGGGTGAGAGATAGGACATTATGCATGTCATACACCAAGGATAAGAGATGATGTAGGTTGGAGCGTTGCCATGAGAAATGGGGATAGAGAAGATATCTTACCATGGTAAAGTGAATGAATGATGGATGGCTTGCAAACACTAAGAGGAATGAGGTAGTCCCCTTATGAGGAAGTTTCTATGATGAGCTATGTAGAACTTACAAGTTATACCAGGTTGAGTTTGGTCACCATGATGATGAAATCAGAGAGTGTTCTTAATAGAGATAGACCTGGAGTTTGAGGTAATATAATAAGTGAAATGCATGGAAGTGTATGTCTTCAAGGTTACCTAATACCTAAGGATAAGAGGTGGTAATGAATGCTCTGGTTAAGACTTGTTTGACTAGAAGTTAGAAGAGGTTGTTTGGTTAACCCTAAGTTTGAAAAGGAGAGGTGTTTGGATAACACTCAGATGTAACAAGATGCGTTGAAAAGTTAAGGGTTGTTTTTTTAGCCAGTCTAGTCCTTGATGCAATGAAAGAATGGTGGTAGAACCTCAAGTGCACTTCTTTGGAAAAGAAGGTGATGAAACCATGACAAGAGTGGTTTAGGGTTTCGAAGGAATCGATCTTGAAAGAATCATGACATACAGGAAATCATGATACACCAGGGAGAAGGGCAATAGCACGTTAGATGCTTAAGATGAGGTTGCATGTGGATTATGGCCATGCAAGCCAGGAGGTAAAGGACGAACCCCAGTAACCCAGTGTATCGATATGGAGGACAAAAGAATCCCTGAGAGGGAATGAGAGCTCAACTCTACAGATGTGGTGATGGGTCTTCCTTGGGCCAAAGAAGGTCGAGATACAATGTGGGTTATGGTAGGTCGCCTTACCTAGATAATATGAGAAAGGAAGAGTTCGGTTAAGGGACAGATCCAGTTGAACTACCCATGAGAAAGATGGTTCAATTACACCATGAAGCAAGTTCAAAGGATTCTTGAGTTTGACCTAAAGGTTCACTTCCATAAAGTGGAAGTAGGTACATGAAAAACTCAATGTTAGTATAGTTTATCACCCCTAACTATAGTTAGTAAGATCCAGACTAAAGGGTCTGATGAGAGCATGTGTGCTCGTTCAGGGTGATATCTAGAGATAGTTCTTGTCCTATGAAAGATGTGACATTGATCACCATAGCCAGTATTGGGTTTTATATGAAGCTCTGTAAAGGAGGTTGTGTCGGTCACCACTTCAGCAAGGTGATGTTGGTGAAAAGGGCCACATGCTGGTTAGAAAAGGACCACATGATGGTTAAAAAAAAGGGACCCCAGTACGTGTAGATGAAGTCACTTTGATTGTGCAAGGGCTGAAAGGAGCCTAGAGACGATGAGAGTCATGAGCAGATGCAAAGTAGACTGACATACAAGTTACTGTGGGAGAAAATGTGACATGAAAATCCGACCCCTCTAAGTTATAGCTAAGAGAGCTGAGTCCCCGATACATGGGTCCATTAGAGATGGATGGGTGGAGAAGGTTAGGTTTGACCCGACCCCTTAGGATAGAGTAATGGGAGATGTTTTCCATGTTTCCAATTTAGAGCACTATGTGAGGTACCCCGACCATGTGCTGAGCAATGAACCTAGTGAGCCCCAAGGGAGGCTGAAATGGCCTGAGTCACCTGTGTAGTTTATAGCCGCCAGGATGAAAGAACTCAGAGAAAAGAATATGTGATGATAAAGGTTCTTTGGAAACGCCATGAGTACGACAAAGCCACATAGGGGCCAATGATGAACATGGAAAAGTCTTATCCTGAATTGTTTGTTTGCTTGCCTGAATTTTGAGGACAAAATTCCTATAAGAGGGGAAGGATGTTACAACCCCAATTTTTGGGTTCAATTAGTGAGGAATGTAATTTCTCATATTAAACATAATTGAGCAAATAATGATATGATTTGTTTTGAATAAATGGATTCCATTCACAATAGCCTTGATTGGTTGCTTTGTGGGCTTTATTGGCTATTGGGCCCAATAACAAGGAAATTCAAATAGTAAATGGATAATTGATTTTTCGAGAAAAGGAATATATAGAAACCTCTAGAAGGCAAATCCAAAGAGGATTTCGTACCTCTTGGGTTCCTTGGGTACCAAGGAGACCAAGGTTGCAAAAAGAAGGTAATTAGAAAAGAAAAGGGTGATTAAGTATTTCTTTATTAAGAAAGAAATTGAAAATGATGATAAAATGTGGAAAATGAGTGGAAAGAGGCATACATGAGTTTTCTTGGTGATAATTTGTATCCATGAGGTTTATAATGATAAAAAGAATACCCATGAGGAAAATAAAAGGGAAATAAAGAGAAATCCTCAAAAAGAAATAAGTTAATGAGAAATAAATAAGATAATGTGAAATAATGCATATAGATGCATCTAGAAGGATAATAAGTATCCTTAAAAAGTAATTTCGAAATAATGGAGTATCTTGGGATCCAAGGAGTCCCAATAAAGAGGAAAGAAAGAGAAAATACTAAAAAGGAAAAATAAGAGGATAATGTGTTGCATTATTAATGAATTATGAGGTATTGTTAAAAAGAAAGTAATTTTGATTAAAAGAAATAGAATTTCGTGCCAATACATAAGAGGGCAAGTACAAGGAAGATAAAGGAGGTAATTTTTGAAATACTAATAATTAAAGGAAAAGGAATATCAAAGGGATGAGAGAGAGAATTTTTGCTTCTTTATTAAAGGGAGTTGTTTCCTATTAGGAAAGGGACTTGTTCCCTCCTATAAGGACGTCTTGGGGCTTGAGTACCCTCCCCTATATAAGGGGTAGAGCCTGGGGACGAGTTCCCGGAGGTTCCACACATTCCTATCTTCTTCTTCTCCTTCTTTGAAAACAAACCCTAAGGGAGAGGAGTAGGGCGTCTATGAGTGACGAGGAGCGAGTAGATGAGTACGAGAGAAGCACAACGCAACCACGGACCCTCAGGAATATGCATCCATCTTCCCTGAGCCTGGGTTCTTGCGCGGCAGCTGCGGGAGGGCAGCAGACCGCCCACGTGTTGCAGAGCTTAAGGTCTCGAACCAGCCGACATGGCCACGACCCAGCAGCGCTCTCGTGTGCGCTAGGGCAGAACGGAGGCAGGGGAAGGCACTCCGGTGACCGCCGGGGTCCAGATGAAGGAGATGAGGCTGCGCCAGGGCTGAAGAACAGCGGCTAGGGCAGCCGCAACCCAGCGGCTCGAGGAAGAAGAAGGGCAGAAGCACGTTGGACAGTTTTGCCCTTCGCGGGCTAAAGGAAGGATCGACTTAACCAGGGGCACATATGACTTTTCGTTATGTTTTCCAAAACAAAGGGCGACGTTGCATGGGGCGGGCTGACGTGGCGCTCCCGGATTGACCAAGTAAGTGTTTTATTGCAAAATTCATAAATAAAGATTGGTAACTCCGATTAAGACATGTAATATATGAATTTTGATCAGAAGAACACAAGGAATCCATTAAAAATAGTTTTATAGCCTGAATCTGATCATAGTTCGAAATGTAGTGCAAATTATCATCTTTAATGAATTAAAGGTTAAGAAACCCTATTTTGATATGATTATTGTGTTTAATAGGGTTTAATGGATCTTTAGAGTTGATATTAATCTGTTAAATGTAAAAAGGAACATTGAGTTCAAAAAGGAAGAACTTTGCACATGATTAGTCTAATTTAGGGTTTATGTGCTTAAATATGCATGGAATTTAAAAATGGCATAAAGTTATCATCTTTAATGATTCAATTAAGGAAAAACCCTTAGATTTGATGATAGATGGATAATTCAAGCTGATATTAACCTGTTGTTAATAAAAGTGAAAATAGGATTTAAAAAGATGATCTTTTTATATAGTTGGTTTAATTTAGGGTTCTATGTACATGAATATGCCTTAATGGGATTAGAAACCCTAATTTATGTTGATATGAATTCTAATGGTTTTAATTGTACAAATCAAAGAATAAAATAGAGATATGATGATTCGAAGATAAATTGAGTACCAAAGATCTTTAATGCGAATTATTTGGATAATTAGTGTTTCCTAGTGTATAAAAGTGGAAATAGTGATAAATAAGGTTCATATATGTGAGTTGAACTATAATGAAATATGATTTGTCAATTTGAAAGAAACCGAGGATGATAATTAGCCTTAATGTTTTGGATATGACCTAAAAGGATAAAGATAATAGTTTTAGTGTAAAAGAAACATATTAGACTTAATTGACATTCAATTGTGTCTATGATGCAGAAATTAAGGTTTGTGAACTAAAAGAGCATTAAAAGTGATAAATGCATAATGAAGGATAAAACCCTAATAAAACCCTAAAGTTGGCCTAGAAATAATAAGGTGGAATCCAAGTTGATCTTGAGGATGTTTTGAATAAAACAATGACACTTGAATGTTATGCATTATTTTCAGGATATTGTTGATTGCTTGTTAATTGTGTTGAATGTTAATGCATGGACATCAAGTTACTATGGAATAGGTATGTGGTTACGATTATGAATAACCGCTTTAGGTTTTTCGATGGATTCCCGGATGTTTAATTGCATTGAATGCAACTAAACTATTGAATGTTTATTTATTTCTTGCAATTATAAAGTCACTATGACTATCACATAATGTATATGCCTTCTAGCTCAATCATTAATCCCCCTATGTGTCGTAATGGCTGACCTAGTACATGGATACCTAGAGGGTAGGTCCATCAGGTCATGAAAGACTTTGGCTGCCTAGAGGGTAGGTCCATCAAGTCACCTTTATAGAGGTACCATATAAGTCCTTACAGGGACAACACAGAGTTGTGGATAGGTATGGATTGAGTAGTTTGGCTTAAAATGTAATCTTGGTTGTTAAATGATTAATTGAATGATTACATGGTTATCATAGTTGCATGATTATCTGTTTCCCCCACATACCAGCTTCGGCTGACCAACGTTTTGTTTGTCGGCATTTTAGGTACAATGAAAAGAACAAATAGTAAAGCTACACCTTGTGAATTCAAGAATTAAAGAACAAGGAGGAACTAGTTAGAATAGTTCAGCCGAGGTTAGAGGTTTAGTTTGTTCCAAACTTTTCAAAAGTATGCAAAGAAAATTTTTATTACCATTTTCAGTATAGTCTGTTAGAATTTAATAATTGTTTATGGTTATATGTCAAATCTTTGATCCGGGATTAATGGGTGCGGCTTCAACCTCTTGGTCTCCCTTAATTGGGGGTTATTGGGAGGTGGGGTCGTAACACTACTATTGTGCATACATACAAGATTCCTACGAAAACTTTTTTCAATGATATTTGAGGGTCAATGCAATGTTCGACATTGTTCTCTTGCTAGCACTAGGAGGTAGTTCCTGAGCTAAGAGTGATTGGATTTGAGAAGCAAATTATTGATAACCTCATGCATAGGAGTGGCATATTTGTCTTCATTATGACGTCTTCACTCACAAGATCTTCTAAACTCAAAAATCTTTGCTTTTTATATTTTGTTGAATTATTTGTTGCATTTTATAACAAAAGATTTGGTAAAATAATAACTTAAATACAAAATATTTCCAAAATTAGTGAAGACAAAATCATCACATTTCTAGTGATTGCTTGTAATTGTTAAATCCAATTCTTTTACGGTTTCCATAATATGGACACTAGAACTATGATGGCCATGGAAGAAATAGCTAGCCTTAGGTCAGAAAAATTTATGAGATCACACTTTCCTCGCTGGAAGCAAAAGATGAAATTTTGACTCACTTCCGTAAGCATGCGTTCTGCTCTCACCCACCTCAAGAATGTGACCCCTTTATTAATTTCATTCCTAATGCTTTTGATACTATGATTGCAAACTATACTGATCCCTCTTTTCCCCATCTTATTCTCATGTCAAGATACCCAATGCGATAGATTATCTCTAAAATGGTAGGATCTTGTCTGCTCTTTCAAGTGAGTTTTATGACATCTACCACAAGCACCTTCTGCCCTTGTGTTTTGACAAGCTTTGAATGACAAGTTTGGAATACAAGAGGCTCGACAAGAACTACTTTTTGTCGATTGTACAAATACAAAATGGTGGATAATAAGCACGATCCATCTCAAGTACTTGAGTACTAAAACCTCATCTCAAAATCTATTTTTAGTGGTTAGAAGCTCGTGGGGAACATGCAAGTGACAACTTAATTTAAAAAGCTCCATCGTGGAAAGATTTTGCCAAAGATCTTTATCATAGGGATGATGGATTAACCATGTCCTCCTTAGTAAAATCCATTCAAATTGAATTTCGTCACATGGAGAATGATGTTGAGGTCAACAACTCTTACAACCTAGTAGACAATATCAATCCAAGAAGAAACCAAACAATTCAATCCTAAACCAAACAATCTCTCAATAAAGGAAAGCAACCCGGTCATAATAAGGACCCTAATTTTAGGGGCGAGCACATTTGTTATGCATGTGGTGACAATGTTCATCTTGCCAATCTTTGAGGAATCGAAAGTGTCAAAGGAAGCAAACTCACCAGGCCTCTAAGAATGTAGAAATGAACATGATCAATGTGGGGTTGATGCATCTTCTTTAAAAGGTTAGATACCACCAATTCTCTTGTTCTTAGGGTTTATATTTCTTCTAGTGATAATTGGTGGATGGATTCTGGAGTAGTTTATCACATCTATTGTGATTGTTCTACTTTTACTACATATCAGGAAAACAATTTTCATGTGATCTCTTGGGGTGATGATGTATCTGTGAAGTAGATTTTAGGATATAGACATGTGGATCAGAAGCTCACATATGGGTTAGTCCTTATACTATAAAATGTTTTACATGTTCCTAATTTTAAGAAAAATCTAGTCAGTAAAGTATTAGTCATGTCATTTGGTTATACTCTTTTATGTCAAGGAACAAAATTGTTTTTTCTTATATTTGATTCTTACGTGTGTGATGGGTACATCTATGGGGATTTGATTAAGCTTAGCATCTCTTCTTATAATGGTACTTCTCATATTAATAATAAATGCTTTAGTACCATTTCTACTTCCATATCTTGTGATGTTTGGCATGCTCATTCAGGACATGTGAACAAGAATACTATAAAAGGTATGGTCCACATGGACTTGGTTCCCAAGACTCTTATCTCTTATGATGTTAGATGTCATATATGTGTTCAAGTTAAATTTCCTAAGAAACTTTTATATTAGTAGAAATGAATACATCTTTGCTTGAGATTGTTCATATCAGTATATGTGATCTAGATAGTATTCTTACTTGTGACAACATGCACTACTTTGTGACATTCATTGATGATTTTTTTTAATATTGTTGCATTTACTTGTTGAAATCTAAAGATAAGAAAATGAAAAACTTAGAATCTATAAATCACAAGTAGAGAACCAAACTAAGAAGAACCTTAAGAGAATTAGATTTGATAGAGGAGGTGAGTATACTTGAGATGAGTTTAAACAATTCTATGAAGAAGATGGCTTTTTCACGAAACCACTTCCCTATAAAGAGCTGAATATTTTGATATGGTAAATGCAACGTCGGTCAAATCTGATCCACATCAAAGAATATGGGGGAGGCTCCTTTAAATGCTAGCTTTGTCTTGAACCATATACCTTTCAAACACATAGAGAAGACACCTTATGAACTCAAGTTTTACATGACACCTATTTCAAAGTACCTTAAAGTGTGGGGAATCATGCCCAAAGTTAAAATCTCTAAAAACAAGAAGAGACAGCTTGGTCTCAAACATGTGGGTATTGATTTCATAGGATATATTGATAATAGCAATGTAACAAAATTCTAGTAATCAATCTAGACATTCCTGACATTCTAATAAACTTCATACTAGAAATTAGACATGCAGATGTTGTATACTATGAAAAAAAATTCCCTTCAAGTCTAGTGTTCCCAAATAAGTAGGTGAAGGTCTTTCAAATTTTGATAGTTTTGAACCTTTAGGAACCAATAAAGATTCAACTCCTATCATTGACATACAGATACATGAACCTGAACCTCAACTTAAGCATTTGAACCTTGAAGTGGTTGAGCATCCTAGTGACTTAGGTTGGGTTAAATGCCTAAAGTAACATAAAACTTTGCCTCCCATTTTTATACACCTTTATAGTAGAAGAAGACCCTAATACCTATGAAGATTTCATTGAATCTACATATGTTGGGTTTTAGAAGGAAGTTGTTGTTAGTGAAATAGAATCAATTATGAAAATCGTGCTTGGATTCTAACCTATGTTTCTCCAGGTTGCAAAACCATGGGATGCAAATGGGTCTTAAAAAATAAGTTAAGGGCAGATGGTAGCATCAATAAGTTTAAGGCCAGACTAGTAGCCAAATGTTACAAACAACAAGAATGAATCGATTATTTGGACACATATGCTCCTATAACAAATATCACTCTATATGTTCCCTTGGTTTTCTTGGTCACAATCAATAATCTTGAAATCCATCAAATAGCTATAAATATTGCCTTCCTCAATGGCGAACTAGAGGAATAAATCTATATGGATCAACTCGATGGCTTTGTAGTCCAAGGACAAGAACACAAACTTTATAAACTTTTAAAACCAAGAACCCAAACGATGGAATTATAGTTTGATAAAACTGATGTATCTTGTGGATTTATTGCAAATAAATTTGACAAATGCATTTATGTGAAGTCTATTGAAAATGCATTTGTGATTATGTGCTTGTATGTTGATGATATCTTAATCTTTGGACCCAGGCTGCCATTATTGTTGATACCAAATATTTTCTTTCCAAGATTTTTGATCTGACAGATTTAGGAGTTCTGATGTTATTTTTGGCTCTAAATTAAGTAGATCTACTTTGGTTGCTCTTTATATTAGTTCCACTATGTAAAAAAAGTTCTACAAATATTTGATATGTACACTTATGTTCCTGTTAATACTTTGTATGATCCTTATTTGCATCTTATGGCATATAAAGATAATTATGTGGATCAAATTAGAATTACAGGAAGCTTGATGTACTTAACCAACTGTTCTAGACCTGATATTACTTATGGTATTAGTAGGATAAGCAGGTGCACTAGTTGTCCTAGTATTGATCATCAGAAGGCTTTAGTTATATTTTTTAGGTATCTTAAAGGTACCACGAGTTATGGTCTTCATTACACTGGTTACCCAATTGTGTTAGTAGGCTATACATATGCAAATTGGATTATTGACTTTGATGAAATCTAGTCAACTAGTGGTTATGCATTTTTCCTAGGTAGTGATGTAGTTTCTTGTAACTCATCCAAGAAAACTATGAGGGATAGATCCACTATAGAGTCTAGTTAATAGCCTAAAATGAATATTTTCATCGAGTTGATTATCTTTGACATCTATTTCTTGATTTAGTCGTAGTTTCAAAGTTGTTTCCTCCTATCTCAATATATTGTGATAGTAGGTCACCCATAGACAAAGCTAAATAATCTAACAATAACCCAAGAAAGTGTTAAGAGATCGAGGTATGAAGATGTGAGAGAGTTCACTACTCATGGTTTTATATTTCTACAGTTTGTTAGGTCAGTAGAGAATAGTATTGATCCTCTCACAAAAAGTCTAGCTAGAAAGCTAGTACTTAGTGTGTTGAGGGGGATGGGTCTTTTGCCCATGAGTTGAACACCACAGTGGTAACCTACCTCAAAACTAGAGATCCCATTAAGATTGGTTCAAAGGGAAAGCTAAGATATTCATGTGTTCGGTGGATGCATAATCTTGGAATTCTATTTTGAACCCTTCCCTATGGCATTTTGTGCTTCAATGAAGTCTTGACAGAGGTAAAACTTTGCTCTGAGTCGAGGCCATATGTTTGGCAGGGTGCAGTACTAGATAGTATACCCTTAGGAGAGCCCTACTATGTGAGTGTATCCCTAGGCTGGGGTTTATGTGACTTGGGCATACTCACTAGAGCGCTCGTAAAACTGATTCTTGCATAGGCCGCAATGCACATACTAATATGAATATGTCACCATGCCCTCACTATGTTTGCACAATTTATTGAATTATGAATCAAAGACTTTAATTCAAGAAGTAGCTCACTAAATATATTTAGATGTATATGAACCACTGCCAGTCAAGGTCTAAAGCCACTAGCTGCCTATGTTGAAAGACATGCTTTAGTCACCTTTTTTTTCTTTTACAAATTTTAGAGGTTTATTGAATATGTGGGGGAATGTTGTATTATTAGCCACACATTTGTTGTATTTCAAAACCTATCATTTACCTTTAGTCCCATATTTTTTTCACTTCTAAAGTGGGAGGGATCTACAAAATTGGGAGTGGAGACCAAAAGCCACATGGGTCTTTCTGGGGCATTGAAATTTAGAACTGATTGAGGTAGTTTGCGTATTGAGATTTGATGAAATAAAATAAACTTGCATGTGTGTGCCTCGCCTCACCATGATACACCACACCATGCCCCTCCCCACCTGGAACATATGATTCAGTTCAATTTGGTGTGTAAGATAGTGTTTGCTTTGATTTTTTATATATAGAAAAAACTTTATTTTGTTTTGTTTAATTTTTTGTCATTTAGAATCTTAGATAATGCACAAACTTTCATTACCTCACTTGACTTAAACAAGTAGTTGTCTTGATCATTAACTGATCTCCTATCATTTTCACATCCGGGTTATTTAATCCCTGGTTAGTTGATTTGAGTCTCCTTAGTTTTGTTTGGATGCACCTAGGGAAGTGTGTATTTGGGAACCTGCATACCAATATATAATTTTAGGGAAACTGGCTATTTGGATGTATATTTTGTTGGCTATGTTCATATACATAATGGACATGTCTGATCCATTTCTAACATACCAAAATTACCTAAATAAACCCAGAGTGTTGTGTACAAAATTCTCTTTGTTAATTGCTACTGTGTGCTACTTACTGTTGTTGCAACCAACTTCTCCCATATTGTCATAACACGCTACATCATCATCCTTTTCCAGCTTGTTTATTCATTTTCTTGCACTTGTTATTACCTATTGTTGTGCCTACTTACAACATTATTGCTAAGTATTTCTCCTACCACATTTGAGGACAACAAATTGTTCAACTTTGATCTCTATGCTACCACTAGGAGGTAGTTCATCAGTTGAGGGTGATTGAATGGAGGAAAACCATTGATCATGCATAGGAGCAACAAATTTTGCCTGCACAATAGTGATAATTGTGATTCACCTTCACCCACTGTCTCTTCTAAACTCAAAAATATTTGTTCTTTATTTTTTGGTCAGATTATCAACTACCTTTATATAACAATAAATATTCTAATATAGAAGCTTAAATCCAAAATATTTCCAACAACATGTAGATTTTTGTGTGGAAATGATGCAAGGTATATAAGAACAATTCAAATCATCATTTTACATTTTATTTACATGCTTATAAATTGGTATCATTTATATTTAGCATTATAAATACGAATTTGTGTGCTTTTATCTTCTACTTGCATGTTCCATTGTTTTCATTGTTGGTGTTTCATATCGATGAAGACCTACCTCTTGGAAAACCACCATAAGTGAGTTGATGTCCATTATTTTAGGTTATTTATTATCTAAAGTTGATTTGAGCTTCAAAAGTGTTTTGCACGGATTGTTGTTCACTTCAACTTAGTTATATGTTATAGAGTACTCATGGTTGTGACCTGCACATCATGTCATCCATCGACACGACATGTACTTCAATTGTTGTGGATTCAAGGTTGACATCCACACAGCATGTAGACATGGAACATGTCATGTGGACTCTACTTGGATGGCATCAATGAGCCAGCTACACACCATGACACAGGTGCACTAGTCATGGGAACTTGATGAAAATACTAGGTCATTACACACATTGTAATCCTTTTTTTCGCATTTCGTAATGGCCAAATTTTGTAGTTTTGAAGTTCAAATTGTCTATAACTTACAAAAGTGAGCATCCAACATATGAAGAAGAATATATTTAATTATTCCAGACATTTTCCATTAAGAGATGAATAGATAACAACCCAAGGTGATCTTGTACACCCCACAACGAAAGAAAAAGAAGACTCACAAATATACTTTACCTTTGTCAGACACTTGCATGCTCTAGAAGAGGTTTCCATGTCTCCTTCACCCAGATTCAAATAGAAGCTCGGAGACATCCTATAACTGTCTTGAAGTCAAGCTCTATACCACAAGTAAACATGTAGGCTCCTTCTTCCTCTTTACTTTGTTCTTAACACTTCTTTATGTATTATTTCATGGCTTCTTCCATTTGTTTTTCCCTCTCCTATTATTCATGACCATGGACAAGTAGATCTATGTTTCTTGGAATGAGGGAGCACCCCTCACTATGTTGCACGTTAAACATATTTTTTGTGGTTTGAATGCAAGTCCCTTTCATTATCATTGGTGAATGTTCTTAGTTTGTGTGCATAATTGGTTAACCAACTTTTGTATGCATTTATACTCTTTTTCCATGGAGGTAGGGTGTACCCAGAGTAGGAAGAGTCCACTAAGGATGACTTAATTTGACCAAAGATAGTGGTTGAATTCAGTAGGAGGCTTAATGATATTTTATTTCATATTTTCATGTCTAGGCATGGCAAATTTAAAATAGCGTATTTGTAATGAGTGGGTCCTGACAAGGAGTCCACTTCTTATTTTTATTTCGAAAAATAAACCAAGAAACCCCAAACATGCATCAACAAGTAACCGAGGGAAAGGAGTGCATAGTAACACTCAAATTGGAAAGACATATAACAAAGAGTGTTAAGCAACAAAAATATAAACTAAGCTATTACAAGCTTAAAATGTAGTTTGCCAACTTGGTCCATAAAACAAAACAAAAAGAAAAATAATGGTGCTAGAGAGTTTAGTTACAGAGGGCAACCTAGGCATCTCATAACTCTCTCTCTCTCTCTCCTGAACGATATCTTCAAAACCATGCTCCTCAAAATGTCTGGTTAGTAGGTTGCTCAATCTATAGGTGGAAGGGAACAACACCTAGAAAGAGCTACAGAAAATGTATGTGTTAGAAATTACTATATTGTTCATAAATAAGAAAATATGGACATTATAAGGGCTTTAAGTACAAAAGAGGGTGTTTCTGTGCAAGAGGGGGCTATATGCTATTAGGTAAGTTCAAATAAAATGTTCATTCAAAGAATGCCACATAATTTTACAAGAGATAAATTAATAAGTTTGAGAGTCTTTCCATAAAAGTTATTCACAATATCATAACAAATATAAATAGTTTACATGTATATATAAATTTTAGTAAAGATAACCTTAGTAGGGCCAAGACACCATGCTATCATTGGGCAAAGTATAGGTAGAAACAAATACCTTGAGCTAAAAACGTGTGCCCTTGTATATAAATGGGTATAAAACACACCCCAGACAAGAAAGCACGTAATAATATATATGGTTATGCATAAGTACCATTATGATAGATAACTTAGTTTAAATATAACATGCTTAATAGACTGGTAAGTTGTATTGTCACATCACTAATCACATTCAACTAACTAAATAGCAAGGTAGGTGGGGTCATGAACCCAAGAAAAAGAATATTCATCACACATAGGAAACTCAAATGATAATAAGTTTATGAGTCAAATGATTACAATGGTAATGATAAGACAAATCATATAAAAGAAAAAATGGCTCACAATAGAGAATAAGGTTTTTAGTCATCAGAGTGCCCAGATAAAAACTAAGGTTGTACCTACCTCACACTTAGTCTAGGTATCCAAAAATACGCCTATGGACCATCGAATAGTCCTTTCAACACCTATTGTAATATTAAAGCATCTGGGTTAATATGATTTATATAATTAACTATATCCTAAGAAAATCCTTTTTGTAAAACTCTAAATTAGAGTTTAGAAACTACACCAATAAAGTGGGTACAATATTTTTATTTTAAAATTTTAGATAATTATTTTTTTGATAACCCAAAAGTTGTCATTACTTATTAAATGATTAAAGAAAATGGATATATTATTGACATTCCCTCAAATCTTATTATGAAGTAATTGTATTTGACAAGCATATGAGTTATTACCCCATCATTAAAAATTTGTGGGGTTGTTATAATTCAAAAAGTTTAAATGAACCTAATGCCCTTAAGGGACAAATAGAAGCTTGTAAGCCACTGAGGGTTGGGGAGGAAACTCATTATCCCCCTCCTCTCCCCCACATCATGGATGCAACAACTCCATGGAACTCAATTCCTAGAGAGGGGATCTCTTTCTCGTCTTTGTCATGTGGGACCAACAATCCTAATGGACATGTGGGACCATGCTACACTCAACAAGTCAAAGCTCAATTTCGAAGGCCATAGGTAGTGAGGAGGATCTATATGTAATTATGGCACAATAAGGTGAATATTGAAAACCCAAACCAACATAATGCACTCAAAAGTGAAAGAGAATACATGAAAAGGAAAGTGAGGGGTACTAACCAGGAAGAAAATTAGATTGAAATGGCGTGATCATCACGGTGACAAGAAGGTTGTTAGTGAAGTATGCAGGTCCTTATTGAAATGAATTATTGGGTTTTGGGAAAACTTATGTATGGAGTGAAACATAAAAATGGGGATTTTGAAGCTCTATGGATGTTTAGATATTGATGGGGAAATGGTTTGGTGGGTTGTCTAGTTGTATGTAAATATAAGACAGAGGAAGGAACTATGGTTTAGCTTGGGTATTTTGTGATTTGGTCACCACATCATGAAATGAAAGAGAAAGGGGTGGCAATGGTAAAGAAATCATGCAAGCATATTTACTAAATAGGGTGAAATTCGCATTGGAAAATCAATCTCTTTGAGGCTGATAGGAGAAAAAATCAAAGGAAGGAAATGAGTCTACAAACATCCAATTGGATGGCCGAGGGATGAGAGTCAATAATATGTCATCACATAGAGAAGGAGTCGTTATTTGTGATATTGAAATTAGATAAAAACTTTAGGAAAATAAATGTGACAATTAATATGATCAATTAGAACCTAGGTCCTATACATATTTCTTTCCTAGTTAAATTTGAGGGAGCAGTTAACATCCATTTCACATGAAAATTGCAATTTAGACTGATTAGGATGTGAGGAATCCAAATATAAAATATTTTTTTCCTTTTGAAAACCTTATCCACATCATATTATTACTTTGTTTTTTTTTTAAATTGGCCATTCATTCATCCCGTGGCCGGGGGGTTTCGAACTTGAGACCTCTCGGTCTTACATCAGTACTTTTGCCATCTGGGTGCCATCTCTTTGGCCATATTATTACTTTGTTAAGTATTCATTGAAGGTACTTATTCCATTTTTCTTAATCAATTTGTGATGCAGTGGTTTGTATTTGTCCAACTTCAATCATCCTCTAATCCTAGGAAGATTCTAGAGTGCCAATTTAAGGTAAATATATATTACTTGGTGTATTTTTAAGATAAAACCCATTACCACAATTTTTCTTGATGACCGAGAGAACCCACCCCGGGCAAGCCCGAAATGGTAAACTCTCGAGGCATGAGAGGGTATGTTCCAGTCACCCCCTCCTATGCCAAATTAGGATGGAGTGTCTTTTACAGAGTGCGTTCAACATCACTTGAACCCATGTCCTTCTCAGGGACTAGCCCAACCGCAACCAGCCAGGCTACTCTGGATAGACTAATAGTTAATGTATCCTAAAACTTCTTATATATGAGGATTTCTATCAATACATGATATTATTTAACTCCAACTAATCCTAATATTTTCTAAATCCAGGAAAAAGAAGCTTAATATTAGAATAATTGAAAGGGCATAAGAAAAAGAGAGTGATAAGGTAAGTACCCAGGTTTGGGTTTGTTACAACGGTCCACCCCTGAAATGGATTTCATACCCAAAAACTCTAACAAAGAGGAAGGGTGTGTCTTCAGGGCAATTGTATAGAAATGATGGGGTGAACATTGGTAGATGGGCCTCGTTAAGAAGATATGGAGTCTCCACCAAATTTATATGGAAAAAGGAGGAAAACCATGGAATACACACTTTGAAAATTTAGGTGGATAAGGAAAATAAGGATACCTAGAGAAACATGTAAGGTGTCACATTACACATATGGAAGGTGTTAGGCACCCCCATGAAACCCTTGGTATCTTAAATCATAACAATGTTATGACATTTGGTTTCTTTGAATAGGGCCTGTGTGTGTAAAATATATGAAAAATACCACCTGCAAATCATGTGTTAGTATTA
The DNA here is from genome assembly GCA_963693085.1 of Alisma plantago-aquatica. NCBI lineage: Eukaryota > Viridiplantae > Streptophyta > Magnoliopsida > Alismatales > Alismataceae > Alisma > Alisma plantago-aquatica. The sequence goes on from OY856409.1 coordinate 1,422,680,421, forward strand.
GCAAGGTTATATTGGTGATCATAAACCCATGATGTTCATATCCTCACACATCACAAAAGGGTTGGAAAAGGGGGGAAGAAGGGAGAAGGAGGATATAAATGAACAAACAAACCATATCAAAAAAGTTTTAGGAGTATCAATATAATATTGGTGACCATGAAAATCGAGTGCACATATCCTCACATCGTTGGGGCTTAATAAAGGAGGGAAGAGAGAGAGAGGATAATACATCGTGTTTGACCAATGCGCTTACATTACGTGATTGTTATTTGTGAAAATGAGGTTGTTCTCTTGCAAGGGGTTGACCTACTCCAATATTTCAATCACTTGGTTTTAAATCTCTTGCATCCTCTAGTAAAAGATCATAAAATACTAGCCTAGGGTTGTGCAATGTCTTTCCCAGGTCTCCAAAAGTTGTCATAGGGGCATGCAACTTTTCAACCATCTTAAATGATGGATGGGATGCTATATTTATGGTGTCTATGAGGGTTTCTAATATTTTTGGTGTAGTTTAAGTTCTACCCAAAACTGTAAGGAGGATTGACACAAGATAGGCAACTAGGGTTTTTATAAAGTCTTCATGACATGGTAATGGTTAAAATAATCAATACCATAAATGGGGCACGTGTCTGATAGGTATCATGCTTTCTAGAGTCTTCAGGTATATTTCATGGATGACATGGAGTTTACTAGTCAACACAAAATGGGGTTGTGTGTTTGATGCATACCCTACCTTCTGGGATTTCTTGGGGCATTTTAGAGATGATACAGAGTAGAGTAGTCAAAATGAGGGGGGAGATGAGGATCTGTGTTTGATGTGAACCCTGCCTTTTGGTTTCTTTTTAGCCTGACTACTCAATACTATAGAGGGACCAAGACAAATGGGGAATAAGGGCATGGGTTAGATAGAAGCCCCACATTTTGAGGTTTAATTAGACTTGATCTGACTAAAGCATGACCGATTTAAGGTGGGATTGAGCCTAACGAGCATTTTTTAAGGTGTTCCCTTTCCCATCTAGAGATTAAAATGACATTATATTAGGTTTGGACCTTAGATACAACATCAAACAAGGTAGCATGAAATGAAGCATTCATCAATTGAATATTCATTTTAGTCAGTGGCATTCCCATGAAGGAAATTTGATATTCAGAACTAAAAGATGGCCATTAATCATGAGAGGTACATCATTGTCTTTTGTTAATTCAATTGGTTACTTTTTATTTGAGTTAATAGTCAAATAATGTCTTGAAATTTGATAATGAATATATCAAAATTCACATAGTCTAGTTGGATATGTTGAGCATTTGCATTTTATTGTCGTTTTGCATCCAGATAACCATCAAGCTATTACTAGTGGATATTTAGACATTTTTACTTATTTCTCTTATTCCACGATGGCCTTTGTGCCTTTTGATGACATTTTGATGCTTATGGTTATACCCACAATTCATCGCTAGATCTGTTTGACTTTGGAGTTTTATCACATATATGTTTTTTTTATGTTGATCTCCTAAATTTGATACTTGTCATGTTTTTACTCGTTGTGCAACCAAATTGGACAAACACAAAAATTGAGTGTCAATGATTTTCTCGACTCAATGGGAGATTCCAAGCATGGCCAGTGAACTTGTTCATAATAATGGTTGAAGTCTTGAGACTGGTAGATGATCACTTCTTTATCATTTTTGTTGGCTTGATGACATTGTATATGGGCTTATGTCTGTGTTAAATCAAATTCATAGAAGGAGTAGGATTGACTCAGACAACCATGTTTTTCTTATGTATGTAAGTCTTTCATATCATATGGGGGTTTTATGCTTGCAGTAAGGCTTCAAGAGAGCAAAATGACTATTTGCATGCACAATGCTTAGAATATGATTCCCATAGTATGACGAGGATGTCATTATGCAGCTCGCACTTGCAAGGATTAATTATATTGGTAATTAGGGCCAAGTGACAAATGTAATATTCTTGATGAGTTGTGGCCTATCAAAGCAAATTGGGCTTGAAATACCTCCAAAAATGGCTAAAAAGACCAAAAATAATGTTATAAGCCTTAGAACATGATGTGGTCGATTGTGAAGCACATGGTGGGCATACTGAATAGTTTGGTACCTAAATCCAGGTGGGGTGTGTGTCAAATACACACACCTATGGGTGGAAGCATTAGGGTTTATGGGGAAAGGTGAAATGATGAATGTACATTCATCATATTTGTATAAAGTTGCACATTCAATATTCATTTCAGTTGGTATTTCGCTTACTTTATACTTTTAGTAGTTTTTGCAATTTATTTGTTATTTGTTTTTTTCTTTATTTATTGGTTCATTCAAGCAGAAGAGAAAAGTCATAAGCCCTTTACCAATTTTCTAATAAAATAGTAAATAATTCAAATCCTCACTCCTCAAATCTAATTGTTTAGTGGGGATCATTAAAGTATAGCATGTCAATAAAATTGCTCTGATGTGCGTATTTTATGTCATCTTTTGGACCACTTTTGATTGCATTTCCAAATCAGTTTCACCCAATAATCACTCTTAATCATGCTAGATTTTCCACTTCATTGTTATCTTTACTTGCTCTATGGTTTGGATTGTAGGTACCATATTTCAGCATCAAAATGGGGGTGAAAACACCATCATATCATTCATCAACACATTCCCTAATCATCTAGAATTCAAAAAAATGAATGTTGCTGAAACTGAAAGTGAGACGTCATGTCCAGAGAAGGACACACCGTGTCCATCGCAGACATGTCGTGTCTAGAACATCAGTCCAGAACTTGAATCTAGAACTCCTTGAATTGTAGCAACACACCGTTTCGAATAAAGACACATTGTGTGACCTTCTAAAACTTGTCCAAAACTCCCAAAACTATAGCTACACATCATGTTGTAAAAACAACACGGTGTGTCATCATCGATTGTGGTATTTTGGCTTTAGTTATCTCATCAAACACATCATGTTGGCCATCCAACACATCGGGTCACCTGCAGATTTCACTCAACTGCAAATGTAACTGCTCCACACTTATATATGACCATAAGACATCTTGGGATAGTTATCACAACATATTTTGGACCATTTGAAGGGGGCTCAAGAAAGGAACAGGGAGGAGAATTTGGAGGCATCAAAGGAAAGAAAAGGAGGTTTCCCAGGAGGAAAACTTCTTCTTCCTTCTTCTCCAACAATTGCAGTAGGGATTTCCACTGTTCTCTTCTTTCCACTCTGGCATGAAGCTTTTTGGAGAGTTTTCAGCAGCAAGGATGGATTTATGACTCCTTTACTAGAGTTCCAACTCTGTCTTACTTCTTCCAAAAACATCCAAGTTTATTTCCTTCTATTATGATGTCTAGCACTACTTTCAACTACTTGTATCTACCTTATGCCACCATGGATGAGTAGATATCATTTTCTTGGGCATTGGGGAGTAGCACCCATGTCATAACATTGTTGAATACAAATTTCATATATTATTCTAGTTGTTTCATTGTTCTAAGGTTTATCTATGTTCAAATTCTCTTGCTAGCCACTTTGTATGTTCGATTTCTGCGCTTTGTATAATCTGAAAAGATACGCATAAGAGTAAGGAGATGTGCTTTAGCTGCACTACCTTGACCACGGGAGTGCCTGAGATGTGTAGGAGAGCAAAGGTTTGTAGTTAGAATCTTAGTAAATCCACATGAGCGGTATACACAGTTAGTACTGTTCTACACTACCAAGAGATGGATGTAGGATACAAACCTCCCTTGTGTCATTAATAGCATTGTTGATCATCGTTGTTCTTCATGTTATGATATGGATGTGAAACCTTATTCTCAAGAATCCCCAATCCAATTTGATCCTGAATAGAAGTGATTTCTATTCTAGTTCATTTCCTTTTGATTGCTTAGTTAATTAAACAAAACCTCTCTGGTTAAAAAGATCTAGATTGTTAAAGTTTAATACTCTTACACCTAATAATATCTTACTCCTGGAATGAACTAGATAATACTACACACATCTGTATACTTGTGGGGTAGTGTTCGAATTTATAAAAATTAAAACTTGTGCACACAACTAACAAGTTTTTGGCACCGTTACCGGGGAGCATTAGTATTTTTGTTAGAGTAAGAAGTGTTGAATAGTAAGCGAGACAAGATCACACCATCATCTACCATATCTGCCATTTTTTTCTTTTTCCCCATCATGATCATCATCATTATCATATTTTTGTATCTTCCATTTTATTCTTGTACTTCACTCGCCTTCTTTACTTGTAGGACTGTATGAGGCGATCCAAAAGAGAGGTCTTGAACCTTCCACATTTCTAGACCCCAAATATGAGCACAATGTTAGAAGCCTTCATAAAGAAAGTAGGAGTGAACCGCAAACAAATTTGTAGCAATCACAACATCCATCACCTTCATTGCCACCATCTTCACTTGAAAGTCCAGCCCAACAAGAAGAACAAATCATAGAAGATGATCATCTCTAAAGGACTTCGTTGTTCTAGTTGTTACAAATATCAATAGGGCTATCAATATCCCACAAATCTAGGCAAATGATTTTTCTATCAGCCCCACCATTATACATATAATACAGTAGAAATGGTTTGGAGGGACACTAATGGAGGATGCAAACCTCCACATTGTTGAATTTCTATAATTGCTAAGCACTTTCAAGATAGATGGTGTTCCTACTGATGCAGTTTGTCTTCTTATTTTCCCCTTCTCTTTGAAAGATAGAGCCAAGGTGTGGCTCTATTCTTTTATAAGAAACTCCATCAATAGCTGGGACAAACTCCATAAAGTTTTCTTACCCAAAAACTTTCCACCAAGCAAGACTGCACAATTGAGGAGTCAACTCGTCAATTTTTCTCAAAGGCATGGAGAGACCTTGTATGACACATGGTAAAGGTTCAAAGACCTTCAACATCTTTGTCCACGCCATGGTTTAAGCAATTGGCTTCTATTGCAAACTTTCTATGATAGCTTATTCTACAATACAAGGACATCTATAGATGTTGCTAAAAATAATGCTTTAATAAACAAATCATACAAGGACACTTATGACATTAATGAAGACATGGCACTTAATAGTTGCCAATGGAGTCCTTACCGGAGCAACCAACCTTCTTCTTCAAGCTCTATTTTTGGAAATCAAGCCGTTGAAGTAATTTGTGATACATGTGGAGCAGCAGAACACACTCCTTCATGTTTTGTCACACCATCACAATTTGAAGAGATACCATAACTCAACAACAATGTCAGCTGCAATTTCATCCAACAACAACAATATTTGTAGCCCAAGTCAAGTTTGGTGTCCATGCTTGAGACCTTTGTATCAACTCAAATTCAGCAAAATGATGAGCTTCACCATCAAAGGGAGCTGCTAAAGGATTCTATTTCACAACTTTCTTCTAAGATAGATGGAATTGCCACTCATACTAGGATGTTGGAGAATCAAATTTCTCAACAATCTCTTTCTAATAAAAAAGCACCCTCTGGTTCCTTGCCTAATCAACCACAAATAGATTCAAGGGAGACATTCATGCTAGTTACTTTGAAGAGTGGAGCTTCTATAGGAGAATCTTATTCACCATCAAATACAATATTATGTGAAGTTGTAGACTCCAATATAGGAAATGAAACTGAAGCTCAAAAGATGAAATATGCATATGATCCTAAGGATGATTTTTCAAACAAGTCAAGTGCCCCCTTGCAACACATCTTTGATACAATGCTTGGTGATGAAAAATCTCTTTCAATCCTATGTTAATTAGTTTGAAGAAGAGGATGAAGGGACAAACAACATTGAAATCCAAAAGATTATTCCTATTGCAATTCACAACGTCGATCTTCAGGCCAAATAAAAGATATATTGACAAAGAGGCGTAGATCCTTAGCACAACAATTTCCAGCCTCAAATTAAAGCAATGGACCTCCATCTTCATCATTCACTATGGCAGGCATTTGATTGCAATGCTCTTGAGTTTTTATATGTAGTGAGGACACTGCAAATTTTAAGCTTAATGGAAGAGCAACTGACTGAGAGTGGAGTGTAGTTTTATTTCAGTTTTATCATCATTTTCTGAGTTGTTGATTTTAGATTTGATTCTTCTTATGGAAAATCCAATTTGATTTAAGGCCCATCTTTTGTACGTGGATTGAACTCCTATGCTTAACTAACTATCATCTTTTGGTGAGAAATATCATTTGTAGAAACTATAAAAGGCATGCTTTAATAAAATGAAAATTTTTGGCCATCAACATGTGCTTAACTATATTTTATGCTTCTATCCTGAACATTCATCTTTCACATCCTTGATTGCTTAAAACATGTAATGGTTTCAATTTTTGTGAATAAATCAACTTTACAACATCATTTAGAAAATGGGATGCCCTTTCCAAGATCTTAGTGCATTTTCAACCACTCTTTCAATGAATTTGTTTCAAAACAAATGAATGAAATCTAACTAATGTTGCAATTTAGTTGACTCTCCTATGTTGTGGAAAATTTTTAAAATATTTTTTTGGATGATTTCACCTTCATACCCCATAAGAAGATGGCTAATCCACCCACATATCATGCTAGCCTAATGTAAGTCCAACCTGGCCTCAACGGTTAGGTGGTATGTCTTAAAAGAGGGTAAAATATACCCCAACCGACACTCCATGTATGCATAAGCCTACATTAGCAACCGAGTACCGGAACCCATAACCCATTGTCATATGATTTTTGGTAAGGAAGGAGAGTACAACTAAATTGTTAATTTTAACTATGATTTCATCATTTATATCCTTTATAGTTGAGAGTTTGAGTTGCACATCCACTAATTGTTTGGCTTGGTCATCCAAATTCTACTTAGTGCTGTTTAATTGATTGATTCATTTAAATTGTTACCACCACTGTTGAATTAAAAATCTCTTTCTTGGGTGTTTAAGTTGAATTCACAACTATGAGTATAAATATGTTGATCATGTTGGTTTGCTCTTATACACATCTTTAATTTCATTTGATCTATGCATGAACTTGACAATTCCTTCATTTGTGTTTCTGCGATCTTTTTGCTTGAGGACAAGCAATGATTTAAGCTTAGGGGGATTTAATCTGCGTATTTTATATCATCTTTTAGATCATTTTTGATTGCAATTCCAAATCAGTTTCACCTAACAATCACTCTTAATCATGCTAGATTTTCCACTTCATTGTTATCTTTACTTGCTCTATGGTTTGAATTGTGGGTACCACATTTCAGCATCAGAATGGGGTGAAAACACCATCATATCATCCATCAACACATTCAACAATCATCTAGAATCAATGTTACTGAAACTAACAGTGACATGCTGTGTCCAGAAAAGGATATGCCGTGTCCAGCGCAGACACACCGTATCCAGAAAATGACACGCTGTGTCCCAGTCTAGAATTTGAATCTAGAACTCCCTGAATTGCAGCAACACACCGTGTCAAATAAAGACACGCCCTGTGACTTTTAAAACTTGTCTAAAATTCCCTAAAATGCAGCAACACATCGTGTTGTCCAAATAACACATTGTGTGATCATCAATCTAGGCATTTTGACTTCAGTTATCACATCGAACATGTCGTGTTGGCCATCCAACACGTTATGTCACCTATAGATTTCACTCAAACACGAATGTGTTCCATGCTTATATATATGACCCCAAGCCATCTTGCGACGGTTATCATGACATATTTTAGACTATTTTAAGGGGGGATGAAGCAAGGAACAAGAAGGATAAGTTGGAGGCATCTAAAGGGAGAAAATGTGGTTTCCTGGGAGGGAAACTTCTTCTTATTCCTTCTTCTCCAACAATTGCAGTAGGGATCTCCATTGTTCTCTTCTCTCCACTATGGCAGGAAGCTTCTTGGGGAGTTTCTAGTAGTAAGGATGGATTTGTGACTCCTTCACTAGAGTACCACCTCTATCTTACTTCTTCCACATACATCCAAGTTTATTTCCTTCTATTATGATGTTTAGCACTGCTTTCTACTACTTGTATCTACTTTCTACAACCATGGATGAGTAGATCTTATTTTCTTGGGCATGGGGGAGTAACTCCCATGTCATAAAATTGTTGAACATGAATTTCATATATAATGCTAGTTGTCTCATAGTTCTGAGGTTCATCTGTGTTTAATTCTTCTTACAACGTTTGTTGGCCACTTTGTATGTTTGATTTCTGCACTTTATAAGGAGTTGTGTTTTAGCTGCACTACCTTGACTACGGGAGTGGATGGGATGTGTAGGGGAGCAAAGGTTTGTAGTATGAATATTAGTATATCTATGGGAGTGGCATACAAAGATAGGACTATTCTACACTACTAGGAGGTGGGTGTAGGATACAAACCTTCCTTGTGTCATTTCTAGCATTGTTGATCATTGTTGTTCTTCATGTTATGATATGAATGTGAAATCTTATTCTCAAGAATCCCCAATCCAATTTGATCCTTAATATAAGTGATTTCTATTCTAGTTCATTCCTTATGATTTCTTAGTTAACTAAATAAAACCTCTCTTGTTAAAAAGATCTAGATTGTTAAAGTTTAATACTCTTGCACCTAATAATACCTTGCTCCTTGGACGACCTCAATAATCCTACACACACCCATATACTTGCAGGGTAGTGTTCAAGTTTATAAATATTAAAACTTGCACACACAACTAATAGGATCTAAGTTCTACATCAAAACTTAGAATTGAATGATTTAAATTAAGTGGTTGCATAATATAATTATGTATGGAGTAAATATTTGCATGGCCAACTGATTTACTAGACCTTGAGTCAATCGAGTGACAAAGTCCTAGTCAAATTTGTAGCAAATGATCACTACTGTTGGATGAATTTAGATTGATTTGAGATCTTGGTAATGAAATGAAATGACCATAGGATGTCTAGTGAAAGGATCCTATTCCATATTATCCCTCATCCTAAATTCTAGTCACCATTGAGGAGTGCCAGAAACAAGTGTTGACGACTTGACATGGAGAAATGCTCTACCGGATAACCTGACCAGAGACAACAATAGTTGTTTGAAGAGTGGTGACACACACCACACATATTCTCCTCCGTGACACTACACTATACTTGAGCCTCTTCTTCTCCTCTTTTTTCTCTTGTATTATGAATATGAAAATATATAGGATTCTTTATCTGGAACATGGAGTAGCCCCACTTCCATCATCCAACGACTATGTGCAATATAATGTAGATTTATGGAACTGAAAAATTGAGCGACTTAAGGACATTTCAATAAATATATTCACTATATAGATGAATAAATTATGCTTCCAACTTATCTTTAATCATGCAAATCTGATATTAGATGTGAACTAAGGATCTAATTTAGTGAATGGATATGATTCCAAGTCAACTAACTTGTGGATGAACCGGTCGATTGGCTGGGGAATTAATTTTGTGTGCACGAGGCTAATTGGATGAAACAGATGGATTTCTACTCAAATTGGTCGATTAGATAACTATTATGACTTCTAAAGACTTCCTCTGTCGACCAACTATTTGGGGAATTAGTCAAATAACATGTAGCAAGTAAGAGTGTTGCATTCCCAATCAGACAACTAGGGAGTAAACTGATCAATTGTCCAATTCCCAAAGTTAATGATGTGTTCATTTACTTGGAAAATCAAGAAATAGGGATCGCCAATCAATCAACTCTCCATGATTATGTTTCTCTTTGAAATGGAGACCCAACAGGCTGACTGGGTGATCCAGTCGATCGATTGTGAATTCTTTTAAGTGATGAATTGCCTCACGGAGAAGGGTTCATCACTCCTATACTTGGATATGGGGAGTGTTGATATGCAATGTTAGTCACTTTTTGAAATTATTGTGGAGGAATTATTTATTATCATATTTAATTGTATCAATCTAAAAATCAACCACAAAAATACATTAAAAACCAAATAATTTGCATAAGCTACCAGAAAACTAAAACAAGTGAAACATCAAGTGAAAATGCAACATAAACATGCAAAACTGAATATAAAATTCACCTAAAAACATGATGAATAGACATTCACTAAAACCCAACCAAGAAAACCTCTTGAGATCACAAACATGACTAGTCATGTCCTCACTCTTGAATTCACTTCACAACACCACTTCCTCACCACAAACCCCAATATCACACGTCTAATAATTTTATGAAAGATTGAGGAATCTCACAAAATCACAAGTATGCATACAATAAAATAGTGGGGTATGGAAAATGGATATAAATGGACCATGTAGTGTGCCCTTAGGTGTAAAATAGAGTGAGTGGAGGTATGGATCATGAAAGGTTCATATCTCCTCTATTCTACTTGAGATTGCATTTTTTTGCAAATACAAATACTTTAACATTTTTTGGGTTGCACATTGGCATATTTTCTTTTATTTTTGTTATACACCCTTTACATATATGGGTATGTAAGATGTGAGTATATAAAGATGGGTTGTGTTCCACCCTAATGAATGCATACTAATCCTAGTTTTAGTCATAATGTTTAGTCTATACATTTGGATTTCTCATTTTACTTTAGAATTAAATTCTATTTAGTCTTCCTTAGTTTTATGTTAATTTATTAGGATTTTGATCCAATTCCTTTATTTTGATGGCAAGTGCAAAATTTATTTCCTACACACTAGTTTTGGAGTAGTGGTCTAAGTCCCAGAAGAAATTTTTGATATTATATAGGATTTTCATCAATTTTCTCTTCCATTGGTTGTCACTTTCATTGATTGAGTACTTCATCAACACAATCCCAACAAACCAAGCCAAAAGACCCCCTGGGGGGTTTATATATTTTTGAATTATCATTAGTAAGCATCATTCATCTTTTCCATTGGTTGGTAATTGTTGAAAGTCTTGATCATCAACTGATGAGATCCTATGAAGTCATCTACTAATGAAAATTATACAATTGCCTACTTATGAACTTTCTATGTGCACACCTATCAGTAAAGATCATGTACATCTACCTATTAATGAAATTTTTGCACTCCACAATGTATGACACTCCCATGACCATCAACTGATAAGGATATTGATACATTGATATTGATTTATGGAGACACTTCCTGACGAGCCACCAACTGATGAAACCCCCTAACTTTGTCAACCAATGAGACCATCAATCAATACAGATTATGGATGTAATGAGGTAAATCCTCTTGCTACCAATATTTCCTTGCATTCATGGGAGATGACACCATTACTATGGGAAGATTAGGACTAGAAAACCCTAAATTCCCAACTATATTTGCAAGCCATTCCCTCCCAGAAAAAGTATCACTATTGAGATGCCTCTAGAATTCCTCAATCCATTCTAAGCATACATCTCTATATTCCGTATGTGATTTGATCACTTGATCATCCATATCAACTTAAGTGCCTCAAACTTCTCTAAGTCTCCAAGGCCCTAACCTTAAAAGAGGAATGATTGATGAAACTTCTACTTCCATTAATGAACAGTTACCAACCACCATTGTCAGTCCCTTTGTTCCACCATTAAAGAAGACACATCCATTCCATAAAGAAGGAATATGCCACCATCACGACCATCTCTTACAAAATTCAAGGAGTGATCTTTCTTATGCATCAACCACCATAATCTCCAAGATTAAAGGAAGGCACCAAACACCATGGATACTCTTTTGTTGTCTACTGTGATTATGGATTTCTTCACTCCCTCCACATTAATCTTATTTTTATTTCCATGAGTGAGTATTCTCCTTGCTAGGGTTGGGGGAATTTCCCACTACCTAATTTTTTTCTCTTTAGTGCATCTACTCTTGTATGAGCCATGCTATGTATGTATCAAATGTTTTATGCTTGCAAAGCTAGTTTGAAGAATTATTTGGCCTTTTTATCAAATTGTTAATGTAGAGAAATACAAACATAACATATAAGATATAATTTGTTTCATGTTAAACCCTTGATGAGAACTTTGGATAGGCATTTCATGAGGCAAAAATTTAATGATATCTAGGTAACATGACAATGAGCTTAGACTAATATATTTTCAATTTTAATCCTAATGCCAAAAGGGGAAGTTACTCAACCTCAACATATCTATATACATTCTTATTATGATGCAATGAGAGAGTGAACATTTGGTAGAAGTGGTAAAACCCACTCAGCCTAGTGTTTCCATCCATTGATAAATCTTAATATTTAATCTAGCCTTTTAATCATTTCAATCTTATTGAAATCATAAAATTCAAACTCTTTTGATAAATACTAGTTTGTATTGGTTACTTTGATCAGACTACTTCTTAAAAGCATTGTCCATTGGGTTAAATCCAGTTATACTATGATAAGATCCATCCACCTGAGGTTGAGATTTGTTGTACATTTAGTTAAGGTAAAATATGGGGATTTCATCCCTAGAGAATTTTCATATGTTATTAATACCTGCATTAAATTTTAGAACCATTCTCAAAGATAAATCTTCTTGAATTCAATTTCACTTCAACCATGTTATATGCGGTTATCTACCTTTCTCAAGTAAAATCTCTGGAGTTTGTGACATTCTTCTAGTTTTTACTCCATTACATTTTTTACCATGATACTGAAAGAACCTACACATGCTCCTTTTGGAAGGTAGAACCAAGATGGCAGAGGAGGGGATCAATTGCAGTGTAGAAGTCTTACTAGTAGCATAGAGGGAAATACTCTTAGTGCAAGATAGAGCTGTTACGAGCAGCTGAAGAAGCAAAAATATATAGAGAACTATGAGAGTTATCTATTACTAAAGTGGTATATGTTCTCCACCCAGTCATCAAACCAGCCTTGTGACACTGTGATGACCCCAATTTCTATATATTTTCCTTAGTGACATCCACAGATATGCGTGCACTGATATCTATAAATGTCAGAAGGGAAAATATAAGAAATTTAGATAGTCAACTAAAATCAGAGAAATGCCAAGATCGTCGTTCACAACATCAATAGATAGCCACACGAACATTTCATTCATTGAGGATAAATAAAGTCATTACATACTTAATATTTGAGAAGGAAGAATGAATAGTTCTATAAGAAAGGAAATTATGATTATTACATAGGATTTAGAACATCCTATTACAACATCTAGAAGAATAAAAACTATCTAGTTGAAAATAAGATAAGATAAGAGATGGAGGTCTAGCTATCTATCCTCCATGTCCATTATTTATTTGCTTCTAGTACTTTGAAGTGCATCATATGTTCCTTGTACCTAGAAAATACGAGAAACAAAAACATCAACAAAAGTTGGTACGTGGAATTAAAAAGCTATACTATGCTGGTATATTGAAAATATTTGAAAAATAAGAAAGAGAAAGAAACACCATTTAATGGCGGAAAATCAGGTAATGCCAAGTTATTAATCACATTTCAAATGAATATGCATTACTATGGTGGACTTAGCACAAACATAAATTAATTGGGCCCTATCCCCGCATACCTTGTACCATTAGGGATCTCCCTGCGTACCATGTACCATTAGGGAGGTGCTAGTCAACATTAATTATTTTCCTCTATAATAGGGAGATTAATGAGCACCACTAGTAACTACATTTCATTTCTCATTCATTTATGTTCTTTAATGTTCAATGCGGAAAATGACAATACTCGTATATTTACATCCAACAATGTATTCAAATACATGCAAGCAAATACTTATATTTAACATCCAACAAAAACTAGTCATATAATTATATCCACGTACCTTTGATCTTAGATCTGAATTTCCACAAGTCTAGATTAAGAGAGAGAGAGAGTACATCACCCTAAAAGGTAATCAAGGGTATACTTGTTACTATTGGTCTATATGACCCATGACTAAGGTTGGTTCTTTAGATATGATTACTTTCATATTATCATGCTTAGATCAGGGATTATCCATGACTATTATCTTATTTTTGGAGTTACAAAATCAGACCTTTTTTTTAGGGTTTCATTTATTTGAAGATACCTATTTTATCCAAAAAGGGGAGCATTCATATTTAGGGTTTCCATTATGTGTTAGATCATTAAGGGTATATCTTTAGGATACATATGATTTGAGAGATCAGAGTTGGATTCTAAGGTTTCAGGGTCATTCAAAGTCATTTAGTGTCATTTAATAGTTAGGGGTTGACATAATGGTGTAATAAGTACACACATGAAGAGAGGAAACTAGAAATTAGGGTTTTTCACAACTATTGAATCAAATATCCCTCTTTGATTAGGGTTTCGAGTAACATGATGATCATAGACCCCAAGTAGGGTTTAGTATATCCACAAGCCAAATCTAAAACAAGGATGACTATTATTACACAAAAAAAATATTAAAAGGTCATTAAGGCTTATAGTCCATATTTTTCGAAAAGGGATTGGATCTAGGTACTGATTATATTTTATTTAGATAGCTCACATATTTCTAATGAAAATGGTATATAGGTTCACTATAATTCGACATTCCTAGCATTTTCTAGGATTTTTTAAAGATTATTTCATTTCTTGGGTAAAAGAAAATAAAAGGAAAAGATTTTACCTTGATCAACGGTTGGATCCGACTGGATCGACGACTGTCGTTGGTCCCAAGTTTCATAAGGGATGGATCAGGTTACTGACTTGGTGCTCGAGGATTGGTCCACCTAGGTGACACGTTCTCCTCCTCTTCTCCTTTACTTGCGCGCGAGCAGGCTGCCTGGGCAGCTCTGATGAGACTTCTCTCGCTCCTTCGTGGAGTTGGAGGGCAGTTAAGGCATTGATCACCTTCACGAGCTTGAGCTAAAGCCGGACAGCCAACCAGTGTGTCATGACCCTCTGTTTCGTGATGCGCCGCGGGGTTTTAGAAAGGAGGTTGCCGGAGAAGGGGGTGGTTTGGAGGAGGAAGGAGTTTGGGACCTCAGAACTCCGATGGGAAGCACCAAGGAGGCTCGGCGAAGGTGTTGGAGGGGTCAGATTGGTGCGAGAAGCACTGAGGTGATCGAGTGATGAGGGTGTTAGGAGGTTGAAGATGGTGGAATGGGGACGGGTGTTCGGGGTTAGGTGCCTTGAATTGGGTTTCATGGGAGCCTAAGGGAGGTCGAACAGGGCTTCTGGAGACCTTAAATAGGCATTTGAGGATGAGGGCAATGAAGCCATAATATCTGCCACCGCCTCCAGGAGAAGAGCAAAAAAGTAAGAGTTTATTCTCCTATATCGTAGGGTGAGGAGGCTTGAGATAGGGATGGTTGAGTTCGGTTTGGAGAGGAGAGGAATATTATCTCGATGATTTTGCTAGGATGTTGATAGGATAGGAGCGGGGGGGGGGGAGGTGGATGTCATCATCGTTCTGTTGGAGTCAATGCCCGGGTCCTGTGGTAGGTTAGGGATGACCTCCAAGTCATCTAATCTCCCCTGGATGGATGGGATCACCGACCCAAATTGATAAAGACATGCGGCCAGGTCTGAGAGGGGACGTGACATCAAATGTGTTACCCATATGATTGAGGACTAAGGTCAAGAATGATATAATGCTCATTATTTCAAAAGCTAATAACTCCTAATTGGTTAACCCAAATGCAATGAAATTTTAGGAGTAGCTTTGTAATGTCACCATGTAGCCATTGTAAAAATTTGGGGTTTAAATTAAAAAACTAAACATGGTTATTGACTAAATATGTTTATACTTATAGTTCACCTTTATGAGACACTTAGGGTTTTGTATTATGTGAAATTGATAGGCCATTTTATCCATTTAGTGAGAGAGATGGTTGATGACATAATTGGAATAAACAAAATTGTAGGAGAGACAAAAATATATAGAAAAACTCACTTTGTCACATTCTCCCCTCCTTATAAGAATTTTGTCCCCAAAATTCGAGCAGCCTAAAAAAGATGTGGATATTTCTTCTCGACTTCGGTCTTTAGCTCCCAGGTGGCATCAGTCTGATCATGGTGACTCCATATAACTTTCACCATATCTATATGCCAATTACTGTGAAGATCCTTTGCCTTGAAATCAAGAATTTTGACTGGGGACTCAGCATAAGACAGATCATCTTTCAACTCGATGGGCTCATGATTCAGAATATGACGAGTCTTTAACATAAGGCTTTAGATTAGATACATGAAAGATATTATGCATGGAACTATACTGAGGTGGCAAAGTGAGATGATAGGCACATTCACCAACCCTTTCCAGAACCTCAAATGGTCCAACATAACGAGGAATGAGCTTTCCTTTGTTCTTGACCAAAGCTCGAATAGGTCAGATCTTCAGAAAGACATGATCACCTTCCTTGAACTGACGTTCCTGCATGTGAGCATCTACATAAGACTTCTGCCTATCCTGTGCTCACTTCATCCTCTGCCTGATCAGTGCAACTTTATCAGTATACAGCTGCATCTCTTCTGATTTCATCAGGGTATGTTCTCTGACATCGTCCCAATGTAGTGGAGACCTGTAGGGGCGTCCATATAAAGCTTCATAGGGAGGAATCCCAATACTCGCCTGATAGCTATTATTATATGCGAACTCAGCTAAAGGTAGGTAATGGTCCCACGAGCCTTCCCAATCAAGAACACAAGCTCACAGAAGATCCTCCAGAATATGCACGGTACGCTCTGACTGCCCATCTGTCTATGGATGGTAGGCTGTACTGAAGTTCAATTTGATGCCCAATTCCTCTTGAACCTACTTCCACAGCTTTGAGGTGAACTTCGGGTTCTTGTCCGAGATAATAGATGTTGGAACTCCATGCAGACGTACTATCTCCCGTATATAGAGGTCGACCAACTCAAAAACTTTTGCAGTAGTCTTCACAGGGAGAAAATGAGCTGACTTGGTGAGACGATCTACTATGACCCATGCATCATTGTATCCCTTCCTGGTCCTGGGTAATCCCACCACGAAGTCAATGGTGATGTGTTCCCATTTCCATTCTGAAATCTCAATGGGTTGTAGTAGACTGCCTGGTCTCTGATGCTCGACCTTGATTCTTTGGCATATCAGACACTTTGAAACAAATTCCACAATATCATGCTTCATGCCCCTCCACCAGAACTGACATTGTAGGTCTTTGTACATCTTTGTCGTGCCAGGATGAATTGTGTAATTTGACCCATGTGCCTCACTAAGAATCGTTGTCTTTACAGTTTACTGCTCAGGAACCCACATATGGTTCTTGTATTGAAGACCACCATCAAGACCCATAGATAGAAGTGTTTGAGGCTTCAATAGGAGAGATGAGAGCTCTACAAGATCAATACTAACCTTTTGTGCCTCAAGAAGTTCAAAATGTAAGTTGGACGTGATGGAGATGTTATTAACATGCACACAATCATACAAAAACTGCGACTTCTAGCCTACTAGATCCTCCATATTCTTCCATTCAGGAACAACTAGAGATGCACACACTGCCCTTTTCCTTACTAAGGGCGTTAGTGACTACATTTGCCTTACCCGGATTATAGTCAATGGTGAAATTGTAGTCCTTTAGATATTCAATCCATCAACGTTGACGTAGATTCAAGTCCTTCTGGGTCAGGATGTACTTCATGCTTTTGTGGTCCGTGAAGATGTCGAACGTTACCCCACACAAGTAGTGCCTCCATATTTTGAGAGCAAGAATGATTGTAGCTAATTCCAAATCATGTGTGGGATAATTAAGTTCATTGGGTTTTAGCTGTCTAGATGCAAATGCCACTACCTTTCTATTCTGCTTTAGGACACATCCTAACCCATTCCTCGAAGCACCAGTGAATATCACAAGCCCTTTGTTGCCAGAGGGTAGGATAAGAACAAGATCCATCGTTAACTTTTGTTTTAATTGGTGGAAACTGGACTCACATGTAGCTGACCAGATGAAGTGCTCGTCCTTCTGAGTAAGCTTCATCAGAGGAAGTGTGACTTTGGAGAAATTTGGAATAAAGTGACGATAATATCTGGCTAGACCTAAGAAGCTCTGGATTTTAGAAGGATTTCGAGGAGGTTGCCAATCAAGTACAACAAAAACTTTGGCTGGATCAACAAATATATTACCTCCAGAAATGACATGCCCAAGAAACATGACTTTATCAATTCAAAATTCACATTTTGAAAGCTTGCCATAAAATTTCTGGGTGCGAAGAATGTCAAGAACTGCTCGCAAGTGTTCCTGGTGTTTTTCCATAGAATCAGAATAGATCAAGATATCATCAATGAAGACGACCACGAAATCATCGAGATAAGGATGGAAGACTTTGTTCATCGGGTTCATAAATACACCCGGTGCGTTGGTCAACCCAAATGGCATCAGTAGAAATTTATAATGCCCATAATGAGTTCGAAAAGCGGTTTTAGAAATATCAGAATCCTTGATTTTAAGTTGATGGTAGCCAGAACGAAGATCAATCTTTGAGAAAACTTTAGCAATATGAAGCTGATCAAAGAGGTCATCAATATGAGGGAGAGGATACTTGTTTTTAATAGTAGCTTGGTTCAACATGCGGTAGTCAATACACATACGCATAAAACCATCTTTTTTTTTGACGAAAAGAATAGGAGCACCCCAGGGGGAAACACTAGGACAATTGAAACCTTTGTCAAGAAGTTCTTGCAACTATTTCTTCAACTCCATAAGCTCAGCAGGAGCCATCCTATATGGTGCTCTAGAGATCGGAGTGGTTCCAGGAAGAAGATCTATGAAGAACTCAATGTCTCTATCTAGAGGCAGCCCAGGAAGCTCCTCCGGAAATACGTTAGGGAAGTCACGTACCACCTCCAGACTTTCTACAAGCCCGCTACTAGGAATGGTCTTTGAGACTAATGCGAGGAAGACTTTACATCCTTGAGAAATGAGCTTTTTAGCTTTAAGAGACGAGATTATAATATTATTACAAAATCTACTTCCCCTAGGAATTTTCACAGGACAAGAATGAGGTTGAGAGAGGACTACCATCTTGTTTCTACAATCAATGTGAGCATGGTATGTATATAGCCAGTCCATACCAAGTATGATATCAAAGTCTTCCATAGTTAAGAGAATGAATTCAAAGGGCATATCATGATTTTTAAATCTAAGAGAGAGGACATCAGTTTTCTGTAGGGTTGTGAGTATATTGCCACTAGGAGTAGACACATCTAGAATATATCCCAAGTCCCTTATATGCAAATGTAGTATAGATGCCAAAGTTTGGGAAATAAATGTATTTGTAGATCCAGAGTCGAATAAAGCTTTAACAGGATAACCATTTAATAATACAGTGCCTACACATGATAATTGAGTTATGAATAATTTGTAGGCTTGAACAAGATATTAAATTATGAAAAGAATTTAGGTTACCTTCACAAATCTGGTTGGGATCTGCCTTCGCCTCTTCTGCATTCACTGCAAATACCCTGCCATTGCAGTGTCCCTGAGGCTGTGAAGCACCTACTACAGGATTGCCAAAGATGGAGGGAGTGGGACACTTGGCGATGAAATGGCCCTCCTTCTTGCAGTTATAGCAGACCGACTTGGTATGGCGGCATACCCCACCATGAAAACGCCCACAAGTCTTGCACTTGGGATGATTCATCCTCGGCTGCATCTGGTGGCTTTTATGTCCTCCCTTTCTTGAACCTCCTCATTTCCCTGATCCCTTATTGTTATGGACAAGATTGAACTTCCTAGACTTATCCTTCTCAGTAGTGGTTAACCCTAAGTACCCCATGTTGGAAGGTTTCTGCATGCCCTGCTCTCTCTCCTACATGAGGGCCATGTCTAGGGCTTCATCTATGCTTATGGGACGGGAGGCTATGACTAGGGTTTTCAGGTGGGTAGAAAGGCAGTCAACATAGTGCTCGGTGAGGCAATCTTCAATTCTGATAGGTGCATAACGTTCTAGAAGTCTAAACTTTCGGGTGTAGACCACTGCTGAAAGGTTGCCCTGCTTAAGCTCCATGTACATCTTCTCCTTCCTCTTCCTCTCAGCTATGGGCATAAAATGATCAGTGAAGAGGGTTTTGAAGGCTTCCCACTCCATGTTATCTATTTCTTCTCCCCTATTCCCACCATAGTTCTCCCATCATATTTTCACCCCCTTAAGAAGATGGGTGGCGAACTTGACCTTCTTCTCAGTGGGTACTTCTAGGGTACAAAAACTGTTCTCCACAGAGAGGATCCATGCCTCAGCCTTATCCATGACCTTAGACTAATCTTCTCCCCAGAAGGTATCGGGGTTGAGTTTGATGAAATCTATCACCATCACCTCCTTTTTCCTAGAGGAGCTAGGTCCAGGGGTTCCTTTTGCGGAAAGGGTTTCCATAAAGTCTAGAAGGATTTTCTTCGATTCCTCCCACCTTTCCTTGGCCGTGGTATCAGGATCAGGTACTTCAGAGGTTTCAGGCTCTTTCCTCTTCTTAGAGGACGATTCCTTAGAGGCCTTTGAGTTGCGAGTCTTAGGAGGCATCCTAAAATTAGGTTGACATATTAGATTAATCATTCATCAATTATTTTTATTATTTTTTATCACATAATATTTCATTATTATCCTTTATTAATTATTAATGTTCTTAATGTTACGATTTGTGGAGGATACCCTAAAATCCTTATCAGTCAGTCCTTAAGACTTTCTAAATAGAGAGACTCTTTCCTAACCTTATATCATAAAGGTAAGGGGGGAACTATTTAAAAAATGGAG
The DNA here is from genome assembly GCA_963693085.1 of Alisma plantago-aquatica. Classification (NCBI taxonomy): domain Eukaryota; kingdom Viridiplantae; phylum Streptophyta; class Magnoliopsida; order Alismatales; family Alismataceae; genus Alisma; species Alisma plantago-aquatica. The sequence goes on from OY856409.1 coordinate 1,422,701,047, forward strand.
ATAAGAGGAAATTTTTTTCCTATAGAAAAGATGAGAGGGAATGTCTATAGATGAGAAGGATCCTAATTAATGTATGCCCAAAAAGTAGGGGACATTTAGGACATCGACTAGGTATACTTACACTGCCATATAGGTAGCCTCGTGATTGCCAAGCAAAGTGGCTCAGAGACTTTAGCCAGACCCATGACATATGCTATCCTAGTCACCTCAACCCTTCACATCCCTAACTCAAGGACTACCCTAGACTCATAATAGGGTGAATGAAGTTCATGTGATTATGATGTGTGAACATTGGCTCTGATACCAACTGTGACGACCCCGATTTCTATATACTTTCCTAAGTGACATCCACAGATTTGCGTGCACTCATATCTATAAATGTCAGAAGGGAAAATACAAGAAATTTAGATAGTCAACTAAAATAAGAGAAATGCCAATATCGTCGTTCACATCATCAATAGATAGCCACACAAACATTTCATTCATTAAGGATAAATAAAGTCATTACATACTTAATATTTGAGAAGGAATAATGAATAGTTCTATAAGAAACGAAATTATGATTATTACATAGGATTTAGAACATCCTATTACAACATCTAGAAGAATAAAAACTATCTAGTTGAAAATAAGATAAGATAAGGGATGGAGGTCTATCTATCTATCCTCCATGTCCATTATTTATTTGCTTCTGGTACATTGAAGTGCATCATATGTTCCTTGTACCTAGAAAATACAAGAAACAAAAACATCAACAAAATTAGGTACGTGGAATTAAAAAGCTATACTATGCTGGTATATTGGAAATATCTAAAAAAGAAGAAAGAGAAAGAAACACTATTTAATGGAAGAAAATTAGTTAATCCCAAGTTATTAATCACATTTTAAATGAATACGCATTACTATGGTGGACTTAGCACAAACATAAATTAATTGGGCCCTATCCCAGCGTACCTTGTACCATTAGAGATCTCCCTACGTACCTTGTACCATTAGGGGGTGCTAGTCAACATTAATTCTTTCCCTCTATAATAGGGAGATTAATGAGCACCACTAGTAACTACATTTCATTTCTCATTCATTTATATTCTTTAATGTTCAATGCGGAAAATGACAATACTCATATATTTACATCCAACAATGTATTCAAATACAAAATACTTATATTTAACATCCAACAAAAACTAGTCATATAATTATATCCACGTACCTTTGATCTCAAATCTGAATTTCCAAAAGTCTAGATTAAGAAAGAGAGAAAGTAGATCACCTTGAAAGGAAATCAAGGGTATACTTGTTACTATTGGTCTATACAACCCATGACAAAGGTTGGTTCTTTAGATATGATTACTTTCATATTCTCATGTTTAGATCAGGAATTATTCATGACTATTATCTTATTTTTGGAGTTACAAAACCAGACCTTTTTATTAGGGTTTCATGTATTTGAAGATACCTACTTTATCCAAAAAGGGGAGCATTCATATTTAGGGTTTCCATTATGTGTTAGATCATTAAGGGTATCTCTGTAGGATACATATGATTTGAGAGATCAGAGTTGGATTCTAAGGTGTCATGGTTGTTCAAAGTCATTTAGTGTCTTTAATAGTTAGGGTTTGACATAATGGTGTAATAAGTACACACATGAAGAGAGGAAACTAGAAATTAGGGGTTTTCACAACTATTGAATCAAATATCCCTCTTTGATTAGGGTTTCGAGTAACATGATGATTAGGGACCCCAATTAGGGTTTAGTATATCCACAAGCCAGATCTAAAACAAGGATGACTATTATTACACACAAAATATATATTAAAAGGTCATTAAGGCTTGTAGGACATATTTTTTGAAAAGGGATCGGATCTAGGTCCTGATTATATTTTATTTAGATAGATCGCATATTTATGATGAAAATGTCATATATGTTCACTATAATCTAACATTACTAGCATTTTCTAGGATTTCTCTAAGATTAATTCATTTCTTGGGTAAAATAAAAAAAGGAAAGATTTTACCTTGATCAACGGCCGGATCCGACTGGATCGACGGCTGTCATTGATCCCAAGTTTCACAAGGGATGGATCAGGTTGCTGACTTGGTGCTCAAGGATTGGTCCACCTAGGTGACACATTCTCCTCCTCTTCTCCTTTACTTGCGCACGAGCAGGCTGCCTGGGTAGCTCCAGCGAGACTTCTCTCACTCCTTGGTGGAGTTGGAGGGCAATTAAGGCGTTGATCACTTTTGTGAGCTTGAGCCAAAACCAGACAGCCAACCAGTGTGTCATGGCCCTCTATCCCATGATGTGCCACCAGGTTTTAGGAAGGAGGTCGCCGAAGAAGGGGGTGGTTTGGAGGAGGAAGGAGTTCGAGACCTCAGAACTCCAATGGGAAGCACCACAGAGGCTCGACGAAGGTGTTGGAGGGGTCAGATTGGCGCGAGAAGCATTGAGGTGATCAGGCGATGAGGGTGTTTGGAGGTTGAAGATGGTGGAATGGGGACGGGTGTCTGGGGTTAGGTGCCTTGAATTGGGTTTCGTGGGAGCCTAAGCGAGGTTGAGCGGAGCTTCTGGAGGCCTTATATATGCATTTGAGGGTGAGGGCAATGAAGCCCTAATATCTGCCATTGTCGCCAGGAGAAGAGTGAAGAAGAGGGAGTTCGTTCTCCCAGATCGTAGGGAGAGGAGACTTGAGATAGGGATGGTTGAGTTCGGTTTGGAGAGGAGAGGAATATTATCCTGATGATTTTGCGAGGACGTTGATAGGATAGGCGCAGGGGGTTGGATTCCATCATCATTCTGTTGGGGCCAATGCCCGGGTCCTGCAGGAGGTTAGGGATGACCTCCAAGTCATCTGATCTCCCCTTGACAGCTGGGATCACTGACCCAAATTGATAAAGGCCCGCGACCAGGTCTGAGAGGGGACGTGACATCAGATGTGTTACCCATATGATTGAGGACCAAGGTCAAGAATGATATAATGCTCATTATTTCAAAAGCTAATAACTCCTAATTGGTTAACCCAAATGCAATGAAATCTTAGGAATAACTTTATAATGTCACCATGGTAAAAATTTGGGGTTCAAATTCGAAAATTAAACATGGTTATTGACTAAATATGTTTATACCTATAGTTCACCTTTATGTGACACTTAGGGTTTTGTATTATGTGAAATTGATAGGCCATTTAATCCATTTAGTGAGAGAGATGGTTGATGACATAATTGGAATAAACAAGATTGTAGGAGAGAGAAAAAAATATAGAAAAACTCACTCTATCACAGACACCTAGTTATGAAATCAAGACATAATGAGTGATGATGATGCAAAACAAAAAAAATTGTAGGTAGAGTTGGTGAGGACATGTATGACTATCTATAGAAGCTCACAGATCTCTATGGACTAAGAAAACAATCTAACATATCTGATGAAGACATCATAATATGACCATTCTATTATGTCCTCAATGAAAAATCTAGGTTTTGGTACAACTCCCAAGCATCACATCTTGGGTGGGGGACTTTAGAACAAGTTGATGGAGAAGTTATTTCCACTCTCACTCACTTATCTAATCAGAGGGTAGATAATGTAGTTCAAACAAATCCCATGAGAAACTCTTTTTGAGGCCGATGAACGATACAAAGAGCTACCACACAAATGTTCTCATCACAACATTCCCTCTGTATAGCTTATCAACTTCTATAGGGAAGTGGATGATGATGTTGATAAGTTCTTGATGCCACTTTCAATGGAAACTTCATTAGGTAAAGATTTTATGATGCATGGAAATTTGTTATTAGGGGAGCGTAGAAATAGGCTAATTGGGTACATCATACAAGAGAGGAGTTCTAATGGTCTCTATGATGAAAGAAAAATTTGAGTTGAAGGCTATTGATAAATCTTTGAAGTTCTTGTCCTTAAATAAGACAATATTAGGTCATTCTTATAGAGGTATAAAGAGGTTTATCTTGTTTTCTAGGTAAGTCAACCCAATAGGTCTACCATGTATGAAGTGTAGATGCTCACGTAAGTGTATAATGTAACCACCTCTGCCAAGCCACACTAAACATGTACCAGCCTCAATTCAATAACAACCCAATTATTGAAGAAGCCCATGCCATAAACTCCATTCCAGGTTAGGGTTACTAGAATCCCAATAGGGAAAGGAATCATCCATGATTCCAATATGGAAATTGATATGGAGCTGAGGATGCAAATCATTACAAATAATACCACAACTAAAACTATTTTTTTGGTCCTCTTGGTTTCCAATAGAATTGAAACTTCCACTAGAATAACTTCAATCATGGACAATACCATCACAAATTCAATCAAGACAACAACTACATTCCAGGGCAACAAACCCACAATAATCAAGAACAACTTATGCTAGGGAAAAGCAGCATATATAACATGCATGCCTCTAACAATCAAGGTCATTTGGACACTATTTAAAACATGATAGCAAGCCAACATGCATATAATGATGCCATGGAGACTCAATTAGCATAGATTGTTCTTGCCATTTCCTCTTTAATAGGCTCATTTTCTAGTCAAACTTGAAAAGTAACCCAAGTATCAATAGGACTTGATAGCATTTACCACACATTCAGGTCTTATGCAACTAGAACCAACAGTCCCAGTTACCAACAAACTAATTCTTAAAGAGGATGATGATGGAGCTGATCCAATTGATGTACCAGTTTAACTGGTGAATGAAACTCTATAGACAAGCATCACATCCAAATCAAGATAAGACCCCAGAAGGTACACCTAGTGATACTACATGTGTAATTTTTGTCTACAAGCCACGAAACCCCTACTAGATCAGACTAGCTCAGACACATATAAACTCAAGATTCATGAAGTTCAAGGAAATGATGTAGAATATGAATGTTGACATCCCCTTTGTTGACACTATTGTAATAATACCCTCCTGGACAAAAAAAATTCAAATCTCTTCTGACTCACAAGTATACAATAGAGGAGTATGAGATTGTAAAGTTGGAAAAAAATATGTATGACACTATCTAAAGCAAGATGACATAGAAGCTCAAGGATCTGGGATCCTTTGGCATCACATGCTTCATTGGGGTTCAATATGCCAAAAGTTCCATCTGACTTTGGGGCAAGTATTTCTATCATGACCTACAACTTATTCAAGAGACTTGGTTTCACCATTTACATACTCCTCAATGACATATTGATTCAACTCGCCTGATCTTCTATGACCACCACTATGGGGATCATATAGGAAATCCATGTTAGGACCAAATCTTATGTCCTCTATTATTTTTCATCATGAATCTCAAGGGGGAACTTTGATATCCCATCATCTTTGGGCACCGATTCCTTGAAATAGATAGATCCTTTATCAATATTGAATCTAGAATCTTAACATTAAAGCTTGGGACAAACATGCTTGAATTTAAATTCTTTTAGAATCTCAAGGTCTCCTCTTTCCAGGAATAATGATTCCTCACTGACAGTAATGTCCAAATGATGCAGCTACTACTATATACACCTACATCTAAATACCCTCTTAACATAGTGCTTATCAATCTTAATGCTTAGGATATGATGACAAACAAGTGGAGCAAATTCTCTTCCATCTAGAAAACATTGATAAAGATCCATAAGTGGAGTTTGAAGATCTCAAATATGTTTCTTCCATTAAAAAACAAGACAGGATACCCACTACGCAAGATATGAAGTCTCTATTTGAGGGGCTAAAGTATGTCTTCCTAGATCAACAAAATGTTTGTCCAGTCATCATCAATGCTATTCTCACCTTTGAGCAAAATTACAAGCTATTGACTAAACTAATGATGAGGTAGAAAGCATTAGGTACAAGAAGACTGACCTAATTGAAGTGACTCGATCCCTATGTGTGTACATAACTGATATTACCAACAATGACAATCCCTATATCGATCCACAATGTAACTTGAGCTCAACTTTGAAGGAAGTTGTGTGCAAGGAAATGATAAAGCTATTCTTGTTTGGGATCATCTATTCCATCTCAGATTCACCTTGGGCGAGTCTTGTGCAACTAGTGTCAAAGAAGGGAGGTACTCATATTTTATTGAATGAGAAAAATTAGTGTCTCCCAACTTGCACCATAAATATGTTTTTCACACACATATATCATGCATATGCAAGTGTATGTATCGAGTAGTATGGGACCTAAAGAGGCAAAATTTGTCAAACTCATAAAAATTTGAATTAGAGGAGACTATTATTAACTAAATATAATCAACTAGAACTAAAGAAAATATTGGTTGATTTAGTTAAATTATGGATTGAAAATAAAGATATGTGGATTTAATTGATTTTAAGATCATAAGACTAAAATCTCTAAGATTAATTACGAATTAACCACAATACAATCCATACATGAATCCTCTTCATTTAACAAAAATAGATCGTGCTTCTTTGGATCAAGAGAATGTAGCTTGCACTACCCACTCTCGCAATGTAGTGTATCATTTAACCTAATTATTAACCCTCTTTCATGGTGCCAATATAAGAGATTAAACAATTACAACCTCCCTCTAGAAAATCAACCTCACAATTGTGAGCTCGCTATCATAGTGCATTATTAATTATGTTGATAATGGATTTTATAATTATTAATCCCACTTGTGTACTAATTAAAAATATAAAACATATTCATGGTGATTAGGGAGAATATTACAAACTGAATAAACAACCATTATCTAAATCTAAAGCAAAGAGATTAATATTTAGATGAGGATTGTCATTCACATATCAACACTAAGATACTCCCAAGTCCCAAAGAAAAGGGGATTAGTCGCACATGCTCAACTTTATATCATAAAAATATGCTAAGGAGAATAATTTCATACAAATAAGAAAAAACCCTAAAGATGAATGTGAGGATGATCACTTTCGAGATGTCTCCAACTGAACAATATTTTGGCCATCGAACTACTCATCAAAAGGTGTCAGATGACCCTCACTCCATGTATCCATGTCTCTTTCTCCTCTGTATCTATTCTCTTATATACATTTGAGGATTCCTTATGGTTTCCCTCTTTAGGTTTTAACCAAAAAGAGAAAACTATCACTTATCCAAAAACCATAGATGTTGTTTCTCCTAGTTGCGGACATTAGATAAATTTTGGTGGTATTGACTTGTAATTTGGTGCCAACGACTTGTATTTTTATTTGACAGGAATATGGTTGCATCAGTACCCGTGAGCTGAGAGTAGGTGGCAGTAATATTTTATCGAGGCTTTCCAGACCATCTTGTTTGGACCACCGAGTTGGTTGTTGGTGGTATTCACTTAGCATCTTGGTGGTACTAAGGTGTATCTTGGTGCGACGCAGATGACTATGTGAAATCCCTCATATGTGGTCCATGTAAGTGGTATAAAATTAATCAAAATATGCTACTTTTGTCTTCAATGAAACATGCAACATTATCACGATGCTATAAGCATAATAAGTTTTGAACCAAATGGCTTAAAAAAGTGACCCACAAATGTTTCACAAGCTATTTTATCAAATGATACATGAAAGATGTAAATTATAGAGATTTATCCACAAAAAATCTCATGAATTAGCCTAAAAATAGTGATGGAAATATGTGTATCAAATACCCATAAGCTTGAATATTACTTGTCCTCAAGCAACACTACTTGGTATTTAGTTGAAATAGTCAAAAGAAAGACATATATGATAATAGAATCATCCTAATCACCCTTTACTTGACAAGCTCAAACCATTCCTATCCAACCCCACAATAATAAACTTCTATACAAGTGCATGCCAAAGTAGAAATATATCATGGAAAGTCCAAAATTTGTTGAGTGTATCACAAATCCCCAATTTACACTACTCTGTTGTGAAATTTGCATCCAAATGGGTACAACTTCCTTGAATATTAATGAATAAGGGAAGAAAACATATGTTGGCCTACCATTCAGAACATTATGTTGATGGAATGGGTGGCATGGAATAAGATTCACACATAATCCAAATCATTTATGCAATAAAACAAAAATGATGCACCTAAATGATGGATGCATTGGAGTTTGATGTCTCCTAGTGCCTACTGTTTATGGTGGAATGAAGCATGTAGTGGATTCCTCATCCTAGTTATGAGTATATGTGGAAATGTGTTTATGATAAGAGCTTCAACATCTCTCCATATTTTTCATCTTGTAGAGGTATTATTATTATTTTCAAATCCCTTTCCTCCATTCTCATTTGTCCTTATATTTTTCCCCAATGATTTTTTTTCTTTTCTATTTCTTTTCTATTATCAATGTATCTATGATGTATATTCTATGACTTTCAAAAACTCATAGAATGAGTAAATATGTTCACCTTTTTGCTCTCTTATTTGAGAAAATATGTGGAGAATATCAAATAACACCTCATGAACAAAACTATATGTATACAATGAAATACTCATGAAATTTCTTTTCATTTTCAAATGAAAAAATAACACTATATGATCACCATTATGCCATGTGTTGTAACTAATAAATGAATTATTTGGATATGCATATATCATATGGTGGTGATGGAATGAAATGAGGGCAAATGAGATTATGTGACTAGGAGACATAATCTTCTTATCTATGATATGTCTCTCTTCCATTAACCCATGTGCCAAAGTGATCTAAAATTTGTTATTGAATTCATATAAAAGGTCATTATATTTATTGGCTAGATTGGACTTAAAACCAACATCTTCTTATAATAAAAGGGTTTAATTACCTGTTAAGTTCTCCACATGTGTCTGTGGATTATCTGTTCCACTCAATTGCTAACATAGCGTAATCTTAAATAAGCTAGTTCATATTTCACTTAAGGGGTACACATTGAACTTGACCACAAATGACACATGTGAGCACCTAATTCTAAATCCACAGTTATAATAAATAGTTGTGGATTACATGAAAGAAAGAACAATTAGATTGGAAAACAAACATGAAAAATTAAGCATATATAAAAAGTAGAAAAATGTAGAAAGATTCAAGATGATGATACCCTTTCCTTTCCACCAAGCTTGAATTCGACAATGTTATCACTATTGAAATGCAAACATAGAGGTGGAACATGTGTACCATGAACTCTGCTTCAAGTGGGGAAAGGTTCCCAATGACATTCTTGTATCGTATGGATAAAAAGTGTTGATGAACTAAGGCAGATGAGCTAGCATCAGTGATGGTTATAGGTAGCTGGAAAAGTTGTTAGTGCTCCAGTAGTAATCAGACATGGGCTGCTACATGTACTCTACACAATACAAATGTTGGTAAATATTCTCCTAGATTGTAAAAGGAGGCACTCATTGGCAAACATTGCATACTGGTGTGTGAAGATCCACTCCTAGTTTTGCAAAATCCTCTCTTAATGCAATGCTAGTTGTGTCATAGTGCATGTTTCTATTGATGACCCATTTGAATAATGTTGAGCATGTTGTCCGTTCCCTCAAAACAATATGGCCCCTCCTATGGATGAGTTGGAGTAGAGGAAAGACACACTATATAATTATAGAGTGTGATGTGGATGCCTTCTAGACCTCATTGGTGTAGCTACCTCTTCCATTGACTCCTCCTTGTCATCATTATTTTCATGCTCATCGACATTCTCTCCCATGGCATCATTCATCCAACAAAGGGTGATGAGGATGACAAAATGTATGGAAAACTTCCTATTCTCACTCTAGGCAACGTGGTATGCATGCCCTAACACCAATGCACCAAGGTTGACCCTTTCACTTTCCTACTATAGAAGCTCTCATAGCACATATACATAGGTAGATTGTACCTTCCCTTGACCTTGTGTAGATCTAGTGAGCAACATGTCCGTTAGTAGTCAATGTAAAAGGTGTGAGAAGGGGTGCTCAATGTTAGTGATGCTGGTTGATCTGGTATTGGTCGGCTAGAAAATCATCTTGCACCACACCATTGAGTCAAAATCATTGAGGTTCCAGCACATGCTTTGGTTGTCCACCTAAAAATGGCATTCAATGATGCCAATCAGAGCTTGTGGTTGGTGTTGTAGAGCTTGAACTTGAACTAGTCAACTTCCCATTCACTAGATTTGGTGTGATTCATGAGGAAGCACACCTCAAGAGAAGTAAGAAACTGGAGGGTAATTTCTCCATAAGTCGGCCAACCACTAAGGAATGGGTGATTTATCATCATCCCTTAACCTATGGACACCTTGCCTAGGTTCTTGTGAAGCCAAGACACTCAGTGAATGATATGTCATTGTAGCATGTGGCTTCACAATCATGTTTCTGGATCTCATCAAGCATTTATGCTTCTCGTCACTCCAAAGAGCAAGGTATGGCTTGGAGATGGGCTAAGAGACAACCACCTTCAGATGAGGGTCCTTCTTAGTGGGGGAATTTGCTCACCATGGAGAAGATGTTGATGAAGATGAAGACTGGAAGATCAATGTAGTAGTGGATCATTGGGGAAGTTCCTAGAGATATCACAGTTAAGTGCTTGAGGAAGATTTACTAGAGATGTGAAGAAATCCAATGAATCCCCATATTAATATAGAGGGAACAACAACTCATATGTGAAAATTTGGTGCCACTAAACTTTAATTCTATTGTACAAACATAGTCACCAACCCACATTCTCCCGTTATCAACCGTTCAATAACAAGGGCTTCGATTCATAGAAGGTACTAACACATTGACCACACAATATTAGTAGTACAATAGAAGTTGGTGGTACCGACTTTAGGGTTATCCATGGATGGACATGGAACACTATTCAATCAACATGCTTGTGGAAATTAGATGGGGGGACACAGATTGATCCTCATCTAATTCTTTGTGGTACTGACTATCGTATCAATGTCACTGACATTGTTGTGTGGTTGTCTGCAAGAGTCACAAATTATCCAATAAAGTGTAGTGAGTGGTACCCACTTGTGGGTTTGTGCCACCAATTTTTACCTATAGATTGCAACCAAAAAAACATTGCCTTAGTAGCACCAACCATGGATTCAGTGCCACTGACATTTACCTATGAATGTATGCATGAACCGCTCAGTAGTACCATTAGTGGGGTCAATTCCACCAAAATATTCTTTTAGACACATATCAAATTGTCACATTCAGTCGGTGGTATCAAGATCTCTGGAAAAACCATGCAATATAACACTATGATAAGATTTTACATTTATTTATGGCTATGTTGATTCACTAAAAATCACATATATAAATAACTAAAATGATATATGCTAAAAAATGAGTAGGTACCACCGAATTTTGTCGCTGAAAATCACATAGAATTTGGACACATGGAGGGTTCCACTAACAATGTGGTTAGTGGTACTAACTATTCCATCTGCTTGCAAATGTAGGACACTCATGAAGAATCTCTATCATCCATAAAAACCAAGGAACATAATCTATGAAAAAGCAAATCTAAACCTAATGCAGTGAAAACAAAATATCTATCTGATCTTGATTCGACGACTGGGCCATTCATGCGCACCCTTGGATGCACAACTATAGTAAGCATCACACATACTTAGGTTAGACACATTATCATTTAAAATACCATTAATATCTGATTATGCCTTAGATCATGCACTTTATTCAAATGTTTAGAAAATCCTAGAGGCTTCTAGAAAACTCCATTGCTCTCAAATTTTGAGGGAAGCTTCCTAATTATATCATCTCGGCTCATGCAGAAGTTGACAACTAACTTCAAAACTTAGTTACTTTTTCCTTAGTCTTAAGTTATTAATTATTTTAATCACCTAGGTCTTATATTAAATCATTATCTATTCAAACACGTCAATTATCATCATCTTGGTGTTTTACCAAGATGGTTTAGAGGTGGGGCCCAATTAAGGTCATTGGTTGCACTCATCTTGATATTTGAGTTACTTTGAATATTATCATGCATTAATCACCTATTTATTTGATATTCTTGGAATCTTCTAGATTATTGAGATTCTTTGCATTTATTTATTAATCACACTTAATATATCAGTGAAAACAAAAAATACACCAAATCCTTCCTTATGGAGAAATTGCATATATAATCCCAAATTAGTGAATAAAGCATTGAAATTTAGGGTTTTTAATATAACCCTAAAAATACATTATATATATATATATATATATATATATATATATATATATATATATATAGAATGCATGAAAATTCAGGTTGTAACATCCTTTCCCCTTATGACTATTTTGTCATCAAAATTCGGCCAAAGTATCAAAGAGGTGGAGGTTGTGTCTTTCCATGTCTGTCTTCAGCTCCCATGTGGTCCTCATTGTGGTGTTTCCAAATAACCTTAACCATATCAATGTTTTTATCTCTGAGCTCCTTCACCTTCAAATCCAAGATCCTCATAGGTGATCAAGGAAAAACAACCTTCCTTAGAAATCTATTGGTTCAATGTTCAATACGTGGGCAAGATCCCTATCACAACGCTTCAAGTTGGACACATGGATCAAATCACGCAGCATGCTATACTATTGTGGTTGGACAAGACCATAACATGCCTTTGCCAATCAATTCTAGAATCTTGACTGGACCCACATATCAGGTACTTAGTTTTCATGTGTTCTTCTCTATAGCTTATAGGGGTCATATCTTTAGAAAGACGCAATCTCCTATAGTAAAGTGCATATATGTTCAATTTGCATCCGCAAAAGACTTTTGCTAATCATGGGCCTTCTTTAGCCTTTGCTTGATCAAAACAACCTTATTAGTTGAAGCAGTCCTATTTTAGGGCTTCATCTTGTGTCTTATTGCACTTCAATCACATCTAAAATATTTAGAATGCATTTCATTCCCTTTAATATGTGTATTATCATCAAATGCACTTATGTACGTTCTTTGCATATTTTTCAAGTACTTGGACCACACTTTGGATGGATGAGAGAGAAGGAGGGTGATCCTAAGATTCTTTTAGCCATGTAGGAGTCCAAAGAAGGTATGAGAGCCCCCCAACCTACCCCTAGTGACCAAGGATTAAGACAAAACAAAGAGGTCCATGGATCTTGAAGATTGAAACTCAAAGTGCACACAAAGCCCCCAACACGACCATGGTGACACGGAGCAACTATGTTGCCAACGAAGAAATCATGGTAGAAATCTCAATTTTGAAGTGCCTACAACAAACCCTCCATCGGTCTGGTGTCCACCACGACCGTGCTTCCACCCATCTACCACAGTCATGGTGCCCACCACGGCCGTGTTGCCACCAACCCACCATGACTGTTCTATCTAGCATAGGAGTGCCACATATCACCCACCATGGTCGTGCCACCTAGTACGGTCATGCTACCTAGCCTCCAGCATGGCCATACATGTTGCCCATCACGAACATGCCACCCTAATGCAAAACTCCAAAATCAACCTGACCTCAATTCCATTTCTCAACACGACCATTCAACCCCACAACAACCGCTCTGCCTTCTTCCCACCACAACCATGTTTCCCAACATGACTGTGCTACTAGAAAACCTAGTAGCAATTTTACATTGCATTTCCCATTCTACTCCCACTTGACCTAGTGCTTCCCCACCACCTATATATACTTGGGTGGCAGCTTGTGCATGAGGTTAGCCACTCTTAGCTTCTTCTCAACCCAGCTTAATGATTATTCTCTACTTTCTTCTCATTTGCCATAAATTTGTTGTTGGTTTTTGCTTGAAATCACCTAGGATTCTAGGGAAGTTTTTTATGTGTAGCTAATATGAGAATTTCTCCTAAGTCCAATTAGTGGATCCCTAGATAGCTATTCACCTTCCTACATGCTAATCAATTTGCCTATACCTAGGTGAGAGATCTAAGTCGCTAGTGTAGAAGCATTTAGTGTAATTAGCTTGAATCCTTCTAAAGGCTAGATGGTTGGTGATGTGTGGTCTAAACCTCATTTCCACCTCCCATTAATACCCTCTCCTCCTAATTACCCTAAGATTTTCTATCCTAAAAATCTAGACTTTAATAGATCCTAATTGAATACCACCTAAACCCTAATACAAGTGAGCCTTGTAAGGATGGATAGGAGGTGGTAGGGATTAGTTCCCCTATACACATCCTACTCCATACATAGACAATTAGTAGTTTAAGGCAATTCATTAACATCTATCTTGTTGTTTGGTTTGGTAATCTACTATAGTACCATACTAAACACCACCGTCCATTTCCATCCTCCTTGTTTCCTATAAAAGTTGGGCTCTTCATCTCCTCCGTGTTGCCTCAAAAACTTTGACATTTCTTCATCTCTTCCTCTACATTATCCATGTTGGCTAAAAAAGTTGAGATCCCTGTCCCGTCAACTACCTAATTGCCCCTTACACACAACCTTAATTCTCTTTTTGATCGCCACCAGATCACATCCGTCCGTTGTTCTATGCTAATACGTGTGAGATCACCTGACCACCAACGAAGAACGAGAAATAACATGATGTCAATCTACTATCTTACCATACCAAGCATGATCAGAAAAACTACTTGTTTCTGTCCACGCATGCGAAATGCATGATTTCCTTTTTTATGGAAACTCTCTCTTCCTAAAGCCGCCCAAAATCTTTGTGCCTAGACATATTGGTGGTCTTCTCCATTGCCGCAGCCAGGAGGCTTCAATCTAAGCAATGAAAGGTGGCTACTACCACTTGGTCTACTAGGGTCACGGGCCGACAATGGCATCAACTGTTGTTAATATTATTAATGTTGTTACATGCAACAACAACATGTGCAATTTTATTAACAAATTCAGGAAGATATAAATAAGAAATGAAGATCAAACAGAGCAGGAGAACAGAGATAAAAGGAGTCAGAATTCACAAACCAGATCATTTGTTGAGAAACGAATGTGATACTTAAAGAAATCAGTGCCCGACAATCCTCGCGGATAGGCACCATTCTCCCAGACTCGATCTGGCACGAACCTAGAACAGACAAGTCTCGCTCGCACTTGACATCATCTCGATCCAACACCACCAATGCAACACAACAACTGCAGGAACCTCCGCCTGATAGTTGTGTCTTAGTGACGGAAAGGAGAAAGTCGTGCTTCACACATGAGAAGAACTCCATGAAACGGCTCGGGAACGAAGGCAGTCGCTCTCTGGATTAGGGCTCTTAAAACACACGTGAAACGGCGACTGAAGTTCATAAACTGTGTGTTTAACCCTAATGACCGAAGGCATATATATATAGCCACGTACGTCCCGAATTCCTAATCTTAGTAAGACACAAACACTCAGTCACTCTTGTACATATTATAGAAAATTCTGCAAAAGAGACACTTTCCAGTTCAGATTAACAAATCTGAATAGGAAAGAAACAATTAATTACACGAGTAATTAATTACTTAGTTGTATCCTAGTACAAAAAGAAGACAGAAGATGGAAGACATTCTCCACAATCCACAATCCACAATCCACAATCTACAAGCCCGAGCCTGTGCCTGGCTCGGCCCGACCAGGTGAGGCAAGGCGAGGCGTGGCGTGGCGCGTGTGCATGCATGTACGTGCATTTGTTGTGATGTGGTAACCCCACCCACCAAAGAGGTGAGCATACCTCCCTCCTAGGACCCCTTGGACACTAGTACCCAATGTGATCCTACATATGAGGACCACAAAAGTTCTAGGAGTGAGCAATATGGGATAAAACTTCTTTTCCATTTGCACTAGAGACAAAAATACTTTTCTCACATGTACTAATTGCACTACATTGGACTTAACCCATTCTATCTACATGGCTGCTACTGCTGCCATATATCTAACAATCCCCCAAAAAGTCTAATGTATAGTGTGCTCTACCATTCAGTCCTCCATACTATGCTTTCAGTAGATACCTTTCGGTTTTAATCTACCTGAGTTATCCAACTGTGACCCTCACAGGAACTAGGTGAACAAAAGTCTTGAACCTCAACCTTGGGTACAAGAGTATAGGTTGGTAACAACACAATAAAGACATGGTAGAAAAGAAAACAATGCATTAAGGCCATGCATACAAACTTCTATATCATGATTGATAATAGAGAATAACCCAATTATCCTATTGCGGCCTACACAACATCAATCACTTAGCTGGAGTCTCTAAAGATGTACTGCTAACATCTTGTCCTAGGACTTGACATCATTCAGAGACTACTCTCTTACTAAGTTGCATTCATGACACTAACAGGTTTCCAGGAGATAGACACAAAGATGCTAGAAGCACAAAAAAGAATACATAGTGTCATCTGATTCACCCGACAACTTGTTAGTACCACATTGAACCCAATTTGTGGGATCTCCACTCTTTTAGGTTGGGTTGCTACTTCCTGCAAATCTATAGGGGTTTCAGTCCCATCCCCAACCTAGATTTTTCCACTAAAGCCAAGTTAAGACCTTTAGTGAAAGGATCAGCTGTATTATCTTTGGTACTGATGTAGTCCACAACCACAACCCCATTATACGCTAACTCCCTTACATATTTCAATCTGACTTGGATGTGTCTACGCTATTTTTGATTGTACTTGAAACTCTTTATCTTAGAAATAGTTGTAGTGCTATCATAGTGAACTGAAATTGCAGGAAGCGACTTCATTACCATAGATAAACTATACATAAGTCCATGTAACCATTCAACTTCCAATCCAGTTTCATCTAAAGCACACAACTTTGCTTCAAAAGTGGACCGAGACAATATGATCTATTTCTTAGACCTCCAGGAAACAACTCATCCTCCTAACAGGAATACATATCCTGAGACACCATTGCTCCCAGAATTCACAGCAATTCAGCTTGCATCACTATATCCTTCGACTATAGAAGGATGTTTACCATAATGCAGCCCAAGGGAACGTGTTCCATTGATATACCTCAGAACTCTATCAAGAGCTTCTCAATGTGTCTTGTCAGGAAAACTGGTGTATCTACTTAACTTGTTCACGGTAAACGCAATGTCTGGACGTGTGCAGTTCATAAGATACATCAAACTTCTGATAATATGAGAGTATCGTAATTGAGACATTGGAACCCCAGTCTCATTCTTGAATAAGGGTTTGGATGAATCATATGGAGTCTTAACAGGTTTACGTGATGTGTACTCAAACCTCTCCAGTATCTTCTCAACATAGTGAGACTGAGAGAGAGAGTTATACCATCAGTAGACCTTATGATTTTAAGCCCTAAAATCACATCAGCGACACCCATATCTTTCATCTCAAACTTGCTACACAAGAATGAATTTGTCTCATTTACTACTTTCATATCGGAACCAAAAAGTAGGATATCATCGACGTATAAGCATAAAAAAATGAATCCATTATTGACAATTTTACAGTAGAGTCACTTATCAAATTCATTAGAAACAAAGCCAAATGATGAGATCACAGAATCAAACTTCTCATGCCATTGCTTAGGGGCTTGTTTCAAGCCATATAATGACTTAACAAGTTTACACACTTTGGACTCATTCCCACGACCCACAAATCCCTCAGGTTGTTCCATATATATCTCTTCCTGAAGATCACCGTGTAAGAACACGGTCTTCACATCCATCTGATGGATATAGAGATTATAAATGGAAGCCAATGCTATAAGCACTCAGATTGTAGTCATACGGGAAACATGTGAATAGGTATCAAAATAATATATTCCTTCCCTTTGTGTGTAACCCTTTGCAACTAACCTAGCCTTATACTTATTGAGTGTCCCATATGCATTAAGTTTCTTCTTAAAAATCTATTTGCAACCAACTGTAGAACAACCGGAGGCAAATCCACCAATTCCCAAGTTCCATTCGAGAGAATTGATTGGATTTCATCATTAACGACTTCTTTCCAAAACTTAGCTTCTGGAGATTCCATAGCTTGTTTGAAAGTGACAAGATCGTCCTCAACATTGTAAGTGAGAAACTCACTTCCAAAGTCCTTAGATGTCTTAGACCGTTTACTTCTCCTTAGTTCAACTATTTCTTCAAAATCATCACATTCAGAAATAGCTTGTTCTTAGTCACCCCCCACATTTGTCATCCTTTCCACGTGCTCAGGAATGGAACCTATGGTAAATGAATCTTCTTGAGATACTTCATTGGGCACACCCATTTTCATAGGAAATACATCCTCAAAAAATGTTGCATCACGTAATTCCACAATTATATTGACCTCAATGCCAGAGATATATGATTTTACAATCAAGAATTTGTAAGCATAGCTTGTTTCTACATACCCTAAGAATATGGCATCAACCGTTTTCGGTCCCAATTTCTTCCTTTTGTGTTCAGGGACAAGTACCTTAGCAAGGCACCCCCACACTCGAAGATATTTAAGACTCGGTTTCCTTCCTCTCCACAACTCAAACGGACTACTCTCGGAATGCTTATGGGAACTCTATTCAGAATATGGCAATCCGTATTCAAAACTCCCCCCACATAAATTTGGGTAATCCAGATATTTGGAGTAAGGTATTTTCCATATCTATTAAGGTTCAATTTTTTCGTTTAGCTATCCCATTTGATTGTGGTGAATAAGGAACAGTTACCTCATGAACTATACC
This sequence comes from Alisma plantago-aquatica, assembly GCA_963693085.1. Classification (NCBI taxonomy): domain Eukaryota; kingdom Viridiplantae; phylum Streptophyta; class Magnoliopsida; order Alismatales; family Alismataceae; genus Alisma; species Alisma plantago-aquatica. The sequence continues at coordinate 1,422,719,562 of OY856409.1, forward strand.
ATGTAATTGGCATAATTCCAAAACAAGTTTGAGGTATACTCTCCTCTCCTATCAGACTTTAATCGCTTAAGTACTTTACTGATTTGAGTTTCGACTTCTTTCTTATAAATTTTAAATTTATCCAATGCCTCATCTTTACTTCTAAGTAAAAAGACATAACAGTATCTACTCGCATCGTCAATAAAAGTTATAAAATAATGCTTTTGATCCCTCATAGAAACACCATTAAATTCAGTGATATCTGTATGTACTAAATCCAAAATTTCTGAATTTCTATTCACATAATGAAAAGGCTTCTTAGGCAGTTTAGCTTGCACACATATTTCACATTTATTATTGCTAATCTCAGATTTAGGGATTAAATTTTGATTCATCATACGCTTCATTGAGGCAATATTAACATGTCCCAAACGTGAATGCCAAACATCAGATGAAACAAGATTCATGCAAAAAGAACTATAATCATTCAAATTTAAAATAGGTTCAACATGAATCTTAAATAAGTTCTCCACATCACATAAGTACCCCTTGCCAAAAAATAAAGAATCATGAAGGCGTGTAATAATTGCTTTATTACATTTGCAGTCTACTCTATAACCTTCCCTAACTAAAATTACGCCACTAAGGATATTGCGTCGGATGGTTGGAACATGTCTGACCCTGTGAAGAGTCAACACCTTCCCCGAAGGGAACTTCAAGTCCACCCATCCTTCGCCTTTGACTTTTGCACAGTTGGAATCGCCCAAAATCACTGACCGATCTCGAGAGGCCTGGTAAGACACAAATAGGGATTTATCAACACATGCATGTATATTAGCCCCAATGTCAATTATCCAATAAAGTGGTTCAAAAATAGAAAGGATTTCAGGTTTAATAGACACATACCCATCATTGAGGTTCAAGGATGTAGTCATCATGTTAACCACAACCTCCTCAGTTGCAGATGCGGCAGCTTTCTTAGCCTTCTTAGAAGGACAATCCTTGTTCCAGTGGCCAACCTGTCCACAAGTCCAACAAGGTTTGTTCTTTGATTTCTTTTGGATCTTTTCCTTAGGTTTATGTGCATTCTTAGGTTTCTTATCTTTGGTGGTTTTAGCAGAAGTAAAATTAACAATAGGGTTTGCATCAGTAGGCACATTGACCATTTTCTCCTTTAAGTGCTCTTCTTGTATGTGTCCCTTTGCGGTTCTTCAGAGACATACCAAACAATTCCCATGACTTAGGGAACTTTTCTATGATAGACATAACAACGAACTTCTCAGGAAATACCATCTTGGCATATGAGAGTTCATGAACTAGGAGTTGTAGATCATGTGTTTGATCAGAAACAGACTTACCCTCTACCATATGAAACTTAAGAAATTTAGATACACAATATTTTTCAACACCTTGATTTTCAGCACTAAAATTCTTAATTAACGATTCCCACAAAACTTTGGACGTAGTGACAGGCGACTTTGAGTAAGAGTCATACAGTTTGTTATTTAAATCAAACAAAATCAAACCGCGGCACATTTTGCCACCCTTCTTCCAATTAGCAATTATATTTGCATTATCAGGAATCGTATCATCATATTTAGGTTCAATCTCTTCCAAATACTGATCAAAACCCGCAACATTTAGCCAAATTTGCATCCGACTTTGCCAACGGGCAAAGTTGGTACCAGTAAATTTTTCAGGCATACTGCTGGTATCAATTTTATTTCCCGAACCACCCTGACCGACCCTTGTTGATTAACGTCAGAAAAGATGATTTCTTTAAGACGGTTGTTAATATTATTAATGTCGTTACATGCAACAACAACATGTGCAATTTTATTAATAAATTCAGGAAGATCCAAATAAGAAACGAAGATCAAATAGAGCAGGAGAACAAAAATAAAAGGAGTCAGAATTTACAAACCAGATCATTCATTCGTTGAGAAACGAACGTGATACTGAAAGAAATCAGTGCCCGGCAATCCCCGCGGATAGACACCATTCTCCCAGACTCGATCCGGTACGAACCTGGAACAGACAAGTCTCGCTCGCGCTTGACATCATCTCGATGCAGCACCACCAATGCAGCACAACAACCGCAGGAACCTCCGCCTGACCGTTGCGTCTCGGTGACGGAAAAGAGAAAGCCGCGCTTCACATAGGAGAAGAACTCCACGAAACGACTCGGGAACGAAGACAGTCACTCTCTAGATTAGGGCTATCAAAACACACGTGAAATGACGGCCGAAGTTCGTAAACTGTGTTTAACCATAATGACCGGAGGCGTATATATATTATCAGTAAGACGCAAACACTCGGTCACTCTTATACATATTACGGAAAATTCTGCAAAAGGGACACTTTTCAGTTTGGATTAACAAATCCGAATAGAAAATAAACAATTAATTACACGAGTAATTAATTACTTAGTTGTATCATAGTGCAAGGCATGGCGCACACGCACACGCGTGCGTTGTGATGTAGAACCCCACCCACTAAGGAGGTGAGCATACTTCTCTCCTAGGACCTCCTGGACACTAGTGTCCCATGTGATCCTACATATGAGGACCACAAAAATTTTACGAGTGAGCAATATGGGATAAAATTTCTTTGCCATTTAAACCGAGCTAACATTCAATTGGTAACTTCTTTGTCATTTGCACTAGAGACAAAATTATTTTTCATTTTTCTCACATGTACTAGCTGCACTATATTGGACTTAACCCATGCTATTTACATGGCTGCTATAGCTGCCATATATCTAACATTAGCATCTCGTTTTCAGGAGACAGGTGCGAAGAAACTGGTGATTATAGAACACCGACGGAAGCATCGTTCCGGTCAACGAGAATCCAAATCTGTACATAACGTTCGTCGGCAGGACCAGTATGTATACTTACATTGCAGTAGTTAGCGAATTTCATCGGTAATCTCATACCGCGGTTCCTCCAAGATCTGTCGTCGTTGCGAAGGAACATGAACACTGCTTATTGTCCATAAGCTATAGGTATCCGGACAGTTGGATCAACCCTCGGGGCAACCCAGTTGCCCTCAAGGCTCGCTTGTCCAACACCATTCAATCCTGCAGAAGCGGCGCCACACTCCTCACTTGGATTGTTTCGGAGATAAGATTCAATTGAAATCCAGTTTTGCACACTTTTATTAGTATGTAATAAGAAGTGCATTGATAGGAGCAGGCAACGCCCGTCTCTATTCAGTCTCACGTAAAGCATCATTACTATCTTATAATGGATTAGTTCGAAGTTTTTTTATCACTGCAGTAATTGGCTCTCGTCTAATTTACCAAGGCAAGGAGGATGATGGAATTATTTCTTCACAGTATGAATGACAGTTCTTCTAACCGTGTTAGGACAGTTATGAGGATCTCAATGGTTAGAATCGGTTGCATGGCTACAAGTAGTTTCATTTGAGGACGACTTGCTTATTTTGATTCATGATCTTCACTGTTTTGAAAATAAGGATGGACTTAATACCTTCTTGTCATCGGGTAATTTCTAATATAATTTCTAATGATTGTCAATAGGAGCTTGATCACCTATTCCCGACGTGAGCTTTGCGGACATGACCAAAACATCAAGACAGGTTCTGGTTGACATTTGCAGAAGTGGGTAATGTTGGGATGTGTCCAACAAGATAGGTTCTGGTAGACATGTGCAAATCATAGGGTGATCATGTAGACAACTTAAGTATGTTTGATATTCGAAAAGAAGCATCACATGATCTTATTAACAATAGCACTGCATGTGTGGGGTATGTATGCGTCAAACAAAGGTACGAAGAGTTTTCTTCTTGTATAAAAAATTGAATTTTTTTGTGAACTCAATTTGTACTGCAAAGAAGAGTTTTTATTTATTGTTTTTTAGAAATTTGAGAACATTATATTATTAGAGAGCATAGTTGACAATATTATAAAGGAAATTATATATGTTAGTGCACAACAACGGGGTTTTCCTCAATGTTTGATCTTGTATGTTTTGTACGTGTGTAAAAATGGGGTGGTTTGTTGGGACACACTGGTTGAGGGGCTCCTTATCCATGGCTTGGCATAACAAACTATTTGGAACAACTCCACATGTAATACATATATTGTTACTTTTAGTAGAAACAACAAACTTGGGGTTCCATGCACCAAAATGCAACTCCATGTTCTTTGTGTTATTGTTCATTAGACTACGTCAAGAATTTCAGGTTGACCAAATATTCTGTGATTTCTATCCGTTTTTGTGGCCATCTATGTTGGAAACCCATGTAGTGCAATCCATCTACATGGTCGTTCTATTTGGCCCTTGTGTTTCTTCAATAAGCACTCTTACATCTTGCATGTCATTCTTTACCCTCATTAGAATGAACTTTTAACTCTTTAATAACCTTCAACATCTGAGGTTCATTAATACATGTAACACATTGTTGTTTTCCAAATATCTCAGTAGAACTCTTCATGTGATATTAGTCAAACATTATCTTGTTTATTCAACTATAGACATGAACATATGTATTATATATCATTCCAAGGGTGCATTAGTATATGTATTCATACTTTATCATGACATTGATGCAACACAATGTTTATGTGATGTAATATACGTAGTAAGTTACATGAAACATTTCTTGTCCTAATCGATGGCATGTGGTTACATTTTAATTGAATCCGAAAAATAAACAAGGAGTGTTGGCTAACTCTAGATGACAATATTACTCTAACCAATAATAAAGCAACCTTTACCCACACAATACATATTTAACACTAGAAGATACTAATACATATCTAACCTTAAAAAATGCCATCAAATTGAGGAAATGAGAATTATATCCTTCAACTTGGTGTCAACATACAATTAAATATTTATTTAAACATAGAAGTTTGTTACGAATTTATAGCAAACTTACTACAAGTACAAAATCAAAGGTAAAAATAGAAAAAATTAGATAGAACACTATAATATCATCATTTCTTGTATTTGAAACTTTTCATCTATAATCATTCCACATATGTATCTACACTTCCATACTAACCACTGCTAATTAAAATTTCTACACATGCTCACTTTAATTAATTTTCTCAATATGTAACAAAATAAGGAACACATAACAAATATATTTTTGATATTTACTAAATACATTAAAAATTTAAGTAAAATAAATATAGAGTTAAAGTATGGTCTCGTGAATTTAATCTAACTCTAAAATAATACATTTAAGCTTTGAAAAGTTTGAATTTAATATTTTTAAGACTAAAGGCAACATCAAACACATTATTTTTAGGGGATGAAACATGAATGAATATTCTGAAGTGTAAGTACTAGAATCTTAAGCATAGCATTAGGAAAAGTATCCTTTCTACAAGCTTGATTTTTATGAAAACTTGAACGGAACATACGAAAAAACATTATATTAATCATGTTTATGAAAATTAACATATGAGTTAATTTTAGATGATGTAATCATTTGCTATATCATTAGGGAAAATTCATCATGTAACACAATGAAATATAAAAAATGATGAAAGAATCACAATTGATCTCAATTTGTGACAAATAATATATAAACTTGAATCTAAGAACAGTTCATGGTACAATAATTTTTTAGAGTGAAAATTGAAAAATTGGTTGCATATGTAATATATAACATATTAAACTTTAAAAATACCATGTGCAAAGCACATGCATTTACTAGTATAAATGAAAGAATAGTGTTTTCATGTTATTATCCCCAAATCACTTGATAACTACGTTCCCCCAAATAGCCCACACTTCTCCTAATTGCATTAAAACCCTAATTTGTCTTCTTTCTTAGCTAGTCCTTACTTGTTTAGCTCTTTACTTACTTAATTAGTCTATTGTCTTGCCCTTACCTTGTTCTTACTAATTTAGGTATTTAATTTCCTTTTAGTCCTAATTGCTATTTTAGTGTAGTGTTAGTCTTGCCTTCTTACTTGCCTTAGTGTAACTTGTTCTTTTTCTTGCTTAGTTGCCTTTCTTGCTGATTAGAACTTAATTGTTTAGGGTTAATATAGGTTTTGATTTTCTTGTTCTATTTAATTGCTTTATTTCTCATTATTAGTGTAACTAAACCAAAACCAACCTCAAACCCTTCAACCCTAGACCCTGCAGTAGGAACCTAACCTAAAACTAACCTAGCTCTAGTGCTCCCTTTGTGACTTGGGTTTGACCCCTAACTTTCCATTTTCCTATACCATAACACGACCCCATGAGGTTGTGGGTAAGTGTATTAGTTTATGTGAGAAAGCATATTAGGCTTTATAAATTTTGAAAGATCCCAAGTGTGCTCGATCCTTGGGGAGCATCTATTCATAATTCAATTGATTAGGTGTATACCTCAAGGTGAGGAAAAATGCACCAAGCTTTTTGGCGTCATTTCTAGGGATAGAAAGCACTATAGCACCTAGTAGTTGTGGTGTGCCTCTCCCATTAAGCTTTGTATTTTTTTTTCAGTTTTCTTGGTTGCGGTTAAGAAGCACACCAAGTTTTTTGGTATCATTTCCGTAGAGAAAGGTGCTTTGCCTAGCTAATTAGTTTAGCTTTTATCTTTTCCTACTACCCTCACCATTTCTATTCTTTATTATTTGTGCATATTAGTTTGCTAAGTTGTCCTCTTTTGTTTGATTGTGCCTTGTGCATGTGACAAGCAATGCATGGAAGACGAGATGGAAGATCAGAATGCACCTCACATGCCACTCCATGAGTACTTCATGCCTAGTAACTGCAAATCTCCAATTGCAGGTAACTTTGATCAAATGCCAATGGCGAAATTATCTACCCCTCCAATCTTCTTGGGATCATGCCCACCTTCTATGGCTCGAAGAATCAGAACCCCTACAAGCATTTGGATTCTTATCTTGAAGTATGCTCTACCTTCAGGATGTTGAGAGCCAGTGATGACTCAATCAAGCAGACCTTGTTCTCATTCTCCCTTAAAGATAAGGCCAAAGATTGATATGATTCTAGAATGAACATCACGAGTTGGGGTGACATGAGGATTGCCTTTTGAATAAATTCTACCACAAATGTGGTGTGCCATAGTGAGTTTCAGTCAAACGGATAATGAGAAATTCCATGATACTTGGGAGAGATTCCAAAAGATGTTGAGAGAGTGTCCCCACCATGAAATCCCTTTATGGCAGCTTGTGAAATCCTTTTACTCCATCTCTCTCCAATGGGTCAAGCTATAGTGGATTCTTATAGTGGAGGAGATTTTATGGCTAAGCCACCCAAGGAGACATGAACCTTTTTTGAGAAATTGGCTGAAAATTCAAGGATCCGAGCTTCTAGCATGATTAATGATGGTTAACGACCCTTTGATGTGACACCTTCATCTCCTAGTGATCCAATCCAACAAATGATGATAATTCTGGGGGAAATGATGAGCTTTATGAAGAACCAAGTGGGAAGTATTCCTTGTCACTTGGTTAATTCTATTGAGTCTTCTTTTTTTGAAGAAGTGAGGGAGCCTCATTCCTATAGCTACCCAGATTAACAAAGTCTAAGATATAGCTCAAGGTTTGAGGATGAAGTTCTCTCTAGGTTGAAAAGCTTTGATGATGTGCAAAGAAATGTGACAAAGCTTTAAGAAAAAGTTGAGAAACTCTCTTCAATACTTGCTCTTCAAGTGTAAGGTAATAGATATAGAGGGGAGTGAATTGATCTTATATAAAATCTTATTCAATTTAAAACATAAGGGGTTAGATTGGAACTTTCTTAAAAAGATAATGCAATAGAAATATAAAGCAATTTATATGGACAAAGAAGGCAAACCACAAGAAACTTGCAATTTAGGGTGTTTTTGTCAAAATGTTTTAGTCCACTACCTGGTTGTTCCCAACTAAAATTTCTCAATATGTGTTCTATTCCTTTTGATTAACTAATACAAAATATAGAAAATCAACCGACATCTTTTGTGGCTCAAGGAAACCCTCCTTTTCTAGATCAAGGAGAATTCACACATTTCTTATAAGAAGTAGCTTCCAACTATCATTGTCTGAGGGACATGGGTTATGAGATTGATCACCTTCATGAACTCATGGGACCCAAAGGGCAGATGAGTAGGGCACTCTTTAGATGCATAAAGGAAAAATGGATGACCTTAAAAGTGTCGACACCCTACAGATCTAGAGGAGATGACCAAGGATTGTGTGTGGACCTAAGTAGGTTCGAGACTAGTTTTCCATGGAAGTAACTTTGATATCATGATGTTTGTGATGTAGAGACATATGTTGCATGTTTCAACTTAGATTTAAAGGTGTACTGGCTAGGTGGGATGTACTATCTCTACTCTTGGAACAGGAACAACTCTATATTTGGGCTGTAACCAAATGCTTATTTCCTCTTGTTATGGGAGTCAGAGATAGGACAGTACGCATGCCATACACCAAGGAGGAAGATGATGTGAGTTGGAACGTTGCTACGAGGTATGAGGATAGGGATGATAACATACCTTGGTGAAGTGAATGATACATGGATGGTTTACAAACGCTAAGAGGAATAAGGTAGTCATCTTATGAGGATGTTTTTATCTTGAGATATGAGTCATACAAGGGTGAGTTTGAAAAACCAAGAGAATAAGCTCAGAGTTTTCTTGATGGAGATAGACTTAGAGCTGAGATGAGATAATAAGTGGAATACATGGAGGTGTATGTCTTCAACAGTACCTAACACATAAGGATATGAGGTGGTAATGGATGCTCTTGTTGAGAGGCAGCTATCTAATATAGCTAGAGGCTAGATGAGGCTGTTACGTTAGCCTTAAATTGAAAAAAAAATGTTTGGCTAACACTCAGATATAACGAGATCGATTGAATAAGTTAGTAGTTGTTTGGTTAGCCAGCCTAGACTGTGATGCAATGAAAGGATGGTTGTGGGACCTCAGATGCACTTCCTTGGAAAAGAAGGTGAGGAAACCCTGACTAGAGTAGTTTAGTGTTTTTGAGGAATCTATCTTGAGGAATCATGATATACAGGAGATCATGATACATCGTACTATGAAGATAGTAAGTGACAGTAGTACTTTGGATGCCTAAGATAAAGTTGCATGGGGTATGTTGCCATGCCAGCCAGGAGGTGAAGGACGAACACCAGTAACCCAGTGTATTGATATAGAGGATAAAAGACTCCCCGAGAGAGAATGGGAGTTCATCACTATGGATGTGTAGTAAGTTTCCCATGGACTAGAGAAGGTCAATATGTAATTTGGGTTATGGTAGACCGCCTTACCTAGATGACATGAGAAAGAGAGAATACTGTCAAGGGACAGATCCGGTTGAACTACATATGAGAGAGAGTTGGTTCAACTACACCAAGATGCAAGTTCTTGAGTTTAACCTAAATATTCAATTCCATGCAGTGGAAGTAGGTGTACAAAGAACTCAATGTTAGTACAGTTTATCACCCCTAACTAATGGTTAGTGTAATCCAGACTAATGGGTCTGATGAGAGTATGTGTCCTCATTCAGGGTGATACCTTTAGACAGTTCTTATCCTCCGTAATATGAGATGATAACCACCATAGCCAATATCGGTATGTAAAGAAGCTCTGTAAGGGAGGTTGTGTCGGTCACCACTTCATTGAGATGATGATTGGTGAAGGGGACTCGTGAAGGTCTGAAAAGAACCATAGTGTGTGCAGATGAAGTCACGTTGATCGTACAATGGCTAAAAGAGAGCCCAGGGGTAACATGAGTCATAAGATGATGCAAAGTAGACTGACATGCAGTTCACTGTGAGAGAGTATGTGATGTGAAAATCCGACCCCTCTAAGCTATAGCTGAGGAAGCTGAGTCCCAGATATACGGGTCCATTTGAGATGGATTGGTGGAGATGGTGGTGTTTAGCCTTACCCTTCAGGATAACATGATGTATAATGTGTTCCATGAGTCCGATCTAGAGCACCATGTGAGGTACCCAAGCCATGTGCTGAGCCCTGAACCTATTCAGCTTTTGAGAGGCTAAAATGTCCTGAGTCACCTATGAGGGTACAATATACCAAGGTAAGAAAGAACTCAGATGGAAGAATATGAGATGATGAAGGTTCTTGGGAAGCACTATGGAAAGGGTGAAGCCACATGAGAGCCCTGATGGACATAAGAAAGGCCTATCCTGATTTTTTTGCTTGCTTGATGACATTTTGGGGGCAAAATTCCTATAAGAGGGGAAGGATGTTACAACCCCAACTTTTGGGTTCATTTGGCGAGAAATGTAATTTCTCATATTAAAGATATTGGAACAAATAATGATATAATTTGTTTGGAATAGATGAGTTTCGTTTACAATAGCCTTGTTGGTTGTTTTGTGGGCTTTATTGGCTATTGGGCCCAATAACAAGGAAAAGACAAAAGGAATTCCATTATTAATAAGAAATGGAGAAAAGAAAAATGTAGAAACCTCTAGAAGGCAAAAGAATTTAATCCTAAGGTGGATTCATGCCTCTTGGGTTCCTTGGGTTCCAAGAAGTCCAAAGTTGCAAAGATAATGCAATAAGAAAAAGAAAAATGCAATTAAGTATTTCTTTACTAAGAAAGAAATTGAAAACAATGATAAAATGTGGAAAATAAGTGGAAAGAGGTATAATTGAGTTATCCTTAGTGGATTTTCGTATCCAAAGGATTCCTAATGTTAAATGGAATGCCAATGAGGAAAATAAAAAGAAATATAAAGAGAAATTCTCAAAAAGTGATATTTTAATAAAAATAAACAAGATAATGAGAAATATTTAATATATATGCATCTAGAAGGATGATAAGTATCCTTAAAAAGGAATTTCGAAAACTTGGAGTTTCTTGGAGTCCAAGGCACCCCAATGGAGAAGAAATAAATAGAAAATACCAATAATGAAAAATAAGAAAATAATGTGATACATTATTAATGAATTTTGTGGTATTGATAAAAAGGAAGTATTTTCTATTAAAAGAAAACATAATTTCGTGCCAAGGGGTTAAGAGCCAAGCACAAGGAGATTAAAAGAGATAATTCTCAGATTTCCTAATGACCAAAGCATAAGGAACATCAAGGATATTAAGAGAGAGAGAAAGAGAGAGAAACTTACTTCTTCTTGAAGGAATCAGATTCCTAGTGGGAAAGAACCTTGTTTCTTCATAAGCAAGCATCTTAGGGCATTATCACCCTCCCCTATATAAGGGGTAAGACCTTGGGTCGAGTTCAGAGAGATCTCACATCACCCTCTCTCTTCTCCGTCTCCTTCTTCATCATTTTTGTTCAGAACCCTAGCAGAGGGGAGAAACGTGACCCTGGGGCAGCGAGGAGCCTAGGTGGGGTTGTGAGGGAAGCTAGACATGCCACGATGTCAGAGTGAGGTCAATCCAGCATCGCCATGCCCTATACAATGTGCCATAGCAGCAATACGGATGCACTTGGCGGTTGTAAGTTGCATGTGTGACTAGCCTAACCCAACCACTCTGGTCGAGACCTGGGTGGTGCCCCAAGTTCGAAAGAAGGTGGCAGAGTAAGGGGAACTCTCACCAATGGCTTTCGGGTCCAGGAAGAAGAAGAAAAAGCCACACGAGGCGCGACTAGGGCGATGCAGCGTGTCGTCACGAGGAGGAAGACGACCTACGGGTCGTTGGACCATCTTGCCCCTATGTGGGCTGAATGACCTATAACTTAACCAAGGGCATAATAGTCATTTCAAAATGTTTTCCAAGCAGCAAGATATGTTGCATGAAAGGGGAACTTGGCATCTTATGATTGGCTTGGTAAGTAATATCTTGTGAAAATCATATTTAAATATCGGTAGCTCAGATGGATACACATAAAATATTAAAATTGCTCAGAAAAATGAGAGGAATTAATTAAAAATGGTTTTAGAGGCTAATTCCTCTTGCTATTCGAAAAGTAGTGTAAGTTATCAACTTTAATGAATTAAAGATTAAGAAACCCTATTTCGAGATGATTAATAGAGTTTAATGGATGATTAACATTGATATTAGCCTATAAATCATGAAAAGATACATTGAGAACAAAAAGGATGAACTTTGCACATAATTGGTTTAATTTAGAAGTTCATGTGCATAAATATGCTTTAATGGGCCTTGAAACCCTAATATTGGTAAATGTGATTCATAATGGTTTTAATTATTCAAAATCATGAATAAAGTTGAGATATGATAATTCCAAGCTATTTCAAGTATAAAACATCCTAATTGTGGATAAATACCCTTAATGTAGTAATTAGGGTTTTCTAATGGATAAAGGTAGAATTAATGATAAAAAGAGTTCATATGTGAATTAGACCATAATGAACTATGAATTGATGATAAATGAGCATAATGATTTTGTCATGGATTAAAAGGATAAAAATGGTAGCTTTAATGTAAAAGAGGCTTAATGGACTTAATTGATGGTTAATTATGTTTTTTCTGATATGAGGGTTATATGTCGTTAAAGATAACCTTAGTATCTTTCATGAAGAATAGATGAGATCATTAGGGTTTGTGAATAATTATATAAAGTTAGGGTTTAAAATAGCAAAACCCTAATTGCAATGGAAACCATAAAAGTGGACTAGAAACCCTAGGAAGCGAGCTAGGTTTAATAGGTCTTGATGTCATGATGAATAATAGGAAATTGGATGCCTATTTCAGGATCAACTTGGTGTGTGATCACCTGGTTACTTATTGGTTGAATTATTTCCGCAATCAAGTCAGCTTGACAGGTATGTGGTTAATTACGATTAATCACATTAGTTTTCCTGAAGGTTTCCCGGATGGTTAATCACATTGAATGAAATTAAATAGTTTGGAGGTTCATACTGCAAATATAAAGTCACTATGGTTATCACAATTATAAATACATGGGTATTATTGCACCTACATGCCACCCTGATGGATGATGGCAAAAAGGTCAGGCCCAGGAGGGTAGACCAATGGGCACCATGAGAGGTGACCCCAGACACCAAGCTCGAGAATGAGAAGGTGGTCTATGTTGCATGACTATGGGGCACCAAGCTCGGGATTGAGAAGGTGGCCTTAAGTCAATGGCAAAAGAGAAACACTAGAGGGGTAATCCAGGGTTAGGGCAAAAGTGGTGGAGAATGACACATTAAAAATGTAAATTGGCTTGTTAATTAACTTGATTGTGATATTTAGATTGTTAGCCATATTTGTGACATTTTGATTGTTCCCACATGCCGAAATATTTCGATATGCTGACCGACATTTTGATTGTCGACATTTTAGGTAAAAGCATAAAAAGGACAAACAATAAAGTGGCATATGTGGAATTAAATAAGAACTATAGTACAAAGGAGGATTAGTTAGAATAGACTCCAGATGTGGATAACAGTAGACATCCAAGTTTTGAAAAAGGTATGCAAAGTTTTATTTTATTACAACCTTTCATTTTAGTTGGTAGAATTTGATATTTGTTAGTGATTATTTGTCGAACCTTTGATCTTGTTAATTGGAATAATGACTCTGACCTTCTAGTCTCCCTTAATTGGGGGTTACTAGGAGGCGGGGTCGTTACATTTGGTATTAGAGCATAGGTTCCTCATTTAATCTTTAATAATTATTAAATTTTACAAACTCCGTAGAACCCAAGGGAGTTATTAGAGGATTTTCTGAAAGACAGAGATGTCTAGAAAAGGATCACATCCGGAGGCTGGCAAGATTTTCCTCCGCACCGCTAGTCAGAATACAAGGACTCTCAGATTAGTGTGACTGCCTGACCGAATTCTCAGGATTTGACTCAAAATAAGATACCTTTAAGACTCTCTCATCTTGTTCATCCCTTCTCAACTCAAATGCTATTAAGGACCTTAAGGATTAGGGTTTTGTCTCTTTTTCTCACCCTCTTGAGGTATGGGTAAGGTTGATAAGGTTTAAGGAATCCTCCACCAAATTAATAAAAAGCATGTAAATAAGATGTCATGGACATAAGCTTAATAGATTAAGCGTAAAAGAGTAGATACATGCTTAGGTCGTATGAAATAAGTTGTCATGCCCTCAAGAGAGACCTGAGGCTAGACCTTCTTGTCAGGAGGATAAGTAAAGAGAGTTAGTCTTGGAGGTAGAGATCTCCTTTACAAGTAGAGACCTAGCACATCCTCTGAGAATGATGTTAACCCTAACCCTAAGTGAAGGTTAGAGAGAGAGATGACATGAGGAGTAGATGTCATGATTGACCAGGGTGAGGGTGGACATGCTTTTGGATGCCCATATGAGCCATGAGAGGTTGGATGACCTAGCACCTTTGGCAACCCAACCCTGGAAAGGGTCGTGCATGTTAGAGTGAAGGATAGCTCCTTCATTGATGAGGTTAGTAAAAAACCTATAGAAACCCTATGGGCTTATGTAAGTAGGGGATAACACGCACCCAGAGTACGTCAGTGGTGCGGAAGTAGGTTGAAGCCCTGACCAGTAAGTATGATAGATAGCTTATGACATCAACATAAAGAGCTATGAATAACCTCGAGCAAATGTAAGTTTGAACATAGGCTTCACCCACATAGAGGTGTGCTTGTGAGCTTGATCCTTCATGGAGAGAGGACCTCTAGTAGTAAGGATGGATGTGGAGTTAGCTCTAGAGAGAGAAAGTAGGACCCAAGTAAGGAGGATGGAAGCTTAGATTTTGAGACATGAGGAACAATGGGGAGTTGAGGATGATGCGAACTAAGTGGATGATAGTGGTTGCCTCGTACTTGATCCATGGAGACTGATGATATCTGGGTGGACTTTAGAGGAACCAAACCCTAAAGAGAGGATGATGCTTCTGGAACCTATGTGCCTATGGTATAGGAGTTTACCTGTTGAGATGAGACAAAGAGTGCCTTAGACCATGAAGAGGCTTAGTAACAGGTTGTGAGGCCTTGTACCTTGTTGATTGTCCTTGAGGAGGACTCAACTCGAAAGTGTTGCTCAAATAAAAGGATCATGGGAAGCACATGACATACCTTGGACATGCTTGGTTCGTGGTTAAAGGTTGAGCAGGCAGTTGGACAACTGTTGCATAAAGAAATGAACCTAGGGTTCTTAGGCCTAAGAGGGGAAGTGGTGTACCTGATGCTCATGATGAGATTTGAGTTTCTATAGATTCGAGCATGGTATTCCTCATGTTTAGGGGAAAAGGAAACCCCTTAAGTTAAAGGTGTGTTTGATGAACCCCTCACAACTAAGTTGGTTTAATGTTGAGGATGAGAACAAGTGTGACCTAGCATGGTTTTGTAGGTGTCTGCTTGTGCCTTAGTAGCTTTCTAGGTCTAAGCATGCTCATGTGGATGCAGACCCTAAACATAAGGATGTTTGTGACCTTTGTTATCAAGGTGTAGTTTCCTCCCATCTTGGGAGAGGGACCCTTTTGTAGGGTGTATACCACATTTGTTGGTTTTAGGGTAACCTAAAGAGATTTCAAAGGATCTTAAGAAGCTAAGTGAAGAGTACATGGTAAGAAAATGAACCTGTAGACACATAGATAGCCATCTCTAAGTACAAATGGATGTGTTACCATGGAGGTAATCAGTATGGGGCCTAACCAAGGTAGGTAGGTTGCCAAGATCCCAATGTAAGGATGAAAGTCAGCCCATAAATGCAGAGAGAGAGAGATGATGAAGGTTTGGGTAAGGTTTTAAGCTGTACATGTACTATAATTGTGGCATCCGACTTATAAAAAAATGAAATTTACTTAAGCGGAAGCGAATCATTTGCAACGAATTACTGAAAATCACTAACAATTAAAACTTTTTGCAAAAAGATCCACAGATAGGAAATCTTTTTCATCAAGAACCAAAGTATAATATTTACATTCTGTTCCATAAGTACACAACCTGTACTATCTCTTCTCTAGGATTGCAACATCATCTGTCCTATTCAACATCATATACAGACAGCATAAAACCTCAAGGCATCAAGCCAAAATCTCAGATCGATTCAATAAAAACACTGACTACTGTCTCCGAGGACCTGAGAGTACAGAGACGACACATAAGACTTTCTAACTATATGACTAGACAGGCAATATCTCCACCTGAGATATTACTGCTGTCCTTGATACTGCTGCTGTTGTTCTTTCTCTGCTAACGGTTTCCTGCCTCTTTGTCCGTGTCCACCTAAAAACATTGGATCCCACGGGGGTGAGACAATTGTAAATTGTCCCAGCGAGAGATATAACTCTCCGCCAAAACATTATTATTGCAGTTATATACATAAAACTGGACAGAGGATATGCAATTTAAAGCATTCTCATCTTAAAGTATTGTAACTATCTATGATAGAACAATAGATCAACTTTTCTCTTAATAAGAAATAGGAAGAACATGTATATCATTTATCCTCCATATTATACCATCATGTCAAACTTCTCTTGTGACACTCATTATCTTGATATGTCACCCATGAGACATTCTTGTTTCAACTTATTGGCCTTAGCCAATCAGCTATATAGATTTTGGTTATATTGGACATGAGAGTGTTCATCATCATGTCTTATTCAGGCATTGGTCTATACCAATCCTATATAAATATTCCAGGCATTCACTTACACCAATCCTGTGCAACTAGTACAATCATTAGGCTTATATTATTCATGTGTATCCATTCCCAAGTATTGAACTATGTCAATCCTGTGCAACTATTCCAAGTATTGATCTATGTCAATCCTGTATAACTATTCCAGGTATTGATCTATGTCAATCCTGTGCAACTATTCCAGTATTGATCTATGTCAATCATGTATAACTATTCTAGGTATTGATCTATGTCAATCCTGTGCAACTATTCCAGGTATTGATCTATGTCAATCATGTATAACTATTCCAAGTATTGATCTATGTCAATCCTGTGCAACTATTCCACGTATTGATCTATGTCAATCCTGTATAACTATTCTAGGTATTGATCTATGTCAATCATGTGCAACTATTCCAGGTATTGATCTATGTCAATCCTGTATAACTATTCCAGGTATTGATCTATGTCAATCCTATATAACTATTCCAGGTATTGATCTATGTCAATCCTGTATAACTATTCCAGGTATTGATCTATGTCAATCCTGTGCAACTATTCTAGGTATTGATCTATGTCAATCCTGTATAACTATTCCAGGTATTGATCTATCTCAATCCTGTGCAACTATTCTAGGTATTGATCTATGTCAATCCTGTATAACTATTCCATGTATTGATCTATGTCAATCCTGTATAACTACTCCATGTATTGATCTATGTCAATCCTGTGCAACTATTCTAGGAATTGGGTTATTACCAATCCTGTGCATTCTAGGTATTGGGAGTTAGCTAATCCTGTGTTATTATTCCAGGTATTGGGAGTTAGCCAATCCTGTGCATTCCAGGTATTGGGAATTAGCCAATTCTGTGTCATTATTCCAGGTATTGGGAGTTAGCCAATCCTGTGCATTCTAGGTATTGGGAATTAGCCAATCCTGTGTTATTATTCCACGTATTGGGTGTTAGCCAATCCTGTGCATTCCAGGTATTGGGAATTAGCCAATCCTGTGTTATTATTCCAGGTATTGGGAGTTAGCCAATCCTGTGCATTCCAGGTATTGGGAATTAGCCAATCCTATGTTATTATTCCAGGTATTAGACTATGCTAGTCCTGTGCCTCTATTCCAAGTATTGAAATATCTCAATCCTGTGATTTTATTCTAGGTATTGATCTATATAAATCTTGGGTAACCTTTAAAAAATTTTGTTACCTCTCACTAGGCAACAACCATCCTGCCCATAAAACATCTTGTCACCTCTCACTAGGCAACATAACATATTACTTCACGTAAAACAATAGTAACACCTCTATTCTCTCAATAGGGTTAGGGCTTACTATTCATATCATATTATGATTTCTCATGTCCCATTACCCAATTTAGGGTTAAGGTTTCCCATCTCACATTAGGATTTCATGTTATCAAAGTATATCAACTTTGAGATGATAATTGTGAAGTATTTCATATCTTGATGTATCACTTACCTCATTATTTCCAATTTTCTTAAGTTATCAGCTTATCTTGGATTAAGGTATTTCCCATCTTAATCCTTTCATCCACTAACCTATCACTCTTACCATGAAGTGCATAGGTTACACATAAGAATGGTCCAATTATCTTTAATGATATGAACTCATCTCAGGTTAAGGCATTGCTTACAATAAGCTTGCCTATAATAAACCATTTATGATATTTCACCCTTATAAGGTTTTACCCATTGTTTTATTATTAGGGTTCTGGGTTGTCATCATGTTGTTCAAGATTAAGGCTTCATGTATTATAATTTCAATTAGGGTTTCACATACCTTTACCCTTTATTAGGGCTTTGGGATTTCACATGCTATCATACTTCATTAGAGTTAGGATTGCATATAGCATCATCCTTCATTAGGCTTCCACATCTCATTGTCTATACTTAATGTTTATTATTCGTTCCAACTAGGGATTTCTCATGGCATCACCCTCAATTAGGGTTTCTCATGGAATCAACTTCAATTAGGGATTCATATGGAATCAACCTCAATTAGGAATTCACATGGAATCAACCTCAATTAGGGATTCACATTGAATCAACCTCAATTAGGAATTCACATGGAATCAACCTCAATTAGGGTTTCCACTATGGTTACCCACAACTTGGTCTACTATTCATCCCCAATTAGGGTTTTACATCTCATTTCCCTAAATTGGAGTTTCATATATCATTACCCTAGATTAGGGTTACATCCTCACCCTGGATTAGGGTTTCATTCAGAATTGCCCTCAATTAGGGTTAGAGTTCAATAGCCCTATCAATTAGGATTTATGTTCATCATTAGGGTTTCATGATATCTTTGCTTAAGAATCATACCCTTAATCACCTCATGAATCATATTCATGTATGAACCTCATTCTATCATCTTATCAACTTGATTAGGTCATATCAACCCTTCAATCAAGTACATACAACTATGATTAACATAGAGTACCACCACATTGTTCCGATAAGCAATTAGGGTTCATCCCTTAATTGTCACTAATCACTTAGGTATTATTAGGGTTTCAACCTTATACCTTCATTAATTGTCATTACTAATCATCATTGGATCAATGGATCATTCATCATCTTAATTCTCAAGAGATTCAATTACATTGGACCTCCAATACATAAGGTATCCAATTGAATTGACCAATTGAGTCCTCAATCAATTTTGACTACTTGGACCCCAAACGGTCTTGGTCTTTCAAAGTTCAAACGGTTTGAAACCGTTTGGTAAAGGTGGTGCTTGAGACCGTTTGCTAAAGCAAGTACTTGGAAACCGTTTGCTAAAGGTGACATTCAAGATCGTTTGCTAAAGGTTGTCACTTGAAACCGTTTGCTAAAGTACCTTTTTGAAACCACATGGACTCAACCGGTTTGGGATTGTTTGGTCCCAAACGGTCTTGAGACCGTTTGTACTCAAATGGTCTTGAGACTGTTTGGACCCAAATGGTCTTGAGACCGTTTGGTTCAAACCTCCTCAAAACCGCATGGACCAAATATGGTCTCAACCAATCAAATTAAAATAGGGTTTCCAATGTTGGTTCCTTCAATCATTGAATTCATGTATCCAATCATCAATTGGACATATCACCATACTTCAATTGAGTTAAATAGGTCAACCTTCAACTGATTTGACCCTCAATTGATCATCAATTAGGGTTTGAATCAATTGGATTAGGGTTTGGAATCGATGATCCTTCAACATTAACCAATGTGAAACTAGTTACTTTAAAACCATTGGACCATCATCCAAATTGGGCATGACCTGACCCCAAACGGTCTTGAGGTCGTTTGGATGACCTCCAAACGGTCTAGAGACCGTTTTCCCATCATATCATCATTAACCACGTCATTCAATTAGGGTTTGGATCCTAGGATTGGTCACCAAATCAGCATTTGATTGCATTTCAATTTGGTATCTTTAGACCTTCAAACACTTGACCATACTTAACCCTAGGCCTCCAAACGGTCTTGGATGACCCCCAAACGGTCTTGAGACCGTTTGGGTGATTCCCAAAGTGTCTTGAAACCGTTTGGGTCTATCAACCCAAGTTTCAAACTCAATCACTTATGAAATCAACACTCTACCCGATTAGGGTTTAGGTGATTGATGGACCTTCAACTCATGAACCAATTGGAATTTATCAATAATAATTGGTGGATAATTAACCTAGATCATTATGAACAAGTACCCAAACGGTCATCCCTGGTAAACATCACCAAAAGGTCTTAAACCATTTGCTTCTATGCGGTTTAGTGAAACCGTTTCATTCCAAACGGTTTGAAACTGTTTGCTCCCAAAACACAAACCGTTTGGATATTTGATTGAAACCGTTTGGTCTAGATATTTGGTGAGGTGTGTGCTTATGATGATGTCATCATCATCATACTCTAGACCCACAAAACCTTCTGTGATTTGCATGGAAATTGCATCAATCAACCAAATCAATAATTGTAAATAGAGAAATGATCATTATTTGATGGGGAATTGAATGCAATAACAAAGTTAGGGTTTCGAGTTATAAAACCCACCTCCAATTGAGATCCAAAGCTCCATGTTCACGACAACAATGGTGGATGCAACTCCCTTCACCATTCCAAGGCTCGTCCTCAAGATTTGAGTGAAAAGGAATGGTTAGAATTGAAGAGGAGATCGAAATAGGAAGAAATCCATAATTTATTTTTGATTTCCACCATGGAATCAAAGTGAAATGGATCAAGAACCTTACAAACGGGTTGGGGGTCGTCCTCCTGACCCTCCCAAGATCCCTTGGTCGTTTCCCAAGCAAGGAGAAGAAGTGGGGTCGAAAAAGCCTTCCATTTGGCTTGTAAAAGGTTCTTTTATAAAAATTCAATGAGAGAGAATATGCTTTGCAAAAATCTATTTAATCCCAAAAATGTGGCCGCCTCTTCCCCCTCATATTCCTTAGGGACGAGGCTATCTTGTTTTCCTCTTATTCCTCTCAATTATCCATGATTTAAAGAAAAGCAAATTAAGCACCTCAATTCATATTATATTAATATCCATATGTGAGTGGATATTTCTTTTTCTTATAAAATTGTGTGTGAGTTATCCACTCCCTTGGATATTTTCGTGGTCCTTGCAAGGCTCAAGGACGTCACACACACATCTGAATCCAACCATTTTAATTTTGGTTGAAGGCCCTTTAATTAATACATTTATTTTTGCCCTAAATCAAATTAGGGTTTCAATTAGGATTAAATCTTGATTATTTTAATATCAAGATTCTCTCTCCTCCAACTTAATTCAAATGAGGCGCCCCTCTCATTTTCTTTTCTCTAATTGATGCCAAGAAATATTAGGGACCTTATTGAAGTGGTAATTTACATATTGCACCCTGGGTTTTGGGTAAATTGCACATTACACCAAAACTAGGGTTTCATTCACATACATTGCTTTATCAACTCTTTCTTGGTATTCAGGCTTCCATAAGCCATACCTCAACATAATCTTTACTCTCATGATGCTTCAACACATGAGGAACATATTATCATGCACAATTTGCACTTAAACCGCTCAACTTGGGTAATTTGCACTTTAGTCCAAAACAAGCAAAACATAGATTTCAACAATGTTCAAAAGGGCTAGAATTGCAACATAAGTTCCTCTTGAGCCCTAATTACTTTTCAAAAGATGAGATTAAGCATTTAATCACCTTTCTTAATCAAAACACCTAGGGTTAAAGTATAACCCAGGTCAGGGATGTTACAATAATAGACTCTTAAGTCTATCCTAGGGTCAGGTAGGGATAAGACCGATGGAAGGAGTTGCCTAATTCCCTAGTGCACATGACCATAGGGTCGGGAGGTAACAACTATCATTGTCTGAGGGACATGGGTTAGGAGATTGATCACCTTCATGAACTCATGGGACCCAAAGGGCAGATGAGTAGGGCACTCTCTGGATGTATAAAGGAAAAAGGGATGACCCTAAAAGTGCCGACACCCTACAGATCTAGAGGAGATGACCAAGGATTGTGTGTGGACCTAAGTAGGTTCGAGACTAGTTTTCCATGGAAGTAACTTTGATATCATGATGTTTGTGATGTAGAGACATATGTTACACGTTTCAACTTAGATTTAAAGGTGTACTGGCCAGGTGTGATGTACCATCTCAACTCTTAGAACAGGAAGACCTCTATATTTGGACTGCAGCCAAATGCTTATTTCCTCTTGTTATGGGAGTGAGAGATAGGACAGTACGCAGGCCATACACCAAGGAGGAAGATGATGTGAGTTGGAACGTTGCTACGAGGTATGAGGGCAGGGATGATAACATACCCTGGTGAAGTGAATGATACATGGATGGTTTACAAATGCTAAGAGGAATAAGGTAGTCATCTTATGAGGATGTTTTTATCTTGAGATATGAGTCATACAAGGTTGAGTTTGAAAAACCAAGAGAATAAGCTTAGAGTTTTCTTGATGGAGATAGACTTAGAGCTGAGATGAGATAATAAGTGGAATACATGGAGGTGTATGTCTTCAACAGTACCTAACACATAAGGATATGAGTTGGTAATGGATGTTCTTGTTGAGAGGCAGCTATCTAATATAGCTAGAGGCTAGATGAGGCTGTTAGGTTAGCCTTAAATTGAAAAAAAATATGTTTGGATAACACTCAGATATAGCGAGATCGGTTGAACAAGTTAATAGTTGTTTGGTTAGCCAACCTAGGCTGTGATGCAATGAAAGGATGGTTGTGGAACCTCAGATGCACTTCCTTGGAAAAGAAGGTGAAGAAACTCTGACTAGAGTAGTTTAGTGTTTCTGAGGAATCGATCTTGAGGAATCATGATATACATGAGATCATGATACATCGTACTATGAAGATAGTAAGTGACAGTAGTACTTTGGATGCCTAAGATAAAGTTGCATGGGGTATGTTGCCATGCAAGCCAGGAGGTGAAGGACGAACACCAGTAACCCAGTGTATTGATATAGAGGATAAAAGAGTCCCCGAGAGAGAATGGGAGTTCATCACTATGGATGTGTAGTAAGTTTCCCATGGACCAGAGAAGGTCAAGATGCAATTTGGGTTATGGTAGATCGTCTTACCTAGATGACATGAGAAAGAGAGAATACTATCAAGGGACATATCTGGTTAAACTACATACGAGAGAGAGTTGGTTCAACTACACCATGATGCGAGTTCTTGAGTTTAACCTAAAGATTCACTTCCATGTGGTGGAAGTAGGTGCACGAAGAACTCGATGTTAGTATAGTTTATCACCCCTAACTAATGGTTAGTGTAATCCAGACTAGTGGGTCTGATGAGAGTATGTGTGCTCATTCAGGGTGATACCTTGAGACAGTTCGTGTCCTCTGTAAGATGAGATGATAACCACCATAGCCAGTATCAGTATGTAAAGAAGCTCTGTAAGGGAGGTTGTGTCGGTCACCACTTCATTGAGATGATGATTGGTGAAGGGGCCTCACGAAGGTCAAAAAAGAACCAAAGTGTGTGCAGATGAAGTCGCATTGATCACGCAATGGCTAAAAGAGAGACCGAGGGCGACATGAGTCATAAGCTGATGCAAAGTAGACTAACATGCAGTTCACTGTGAGAGAGTATGTGATGTGAAAATCGAACCCCTCTAAGCTATAGCTGAGGAAGCTGAGTCCCTGATATACTTGTCCATTTGAGATGGATTGGTGGAGATGGTGGTGTTTAGCCTTACCCCTCAGGATAACATGATGTATAATGTGTTCCATGAGTCCGATCTAGAGCACCATGTGAGGTACCCAAGCCATGTGCTGAACCCTGAACCTATTCATCTTTTGAGAGGCTGAAATGTCCTGAGTCACCTATGAGGGTACGATATACCAAGGTAAGAAAGAACTCAGATGGAAGAATATGAGATGATGAAGGTTCTTGGGAAGCACCATGGAAAGGGTGAAGCCACATGAGAGCCCTGATGGACATAAGAAAGGCCTATCCTGATTTTTTTGCTTGCTTGATGGAATTTTGGGGGAAAAATTCCTATAAGAGGGGAAGGATCTTACAACCCCAACTTTTGGGTTCATTTGGTGAGAAATGCAATTTCTCATATTAAAGATATTGGAACAAATAATGATATAATTTTTTTGGAATAGATGAGTTTCGTTTACAATAGCCTTGTTGGTTGTTTTGTGGGCTTTATTGGCTATTGGGCCCAATAACAAGGAAAAGACAAAAGGAATTCCATTATTAATAAGAAATGGAGAAAAGAAAAATGTATAAACCTCTAGAAGGCAAAAAAATTTAATCCTAAGGTGGATTTCGTGCCTCTTGGGTTCCTTGGGTTCCAAGAAGTCCAAAGTTGCAAAGATAATGCAATAAGAAAAAGAAAAACGCAATTAAGTATTTCTTTACTAAGAAAGAAATTGAAAACAATGATAAAATGTGGAAAATAAGTGGAAAGAGGTATAATTGAGTTATCCTTAGTGGATTTTCGTATCCAAAGGATTCCTAATGTTAAATGGAATGCCAATGAGGAAAATAAAAAGAAAGATAAAGAGAAATCCTCAAAAAGAGATATTTTAATATGAAATAAACAAGATAATTAGAAATATTGAATATAAATGCATCTAGAAGGATGATAAGTATCCTTAAAAAGGAATTTCGAAAACTTGGAGTTTCTTGGAGAGCAAGGCACCCCAATGGAGAAGAAAGAAAGAGAAAATACCAATAATGCAAAATAAGAAAATAATGTGATACATTATTAATGAATTTTGTGGTATTGATAAAAAGGAAGTATTTTCTATTAAAAGAAAACATAATTTCGTGCCAAGGGATTAAGAGCCAAGCACAAGGAGATTAAAAGAGATAATTCTCAGATTTCCTAATGAACAAAGCATAAGGAATATCAAGGATATTAAGAGAGAGAGAAACTTGCTTCTTCATGAAGGAATTAGATTCCTAGTAGGAAAGAACCTTGTTTCTTCATAAGCAAGCATCTTAGGGCGTTGTCACCGTCCCCTATATAATGGGTAAGACCTTGGGTCGAGTCTAGAGAGATCTCACGTCACCCTCTCTCTTCCCCATCTCCTTCTTCATTGTTTTCATTCAAAACCCTAGCAGAGGGGAGCAACGTGACCCTGGGGAAGCGAGGAGCCCATGTGGGGTTGCGAGGGAAGCTGGACATGCCACAATGTCAGAGCGAGGTCAATCCAGCATCACCATGCCCTATACAACGTGCCATAGCAGCAATACGACTGCACTTGGCGGTTGCAAGTTGCAGGTGTGACTAGAATAACCCAGCCGCTCTGGTCGAGAGCTGGGTGGCTCCCCAAGTTTGAAAGAAGGTGGCGGAGCAAGGGGAACTCTTGCCAACGGCTTTTGGGTCCAGGAAGAGGAAGAAAAAGCCACGCGAGGCGTGGCTAGGGTGACACAGCGCGTCATCGCGAGGAGGAAGACGACCTATGAGTCGTTGGACCATCTTGCCCCTCTGCGGGCTGAACGACCTGTATCTTAACTAAGGGCAGAATAGTCATTTCAAAATGTTTTCCAATCAGCAAGATACGTTGCATGAAAGGGACACTTGGCATCTTCTGATTGGCTTGGTAAGTAATATCTTGCGAAAATCATATTTAAATATCGGTAGCTCGGATGGATACACATAAAATATGAAAATTGCTCAAAAAAATGAGCGGAATTTATTAAAAATGCATTTAGATGCTAATTCCTCTTGCTATTCGAAAAGTAATGTTAGTTATCAACT
Organism: Alisma plantago-aquatica; assembly: GCA_963693085.1. NCBI lineage: Eukaryota > Viridiplantae > Streptophyta > Magnoliopsida > Alismatales > Alismataceae > Alisma > Alisma plantago-aquatica. The sequence continues at coordinate 1,422,745,277 of OY856409.1, forward strand.
TTAATGAATTAAAGATTAAGAAACCCTATTTTGAGATGCTTAATAGAGTTTAATGGATGATTAAAGTTGATATTAGCTTATAAATCATGAAAAGATACATTGAGAACAAAAAGGATGAACTTTGCACATAATTGATTTAATTTATAAGTTCATGTGCATAAATATGCTTTAATGGGCCTTGAAACCCTAATATTGGTAAATGTGATTCATAATGGTTTAATTATTCAAAATCGTGAATAAAGTTGAGATATGATAATTCCAAGCTATTTCAAGTATAAAAGTTCCTAATTGTGGATAAAACCCTTAATGTAGTAATTAGGGGTTTCTAATGGATAAAGGTAGAATTAATGACAAAAAGAGTTCATATGTGAATTATACCATAATGAACTATGAATTGATGATAAATGAGCATAATGATTTTTTCATGGATTAAAATTATAAAAATGGTAGCTTTAATGTAAAAGAGGCTTAATGGACTTAATTGATGGTTAATTAAGTTTTTTATGATATGAGGGTTATATGTTGTTAAAGATAACCTTAGTATCTTTCATGAAGAATAGATGAGATAATTAGGGTTTGTGAATAATTGTATAAAGTTAGGGTTTAAAATAGCAAAACCCTAATTGCAATGGAAACCATAAAAGTGGACTAGAAACCCTAGGAAGCAAGCTAGGTTTAATAGATCTTGATGGCTTGATCAATAATAGGAAATTGGATGCCTATTTCAGGATCAACTTGGTGTGTGCTTTCCTGGTTACTTATTGGTTGAATTATTTCCGCAATCAAGTCAGCTTGACAGGTATGTGGTTAATTATGATTAATCGCATTAGTTTTCCTGAAGGTTTCCCAGATGGTTAATCACATTGAATGAAATTAAATAGTTTGGATGTTCATACTACAAATATAAAGTCACTATGGTTATCACAATTATAAATACATGTGTATTCTTGCACCTACATGCCACCCTGATGGATGATGGCAAAAAGGTTAGGCCCAGGAGGGTAGACCAATGGGCACCACGAGAGGTGGCCCCAAACACCAAGCTAGGGAATGAGAAGGTGGTCTATGTTTCATGACTATGGGGCACCATGAGAGGTGATCCCTAGGCACCAAGCTCGGGATTGAGAAGGTGGCCTTAAGTCAATGGCAAAAGAGAAACCCTAGAGGGGTAATCTAGGGTTAGGGCAAAAGCAGTGGAGAATGTCACATTGAAAATGTAAATTGGCTTGTTAATTAACTTGATTGTGATATCTAGATTGTTAGCCATATTTGTGACATTTTGATTGTTCCCACATACCGACATATTTCGATATGCTGACTGAAGTTTTGATTGTCGGTGTTTTAGGTACAAGCATGAAAAGGACAAATAGTAAAGTGTCATATGTGGAATTAAATAAGAACTAAAGTATAAAGGAGGATTAGTTAGAATAGACTACAGATGTGGATAGAAGTAGACATCCAAGTTTTAAAAAAGATATGCAAAGTTTTATTTTATTACAACCTTCAGTTTAGTTGGTAGAATTTGATATTTGTTATTGATTATTTGTCGAACCTTTGATCCTGTTAATTGGAATAATGGATCTGACCTTCTAGTCTCCCTTAATTAGGGGTTAACGGGAGGTGGGGTCGTTACAGAAGTAGTTGGAAGCACACTATGGAGTAGATCACAATCAACCTACTCTTTGGTTGCAACCTTCTCACCGAAGTAGTTTCTAATAATACTTACCAACAACCTACTTCTGGAGTAGTTGGAAGCACACTATGGAGTATATTCAATCAACCTCCTCTTGGATGCAACCTTATTTCAAGTGGTAGAACCAAGATCAATAATGGTGAATAAGATAGGAAGAAAAAATTACAGCTCTTTAAAATATGCAATATAAATCTTTCTGTGAACAAGTGATGATCAATCTCTGCACAAGGATTGGTAAGGTTATATTTGGTGGAGTATGACACTACTTTGAGGTATGGCTTAGATCTGATGATAGAAATATAGAATTCTAAGATTTGGAAGATATAGTATGGTAAATGGTTTTTTCACGTGTATGTATGTCAATTGTGTGTTCTAAGTGTTCATAAGGCATTCCTATATAAGAAAGACTTAGGAATGGTCAATATAGATGTTGTAAGAGTTTTAACCAAAATGAATGTTGATCTATCTGTTAGAAGTTGAAATATAAGTTTACAAAGACTAGAAAAATAAATGTAGATTTCGACTGTAGGGTGATTCTCAGTCCAAGAAGAGTTTGATCAAAATTAATTTGGTCTAGGAAATTTTTGATTGAAAATGACTTAGTAAAAGCAAATCTTAAATTTTGGAAAACATACTAAATGATTTTTAGTGGCACCTAGCTATCCAAAAGACTTTGTGTGAGTGTGAGAAACAAATTAGGATAGGATAGAGCTAATCATCACTTGTTCTTACATCATTCCTAGCAAGTTGTACAAAAACTATTAATACAAGGTATATTAATGATATAACTTGATGTGGAATCTTGTCTAAGTTCCTTGATCACCTGAAACACTAAATTCTATTTGTTAGTAACACAAATGAGAAATGTTTACATCATTGAAATATGAGAATGACATATCTAAAAAGCCAAAAATCTCCCCCTTTTCTATGATGACAGATATTTCCATATGATAATTTGAAAGTAGAACAATATAGATCATCATACCTTTAAATAGTCAAAAAATATCTTCATGGAAATTTTCTCCCCCTTTGTCGAAGTAAAAAAGGGGTTTATGCTTACCAGTGCTCCCCCTTAAGGAGACACTCCCCCTTAATTAGATAATCATTTTTGGGAAGGGATTATATACTCAATGACTACTAAATATGTACCAAATGAAGCAAGGATGTATAAAAAAGAAATCAGATACATTTCATAAAAGAGTGTATAGTGTATAGACAAAAAGTCATATTTGATAAAGGAACATAAAAAAATTGTCTAATTACCATTGAAAGGAATGTTAATCCCTCCATGATAAAAAGATACCATTAAGCACAAAATATCAAAAATGTACTCTAAATCAATGGTAAGGAATGTTAACTCCACCATGTTATAGAGATGCCATGAAAAACACAAATTATGATAAATAATATCTCAATATCAATGCAATGAACATTAAGTCTTCCATGATATAGAGATTTGCCATAAAAAATCAAAGACAAAGCATAACTGATTTCTCAATCATTTTCAAGGGATTTTAAGCCCAAAAGTGATTTATAGAATTGATTAAGCACATAATGAGGTCAAAAAAGATCTCTAAACCAAATATAAATAATGTTAAGCCCATATTTATATAGAGAATTACCATTAAAAAGGATATTGATGTGCAAGTTTAAATCACATAACTTAGAGCCCCCTTAATATCATGCTCTTAAAAATTGAGCTCAAATTGAGAATTGTAACCATTAAAATAGAGTTATTCATTAAAAACCAAAAGGCTTTATATTTAACATGTAAAACCAATACTTTTAGATTTAAAAATTAGTATTATGATATCAAGAAATAGAATAAATCTATTTTTTTAAATAACCAAGAAAAATGGTTATAGTCAATTTTATGAGCCATATCAAATAGTTTTTTAATGAAATAATAATATTGACAAAAACTTAATTGTGAGCAAGATAAAAAAGATATCCATTTAAGCTCATGATGTTTCAAACATGACAATATACATCACATGATATGCCTTTAATTGTTTAATTCTTAGTATTTTTATAATTTATCCTTTTTATAAATATACATGCTTAATACATCTAGTTTTTGACTTGCATGCACCGCAACACAATTTTATCCGTGTCCATTAAATTTTATTCCAAGGTGGTCGTGGTGATAAAAAGAAATTAATCAACAATTTTACATCGTTTAGAAAGGTCAACATATTTAAGAAGAATGTGAACGTAGAAAACTAAAAAAGATCAATTATATGAATTATGGAAATGCCTTGCATATGTCAATTGTTGAAACATTGTCAATAAATTCTAAAAATGTATTCAATGCCTATCAAAACTGCTTTGACCAAAGAATACTAAAAGCCAACAATTATTTTATGTTATTTTGAAAACATCCAAAGTCATTAATATATTGTTGAGTTAAAAAATTAACTGCAAAGGATAGTTGTAAACTTTGACCAAGCTCTATTGACCAATTTCAAAAGTGTTTGTTGAAAGAAATTAATATTTCATTATTGTTAATTTAGCAATTGCGAACATGTTTCCAAACAATATTATGCAACATTTTAGACTTGCCATATGCACTCTTTCATAAAGAATCCCATCTCATTAAATATGGTCAAAGTTTGTTGGTTGAGTACAACTAAAAAAGGCATGAAATTATAGTGGTCGCCAATCAGAGCAAAAAGAAAGGTAAATTAGATGATATGCTGTCAATTTTCAGAAAACACCATGGTTCCAAGTAAGTCTGTTGAGACTTGGGAATCTCCACATAATTATTGTTTCATGCTTCTCTTGCACAATAAAATATGCAAAAAAACTTTGCCATCTATGACCCAACAATATGCATATAAAGAAATTTATAATTGTAAAGTGCTAACAATATAAATCTATGAAGGAATTTAATTATAATCAAGATTGAAGGTAATGAGGCTCCAATTTTATAATTTTTGATTGAGCATCTTTGACCAAGCACATGAGTAAATATTACATTTACAATATGTAAAATAAACCATTTCAGATTGAAAGATCAAATAAACATGTAAAAAAGTACTAAAAACAAGATAGTCAAATTTAAACTTACAATTAATATTTTGGTCACATTGTGTTTCGACAGATATGCCCCTCGATCAAATTGTACTTCGACTGAGAGTAAGTCAGCCAACAACCTTATCCATTGTCAACCAATTTTAAGGAAACAAATATAACACAATATTCATCATTAATCCCATTTATTTATATATTTGAGGAATTAACAATAGAAACCAATTTCATTTTCTTATATATGTCAACTTTATCTAATTAAAATTCAACAAGTTCATTTTTAGAAAATGTTGAGGAAGATATATTATTGTCTTCACTTTGTTATTTATTTTTTGGTGATTAGGAATTCAACTACATGATGGAAATTTTCTTGTATCTCACATTCTTCAATATTATTTTCAAAATATTTTATGGCATTTATAGTAGAGGCAAATTTAGAATTCATTTCAGAAATAATTTCATGTTTTTTTTTCATTTGAAAAATTCTAGATTATGAATAAGAATACCAATTTTTAGAATCAATACCATTCTCATTTCCTTCATGAATAATTGATAATTTCCTCCAAATATTATAAGCAGTTTCACATGAGGAATATGATTAAACTCATATATATAAATAAAATTATAAAGCAAGTCTACGGATCTAGCATTAAGAGTAGCATTTCTTACCGTAGCCGCATCCCATTCATCCAAATCTGTTGTCAGAGGCACATATGGATGGTTGAACATATTTCAAAGATCAAATCTAACACTTTGAATAAAGAATTATATATCCTTCCATAGAGTGCAGTTGGATCCATCAAAGATAGTCAATCGATTGATGTGTGGCCCTCCATGCTTGAGTTGACTAGGCACATTGTTACCCATCCTTCAAGACCTGTTACGGTTCCTTGAAGATCCGCTCTAATACCACTTGAAAGATCTAGGGGGCGAATAGATCTTATATAAAAACTTATTCAATTAAAACACAAGGAGGTTAGATTGCAACTTGCTTATAAAGATAATGCAGTGGAAATATAAAGCAATCTATAGGGACAAATAAGGCAAACCATAAGAGACTCACGATTCAGAGTGGTTCTATCAAAAGACATCAGTCCACTACCTAGTTATTTCCAACTAGAATTTCTCAACCTATATTGTATTCTATTTGATTAACTGACAGAAAATACATAAAATCAATTAGTGTCTTTTGTGTCTCAAGACAACCCTCCTTTTCTATCTCAAGGCAAACTTTCACCTTTCTCATAGGAAGTAGCTTCCAATAATGCTTCCCAACAATCTTCTTCCCAAGAAGTAGTTGGGAAGCACACTATGGAGTAGATCACAATCAACATCCTCCTTGACTGCAACCTTCTCACCAGAAGTAGCTTCCAATAATGCTTCCCAACAACCTTCCTACCAAGAAATAGTTGGAATCACACTATGGAGTAAATTCGATCAACCTCTTCCTTGGATGCAACCTTCTTGCAAGTGGTAGCACCAAGAACAATAATAGTGAATAAGATAGGAAGAAAGAATTACAACTCTTCAAGATATCCAATATAAATCTCTCTATGAAAAAGTGATGATCAATCTCTCTACAAGGATAGGCAAGGTTATATTTGATCGAGTATGACACTAGTTCAAGCTATGTCTTAGATCTGAAGACAACAATATATAATTCTAAGCTTTAGAAAATATAGTATGTGATTGGTTTGGTCACACGTATGTATGTCAATTGTGTGTCCTAAGTGTTCATAAGGCAATCCTATATACGAAACACTTAAGAATGGTCAATATAAATGTTGTAAGAGTTTTGACTAAAATGAACACTAATTTCATTGTTAGAAGTTGAAATATAAGTTTACAAAGGCTAGAAAAATAAAAGTAGATTTTGGCTGTCGATTAATTCTCAATCCCAGAAGAGTTCGATCAAAATTAATCCAGTCCAAGAAAATTTTGATCAAAAATGACTCAATAAAAGCATATATTAAAATTTTGGAAACATATTAAATGATTTTTAGTGGCACCTAACTATCCAAAAGACTTTTCTTGAGTGCGAGAAATGTATTAGGATAGGATATGACTGATTATCATTGGTTCTTACATCATTCCTAGCAAGTTGTACAAAAAGTATTACTATAAGGTATATTGATGATACAACTTGATGTGGAATCTTATCTAAGTTCCTTGATCACCTGAAATACTAAATTCAATTTGTTAGTAACACAAATGGGAAACATTTGCATCATCAAAATATGAGTGTGGCATATACAAAAAGGTAATAGAAAGAAAGTTGTCCACCCAACCCATAAGGAATTTCAATGAATCAAGTGGACCAATGGGTTCCTTCGAAGTTTTCTATAGCCCAACTCCTATGCAAGTGCAACATGTATATCAATTTCTAGGCCATCCTAAGCCTTATACGCCTCCACCACCTCCATCACTACAACCATTCCATCACTTCACTTACCATCCTCAATTTTCTCCTCCACCTCAATCCCAATACCAAGGGCCACCTCCACCTTCTCTACAACCACAACCTACTCCCCCTTTCCACCATAAGAAATGTAGTGCTGTGATAGTTCTAAGGAGGGGAAATGTCATTGAAAAACCCAAGAATATATGAACAATGATCATGTGAGCCAAGAGTATGTTGATGAAACAAGGCCAGAAAGACCAAATAGTGATATTGTGATTCACATAGTTGAAGTGATCTAGTGACACCTCATGTAGAGAATGTGATATAGTGTGTTACACCTTTTATCTATTTGCAGGTTCTATGTTCCCTAGTGTTCCACCTCATGCATGCCACGAGAGGGTCATGTTGCAAAAGCACGTGAGCCACCATTAGATGAGCCCTTGACATCAAGAAGGAGGAAAAACACAATGTTGGAATTCTAGAGATGTTTTAGCAAGTGAAGGTGAATATCCCTTTGTTGGATGCTACCAAGAAAATACCATCTAATGCCAAGTTTCTCAAGGAGTGGTGTACTATCAAGAGGAAGTCAACGTGGAGGATGCTTAAGAAAATCAAGTTAAATAAACAACTGATATCTATCATCCAACACTCACTTCCTATAAATAGGAAAGACCCAAGAGCCCACTCCTATCTAGATACATAGGGGGACATCACATAGACCAATCCCTACTTGCTTTGGTATCTAGTGTGAATTTGATGCCATATAGTGTCTATGCTGATCTGGGATTAGGCAAGTTGAAACCAGCTCATTGCACTCTTGATTTGGAAAACCGTTCCATCAAAGTGGATAGAGGAAGAGTTGATGATGTTTTCAAGATCATAGACAAGGAAAGGGCAGTAGTGTTCCCAACTAATTTCATTATTCTCGACATGGATCTGGAGGATAGGAAGATGCCCATCATCTTGGGGAGACCATTCTTATCCAGAGATGATGATGAGATACATGTGTGTAGTGGCATAATGATGGTCTCTTTCATGGAAATGAAGATAAAGATCAATATGTTCAAGACCCCAACCTAGCAAGACTGAGATGGGGATATTGAGCATGTTCACTTGAAGAGTCGAGCTAATTATTTGAAGGATAGATATCCAAATGGAACACATGGTGATATATTTTTTTGATCAATGGGAAAAGGACCATCTATTTGAATGCAAATGAGACATGTATATATTGCAAGAGTAGACACACAAGGGTTCCAAATGGTTGATTGATTGAGAGAACTATAAGAAGCCCAGATGAAGGATAAAACTTAGCGCTAGTGGGAGACCACCCACCTCAGTTTGAGATTTTTTTCTTCTCAAAACCCTTTTGTTTCTTATACTTTTGTTTTTCCAAGAAACACACACATACACACTATACTTGATGGTTTTGTTGTTTGTGAGTCATTTAAGAATAGGTACATCAGAGGAAAGATGATGCATAGAGGATCAAGCCAAAGGGAAGTTCAAGATTGAAAATAAACTTGCAAATCAATAGAAAAGCTACAAGAAGGTGAGAACATAGCTGTTTTACACAACATAACCATGGTGCTGGCAAGCCAAAACGACCATGGTGGGCATCACGATCATGGTGGCTCTTCCCTGCTCATTGGAAACCTTGAGATCTCTCATCTCTTGGCAACTGTCTACCATGACTCCGTGCCCTCTACCCTACCATTCTAAAATTCTATTTCATGTTGAGGACGACATGGTTTAAAAGTTTGGGGTGGTAGGGCAGTAAGCCCTTACTTTACCTCATTTTCCTCTATGTTCCCTATTCTAAATTTTTACTCAAGTTGATAAAATGGTATTATCATCCCTCATACTTGTGTATCTATACTTTTTGTGTCTTCTTTGCACACATGCATATCATGTAGTTCACTTTCTTGCAATTTTGTGTATTTTTATTTATTTTCTCTCTTTTCCATGCATTTCATTCCATGTAGATTTTTGTAAATTTGCATGTTTGTAACTAGAAATTGCTTGTTTCTTGTTTTTATTTCATAGTGAAGGATTAGATGTAATTGAAGGTAATTCGACACTATTTTGGACAATTTTTCCTAAACTTATAATTTCTTGCTGAAAAGCATGTTTTGACCCAATCTCTCCTCATTAAAGTGGAAATGTTGACCTTTGATAATGCATGCTACATTATGATCTATTGATAAATGGCCTCAGTTCTTGACTTTTTTTACATTTGAATTACCTCTTTCATGTTTGTGAAATTCTTAGTTGAGTTGTGATTTAAGCAAGCCATGAATGCTTTGGGTTTGCTGAATCTCATGATAAACATGTGGTTTTCATATTTCTCATTCATGATAACTGAAATATGGAATAATATGCAAGTTTCCAAAAGAAAATAAGACATGTGATGTCTTAGATAATTAAGGGGGTAATTATCTAACCATGAATGGAAACATAAGATTGATGCATCAAATAGTGTTATCTCATCCTGGCTTTTGGTATACTTGAAAATAATAAGGAAAAGAATTCTAGAAATTGAAAGAAAAAGGACTTTCTATGTGGTGTGGGTAATTAATTTAAGGATATGCTAAAGGAGAAAGTTTTAACTATTAAACTTATCCCAATAAATTCCAAAAATTAGATAAATGTTGGGAAGACATCAAGGAGTTTCCCTCTAAGTTTCATAGAAAAGGAGTTTCCTAGTGGCCTCTAGGAAACTGATAAAAAGAGGGATTTTATCACAATAAATACACGTGTATTCTATTTCTAGAAAATGAGTAAATATGACCGACTTTAGTGTGACAACCCACATTCCCTTTTATGTGTCACACACCTAGAAAACATTGATAAATGATCCCACGATGATGTTGTTGTCAATCTACCTCCACTCCGAAGAGGAAAGGGGTCAACTATACTTGCAATCTTATCAAATATCCCTCTCTCTCCTTATCCCTTGACTTCATGAGATAACATTCCTATTGACTTTGGGAGATGTAGTCACACCCAAAAAAACCCAAGATGGTCACCTTTCTCTCCCCATGAGTTAATTCCCAATTCATGGGTGGGTCAGGTCTCTGCAACTCTAAACATCGGGCGATCTTCATCCACCCTCAACTATAAAAGGAGGGATGGGTTTTTTTTCTAGATTGAAGGGAGACCATGTCATCAATTGTGTTCCATCAACATCCCAACCGACTTCTCATCCTCTCCCTTGTTTGTGCCTCCAACCAATTTAGGTTAGCTTTACCCTGATCACCGAAGACAGTGGCAAAGGGCTAGGACAGTTCCCCCAGGACTGGAAAATCCCATGGAGCAATCATCGAGGGATTCCAAGCACCCCAAGTGGATGTCAAGCCTCCGGTTGACCAACCCAATGTGCTAGTTTGTGAGAAATAAAGAAACAAAGGAAGAATATGAAACATGAGGAAACGATGTTCCTGCCCTCGAGCCGTTATTATGATGTAAGGGTTGAACTGGTCCTTTCCCTTCTTTTTCAATCCCATACACGTGGGCACGAAATGCCAGGTTGGCATGGTCCCATAAGTTAGGTCCAACCCTATGGATGACTGGACTCGCTCGGATAACTTAGTACAAATCGACGTGCCATTTTATGATTGGTCAGGATAAGGGCCAACTTGAAATTATTATAATAATTACTTAGTAACTCAAATGGGGACAGATTATATATGGAAATTGATCAAGAAAATGAGAGTAATGCAAATAAAATATAATAGATGGCTAATTCTAATCTCATACCTAAAATAAGTGCTAATATATGTTAAAGTGGTTATTAATACATATAAACCCTAGATTTGGATATCAAAGAGTAGGAAACATTAAAAACCTTTTTTTGTGTTATTATATGTTATTATTGAATTATATGAGAAATCAAGATGATGATGATGATGATAATGATGGTAATAATTAGGTTTTCTAGACTGATAATCACAAACATGTATTGTTGGTATGTATGCCCTGAGAGACAATCATGGGATGATTGGTGGGATACATTAAGATTGATTTGATAAGCATCAAAGGAAAGCTTCCAATTCTTTCTGGTTCAATCATATGAGATAATGATAGAACAAATTGAATGTCTAGAGAATGACAATACTCAATGATGTATGCTTTCAGGTTAAGGACCTGAACAATGAGATCATACAGATGCTAAGAGTTTGTACATTCTTATTATGTCCCTAGTCAGATGTCATTGTGGAAGGTAGATAGACAACAATGACAGACAAGACTAGATTTTGGTGTTGGTTGATGACAAAATCTCATTAGTCATGATATGGAGATATCAAACCAAAGACATAGGTACTTGTTAGAGAACAAGTGTACCAGATAGACCCACCGTGAGTTTGACACATGGAACCATGACATGGTAGTCACAGTCAGTTCTTACAGTGATGGTGGTGAGTGTGATTCTTTGACCTAAAATCACTACACTCAACACATGTCATTGGGTACACTTTGACATCATCAAACGCAGTCCTGAAACATGGATTGTTATAAAGGTGATGATTGGGTGGCTTTGACACATGGGGATTTTGAGGGGTGAGTGATAGATATGGGATTTGTCCCTCCTAAGGGAGTATGATATCCATGGACACTTGATGAGTAGGATTGAGATAGGTGTGCACGCATGTGTGAATCAGTATGTGATATTGATGTCATACATATCTCCTCCAATCTACTTTGAGATCAAGAAAGTGAATGACGATGACTAGTACGACAACAGGAGGGTACGACTCCTTCTAATTCCTTGTAGGACAAGGAGATCGGAGTTCCAGGTGGTCCGTGTGGACTACTGCAAAGGAAGGAGACTTATGCCGCTCGGAAGACAACTGTCAATCCTGACAGTCCCGATGAGACCAGGAGCTGCACAGACACCGTCTAAGACCGAAGGTGAAAACTACGCAAGCTGCAAGGTAACGTCATTGGGCAAGCCTCAGGACAAGGTATGCCTCTACAAACCATCCTTCCTACTATATAGATGTTGACACAATTCCTTTATTATGGGTTTGGGAGAACACATTTTTTATTTCTGCTGCCTTCTCTGTCTCCCCTAAAACCCAATAGTGGTATCAGAGCCACGTCAACTACTCTATACTTTAGGATTGTCGATGTGATCGATTTTGGTTTTTCATCTTTATTTATTGCATACGATGTGAATAAAATTGGCTTTATTAATGTCCAATCCTAAATCCACAAATCCCTATATTCAAATATGATATGTAATATGAATGCACTCGATATGCATCACCCTTAAATGAATTTTGTGGTGGATGTATAGCGTGGTTATGGCCAATAAACCCTATGTATGTGTGCTTGGTTGTATATGGTTGCTTGCATCTCGGTCTGCGCACCGATTCCCTATCTCCTATTCCTGATGTAACTCAAGATAACTCGAGATTTCTTTCCTACCTTTGCTCCCCCCGAATGTAACTCGGGGTTTCCCAATTCAAATGTAAAATAGGATATATTTTATTTCCTGTTATGTCAAAGAACGGAGGACAACATGACGACAACTGAGACGATCGATTCAAGGAGTGAACCGATCGGTTGGCGATCCATACGACCAGTTTGAAGAGCAAGACAATCGGGTGGTGGCCATGAAGAGATGCACGATGACCAGGCGAACCGATCGGTTGGAGGAGCCAACCGATCGGATGGTGGCACCTAGACGACCGGCCAGTGCGAGCAGGTCATTCATGTGATGAGTTGATCAACTCGAATGGCTATAGCACTTCATCATGTATAGGTTGCATATGATGTAGACCTAGATGACCGTGATTCCTATTGGCTCGAGGAATCACATTAGGATGGCCATAATCATCGCTTTTATCATTTCACATGTTTTCTGTGGGATATAGCATGTGTATGATACGTACTTTGTATTTTGGTGATTGGATATGTATATGTACCTATAAAACCAAATCCCTCATCTAAATATTAAGTCTTTTATGCCTTCCATTAGCGACACACATGAAAAACTTGATCGACCAAGCGTAGGTGATGCCAAAGCGTGGTGCACCGTCTATCTCGTGGAAGTGTGAAGGGTAAACATGTAGGTTCTGCCAAAGTAGGGTGCATGTTTACCATGTCAGCTTTTGGGTTAGACTTAACAGGTGATTCTTAGAGCATCTAAGCCCAGAGGCATAGAATGTTCATGGCAAGGTGTTGCACATGTTCATTCATCAAGAGTTGCATATGATGCAATTGGCATTATGGCCTACCTAAATAGTCAAGATTGTGGGCGATCAGCCAAATTTGACTCATGACTTGATGAAATATGGATCTTGACCCACTAGAAGATTGTACGCTGCAATCTTCCAAATTGATGGCGAGGGCTATCAATTTGAATAAAAATAGTGGGAGCGATAATTAATTAAAGTCATAATTATATCATCAACATTTCAAATCAATCAAATAAGTCAAAATTGAGTTTTGGACTAAATTGCATATATTTCCTTTTGTAGTTCAAATGACAACAAACAACAATCACTTTTTGTTGTGATCGGTCCTTGAAAAGGACAAGCTGAATGGGACTAACTTCCATGACTAGTTTAGGACATTTGAGAATTGTTCTCACTCAAGAGAGTAAGCTCTATGTCCTGGATACTCCAGCTCCAGAGGAACCTGCTCCTACCGCATCAAAGGAAGAAAGGGATGTTTATAAGAAGCATTCTGATAATGCCATTGATGAAAAGTGCTTGATGTTGTGCTCCATGAACCACGAGTTGTAGAGACAACATGAGAACATGGGTGTCATTGAGATGATTCAACATCTCAAGAACATGTATGAAGATCAAGCACGACAAGAGAGATATGATGTCTCCAAGGTGCTGTTCAAGTGCGTCATGACAGAAGGAGATCCAGTTGGTCCTCACACACTCAAGATGATTGGGTATGTGGAGAACCTGACAAGACTGGGATTTCCTCTGAGCCAAGAGTTGGCTACTGACGTGATACTGCAATCATTGCTAGAATCCTACAGTCAGTTTGTGATGAACTACAACATGAACAACTTTGACAAGCCGTTGACAGAGTTCTTGGGCATGTTGAGGACAGCCGAGACATAGATGAAGAAGGACAAGCCTAAGTCTGTGATGATGATCAACAACAAAGGCAAGTCTAAGCGCAAGGACAAGGGCAAGGGCAAGGCTAAGAAATGTTCTGATGCTAGCCAGCAGCCCAAGTCGTCTTCAACTCTCAAGGCCAAGGGAGGCATGACCAAGAGAGGCAATTGCCACCATTGTCAAAAGCCAGGACATTGGAAAAGGAATTGTCCACTCTATCTGGAAGAACTAAAGAAGAAGGAGGCGACAGACGTCTCCACCTGAAGGTGTCATGAAATAAACTTATAACACTTTTTAGCTATATGATACCAAGATATAAAGTGTAAATCACCCCATACATGGGCCAAATGTTGCCGCCATAGATAGGAGTACTTTAGTTTATTTTCAGCCTTAAAGGCATGTAATAGAGTTATGAACTGCTATTTCATATTTGCCAATGGATAGAAATACCTTTATTTTTGCATATTGTATGACAATGATAGAAATGAATAAAGTTGATGTTTCAATTTCTAAGATATGATCTTTATGGCAATGCCTTATTTATCTTGTGGTACTTGGTATGCATAAGATAAAATGATACCTAAAAGTTATTGTTAACTCAAACAATCAAATTAGCATAAATCATGAGAAATTCATTTCTAGTTTCCATATGATGGACAAGTCTAGACTCTTTTGGTTAGAGAACCAGTAAGAGACATGAATCTCTTAGACATGATCAATCAATCTTCACTAATGATGGTGGGAGATTGATTATCCTATTAGGTATAATACATGTGATGTATTTACATACCTATTGGAGCAAATGCTAATACTTCAAGCGGTGTTTAGAGAAATACCATATATGAATATCTTGAAGTGTTCAAGAATATCATAAATGAAGTACGAATTTGGTAAAGTGTTAATTCTTGATGAGATCAATGAATGAAATACTTGAACCAAATGTTTGAGAACCTTATGAGTGATTATGATAGTGTATCATAGTGAACTCATGATTAAGGCATGGTGATGTCTAAATCAACAAGGAGTCATACTCTAAGGAGTTAGAGGATGATTTTCAAATAACCAATTTTTTCTTAAATAAAGAATACCCCACACTAATAAAGGATGTTAAGAATCACAAAGGGTTGTGAGTTCTTATATCCTTGACATATACATCTCAATTATCTATGTGATGAGTTGGTCATGTGATGAGTCAACTATCTAGATGACGAGGAACGAAATTTTGAGTTATGGTTTATGACCATTACATCCTAAATAACTTCCATGTGAACCATAAGGTATGACCTTGATGGTAGCACCCATTGGGATGAAATCCAAAAGTGTGAATGAGTCTTAAGTGTTAAGACACATGGATGACATTTTGAGAAGGATGATGCTTGTTGATTGCAACTTAATGACTAAAAGATTTGGTATACATATACTAAAACTGCATTCCTATGAGGAATAAAACAAGGATGTGTACGTGACACAACCTATTAGGTTTATGAATCCATTAATGCAAATGAAGTCTATAAGTTACAATGGACTAACCAATGTGATTGATTGAGTACAAGCAACTCAGAACTGTGATCTTTACTTTGATAATATAGTCAAAGGGTTTGACTGATATGTCAAAGATAAAGAAGGGATCTGTCATTTAGTGGGAGCGTATTCACATTCCACATATTGATGTGAAATGAAAATGTTCTAGATTGGAATCCAAAGTGGAAATTATCTTTAAGGAAGATAGAGATGTTTCCTATGATAGGAATAGAGATCTATATAGATAGTTCTGAAAAACTTCTTGACCTGAAAAGAGAAAGCATACATTGGAAATCTATACTGAAGGGTTTAGTATGCACAGATTCAGTGGGAGAAAACTTGTCCATGTTACATGGAGTCAGTATCCCAAGGCCAAGTGTCCAATTCTTATGAAGAATAGGAACACTAAGAATATATACGGATCTATCATGTATGTGATCATCCCATCATCTTGCATGTATGGACATGGCAAGAACAAAACACATTTATCATCTTGTATGTAGGACACAACAATATGATATGCTCATCCTGATAACTCATATGTGGGACATGATGAGTGGATGTTTATCTAGTTCCAGTAAGGGTTACTGGAATACCATAAGAACTTGATAAGTACTTGAGAAGTACTAGTTCTATGGAAATAAGGAAGGGTTCAATGTAAAGAGTTACACTGATGCTAACTTCCAAAAAGGATAGAATATTAATCGCAAAATATATATGGGATATATAAAAGTGAATGTTTGTTGAGAAATGGAAACGTTCCAATAAAGTTGTTTTTAAAGGAAATGCCGAATATCCATGTGTTAGAGAACAACAGTGGATACTATATGGATCTCAGAGTTCATAGAGATGAACTTATAGTAATTCCGGTCATTGATGACTAGTTAGGAGTGCTTGGTCATACAATGTGGCTAAAGGTTAGCAAAGGAATACTAGATCACATATTACGACAACTCCATCTCATACGTGTGATGTACATCGAAGAGATAATAGATATGCAGTTAATACCGACTCTGGCAAGGTGTTGCCATAACTCACTATGTTAGCACCAGAGCACAGTAACATGTGGGACATGTTTGAAGATCACTATGAATATGATTCAAGGGTGATTGGCTCACAGTGCAAGTGGGAGTCTGTTGGTATGTATGCCCTGAGAGCCAATCATGGGATGATTGGTGGGATACATTAAGATTGATTTGATAAGCATCAAAGGAAAGCTTCCAATTCTTTCTGGTTCAGTCATATGAGATAATGATAGAACAGATTGAATGTCTAGAGAGTGACAGTCAATGACGTATGCTTTCAGGTTAAGGACCTAAACGACGAGATCATACATATGCTAAGAGTTTGTACATTCTTATTATGTCCCTAGTCGGATGTCATTTTGGAAGGTAGATAGACAACAATGAAACACAAAAATAGATTGTGGTGTTGGTTGATGATAAAATCTCGTTAGTCATGATATGGAGATATCAAACCAAACACATAGGTACTTGTTAGAGAACAAGTTTACCGAACATACCCACCGTGAGTTTGACACATGGAACCATGACATGGTAGTCACAGTCAGTTCTCACAGTGATGGTGGTGAGTGTGATTCTTTGACCTGAAATCACTACACTCAACACATGTCGTTGGGTACACTTTGACATCATCAAACGCAGTCCTGAAACATGGATTGTTATAAAGGTGATGATTGGGTGGCTTTGACACATGGCGCTTTTGAGGGGTGAGTGATAGATATGGGATTTGTCCCTCCTAAGGGAGTATGATATCCATGGCCACTTGATGAGTATGATTGAGATAGGCATGCACGCATGTGTGAATCAGTATGTGATATTGATGTTATACATATCTCCTCTAATATACTTTGAGATCAAGAAAGTGAATGAACATTGACAGGATGACTGTTCCATGCCTCGAGTTCATTCGAGATATCAATGACAAATGAATTATACATTCACTATAACACCGTTCACAGATTGTAGGATTGAAAGTTGTTCTCCAACTTTCCTTTTCACTTGGGTAGCACTGACGTGTGATTAGGCACCACTCTTTGCATGTGAAGTCATAAGTGTTATGGACTTTCACTGCCAATGTGAAATGGACATGCAGGGTCACACACATAGGATTTAACCTGGAAGAGGAGTTTATCCACAAATGATGTTTAGATTGATTACTAAATGAGTTTAGTAGTTCAATTAAACACTCAATCAATTGATAGCTCAATGTTATAGTGTTTAAGGTGTTAGACAATTGATTAGAGTATCATATTGATTGAAACTGCAATTGACTGATTTGCATAGTCTGCTGCCCCAACCGATCGGCTCACAGGGTTGAACCGATCGACTCAGGTTGGTGAACTGATCGGCTCAACTGGTGAGACGATCGACACATGTATCAATGAGACGATCGACTCAATTGTTGAACTGGTCAATTCATGTGACCAAACAAGATCATTTGGAAAGTCAGAAGACTATTTTGCAAATACAATTTGTTTCACTTGTACAAATTCGATTTGGACAAGGATTAATATTTGATTAGTTGTAAACAAATATGAAAGTCAATTTGAGTTGGACCAGGACCATGAACCGATCGACTCATGCTTGAACCGACTAGCTTAGGTGCTCCAACCGATCATTTCAGGTGTGAAACGATCAACTCAGGTCCCCAACTGATCGGTTCATGCTTGAAATGATCGGTTCAGCTGGCGTAGTTGATTATTTTGTGGAAAATCTCGAATCCTTCTACTCCTGCTTTAATCTCGCATTGCCCGGGGTAGAGAACCCTATCCCATGACCCTCCAATATATAGGGGTAGTGGGGGCTTCTCAGGAACAACAACTTAGAACACCAGTTGCTCTGCAAAGTTGTCATTATATCTGGCTGTGGTAATCGAGAGAGCCGAAACAAGTGATACCCGATAAGGGAGGCACAACAAGGGAAAGACAACTGCAAAAAAGCAACTGGTTGCAGGAGAGTGTGTCAATGACTAGTACGCCGATAGGAGGGTACGACTCCTTCCGATTCCTTGTGGGACAAGGAGATCGGAGTTCCAGGTGGTCCGTGTGGACTACTGTAGAGGCGGGAGACTTCTGTCGCTCGGAGGAAAACTGTCAATCTTGAGAGTCCCGGTGAGACCAGGAGCTGCACAGACACCATCCAAGACTGGAGGTGAAAACCGTGCAAGCCACGAGGTAACGTCACTGGGCAAGCCTCGGGACAAGGTATGCCTCTACAAACCATCCTTCCTACTGTATAGACGTTGACACGATTCCTTTACTATGGGTTTGGGAGAAGAAATTTTTTGTTTCTGCTGCCTTCTCTATCTCCCCTAAAACCCAACATGTATAATTAGGATTTTGAAACCAAAGATCATAACTTGCTATGTTGTTAATGCACATAGTTGAATCTAAGTGATCATAATGAAATGATACGATGGATATAATAATTATGTTAAACCTAATGGTTAATATGAGATGGGATTAGGGTTTGTACCCTTATTCTTATCCAAACTTGAGACAACCCTAAACCCTATATTAGGATCCAAGTAGAGTTTAATCTGAATAATGTGATGGTGACACTTGAGGATTATTATACATGCAAATTAAATGTTGAATTGCTTGGATTCCTCTTTGCTTTCTTGATTGGATGATATGCTTAGAGCATGTACTACATGATGTCTACATAGTTGTACCAAAAGGTACATGGTTATGATTATGACTACTCGCTTTGTATACTACAGATGTTTGCAGAAGATTTCTTGAGGATTACTAAAATAGACTGTCAGATGTTTATTTACATTTTTCTCAATCATAATGCCACTATGAGTATCACATAAAGATTAGAATATGTGAAGTTAATGCCAGTTCTTATTTGCAAGTAATTCATTGATTATATGTTGTTATATTACTTACACACTTTTGCATGCACCCACATACACAATATAGTAATATACTGATATACTTTTTGTTTCACACCATTTCAGGTAAATGCAAAATGTGAAGATATCAATACATGATGAAATACACTACAGACATTAAAGCTAAGTAAAGGAGGATTAGTTAGATACTTCTTCTTAATGTGTATTAGTTCAGGTTGGAAACTTGTGTAATTCCTTTGAGGAGCATCATTGTATAACATGTAAACTATATTTGTGAACTAATGAAAATTATTTACTATTATTTATTATTTGTTAAAATCTGGATCTTGGGAGTTTTAGATAATGGCAATCAACCTTAAGGTCCTTCCTTGACTGGGGGATGATAAAAAGTGAGGTCATTACATTTGGTATCAAAGATGCAAAATTTTCAAATAAAATTTAATAGTTTATAATTTCAAGTAATATCTAGAAATATAAGTAAACTTATTAAGGTATGACCTGATGGTAATGGTGTCTAGAATGGATCATGATTTTGGGGGCTGGCAATATTTTCCTCTGCATAATTAAGTCGGTATACAAGGACTCCCCTAGCCAATGTGATACTAACTTGGTTAGAACCTAGAGCTTGTCTGGAGTAATTCTTACTCCAGGTCTTCTAATCTCAAATTTCATCCACTTCTCATCCTCTTGCTTAATAAACCCTAAAAAGATACTTCCCTCCTCATCTCAAGTTAGATTTTTTTTAGTGTAGTAGGATTTGGGCATCCTCTGCCAATTAATGTACATGTAATGTGGAAATAATGATAAAGTAAAGGAAATGTTTTATAGGTTTTTCCTTGCAAGGGTAAACCCTAGATGGAACTAGGGTTGGTCTAGGAAAACCCTTAGTGGGTCAGGAGAATCATACAATCCTATGATGAAGGGTGTAGTCCCTAATCCTAACCCAAAACCCTAATCTTGGGAAATGGGAGTAGTGTGGGTGTAATGGTAACCCTACCCATACGAACCCTAATTAGGGTAAAAGGAATAAGAAAAAAATTAAAATGAGTCTAGGTGACCCAGTCTCCCATGCATGCATGTTTGTAGAGAAAGGCTTTCATGTTTCATGTAAACAATTTCTAAGAAACATAAGCAACTTATGAGTAACACATGATATAAATATAACATGCTCGAACCCCCCATGCTATCTCTTGAAGTTTGGATATGGAAAGAAAGTCATTGAGATGACAATGATCATGCCCCTAGAGGGGAAGGTCACAAAAGATCAAGATCCTCTAAGGGAAGGTCACAAAAGTTTGAGCCCATGGTTGGGAGGGCCGACATGGCATCAAGCCCCTAGAGGGGAAGGTCACAAAAGGTCAAGCCCTTAATTGGGAAGACCAACATGGAATTAAGCCCTTGGAGGGGAATGTGGCCTAAGTCAACTAAATATACAAAACCCTAGGAGAGTCTATTCCCAGAGACTGTGCAAAAATTGGTCGAGAAGTTGTAATAGAAAATGCATGTTCAAAATATTTTGGTTGCATAAAATGAAATATGAAACCCTCAATTCAATTTTTAAGGTTGGTGTCCTGACCTGGGTGGGTCCACCCAAGAATGGGAAAGGACCTATGAGGGGAGGCAAAACCCTAAACCCACGGGGTCGGGTTGTGGCTAGAGTCTAGCATCCTCTGGTGAGTCAAGAAGACACCCTAGGTCAGGACGTTTCCCAGAATGGTGAGTGAAAAAATTAGTTTAAGAATTGAGGTAACCTTGAATGTAACCTAAAGCTTGTAAAATTAAGTATATAAAACATGAATCATATACATTCTTTTTGCCCAAGTATACCATCTCTGAGGACCGTAAGAAAAAGTCACTGTGGAAGTGGCTGACAGTATGGGGTCAAGCCCGGAAGGAAAGGTCAAAATGAGCCCAATGAAGGGACATAAAATGAATAATGTGCACCACAAGAGATGGAGGAAATCCAGGTTAAAGAATTACATATGAAAAAATGTGCTCTTGATGAACCCTAGGTAGGGTGGTGTCCTAAGTCAATCCTAAGGTAAAGTAGGGATGTTAGTGCTACATAAGATCTATGAGATTAGGAGGTGATCATGCCCTAAGTGCATAAGGCCATGGGGTCAAGAGATGGCTATCCATGTTTTGCAGATGCCCATGGGTCAGGAGATTGGCCACCTTCATGAGTTTATGAGGCCAAAGGGGTAAATGTGAGAGGCACTCCATAAGTGCATAAGATCCACAGGGTTAAAAGGGGATCACTCCAAGGGTACCTATACCCCTAGAGACCTTAAGGAAGTGAGTAAGGTAATTATACATGAGATGCAAATATATAAAGAATACAAATAGTCATTTAATAATGAAATCTTAAAGGAGTGATGCACAGACTCAAGGGTGAGAAAGGCACTTGACTTCATGAAAGTAAAGAATATTATGGAATTAAAAAGTATTCAGGACTTGGAATTATTGTTAAGGATAATTAAGCCTAAAATTTGGAATTTTAAGACAATGTGTGGATACACTATCTCTTCTCTAGGAATGGAACAAACTTTGTATTTGGGATGCAATTAAAAACGTATTTCATCTTATTATGAGGGAGAGATATTGGGTAGACACATATTATGCTTAAAATTAACATATGACAGCGAATATCTTAATTTGAGTTTAATGACATGATGTAGGGTTTGAGGTATTACCTCACCCTTGTGTGAGAACAAATGAACAATAGGTTGGAAACCTAGATGGAAATGTAATCACCATAGGATAATATCATATAAATACTAAGAATGCAGATATACCTTGAATTGAATTCATGTACCGAACTTAGTAATAATGTAAGGAATTTGCATGTCAATAAAATATGTGAAAGATATCTAACTAGGGTTGCCAACCCTAAGGTTTGAAGCTATGTTGGGTTATCTTTCACATTTACCTTACTAGGTTTGAATTTTGGGAACAAATTTCCTTTTAAGGTCGGGTGAATGTCATATCCTCATATTTGGTGAATTTGAATTATATGAATATAAGGCCCGAATTGGTAAGTAATATCCTAATTATAATGGATAAAATAATAAGGCCATCCACTTTGTGGCACGGGTTCAGCCCATGGCCCAAGGGAGGCCCACGAGACTATTTTCTTTGCAAATAGGTCCTTGTGGCACAAGTTTAAGAAATAAGAAATTTTGTGCAAAATAAAGGATAGTGGCTTTATGGTTTATTAGATAACTAAAATATGGAATAATATGCAAGTTTGCAAAAGAAAATAAGATATGTGATGTCTTAGATACTTAAGGGAGTAATTATCTAACCATGAATGGCAACATAAGATTTGAGGCATCAAATAGTGTTATCCCGTCTATACTTTTGGTATACTTGAAAATAATAAGGAAAGTAAGAGAATTCTAGAAATTGAAAGAAAAAGGACTTTCCATGTGGGGTGGGTAATCAATTTAAGGATATGATAAAGGAGCAAGTTTTGGCTATTAAATGTATCCCAATAAATCCCAAAAGTTAGATGAAGGCCATAAAACCAAGCATCCATATATTTTATTCCTGATATTCAAAAACAAATACATATCCATTTGGTAAAGGATAGAAAAACATAATTCTAAGAGTGGTAACCTTATATGAGTCAATTTGCATTGGACTGAGCTTCCTCATTATCATTTGCGAACACTCAGACCTGATAATGATCACCAATAGTTAGGGCTGCCACTGTTTAGGTTGCATGTACCGGTTGAGCTATGTCTACTGGTTGGGCTACCACTGGGCCAAACCTCTACAGGACAAAAAGGGACATTTCGGCAAGAAGTGTCCCTCTTGTTTGCAACAATAACACACCAAATTCTCAAAGAGGCATTTGTCAACACACATCCTCCCCTAGTTGAGCACCTCGAGGGACCCTTGTTATTGTGAACTTCATTGTAAGGCTTTCCTCTTCCTCTATTTCTGTCCTTGCCATGATTGCAACCATGTTCTTTCCTACTATCATTCTTTGGAGTAGAGACACCTTCATTGAACTCTAGATACCCCATGGGTGAATTCCTAGAGGGAAGGCCAATCTTCTCCATATTCAAGGAAAAGTCAAGAGCCTCAGTTAAGTGTAGGAGTTTTCTCCCATCACATGGGGTTGTAGTTGGGGGTGAAGGCGCTGGTAGAAATGCTCTACTCTCTGATCCTCAGCCAGCATGCAGGAAAAGTGCTCAATGAGTCGAAACTTCCAAGGTAGTTTGCAACAAACATGTTTCCTAGATAAAGGAGCATGGCTTGTTTCTGCTTCTCCTTATTGGTGGATCTAGGGATAAAACTTATGATGAATATGGTGAAAAAATCCTCTAAGCCGTTGGATCAACTAGTAGGTCTCAGTTGGCAAGCTAGTTTTCCCACCACAACTTTGCAACTCCTTCCAAAAGGTGGGAAGTGAAGAGGACCTTTTAGTTGGGTTGCACCTCCAGGATGTAGAATCCATTCTCCACATCTAGGAGAGAGGAATCTGCCTTGTTGATGACTTTTGCCTTGTTTACTCCCTAGAAATTCTCTATTTTTAGCTTGATGAAGTCGAGGATGGTGGCTCAGAGACAAAGGCAGACATGATAGGGTGCACCATTCTCATTTCTGGAAACGTCTCTAAGGGCTAGGGCACTAATGGCATTTGTGATTACTTTCTGCTATTCCATCCACAACATCATAGGGGTATTGATTAGTACTTTCCTGATGGTGGGTTCAGGGTTGGGGCCATTAGCCTTGTCAGAGTCATCCTATGTCTTTGGTTCACCTTCATATCCTGGCTCATTCTTAGGGTTAGGACCATCTTTGGGATTTTGGATTCAAAAGGACGTCCTTAGGGATGGACCCCCCCAGAGAGGGTCTCCTCTGGTCTCTTCTGTTTCATAGAGTATTCAACTTCCATGGCTCTGATCTTCTTCTTAGGGGTAACATTCTTCTAGTGGGGAGTCTTCTTATCCTGATTGTCCCGAGGGGTGTCATTTACCACTATAGTGGTCTTGATGCAAGCAATGTTGCATCACACAATTTCTATGACTTACCATTCTAATCAAGGTAGATAAAACATCATAAATTATATATGCACTGTCTTGTTTACACACATTGATTATAATTTGGTGGAGCATGCCTTAATATTAACCAATGTAACCCTAACTTAGATAGGATAGGAAAGAGTTAGTTATGGGTCCTTAGGGCTTTTATGGGGGAATAAAGAGGTGAAGAAGGAGACAACATGAGATGAGAAGTCCTATAGGTATTTTACATTAGGAAAAACCATTGATCTTTGGCTAGGAAGGTTTCAAAGAGGCCCAAAAGTCCTTGTAAGCCGACTTGCAGTGCAGAGGAATTTTTTTCCAGCCGACAGGTTGTGATCCTTTCTAGACACCATTGCCCTTAGATAATACCCTAGTAATTCCCTTTGGCTCTAAGGAATTCTTTAAAACCACTAACTATTAAAGGTTAAATGGTAAACCTCCCCTATGATACCAAATGTAATGAACTCCTAGGTTCTCAAGTTGATACACATAGGGACTTACAATTTTCCAAGAAATAAATAACCAAGAAGGTAGACTAGTTGCAGTACATGTGACACTTCAAAAAATGTCAGAAATAGATAAGGTAGTTATTCAAAGTAACTATGTACCTTTGTTTAGATGTGACTTATATCCAAGCATACATGAGTGGTTTATCAATCAACCAAGAAATCAACTTGTAACAAATATTTATCATCCAAGTGTTACTTCTATGTTCTCAAAACAATTCCTAAGTCTGACTTGGGCCCTAGGTTAGGGTTTTGGTTCAAATCAGGGTTTCATTAGGGTTAGGCTTCCCAAACCCTAATTGTCACATATGTAGGCTTCAATAACTTAGGAAACACTGATTTGTTAGTATGTGAACCATACCTCTCAATTTAGATATAATTACATCTTTTCATCCACTTAGATCAACTTCATTGTTTAAGATCAACTAAGCAAGGTCTGATTCTCAATTTTATAAATTTCGGCTTTGTATGCATATAAGTACTATCAAAGTGTTTATTACTATATAAATTTGGAATTGAAGATAAAATTAAGAAATGAAACCTATTTTGTTGGGTTCTACATATTTGTCTGCTCATTTTCATATATATATATATATATTCACTACAATTCGAATTACCATCTAATTTCTAGATTTTTTACAAGATTAATCACAGTGTGACCAATCAAGAATTGCCAGCCTATCACATCAGTGATTATATATTTATATGTGTGTGACAAATATTGATTTAAATCTGGAGTTAAAACTCAAATGCACATTATGTTGTGACATTGATGTCACATGGATAAATGCATAATTGTCCAATCCCCTCAGGGATTGTCCCTTCTGTGCAAGTCGAGCATGCCATCGACCATGGGGTCAACCATGATTTACTTGGCCGTTGAGGGCACGAGAGTCATGGTTGAGGGCCAAGGATCTTAGCCAGGCCCCCTGAAGCTAGCCAACCAAATCACAATGACGAAGGTGGTCAGGAGTATGGGTTATAAATATAAAATAGAAGAAGGAGACGAAGACTCAGACTTGGGAATCACCTTGAATCTGAGCAAACTAAAGCCTTAATGAGTTTCCTAGGAGTCTATCAGAGCATTCCCACCTCTTGTCACATGCTAAGGTGGTCGGAGGCACATCCTCTGCGAAGTTCTATAAGTATCAGGTTCCACAGTTAGGGAAGGGTTGGTAATGATTTCCTCTTCACTCCATGATGTGTCGGGCTGCCTCAGGGGACTCCTACAATGCTCCTGACCAAAGTAATCGGTCTAGGGTGCCTTGGAACTCGTGAACGGATGTAGTGGTTTGTCAGAGGTGGGTAGGAGATTGATAGGGATAATGGGAGCGATTCATGGGAAATTGAGGGTTTATCTGAGTCTTTGAGGGGTTGAGGGTACCATTGACATCTTATTTATAGGATGGGGTTGAGAGTAGTGGTTGTTTGTTCATAACCCTAAGTTCCAAAGTTCTATGGATTGGGTTTTCCCAACTCCCTTGACGATATGAGATGTGCCTTATATTATTAGCTCATCCTTATCTCTCAGTTCCAATGGAACTGGTTTGAGGGAAAATGGTGGAGAGTAGAGAGAGATGCAGTGGGAAGTTAGAGTCCAGTTTGTATTGGACTCAGATCAGGAGGTAGATGATGACTACCATCCATCCTATCCTAATATGAAAAATGAGTCGTTCATGCATGTCCTTGGTCATGCAACTATAGTTAGTGTCACACAAACTTAGGTTAGGCACATTATCATTTAAGTACTACTAATATTTTATTATCCCTAGGATTACCCAATTTATTCAAATATTTTGAAAATCCTAAAGGCTTCTAGAAAACTCCAATTGCTTCCAAATTTTGGGGAAGATTCCTAATGACATTATCTCAGCTCATGTAAAAGGTGACAACTACTTTTGAAACTTAAATACCTTTTCATTATCTCTCAAGAATTAATTTTTTTAATTATCCATGTCTCATATTAACCTGATTATCTATTGACATTCGGTAATTACTATTATCTTGTTATTTTCCAATGAATGGGGCCCAACTAAACTCATTGGTTGCCCTCATCTTGATATTTAATTTATTTTGGATATCATCGTGCATTAGTTACCTATTTATTTGATATTCTTAGAATCTTGTAGACTATTGGAATTATTTGTATTTATTTATTCATCACATTTAATATATCAGAGAAAAAAACACACGAAATCCCTCCTATTTGAAGAAATTGCATTTATAATCCCAAGTTAGTGAAGAAGGCACATAAATTCAGGTTTTTATAATATAACCCTATCAATACATTATTTGCATTCAATATATATATATATATATACATATATATACATATATATATACACATATATATACACATATATATATATATATATATACACACACACATATATATATATATATATACATACATATATATACATATATATACATATACATATACATATATATATGTATATATACATATACATATATATATATATATATATATATATATATATACATATATACACACACATATATATATATATACATATATAAATACATATATATATACACATATATATACATATATATACATATATATGTGTATATATACATATATATATGTATATGTATATATACATGTATATGTATATGTATATGCATATATATGTATATATATGTATATATATGTTATGTTTGCAACAACATATTTCAAAACACGATTACATATATATTTCCTGTGTATTCTGCTCGATTTTACTTTTTTAGTCGTATAGTTACTTTGTTATCAGCATAGTTACATTTTGGTCCATGCATGATACTTTTTGAACTGTATAGTTACATTCGGGATTGACGGGTAGCGAAATTTAGGCTACCCACGCAGATATTCAATTAACGCCCATATATATATATATATATATATATATATATATATATATATATATATATATATATATATATATAATGTATGAAAATTTGGGTTGCAGCACCTCATGTCATACCTCAAGATAACCATGTTGAACTAAGAAAATTAAATGCAAGTGAATCTCAATTCCCAGATGCATTAGATGAGTTCCCGTCATAAAAAGGGAGGGAAAACACAATGTTGACCTCATAGAGATCTTTTGACAAGTAAAGGTGAATATCCCTTAATTGGATGCTATCATACAAGTTTCAACTTATGCCAAATTTCTCAAGGATATGTGTACTTTCAAGAGAAATTCAACAATGAGAATGCCTAAGAAGATCCAGAAGATAGAACAAGTGAGCTCTATTCTATAGCATGCACTTCCTATTAAGAGGAAAGATCATGCAGCTCCACTCATACCTAGATAAAGAGGGAGACACTCACATAGACCAATCCCTCCTTGACTTGAGATCTAGCATGAATTTGATTCCATATAGTGTCTATCCAGATCTAGGTTAGGCAAGATTAAATCAGCCATTTGTACTCTCCAATTGGTGGATAATTCAATAGAAGTGCCTAGAGGAAGGGTGGATGAAGTCTTAGTGATGATGGATCCAAATGATAGGAAGATTCCCATCATCTTGGGATGACCATTCTTTTCTAGTGCCGATGCCAAATACATGTGTGTATTTGAACAATGATAGTCTCTTTCATGGACATGAAGATAAAAATCAATATGTTCAAGACCGCCACCCAACAAGAATGAGATGGAGATGTTAAGGATTGTCACTCGAAAAGTTCAATTGATTACTTAAAAGTTGGGGACCTAGATGGAACATCTAATAAAATGTGTGGTCAATTGGAAGAGGAACGATTGTTGAATGCAAATCAGAGAGACATCAACTTCAAGAATGGTCCCACAAGGTTTTATAATGGTTGATTGATTAAATAAACTAGGAAGCCCAACTAAAGGCATAAAACTTAGCTAGTGGGAGGCTACCCGCCTAGGTTTGGGGACGTTTTTACCCAACCTTCAATATTTTGATACTTTCTAATTATTTTTAAACATTTACAAGAAAACATACACATGTTTTTAATAATTTCAATTTAGCATTTAGATGTGTAGGTGAATGGAGAGTGATGAAATGAGGCACAACAACTGAAATGTGGGAAGGATTTGATGATAAATTATTTTGGTTAATTTTTTTTGATAAAATGTAGTTGTTCAAGTTGAATTGGTCTATTAAAACATCCACCAAGACCATGGTACCTCGGAAGATCCATGGTGGAGTTGTCATTCTTATAGTGAAAGTGAAGGAGCACAGTCATCACCATGTGTGAGGTTACCAACACAAGCGTGTGGTAATCAATTCACCACAATTGTGTCACTAAGAAAGGGTGTGGCACTAGAAAACCAACATGACCGTAGTCTTGAGCATGACCATAGTAGCTCTGGCCACCCCACTTAAGTGTAAGAAAATAGAGGCTTTAGCACGACCCTAAGTCCATTCCCATACCAGTATAATGGCCATGGCACGATGCAGGCAACCAATGATAGTGCTACATCCTTCCTGAATCTGTGATTCTTTGTCCTTGAGCCCAAATCAAGTCCTAATAAATGCCAGAAACCATTCATATACCTCCATATCTCATTACCCTTCCATTTCCTCCCTAAAATACCCATCTCCAGCTCCATTCCACCTCAAATATCTGGAAGTACAAAAACCTAGCATCACCTTCAATTCTCTACCAAAAATGAAGGCAATTGGCAAGAAACTAAAGGGGGAGTTAAGTGCGTCATTTCCTACCACTATTGCTCCAAAAAGGACTCCTCTATAGCCCAACCTACACATCCCTTCACTCCACCACCAAATTCCATTTCTGACTCACACTACAAAGCATCCCACTTGACACTCGAAGAACAATCCCACCTCCACTCATCATCTAGTCACCACACTTTGGATCCATATTACTATTGGGAGGGAGTTGCGTCTAATGATATTGACGCATTAATTAAGTCCATTTCGGAGGATGCGACTACTAGGACATGACATGGTAAAGCTACATTTTTTTTGCACAACCACCATGCATGTCATCCCATCACTCCACTTCCTCCACCGTGCCACAACTAGAACCACAACTACATGCCCAACTGTGGCTATCTCTTGATGAGGAGGATGGGGATATGGAAAATAAGCAACTTTACCAAGACCAACTGAAGAAAGTGGGGAATCTACACAAGCAGGTCACTCACGGGAGGGGCAACCACATGTTGAATATGCTTCATCCATAGTGCTTGAAAATGGAGGGTAATTTCCACATGCTATGCTTGTAAAACTACAACGAAGTTATTGGGAATCCATTCCTATTTAAAAGACATCTTGAAGTCCATGGGGTTTTTGATGTGAGGTTGAATGTCCAGGACACATACGTTGAGATCACATGCCAATTATTTACCACTCTAGAGAAGATATACAAAGGGGAAGAGGCTCTCCACTTCAAATTTAGGGATGATACCCAAATGATTACTGCCTCCATGCTCAACAAAGTATTTTCTCCCAATCCCAAAATGGAAGCTCTCCTTGATAAAGCAAGGACCGAGAAGGACTAATGTCAATAATGTGGCTACATGGAAGATATTTCCTAGGCACAATAAATTTATGGTAGGGAATTCAAAGACGAGCTTGATCAATAATCCCTACATAAGGTATAATCAACAAGTATTAGAAAATACAATCATTTCTTGGTATAAAAAGCATGGGAGCTACACAAAGATTTTTTTTTTGTATTGGGTTGGATGTTAAAAGGAAAAAAATGTCAACCTAGGGGTGATAAAGATTGATCACATGAAAATAATTCCCTCCAAGAGTAAGAATCCATATTTGTAATGGGAGGGATTGCGACTTCTATTGCCCTTTCCCTAGATGTTGACCTAACATGCTTCACTAAGGATGTGGGACACAAGTATCCAAACCTGTACTACCTTGTATGCTCTACCATGATTTCTATTACAGATAAGAAAATCATGTACCAAGTCAACTCCCCATAAATTGGCATCACACGATCTATCCTACCACACTTCACCTCTCACGGAGGATTTTGGCTCATCCCCAATTTTTTTGGGCACTTTGTAGAGATGGGAGCATGAATAACCTAGAGATGTCTGGAGGGAAGTATCTTTACTTGAGGGAGTAGGGGATATGAATGTAGATGACAATCAAAGGGTGGAAGAAGAGAGAGAAGCACACATAATGAAAAGAAGAGAATTAGAGGCAACACAACAACAACAACCCATAGTGAATGCCTATGATATGTCTACCATACATGCTTAGTTGAAGGGCATTAAGAAGACATAGGAGGCCATTTGGTTGGATCAATGATAGATGCATCATCAAATAAATCATATGTAATGCTATCATCATGCAGTTTCAAAGGAATTATCTAGATATTGGGAGACATACCCTCCTCCACAGACAAATTATTGGGGTAGTTATTACCAACATCCTCCACCATATGGGGGACCACCACTAGAGCCACCACAACAACAATGATCTCTACCCTATCACTCCTAGACTTTAGTGTCATGTTGAGGACATCATGATTCAAAAGTTAGGGATGGGAGGGTGGTACACCCATCTACCATGATCCAATTGTCTTTTCATTTATAATTTGTTTTGATACACTTGGTATCCAGATTAGATTTTTCTTGCTTTGCATACATGCATGCATATAGTTTAACCACTTGAATTTTTGTGTAAATTTTAAATTTTTTGCTTATTTGTTCATTCCATGCCATGCATTATATTTCATGTAGGATTTTATAACTTGTGTGTGTTTTAGTTAGAATTTTATTTTTTTACCATTTATTTCTCTCTCGTGTAAGTTTATATGTGATTTAGGGAAATTGGGCATTGAAAAATTTGACCTTTAACAAATGCATGTCATATTCTCATGGTCTATTGCTAAGTGGTCTTAGTTCTTGACTTTCTATATGTGAATCACCATTTTCATGCTTATAAAAAGTTTGAGTGAGTTGTTATATAAGAAAGCCACAAATGCTTAGGATTTTTCAAATCCCATGATAGAAATGCGGATTTTATATTTGCTCATTCATGTAGTGTGCCATTAATTGATGATTTATGTTGGAGTAATCTTCATGCAGGAGATCTCACGCTGAAACACACACTAGTGCCTCCTCTCTTGACTCATTTTTCTTTCACCATTTCTTACCTCTTCTCCTCATGAACGGATTCCAAAGTGCACACATTAGCCTTGGCCACCATCCAAAACTTTGGGTTGGTTGTACTATACCCCCTTCGCTTCACTCTTACCACCATATTCCCTAACTACAACAAAGGCAATGAAAAATAAAATGAAAATGTAAAAAGAAAATAAAATATGCTCATATGTAATAACATCTAATAAACAAAAGAAGAGTGCTCCTGTTGTAACACTCTAATATCATACTACAACCCCCTTCTTCCATTTGCATGTCTGTTGAGCTAGGAAACATCAAACCTATCTCATTTAACCCTTTACATGGCCATTTGGGTCACATAGAGTGGTTTGAGATATGGAACTGAATGCATGAAGGCAAAATAACACTTCTAGTCATCTTTGATCATCACCATCATGAAACAGTTTACCTGGAGCTGTATGAGAACTATATCTATTTATTGTTTGTATGATGCCCTATATTTGATGTTTTTAGGATCAATGATTTTATCACAAATAGTGTGTGAAAGACAAGAGTAAATAGGTGAAATACATGTGTTGTCAGTTTTGAGTCCATTTAGTCAATATACATCTATTTGAATGCATTTGTCATTTTTTGCTTGTTGAAAAATTAAAGAGAAGTTGAGATGGAGCATACTTGACAAAAAGTATGTTTTAAGTTTGGAGTGGTGATACAACCCGCATATAGGGGCTCATATTGTGTCATTTACCCTTTAATCACATCTAAACATGTCAGAATGCAAACTACTTTTGCAAAAAATGCTTTATTATCAAATGAACTTATGGAGGTTCTTTGCATGTTTTTGAGGTACCTTGACCATGATGGATGGGAGAGGAGGAGAATCATCTAAGGGTTTATATACCCTTGGAGGAGACTAAAGATATTCCAAGAGCTTCCCGAACTGAACCTCAATGGATAAGAATCAAGTTGAAGTAAAAAACTCCATGGATGATGAATATGAAGATAAAAGTGCAAGTAAAAGAGACCAACATAGTCGTGCAACCATGAAATGGTCGTTCTACAATTGCAACATATTACAATTAGAATCCAAGTTTGAAGTATCTACAACAAGACATCTGCCATGATTGAATCCACCAGAACAAATGTTGCATGCAAGATTCACCGCGATCGTACCAACCAAAACAGACGTGGCAAGAGGCTCTCAAAAGAACCAGAATGAAGAAAAAAACCCCAAGTGATCCTTTCCTTTAGAACTTCTATGGTGCCCACCACGACCGTGTTACCACCTACCCAACACGGTCGTGGTGCCCACCACAACTATACCACTCAGGTACCCCAACTCTAAAATTTCATTGTAATTTCACCGTCTTCCACCTCCCCCGTTCCAATTCAACATATCTGTTATACACTCCATCCACCAAGATTGTGGTGGTTATGAATCCTAATTGATATTTTACATTGAATTCCTTATTTGACCCCTAGTTAACCTTACCCCCGTACCCATATATAAGCCTTGAAGGTGGTTTGATGTCAAGGGTTGGATCCCTTGTGCGTTCACTTCACCTTCTTATCACCTACCTACCTCACTCCACTCCCATTTATCACCTTCCACCCCAAAACCCTAGTTGTTAGGGTTTTAACCACTATCCATTCCATTTCCATGCCATTCCACCATGGAGGAGAGATGTGCTCAAGCTTGCAACTATTGGAGAAGAAGAATGTCTACATCGAGCTCCATGGATTCTTCTATCTGTCTCTTCTCCATTTTTGTATTTTCCATTGTCATGAGTAGCTGAGCACCCAAGGACCGCCGATGCAGACATAACAATCACCGAGAAGGCCCAATAAGCCCATTGAAATTGAGAATCACTGCCCATGTTAGCCAATCGTAAAATGGCCATAACTTTTGCTCTACATATCTATTTTCAATGAAACAAAGTACATTAGAACCATAATTTGACCCTCTACACTCTCAAACCCTTAGACCAATGATAAGATGACCTGAAGGCAATTTAGAGGGATATATTTGGACACCATGGCTCCAAACAAATAGGTAGGATTAAAACCTTCCACCAGGGTTGAGGTATCCTTTCTTAGGCCCAAACTCCACCTCTCCAGTTATTATAAACGCTGAATTGAATGATGATCAAGAAGAAAAAAATCTTAAATGAACTTAGAAGCTATAAAGATGTGACATGGTACTCAATTGATGGCATCAAAGGAATTAAACCATATATCTGTATGCATAGAATAGCTTTGGAAGAGAATGCCAAACCATACATAGACCCCCCGAGGAGACTAAACCATAATATGATGGAAGTTGTAAAAAAAGAAATTCTCAAACTTAAAGATGCTGGAATTATTAATCCAATAAGTGATAGTCCTTGGGTGAGTCCTATACATGTTGTGCCCAAGAAAGAAGGAACACCTATAATAAAAGGGGAAATTAATGAATTAATACAAACAAGAATCATCATTGGGTGGAGAATGTGCATTGATTACATAAATTAAATAAAGCCACAAGGAAACATCATTTCCCTTTACCTTTTATTGACTTGATGCTAGAAAGGCTTGCCCATCACTCCTACTTTTGGTATCTTGACATGTACAATGGGTTCTTTAATTCCCATCTA
Source organism: Alisma plantago-aquatica (assembly GCA_963693085.1). Taxonomy (NCBI): domain Eukaryota; kingdom Viridiplantae; phylum Streptophyta; class Magnoliopsida; order Alismatales; family Alismataceae; genus Alisma; species Alisma plantago-aquatica. Next base: position 1,422,780,155 of record OY856409.1, read on the forward strand.
CCCACCCGATTAAGAAAAGACCACTTTTACTTACACCTATAGAAATTATGCTTATAGGCGGATGCCATTTGGGATTTGTAATGCTCCTGCCACCTTTTAAAGGTGTATGAAGGCTATTTTCTCTAATTACATTGAAAAAATTATGGAAATATTCATGGATAACTTTGGTGTTTATGGAAATTCCTTTATTGATTGTTTGTTGAATCTAACTAAGTTTTGTAGAGATGCCAGCAAGTTAACCTCGTGCTTAATTGGGAGAAGTGCCATGTTATTTCAAACAAAGGAATTGAAGTGGATAAAACTAAAGTGAAGGCTATTGAAAAGATGTCAACTCCAACCAATGTGAAAGAAATTCATAGCTTCTTGGGATATGCGGGTTTCTATAGAAGATTTATAAAGGACTTCTTAAAGATTGCAAAACCTTTATGCTCCTTGTTATAAAAAGATGTTGAGTTCGTGTTCGATGATGATTGCCAAATTGCTTTTTGAAGATTGAAAGATGCCCTAGTTTCAGCTCCCATCATCCAGCCACCAGATTAGAGTGATCCTTTTGAAGTAATGTGTGATGCAATCGACTATGCTCCAGGAGTAGTTTTGGGACAAAGAAAAGACAACAAACTCCATGCCATACACTACGCAAGTAAGATCCTAGATGATGGACAAATCAACTATGCTACTACTGAAAAGGAGATGCTTGCCATAGTCTATGCCTTTGACAAATTCAGACAGTACCTAGTGGATTCCAAGGTCATTGTATATACAGATCATGCTACAATAAGGCACCTTATGAACAAGAAAGACACCAAACTTTGCCTCATCCACTGGATATTGCTATTATAGGAATTTGACTTTGAAATCAAAGATAAGAAAGGGACTGAGAACAATGTAACTGACCATCTCTCACATCTATCTACTAGTGTTGAAGAAAAGGTTGCAATTGATGAAAAATTACCTATTGAGAAGCTTTATGTGGTAAACTCTCTTGCTATGCCATGGTTGCTGATTTTGCAAATTATCTTGCCACCGGACACCTTCCACCTGATTTTACATACCAGTAAAAGAAAAAGTTCCTTCATGATGTCAAATTCTATTATTGGGATGATCCCCTATTGTTTAAGCAATGCGGAGATGGGATTGTTAGGAGATGCATTCCCAATGAAGAGATTGCTCGTGTGATTTTAGATTGTCATTCCTCCCTCTACAGAGGACACTATGGAGCAGATAAGACTACAACCAATATTCTTCAAGTAGGTTTCTATTGGCCAAGTCTATTTTGTGACATTCATGCATTTATCAAGGCTTGTGACAAATGTCAAAGGGCTGGGGGAATTTCAAAAAGGGACGAAATTCCATTGAATTCAATCTTGTAAATAGAAGTCTTTGATGTGTGGGGGCATAGATTATATAGGCCCTTTTCCATCCTCATGCAGATACAAGTTCATCCTAGTAACTTGTGATTATGTATCCAAATGGGTGGAGGCAATCCCTACTCAAGCACCAAATGCAAAGTCCATGATAAAACTATTATAAAAGATTATTTTCCCAAGTTTGGAGTCCCAAGAGAAATAATATCCGACGGTGGTAGCCACTTCAATGAAATGAACTTTAACAATATGCTTAGCAAGTATGGAATGAAGCATAAGGTGTCAACACCCTATTATTCTCAAACATCAGGTCAAGTGGAGATCTCCAATATGCAATTAAAATATATTCTAGAAAAAACCATCTCCAGCTTAAGGAATTATTGGGCACTAAAGCTAGATAATGCACTATGGGAATACATGACAGCTTTTAAAACACCAAATAGGACGACTCCATTCAAGCTAATCTACAAAAAATCATGCCACTTACCCATAGAATTAGAGCACAAGGCATTGTGGGCGATTAAATTCCTTCACTATGGCCTAAAGAAAGAAGGAGAGAAAAGTTTTCTGCAACTCTAGGATCTCAAAGAACTTAAAATGGATGCATATGAGAATGCCAAGATCTACAAAGAAAAGACAAAGAGATGGCATGAAAAAAAACCAAGGTTAAAGAATTCAAAGAAGGAGACCAAGTTCTATTGTTCAATTCCAAACTCAAGTTCTTCCCAGGGAAATTGAGATCTAAGTGGTATGGACCATTCTTAGTCTTGAAAGTCTTTCCGTACGGGACAATGGAGCTACAAGGTAAGAAGTCAACATTAAAGGTTAATGGACAAAGGTGCAAGCTGTATACCGCAGGAGAGGAGATTGACAAGGGAGCCTCTTTCTCCCTCCAAGATGCATGATCAACCAGTTGAAGAGTCTTACTCTGGACTTTAAACAGAGGAATGTGTGAGAGTTGACCCCACATTAGGATAGATTCCATTAATTAGTTTTAGTCAAGAATATTTTTCAATTCTCAAAATAAACTTGCATGGATGAATGTAATAATGTAGACCCTCATAGATACATATCATCATCTCTATAAGTGTTGATCAAAGAAGACAATTTCTACAGAAATTCAGAAAGACATGACGTGTCTTTATTTGTACACGTCGAGTCTCCACTCACAGAAGGGATGACTATCTAGATTCTAAAGAGTACACAACGTTTACTATTTTGCACACGATGTGTAAGATCACAGACGGAATGCATTGGAATTGGCCATGTTGTATTTTTAATCAAACATGGCGTGTCCTACAAGTCTTTCAAAAGCACTAAGTGTTTCTAGAAAAACACATGACATGTCTTCATTTGACATGCTGTGTAGTTATCAGGTAAAGAGTGTGCAGTTTCCACCTAGAATGTTACACATCGTGTCTTTATTTGCACACAATGTGTCATTATCAGGTTCATAGCATCGTGTATCTATCTGTAAACTCACACACGATGTTTTAAATTGAACACGACATGTCCTTTTGTTCATTCAAATGAAGCTATCTTTCTAAAAATCGCACACAGTGTCCTTATTTGCACATGGCATGTCATTATCAGTGGAGGCGACTTCAATTTTGGTTTCTAGAATCTCACAAGTCATGTTTTAATTCATACACACAATGTACTTTGTAGTTAAAGCATGTTAAAAAATGAATGGGTGACCTCTGTAAAAGAATATGTTGTGTCCTCAAAAAGACACACCGTGTCCAAGGATGAGAAAGTGGGTCTCTAACCCTAATCCCAAGCCGCCTCCCTCATTTTCACTCTCAAGCAACCGTGTTCTAACAGTCGTATGCGACTCCTCAACCGTGTCTAAGCATCATCATTGCTCTGCAAGCAAGGATAGAGTGCCATCATTGCTCCATAAGCAAGAAGCTTCCACCACCGTGAGGCCTCCTTAGTAAGCAATTTCCACCACCATGACTGTCGCCGCTACTTTAGATCAAACTCCGATTATGCCACCACCACCATTTCTCTGCAAGGAAGCTTATATCACAGTGATTCTGCTATGCAACGAGCACCTCCTCCATCCTAGCAAGAAAATCCACACGAGCAGCGCCTCAGTCATCATCTTCTTCATCACCTATTCTTAAAGACACGCCATGAGCAACTGAGCTGACGCCGTGTGAAAGTGCCATCATCCCCAACCTTCGACCACCGAAACACTCTAGGTACACATTGTTTTTCCCAAAACACAGGATGTGTACTCGTCCTAGTTCACCAGTCTCCCTATCTGAAGACGCGCCATGTCTAAATCTAGACACACCGTGTTTAAGACCGTTTCAACAACATCTCAAGCAACGACGACACCCTTGAATCAAACATCAAACTACAGGCGTGAAGCAAGCTTTCCCTCCACCCCCACCTACGTCTCCTTGACCCATTTTAGGGTGACAGTGGAAGAAGACCCGACATATCAATTCCTCATCTCCTGTAGGGTCCTCCCTACCCATTTCGCATGTGAAGAAACCATTAAAGCTCTGGGGTTCAAGAATGAGGTCAAGGAGAACCTCAAAGACATTGGCCTCGAGTACATCTGCTTCACGGTAATGAAAACTTACCCTCACCTTGTCTATGAATTCCTTACTACTCTTGAGGTGGAGGAGGACCCAAAGCACATGTTCGAACCCTATGCCTTCATTAGCTTCTGTCTTTTGGGCCGGAGCTACAAAATCACCTTCCAGGATTTCTATGAGCTTTTAGAATGCAACTACAGGGGTGCTCTAGACTACCCTCCCTCTTTTGAAAGTGATGTTTTCTAGAATGAGATCACATATGAAGAGAGACAATATGTCATAAAGACTAGGGCTTCTGCTATCTATAACCCCATCTTCTGTTACCTCCATCGCCTCCTCATCACATGCGTCTTTACCAAGAAAGAAACACTAGGAGTGTGTAGGAAATAAGATTTGTTCTTTATGTGGGGTATGGTTTATGATTTCCAGATCAATGCAGGTTATTTCATCCTCACCCAATTCTTGGACATCAAGAAGATCAAGAAAAGAGAATCTAGAGACATCATGTGTGGAGAATTAATTACTCTCTTAGCCACCAAGCTTGAAGTGGACCTGATCGGTCTAGAGGATGCACAAGGTAGAAACCTAGTGGACATCCACTATATGATCTCTGCAGGGTTGATTAGAAGGGTCCCCAATATTGATGCCAAGTTCAGACAATACTTTGACAATGATCAATACATTGACCTGCCTAATTGGGAGAACGTTACTTTGACAAATAAGGACAATTGGAAGATTGACCTTACTGTCTAAGGTAATGATGTTGATGCACCTGAGGATCAAGCTACTCCAGCCGCTCCACCACAAAGATCACCGCCACCCTCCACCAACACTCAAATAGAGTACACTTGGGCGATGCCTGATGTTAGGCATCTTTACAACTATATTAAACAATGGTTTGACCATCTAGACGGCCGTCTTGACCTAGTGGGTCAATAGTTTTCTATGATGCACACAACATGGTCCTGTGCATGGATATGTGGCATATCTCTCCAGCCAACTATCCTATGCCTCAGCCACACCACCCTGCACCTTCACCGTTGTAGCCCGAGACTACTCCACAACCCATGTCAGTTCACATATCCGATGATGGTGATCTGGTCAACCAATATTTCACTACTGGTCATGGGGGCACTGGCCCTTCCTACTAATACACCATCCATGATAGGTACCAGGTTGCTTCTTCCTTAGGATTGATTGATGCAATGAGGACACTGCAAATTCCAAGCTTAGGAGGGGTGCAACCGAACGATAATGTAGTTGTTTTATTGTTTTTCGTTTTCTAGTTCATTATTTCTTGTATTTAGTTTCTATTTTTAGTTTCTGCTCTTCATTTGGCAAGTTTAGTATGATGTGAGGCTCATTTTGTGTAATGAATTGTATTTCTGCACAATATTGAACTATCTTGTCCTCCCTCATCAAAATTATCATTTGAAGAAATGGTAAAAGAGCATGCATGAATCAAATGAAACTTTATGGTCACCAACACGTGTTTAATGTCAAATTAATGTTTGTAGCCTAAGATTTTATCTTTTTCATCTTGGATTGCCTAATACAAGTAATTGGTTACAAATTTTGTGAATATATCAACTTTGCGACACTATTTAGAACATGGGATGATTTTGCCAAACTCTTAGTGATTTTACAACCCCCTTTCAATGAATTTTTTTCAAAACAAATTAATGGAATCCAGGTGATGTTACAATTTGGTTAACTCTCTTCTATTTTGGGAAAAATAAGTGAAACCTTTGACCAATTTATCTTACATTCTGGTTCACTTCACCTTATTTACCCCATAAAAGATGGTTGGAACCACCCACATGTCATACTAACCTAGTGTAAGTCCAATCTAGCCATGATGGTTACATGATATGTGCTAAAAAGAGGGTAAAATGCTCCAACCGGCACTCCTTGTGTGCATAAGCCTACATTAGCAGCCCAGTTCCAGAATCACCATTCCTATATCATATCTTTTGGGAAAACAAGAAGAGATAGCTAAAGTTTGCTAACATTAACTAAGATTCCATCATTTGCATCATTAAAAGTTGAAGGTTTTGTTGCATATTCACTTATTATTTGTTCTAGTCATCCAAGTTCCTTCTTGCACTTCCTAGTTGACTACTTCATTTAATGTGTTACCATCCTTACTAAATTTAATTTTATTTCTTGGATGTCTAAGATGAAACCATGGCTATGAATACGAACCTGATAATTATGGTTGGTCTGAACTCTTTTATATCTTCCATTTCATTTGATCTAGACATGAGCTTTGCAATTCCTTCATTTGTGTTATGTGCTCTTTTTGTTTGAGGATAAGCAATAGTTCAAGCTTAGGGGGATTTGATGTGTACATTTCATATCTACTTTTTGCACACATCTGCACACAAATTTAGTTCAATTTACCTTCCATTTAGCCTCCAATCATACTTAACTTTCCATCTTTTAATGATTTTACTTATTGCATGATGTTGATCGAAGGAACACATTGAAAATACCAAATTGGAGATAGCCCAACCCAAATTGGACCTCAGTGGGACATCCATTTGATTTGTAGCTATTTCAGAGTTCATTTTTTAAGAAAGAACATTGAACACGACATGTCTTGTTTAAGACACAACATGCAACATCCTAGAAAGGCTCACACAATAAGGAACATGTTGTGTTTTATTAAACACATGGGCGTGTAAGATTCTAGCAGCCTCGGTGCCCAAAATGCAGAGCAGATGACACGACTGTCTCTATTAAAACACGACGTGTCCTCATGATCCAGAGGCTGACTTCGACTTGCTGCCAACGTACACATGCATTATTTCATCGAACACGACATGTAACTTATGCCCAGAACGACTTGAGTAGTAGTCACATGATGTGTCTCTAAGGGGACATGCTATGTACTTCTCTCACAACACCATCTATTCAACAAGTTACATGATGAGACATGACATGTCCCCTCGAAGACACGCCATGTCTTTATCAATTTTTGTAGAAATCAGAAGCAACCATCCCTCATTTTAAAACATGAGTCCAAACTTTTGGGTGGCTATCACTTGTTATTTGGAAGCACTTTTCATCCAAGAGAATTTCCAAAGAAAAGGAAGGCAATTTTGGGGTGGAAGATGAGGTTCTCTTGAGAAAGAACCTCCATTCTACTTCATTTCTTCACCGTTTCTTCTCCAAAGGTGCAGTAGAGATTTTCTTCTCACTTAAGCTTCTTGGGAGGGAGGATTATCTGAGTTGAAGTAGCTCTAAGGGTGGAATCTCGTCCTCTAGCCGAAGTTCTACTTCCCCTTGACTACATTGTTGGTTCCTTTAGCTTTTTCTTCTCTTTAGCTATGCAAAACTCTAAAAATTTATGATGTGTTTGTGCATCTTCATTATGGATGAGTAGAACCTTTTTCTTGGGTATGGGAGAGTAGCTCCCATGCCATTGCTCATGAGAACCTGAAATTTACATTGAATGTTAGTTAATTTTCTTCTCCATGGATGCCTACAGTGATTTGTTACTTGTACGCTTGGCTGACCACCTTTTATACATGTTTATGCTTTCTTGTACTATTTGAGAGAATGTATGAGGAAGTAGGGAGTAGGATTCATGGTAGTATGCTCTTGACCATGGGAATGGATGGAGTATGTTGAGGGTTTTAGATTGTGTTTAAATCTAACATATACACGGGAGTGTTATGTGATGAAGAGAACCATGTCACACCACTGAGAGGTGCATGATGATGACAATCTCCTTGCAAATTAACTGCATGTTTTAATTTTGTAGTTATGCATGATGTGATGTTGTGGTAGTGAAATCTCATAACTAGGATTTTCTAAATTCTAAATTGAAACTTCAACCCAAGATCTTTTATTATTACTTCCCTTTTATGCAGTGTTTGTGCATCTTCATTATAGATGAGTAAACCTTTTTCTTGGGTATGGGAGAGTAGCTCCCATGCCATTGCTCATGAGAACTCAAAATTTATATTAAATGTTATTTAATTTGATTCTCCATGGATGCCTACAGTGATTTGTTGCTTGTATGCTTGGATGGCCATCTTTTATACATGTTTATGCTTTCTTGTACTATTCGGGAGGGTGTATGAGGAAGTGGGGAGTAGGATTCATGGAAATATGCTCTTGAACTTAAAAATGGCTAGAGTATATTGAGAGTTTTAGATTGTGTTCGAATCTAGCATATACACGAGAATGTTATGCTATAAAGAGAACCATCTCATGTCACCGAGAGGTGCATGATGATGACAATCTCCTTGCAAATTGATTGCATGTTTTAATTTCATAGTTATGCATGATGTGATGCTGTGGTAGTGAAATATCATATCTAGGATTTTCTAAATTCTGAATTGAACCTTTAACCCAAGCTCTTTTATTGTTACTTGCCTTTTAGCTATCTGTAATCAACTCAACTTTTGTAATTCGACTTAGATTAATGAAAGTTAATGATTTTGTGCCTAGAAAACCTAGCTCCTTGAGTTCTACACTTGAGTACAATTGACCCTGTACAGTAGCGGGTGATAAGTGAGTTGAGACCTTTCTTTTAAAACTCCAACAATCGTACTCCCATTTAGATACCAGTAATCAAAAGTCTAGTGAGGGTCCTACATATCATATGAGGGGTACAATACAGTACAAGAATCTCCAAGGTAATTCTAGGGTACCTACAATTGAGGTTGTAAAGGATTTTATTATTCTATAGAGTTATCATGTATGAATGGTTCAAATAATGTGAATCAACAAACTTTCATCCAACTGGCTTCTTGATACCATTCCTATCATATTATAGGGACAAAGAAGTAGAGTTGGCAATCCCTCTCATCAAAAAGGAGTTGTATTCTTTGTGGGGATTGCATTCATGTGTCCAATCATCATCTCTCCAATATTGACACACTTACTCTTGAGCAATGTGGTCAACACAAATAAGTACTTACAAAAGTAGCACCCACAATTATCATATCTAGCAGAGATGGTATTAGCTAATACCTTCCATAGATATCATATCATGGGTTTTGTGTATCACATTGATCTTTGATTTCCTTGGTTTCAAATCATCGTGCCCAGGAAAACTCTTCCAATGGATAGAATAATCACACTTAAAAAGTTTCTCAGACATCCCTAGTTGAATTTGACTTCATATTCCAGGCTAGATGCAAAAATCTTTTTTAGTTGGGTGGGAGCACCATGTGTACTTCATTGAATATCTGAATCTGATTACCTCCTCCCAATTGAACTTGAACTTCTTACATGTGCTTAAAAATTGCATTGGGAAATACTCATATATGTCTTGTACTACCATAATTACTTTTCTTGATCCACATGTATCCATGTACTCCTAAATATAAAATGTATCCCCATAGCTCGCATGGTAGGCATGCAAGTGTAATGGATGAAAATCACTCTCCTCTTCATGCTTCAAGGTGTAGTAACCCCAAATCTATGATTAGATATGTTGCTACTTCCCTCCTTTCTCCTTGGCCCAAAATAATGTCATTGATTTTCTTTTGTGCTTGATCTAATCAGCCTCCAATTGAGACACTATGTTTTTTGTCTAGTCCTTCACCTCCTCCTCCTCCTCATATTTGATTCTTCCTCCTCCTCATAATGGTATGTATCTTGTACAAATATTTATTGGTTTTATCCTCTAATAAGTGTCATCCTCCTCGTCTTTTTCAACAAAAAACCACTTCCTTGCTAATGGAAATTTAGGTTGTCTAGGTAGTTATGGGGAGGTGGATCTTATTGCCATCGTCAGTGGAGTAGGTTGGGATGGAAGATTCTATGTAGTTTTCCTTGCTTCCATGAGAGGTGTAGGTTGAGGTGTAGCACATGATGTAGATGGATTAGCTTCCTTCTCCTCCCTCTTGGGTCAGCTTGGGACTTCCACCTCAATGGTGTCCACCACATTCTAGAAGTAGTTATCTAGCAGGACCTCCTCATCCTCTCGGTAATTGGAATCATTATTACTGTCATTATATGAGGAAAACTAGGAGGAGTGAATGTAGGAGGTTTCTTGGGAATTAGTGTTAGAGATGGAGATAGAAGAGGAGGGAGTTGGAGTGTGAGAATGTGGAGTTAATCAGGATGCCTTGTTGGTGTATGCTTTCTATTGGGTGACGTTCTTCAACTCCTTCATTGACCTTCTTCCCAAATCCCTTCATCTTTTTTCTCAATATTGAAGGAGAACCGAAGGAGTCTAGGGTAATTACTATAGCTGGGAAGAATTGAGGTGGAAGTGGAGAAATATGGATGGAGGGTGGAAATGAGTTGTTATAGGAAGAGGAAGGGTCATCAGATGTTAAAGATCCTTCATCAAATCTCAAAGGAGTTGAATCGAGGCCTGGAGACAAAGGAAGAGTGTCGATGGAAAAACAAGACTCATAGAACATACATGGTGTAAATTTGCCAATAAGGCCATTCATTTTGAATTCCCTCTATTTTCATAAACTTAAGTGGTGGGCCATCGCCCACCACGTTCAATCTGGAGACCAAGATAATGGTGGAATCTAGTGATCACATCCTTTTTTATCACCATGGTCATGGCAATGCAAAATTTATCCTTCTCTCATTATTAATGTTGTCTGAGTACCATGAATGTGGAGATACCACTACCATTCTGGCTGAAAGTTCCATGGTTGTATTAATGGTCATTATTGCTTTGTTTAGAATATCATGATTTTCTCAACTCAATTGTCAAAAAATCAATCTTCAATTCTAATCAAAATTCCTTGTAATTTCATCACTTTCAGTCTCTTTCTCTGTTCTTACGTCCCTATTCTTACTCAAAAATAAAATCAAAGAACAATACAAAAAGAGTCTATTTATGTATTTCTTAGAGAGTGTAAAAAGAAAAAAACATAAGTCAAATGTGAGGTATAGGGTCAATCTCTCACAAGCCAATGTGGGTTTACTCCCACTAGCACTAAGTTTTTCAACTTCATTCTAATTTTCTACTCCTTCACATCCTCCATTTTGAAAGTTCTTGGTCACCTTATTTAGTAGATGACCCTCTCATCGATATTCAAAGTATGTTTCTCATATAAATGGTCATATGTATCCTCAAAGTTCACCTCTTCATATTTTTTATGGATTTCTTCCCTTAGTGGTGAGTCTTGAATAGGGATTAGCCATATATTTATGAAGGTGATCATCTTCATGCATGTTCCACTTGGACATCGGCATTGGATGTAGCCAAGACTATCTTCCCAAGTTAATATGGAATGTTTTTGTCCTCTGGCTCCGTATGAAGAAAAATAAAGTTTGTTGGGACATCATTTCCATATCTTTGTCACACATCACCAACACATCATCCACCTTGTCCCTTGGCACCCTAATGGATCTATCATCTAATTGTAGAGTATAATTGGCCAGATTCAACAAACCTAAGCCCAAGTCCATGTACACACTATAAGGCATTAGGTTGATGTTGGATCCTAAATCAATCAATGATTTATCAATAAGGTGGCCACAATTGTGGCTAGGAATAAGAGGGGATCTATTTTTTTTCTTTTCAATGGGAGAACATGTTTCAATACGGAGCTTAATTTCTCTTTTTGATTAGTTTTCTTATGAATTCTTCCCGATGTCTTCTTTTTGAAGGTGTATATATCCTTAAGGAACTTGGTATAAGTTGGGATCTGCTTTATTGGAACAAGTAGAGGGGTGTTCACCTTTATTGGCTTTAAGAATTCAAAAATCTATGTTGAAAATAAGATGGAAGGACAGTGGGATATTTATTTATTGATACGAGGAAACCTCCTCTCTGATATATAGGAAAGGAGGCAAGTACAAGGGAAGAAAATATAAGCCTAATGGGTCAAGACAAGTAGGCCATATGACATAATTAACTAAGTAATAATTCTAATGCCCCCCCCCCCTCAAGTTTGAGTATGGTTGAAACACATATCCATCTTGGACTTACAAGACTGAATTAGACAATAAAAATGTCACTCTCCACACAAGATTTTCACTACCCCTTAAAAATGAATCTATGAAAATAACTTGATGATGCCACCATTTGAGTTGTGTTCTACAATTGGAAAACTTGAGCTTTGAAGAAGGTCTTTTGAAGTGCATATGTAATGAAGTACATCTGATAAATGGAATCAAAACACCATAGTAAAAACTCATCACAATCAAATTGGAGTAAACGATAAAAAGTCCCCAAGAATGCCATATTTGTTGGAGACAAATGTGTGAGTGGTATAAGTTCATAGTCAACACATTTGATATACATAACACGACACAAATGTGGAGACACAATGTCTATGTAGATATAGAGGTATTTGCAAATTGTTTGAGAAGTGTAGCCAACTAGAATTAGCACAGAAGACCACATACATGCATAATGTGGCACGAACACAAGATGGACACGATGTTGATGGTTTCCGTATAGGTTCCATAAATATTTCAAATGAACCTTGAGGGTTTGATTGGAATGAATGGCACCATCAAGGAGAAACCCAACTAGATCAGTAGAAGGACCATGTCAATAGATGCAACTGGGAGAAGCCGTAACATAAGTAGCTTAGTCAAGATAAATCTAGACAAATCCTTGTAGATACAAAATGCACATGTTAGAAATTGGTGAGCTTATGAGAAATATGATGTGAAGAATCAACCATCCATCTCATGAGAATGTATCAAGAATGATCAACTGAAACATTATTAACACTGGAGGAACAAGATGCTAGAATAAGAACAACAAGCTTTGCCTTGACGTACATACTGCGGTATGAACGTGAAAATCTTGGTGTCAATGCTACAATTGAGATCCTTCAATGCATGAAAGTGGTAACTAGCTAGAAGAAGAACATACAACCAACCTACACACATAAACATGAAGGAGAACAATGTCATTTAGAATGAAGAACCAATAATGCATCAAAAGCACGGTGCTTAGTGGGAATGAAGCATCACAGAAACATCAAAAAGACAGATGTGATGAAAATAAGAAGTTTCATGGAGATCAGGATATCATGGAGTCATACATATAGTCTCTCTCATACTACTAATTCATGCATTTTCTCCCTCATTTATCCCCCCCAACACACCAATTATGAAATGGTTGAGTAGTTTGTGTGGAAAAGAGAAAATACCCCCATGGACATGGAAATTGATGTATACATCATGATTTGTAGTGGTATTTTTTAATGTAGGTAAGAAGAAAAAGAAGTACAATGCCTATTTTTATTGGTGCTTTATAAACTAGCATTGAGTCTTTTATTTTTCTATTTTTGTTTTATCTTTTTTTCTTCTTCTTGTCATTTCCATTTTTTCTTCAATTCAATTTGATTACCTTTTTCTCCTTATCTTTTTGTTTCATTCCCACTCGTCTTTTTTGCCTCACCAAACCCTTTGACCCTATCAATAAATCTTTGTTGAATATGGGAAAATAACCGTAAAGAAGCATATTGGAAAAGAGCTTGGTTAATGTAACAATAATTTAATATCGTTAGTGGGATGTTCTTAAAAGATGGAAACAATAATGGACATTGGTTTAAACAAAAATGATAAAAGCAAAAATTGAATGGTAATAATGACATGAGAAATGTAAAAGAAAAGAGATACTTTGACTGGGCAAATAATGATGACACAAAGTAAATATGACCAAAAAGGAAAAAAAATGACTGGTGTTGTATTGTAGAATGAAATGAGAAAATGAAATCTTAGACAAAAAGAGGATTTCCTTGAAATTGTGGGATGTGGGTGATAGATTTCATACACACAAACCCAAGAAGGATGTCGGGAAGAGACAGTTAGATAAACAAATTCTGAAGGCGGAAAATATGAATAGATGATGGTTGGGATGGAGAGCACCAACAAAAAGATTGGATTTTTAGGATGAAGGAATAAGATGGCTGGCTTGAAGCCAAGCTAAGAAGAGATGGAAAATGTCGAGGCTCTCTCTTTTCCTCCCTAGGTTAGGATCGATGCTCTGATACCATGTGGAAAATAAGATGGGAGGATAATGAGATCTTTTTGTTATTGATTGAAGGCAACCTCCTCTCCTATTTATAAAAAGGAGGTAAGTATAGGGGCACCAAACATAAACCTAATGGGACAAGACAAGTAGACCCATAGGACTAAATTAGCTAAATAATAATAATTCTAACAATCTCATTAGTATTCTTCTATTGTTTTGTCTTGGATGAAGATGGTTCATCCAAGGAATCAGGGAATGTGTGCTCACTTGAATTTTCACCATTGGGATCATCATGATTATCTTGAGAAATCACACAAACCAATTGAGGAATACTAGGAATTACAAAATCAATAGAAGGAGTAGATTAACTCCTAAGTGGAGTGTAGGGTGGAGTACTAATTATCAAATAATAATGGAGGGTTCCACAACTGAATTTCTACACACCACATGTAAAGAGGTGAGATCACCTCCTTATTAAAATTTAAAGGAAATACAAAACATCCACTTTTTCCAAGAGAAATAGACATTGTGCAATGCATGTATAATAATCCAAGTAAATACACATGTTTTAGATACATATAAAATGTCAATAGCAGCGGAAAGAAACTAAGTTATTACACCACTTTTTGAACTCTTGTTTACTACATGAGTTTCATTAAAAAGGAAAAACAGAAAAGAAACTATAGGATCTAGCAATACACAACCTAGTCATCCTTGATTGAAAAATTGAATATACTACTCCTGAACTCGGTAACCTTAGACTTGTTCAACACCTTGATCTGACCCTGGGTGGTTGGGAAAGCACCCAACAAAAGGGAAAGAAAACATGGTATGTGTCATAGAAAAATGAATAAGGATAAAATATAAGAAAACTATATGTAAATAAAGGCTAAGATTTCATCATAAGATGAATATGATCAAAAGTATGAGGCATGAGTAAATAGATGCTTGCCATAATAGAAATAGTAAAAAGGTTACATGTATGATTAATATTGACTACCTAAACTATGTAGGGTTGAGGCACCTACCTAACCTCAACCAAAGGTGAGGGAAAGTAACACATTCAGGTCACCTACAAATATTCTATATTGGGGAGAGTAACACATTCCCCTGGGCGAATTTACACATGCCCTATCTATGGGTGGTTGCAAAAAAGTACCACTATACCAGTTAAATAGTCTACTAAAATCAACATGCTATGAACTATGGCAAGTATAAGCATCAAGTAAATAAAAACATGGCAGTGGGGTACAAAACCTAAGAAATAAATATTAAAACTGATTTTGAGGCAAAAATGGCAAAGGAATTGTCAAAAGAGAAATTAGGGTTTCAAAGAAGCCTCATTAGGGAAACTAGCATGGGGTTTGCAAAAATTCCCAACTTAGGTGTAAGGAAAGCACATACCTTTCTTAATGTAATCCAATTACTTCTCCTTCACTACTTTAATCGATTCCAAAGCCCACTTTTCCTATTTTCAATGTATAACTATGAATTAGGGGTTACACATGTATAAAGGTAAGGGAAACCCTAACTTTCAGACTTTTGGAACAAAACCTTGATTTTGACTATGAGATTATCACCATTGATCTTATTAGGTTCTCTTGATTAAGAAAACATATAATTTTGTCTATTTTGGAGTTATGAGGTGAAAAGTGCATTTTTGGTGATTTTTATGTAATAAATTCATTTTTAGAAAACACCTTTCGATAAAACTCAAAATCAGGTCTCAAAAACATATTTATTAGAAATCTTACATTTTTTTAATTCCAAAACATATTTTCTTTTATTTTTAGACAAAGGAGTAAAAAGATATGATTTTTCCTATTCTAACCAATCAGGGAGTGCCACGTCATCAAAGACATCGCAAAGAGGTGAAGAGACAGCAAAGAAGGGGCCCTCCTCACTAACTTGGTCCAATCAGAGCCAACCAAGTTAGGGGTTAAAGGAACGAACTTGACTCACTCAAAGAAAAGCAAATAGGGTGAAATGACGATACTTCCCTCATGCGGAAAACAAAGGGAAAATGAAAATGAGAAGGGAAATAGAGGGAAAGCACACATGGATCCATCCCCTTCGTCGTTCTACTCCATGGATGATGAGCAAAATCTTGAATATTGGGTGAAATCATGAGAATTGATTAAACTCACAAGCAAGCACATGAAAATAAAGAGGGAAGAACTACGGACCTGATGACCTAATCAATTTGAACCGAGGTGCCAATGAGGACAAGCATGATCCACCATAAGAATTGGATCAAAATCGAACACTGGAACATGAAGATGTAAGCAAATGAGCAATTAAATCCATAGAAAGGTCGAGCAAGAAGATATGAAGACCGGGGGGCACTAGTTACAGGTGGGGGATCGCGAAGCCATAGATGGCTAGGTCACCCGAAATCCTTGGAGAGCAAGAATTGGGTGTTTCCCAATTTCTTGATAAAATACAACAAATAGGGGATCGATCTGTGCAGTTTTGTATCTAGAATATTTTAGAAAAGATTTTATGAAATTTGATTCCAAAACGATCAAAAAATCAACGAAATAAATCCTTGCTATATTGGTCCCTATTTCCGACCAATGGGATCTAGGAGACGATCCGTGAGCTGTTGGATCGTGGATCCAACAGTCAAGATTGCATGGGTCAAAGGTCAACGCATGACATTAAATCAAATTCCCAATCTTATCGGAACATAGTGTATTAATGCATTAATTTTCCTTTTTCTCTCTCCTCATATGAGGGGGAAAACATGATCCAAATTAAATGAAAATTGATACCAAACCTATTGTTGATATGAGGAATCTGAATATGTAATTAGTTTTATCTTTTGGGAACTTTTAATGTGTTAAATAAATCAAAACTTATTTTCTCTTTCCTGCTTCATTAATGGTTATAAGATTGTCCAAATTTGATGAAACTTCACCAACAAGTCACATTAAGTGACTTGGATACGAATTTTCCATCAATTTTACATGTTGGAGTTGTTTATACATTTATTTAATTATTTTAAAGGTTCTACACACTCTCCTGATTTCACCTTTCAATCAAATATTCTCCAAATTGAGTGAAAATTCACCAAAAGGCATATTTTAAGGAGTATATTACAAATTTGGAATCAATTGTTAATTTTGGAGTAATTAATGATTTTATTTTGTATTTTTGAGTTATCTCCTATTTTCCAATTCAATTATTGCAATTATACTTATTAATTTTTTACAAGTTGTGAAACTTGCTACCCAAGCTAAATTGTACTCAAAGAAACTAAATTTGGACTTAGAATTTTCTTTTGAGTTCCACTTTTATGATTTTTAGGCAATTTACTCTTCTTTTTTCTTAATGGAAAAATTAATTCATTTAATGTCACATTATCTTAGTTTTAGGAATTTTCTTTTCTTTTTCCCACACAAAAAGCCATAGAACCATCTAGATCAATTTTATTTTATCCTTATCCATCTTAAGTGGATGTTTTGCAAATTAAACCCATTAGTAAACTTTCACTAAGGTATTTTTTGATAACTCATTATAGTGTAAAATATTGCAAACAAGTGAACACCAAACCTTTATAATTTCCCTAATTCAACATCAAGAATATAAATGAAAGGTAAATCTTTGGAAAAGGCTAAACTAAGATTATACATGGATTTCACTTCGTTACACTACATTATCACAAGATCTTCTATATCAAATGAACTTGGAATCTCTACATCGATGCAAACTATTTTTGGATGGACTATTCAACATGGTTGTCATCCATAATCTCATGATTCACTTGACCCTTCAGTTTGTCAATCACTCTTCCACTCCTTAGAATTGTCACAACATTAACTTTTTCATGGTGAGGAGGGGGATCTTGATGTTGTTGTGGAGGATGTGAAGGTGATCTTTGGTTTGTTGATGAGATGGGATTGTGAGAATGTAGGGATGTTGCTCAAGTGTTTTCCCATTCGGTTGTGGAGGGACTAGTTGTGTGTGATGAGTGTTCAGGTGGACGAGGGGGTTGGTATTGGTATTGTTATTGTGGTGGTGCAGGTGCATAGGGACTAGGGGGACCTTAATATGCATGAAATGATTGCACTTGCATTTTTTAATGGGTAATATATATTTTTGAAGAAAATGAGTTTGGCCACCAACATTGTTTGCGTACACCATGACTTGGTAAGGGAGCCTCCCCTCATAAAAGTGAGAAAGTGTAAGAGACACATGATCCAATCATATCTCCAATCTATTGATAGTTTTTCTATGAATAGACACATCTTTCTTTACCTGATTTAAGTCCCTCGTCCTAACAAGCACTTCCTCCTCAGATATCGAGTTATACTTTTTGCCTTGATGTTGTTGGCATGGATGACAGTGTGAGTCATCCTTTTTTGTCTCCTAGAAAAGTTGGGATAATTACCCCCACTAAGGAGTGTAGGATTGAGATATGGAGGAATTTGAATTTATATTGCCAAATGATTGAAGAGATTTCACCTCTTGATGAAGAGAATACATAGATTGCACTGCATTTCTTGAGGCACCGCCCACTATATTTTTCACAAGATTAACAATGTCAGACAAAATCTTTATCATTTGTGGGTTAGCATCATCTAAAGGCAAGGGATGTATAGTGGATTGGGCAGTACCAATTTTTTTTTATAGTCTTTGGCTGCACTACATGCTCCATATTTATAATTTTCCACGTACTACTAAAAAAGGGGCTAGGATACTTCAAGTGGATTTTCCATCAAATCCCACCAAAATAAGAATATACAAAGATTTGATTCTTTTGAGATACTCCCAAATAGAAAGATTGAACTAGATTCCATAGGGGCACCTTGAAGTGGGTATAGTCTTTCAGAAGCTTTTGAAATCTTTCCCAATTGTCATTAAATTTTCCATTGTCCTTTCAGTTGAATAAATTGATGCACCTCCTCATTTATGTAAACTTGGAAATTGGATAGAACTTCTTTAAAAAAAAACTCATTCTTCATATCTTCCCAAGTCATAACTTCAGTTTTGGAGGATTGTAAGTCCTTGGACGTGTCTTTAAGAGAGATTGGAAACAATGTGAGGTGGATAGGATCATCAATGGTAGAGGGGGTATGGAAAGTTGAACATGTTTCCAAAAAAGTCTTTATAATTGGAATAAATCCCACTAGAACCAGTGGGATAGAGAAGGCTTGCTCGTGCATTTCTTCTGCTCTTATGGTAACCACTGAGGTGTCATTTCCTGAAATAAAGTACCCATGAAGAGGCCTTGGATGTTGAGGCAGAGTCTTCCTCAATCTCACCATGAGGTGGTGTTCTTGCATTTTGGTCCCCCATAAATTTTCTACCACTTGTATATGCCAGTTTCTTTGCCTTCTCCAACTTATGTTAGGGTCATAAATAAAGACCCCATAGATAAGGGATGATGACTAAAAATGCACTATCACCAGAAACAAGAACAACAAAGCAAAGGTAAAGAAGTTAGGAATATTATATGCAAGAATAACACAAATAATATATATAAGTAGTGGTAAGGGAAACTAGAAAATTTAAAAAGAAGAAACTAGCCAGATCTATAAAATTGTTGCCCAAAACAATTCCAAAAAGCTTTATGCATGTACACTAGGCTTACAAGTTTGTAAACTTAATCCACACACTCTCTTAAATGGATCCAAAAGAAAACATGCTTAGGAGTTTAGTAGAGTAGGAAGTTATAGGTCAATCCACAAGGAGTGGAAGATACTAGAGCTAGTTTTGTTTCTTTAGGTTCCTAGTTTAGAGAGTAGGGTTTCAATGGATTAACTTGGTCTGTGATTACATGAAGGTTCTGGCAAGATAGAAAATCAATAATTAAACCTATTTAAACCTACAAAAATATGACCAACAACAATCTAAGAGAGAAATTACACTAAATTAAACTAGCACTAGTAAGAGAGAGAAATTAGCTAGACTAGATTAGTAATTAGATTAACAAGGCAAGCAAATACTACATTGAGAAATTAACTAAAAATTCCTAGCACAAGTAACTAAGAATAAGAGTTGATTGTCTACCAAATTCTAGCTAACATGAATCAAGAAATTAATGAGGAATCAAGGATAAATAGATGACACTAGTGCAAGCTTGGGTTTTAACAAGCAATTAAGGGTAGTGAGTTGTTTGGGGTTATGTAACTATGAACCGTGCCTAGAGGTCATATCCATGTAAACATGTCCAACAAGCATGTTAATAAACCATACAATTAAGCGTAATGAGGATGGAGAGTCCTTTAAACAACCTCACTTTTCGACAACCCTCAATTAAAGAAGGCCTTAATGTTGAGAGACATTAAATTGTACATAGAGAAGAAGTGACTAGCAAATCCTCCTTACGTGGATTAATGCCTTCATGTCATTTCATCTGGTTTACCATGTCTCTGAGATTCTTTAAATTTTGTAGGTACCTAAAATGCCATGAATAAAAAATGTGGTTAGTATAACAAGTTATGCTGGTATGTAGAGGAAACAAAATATTCACATTTGGTTGTAACAACATTTTTACAACAATTACTATTACTGAATCAAAATTAATAATTTTATCACAACTTCTCAACCCATTTTTACTCAACCTCTAGGATACCCTCTTTCAGGGTCTTGTACGTGCAGTGGATGTTAGGCCACCTTCTCAATCTGGAGCTAGGTGGCATGTTATTCTTCCCAGTCTTGGTCGGACCTCATATGACCTTCCCAATCTGGGTCCAGGTCTAAGTCATCTTTATGGCTCTCTATTCCCAAACTTCTATAGCTGATATGAGGGGTTCAAGCAAGTTATAAGCATATAATGTGATATCCATAATAACTTTATGGATTGCATGAAATAAATATACAACCAAGCATTTATTTGCATTCCATTTGACAATCCTTAGAATACATCAACAAAATAATGAGGGTAGTCTTAGGTGTAACAACATACCTTGATGGTGTGTCATGCATATTATACAATTATACTTCAAGTAGATTCAATAAACATGTCAATAGATCTAAGCAAGCAAAGAAGAATTCAATCATTTTTTCTGCATATATGTAAATCCTAAAGTGTCACCATTATAGTAATTACATTAAACCCTACTTGGCCCTAATCTGGGGTTTAGGTTTCCTTGACATCAAATTATCATTATGGTCATGTTTGATACTCTAATTCCCATATTCATTGATCTAATGACTTAAGAAACCTAATTTATATTAAATGTTGCCACGATTAATAAATCAATCATGTTATCATGAACACTTATATCAGATTTGTCACATTAAGGTTGTATCAAGTTACATAATTGATGTTCAAGATCTTAATTACACATGTTAAGTATCATCCACTCTAGAAAATCTAGTTTCTCATCATTATGTTCATAACCATGTTATATTACCAGTATAGTCCTCAATATTAGTTAATAGCATAAAAGAGAGGTTTTTACCATATTCAACATGCTAATACCCAACTCTAGGGTTTTTATGTACTAGTCACTAACTAAACATGTATTCGAGGCACTTTTGTAATTAGACTTAGATCCGGGGTTTGAAACTATTTTATTTGTGTTCCTCTCATTCTCTTGATAAAATTTCATATATAACATGTCTTCATCCGATCTACCAATAATTAGTTACAATTTTCTTAATTTATTCCTTCTATTGGCCAATCAGACAAAGCCATGTCAGAAAATAAGTGGAAATATCTTATTTCCTTGTGGACCAAGTCAAGCAATTGAGTGGGTGGCATGTCATCTCGCATCTCAGCACTGGCTTGGCAATCAACTCCATTGTTGACTCTGGGCGTATAGACTCCTGAGCAGCTCTAGAAGACCCTATTCTCTCCGTTACTCATCACTGAAGTCATATATGATGACAATTGCTTGGAGGTGGTATAGATAGAGAGGAAGGGGAGGTGATGCTCTGGCATGCAAATAAAGAAGAACAAGAGGAAGGTAATGTCTTGAAATGAAATTGTTGGTAGGGATGACTATGCTAGATATTGCAGAAACTTTGGAATGAGTTTGCAATCTCATAGAGGTACTCTATCCCCTTTTATAGCCCATGGCTAAGATGAACGGGTTGGCGAGGGATCAATAGTTTGGGGAAAACCTTTATTACTTCCCAAAGATGCCAAAACCCAATATAGGTTGATTCAGAATCACTCTCTAATTCTAATGGAATGGTTTGTAAGAAAGTTTGTGGATTGATGAGAGAGGAAATGAGAAATCATTTTTCATTTAATTGTTCCCAGTTTCCCTCTTTGTCCCAAGGTCGGTGATGATCTATTCATTGTTGGATCTTAGATCATGTGGTTGTCATGATTCACAATTAATTAAAGGGGTACAGTTATAGTTCCAATATGAAAGGGATAAAGCTACATTTAATAATTTTCTATTTTCCCTTCCACTTTAGATATATTTGTTAAATTCATATCTCTCATTATGTTAATCCTTTTAATCCCAAATTTTAAGGGAATGTCTTTAATGACTTTACCTAAGCATGCTCAAGATTTTAAGACAAAACTCAAAAGTAAAAGATACTTTTCT
This sequence comes from Alisma plantago-aquatica, assembly GCA_963693085.1. Taxonomy (NCBI): domain Eukaryota; kingdom Viridiplantae; phylum Streptophyta; class Magnoliopsida; order Alismatales; family Alismataceae; genus Alisma; species Alisma plantago-aquatica. The sequence continues at coordinate 1,422,802,509 of OY856409.1, forward strand.
TCCTCTTAAAAGGCACATTTTAGGCATTAAAACAACCCTTTTCACTTTATATCTTTTCTATATTATTTATTTTGATGGTTTTTGTTATTAGTAATCATATGAAACCGAAAACAACTCATCACTGGCCTTCAATACCACTTTTCTAGAAAACTCCACACAATTCTATATTAATCACCCATTACCTTTAGTAATTCATTTATTGGGATTTTCTTTCTTTCTTTTCCTCATATCCATTATTTTGTTATTGAAATTAGTGAATTCCATAAAACCATTACAAAGGAAGATTTGCACTTTAAATCCATACTTTTAAAACAAGGCGTATAAATTTTTCTAATACACCCTTAACAAACCAATATTTGCATTTCAAATTAATATGCATAAATACATGTGAAAAACCAGGTTGTAACAGTCATATTCTACTAGTTGGCCATGGGGCATAGGGTGTGTATAGGGGAAGTTGTCCCTATCACCTCATATCAAAACTTTTGAGTCTCAATTTATTGGGGAATATGCATTCTCCCATTAAGATTACTCTCGTATAGGTCTCTAGAAATGATTATCCTAACATGTACACAGTGGGAAGAGGTGGTATAGTTTATAGGAGAATATTGTTTTAGCTTCCATACAACTGACATGCTCTTTGCTAAATTCATATGGGTATGTATACCTAGATGCTTAGATCTCACATCTAGTTTTAGTAGAATATATGGATAGGTGGGAAGTGAGGGAACTAGCTGAAGATTCACTTCTTGGACTTAGGAAATTTTCCTCTCTTAGCCTCCTACTCCCCATTTTCCTTATACCTCACGTGTTTTCATACATCAATCACCACAGAAAAAGGTAGGAAATGAGAATAAATAAGTACAAAGAAAATTCCAATGACATCAAATTGTTTGGCATTGATAATTGCCCAAGACAATATCAAAGTCACATATATTCCTCCAAACAACACACCAAGCGGACTTAACTATTCCATGAAGAAGAGTAAAACTCCATGAAACTGATGAAGACTTCTACTTCTTCACATCCAACCATAACAAGTAAAGAACCTCCCTCCTCTAAGGATCCAAATAATGAAATGATGGTGGTAAGTGGACACAACCCTAGAAAACTAGGGTTTTGGGTTGTAGGTGATGGAATGTTGAGTGAATGAGGTTGGTGAGAGGTAGGTGAAAACTAAAGGAGGTATTGAGTGCTAACCTATGACCACTATACACCATAAAGGTTTATATAGTGGTCCATGTAGTATACGATTAGGATTTGGTGGGTAGCACAACTTTATGGGTATAATAGACAAGATGGGTAGGTAGGAAATAAATGCCATATATCAGAATGCCCATGGTCGAATGGGGTATATATAAGGGAAAATGGGAGGGAATGAGTCTAGGAAGCACGATCGTGATGAGTAACATGACCATGGTGGGATGAAGGTAGAATGACTATGGTGGGTACCATGGACATGATGAGGAGGGTAAAGGGAACTTGTGGCTAAGATCATCATAGAAAATGGATGCCACAACCTTGGTAGGTGGAATGGTCATGGTGGTCTCCACTTTCCACAATCATTCTCACTAGAACACCCATTCTTACAAGGATGCTTACTCCTTGGTTTTTGTTGTGATTTCATGGTAACTTGGACTTGAGTAGAACGGACATGGTGACATATCATGAATATTTTGGGGGTTTTCTTGTGCATTTGAGTTTTGGAATTGATCATCAATGGAGATCTTTGTAGAAATGCATTCTTTAGTCACTTTTAGTCAATTGGGGGTGTTATTCGCCTCAATTTGAACTCTTCTAGACTCAAGGAAATCCTAGGATCAATCTTCATGTCTCCTTTCCATCAAGTAGTAGTAAAAGTTTCTATAAAACATGCAAAAAAATCCATAAGTGTGCTTGACAAAAAATGCAAATTACTATAGAATAGTCATGCATTTAAGTATCTAGGTGTAAGTATAGAGAAAAGTGACATAAGACGAACACCAATTAAGGGTTTCATCAGTCCAGACCTAGAGTGAATATCACCATTCATTGAGTTCATTTATGGTATTATACAAACCATAAATTCAATTTTTATTATAATGGAAATATGCCATTAAATTGAAATAGTTAGATACAGTATAATATTATGACTTTAGAATGTTTTTTTATAATTACATCAGTAACAATTAAGTAATTATGCATTTTTAAATGTAAATATACTTTCTAATATGTAAAATTACAAAACATAACCTATAGTCAGTACTAATTCCTTGACATCTCATTTAAATATATTGAAACCAAGTCAAAATAAAGATTCAATTCACATAAGATATTGGATGACGATAGGCAGAAAAAAAACCAAGGTACTCCTATACTGTACGACAAAGCAAAATGAAATCTAGGTTGAAGTAGTAAACTCCATGTGAGTTTAGAGTTTCTTATTTTAAAGCTCAAGATTAACCTAGAGTTTAAAATTTGAAGTAGAAGGAGTGAAAATGAAATTTCATGATTGTAATATCTTTAAAAGGTTTCCATTGAACCCCATGCTTTGTCCAGACGCAGAAAGGATGACGCAGGCTTCAAAATGGCCATAAGCACTTGGAGTGCCCTCCTTTGTTGTTGGTCAAGAGAGAGGAGCTTGAGAATGAATACAAAACACTTGACGTGTATAATTCATGTAAGGATGAGGGGAGTGTAGTCCTATATATTCTAGAGGTGTAAATAAAGAGAAGACATAATGGCTAAAATCCTTTCATTGTAATAAATGAAGACATAATAGGAAGGAGGGGAAAGAGAGAACGTACCAATTACCACAAATCAAGGGAATCCAAATCCATGAATGGATTTGTAGGACCACTGTGTCTTGTTCTAGATGGTTAGAGAATTTGAAAGTTGAAGTAATCTTTTTAAAACCCTAGAGTGAAGTCATGTATGGAGTTGAGAGAACTACAATTAAGGAAAAGGAGTAAGAGCTAGACATTTGGTTTTGTTCATGGGAGTGGATAAGGGATACTAGTTTTGATGCCTACATGAAAGAAGGTTTGAAATGGATGGGAGTCTTGTTGGAGAGGAGAAGTAGAGAAAATGGGTGCAAACAGGTCAAGAAGCTAGTGTAACATACATAAATTTAGATATACCTTTCCGTAAAACATGAATACCATTGTTTAAGTAGAAATAAGTTCAATGACTAATATTTACCCCAAATATTATCCAAATGTTTATTTAAACCCTTCAACGTACCTGTAAGTACCTAAAATGGAAAATTACTTTGTATTGGATGCAGACCCAAGCATTATAATTATCGTAAAACTCTAAATAAATCATGTGAAACCTCCATTAGACAAAGATGACGTAATTGATAAAATAAGTATCCAAGCCAAATAGAGGTCTTCATAGATATAGTAGTTACACATAATGACGCAAATAGAAGTATTATATTCCTTAGGCATCTTATGTTAATATCCCATACAACATGTAATGCTAAGATTGATATAAAGAAATTTATGTATATGAGTGCCGCAAAACACTAGTTGTCTTATTTCATAATGCATGGATATGTATAAGTAGTCCAATATATGATTTATTAGTTGGAATACTCCAAAAAGGATATACATATATATAAATTGGACATTTTACACAAGTTGGGTAAATTTTAGTTTCCATTATCTAGATAAAATTGTAACAAATTTAATATATGGACAATCTGAGTGGAATGCGGTACATTAGGAAGGATAGTATGTGAGAAAATCATCTTATCAGTGTATAATCCCAAATTAAACATAAAAATAGAAATAATAACAAATATGACTTATAATGATAGGAATTCTAGAAAATATAAAACATTTAATGATCTACAAAGTAATCTTAAAATAGGAAACTATTATTGAATTTGGATTCTACAAATACTATTTAGGATATTTATCACTTGTCAATTCATCTGAATGAGGAAATTGACCTAAACAAAATATAGAAGAATTAAAAAAATAATGGAAAATATGAAAATTGAATCTATTCAAATTGTTTTGTTTCCCAAGTTTCATTTCAAATCATCTCTTTCCTTGGGTAACATATAGTGAGCCAACAAATAGTCTTTACAAACCCTTGTCTAATTTTCTCTCTATCTTTATCCTCCACATCCTTGAGATTCTTAATGCAACGGATCAGGGAATCTATCCCGGCCGCTTTACTCCTATATGTGACTATATAAGCCCATCTCAACGGATCATGAATGAAATTATAGTTCTTATAGGACACCACCAAGCTACAAACTTGAGGCAATCACACATCCAAATACGTTCCTTCAACCCTCACATCAATTTTCCCATTGTCAATTTTGCCTCTACACTCTTTGTCTTACCCCTTGGATCTTATATTCTACCACAGTGGAGGTTTGGGAATTCAAAGAAACTCCCGTTCCTTCGGAGTTTATGAATATTAAACCCACATTTGTGTGTTCTATGCTCTATGTTTTCTCCATAGCATATCCCTTCATATTTAGGTTGGTACTAGACAAGGAGATTCTTTATGGGATGTCTTATAATGTATTGGAGCCAACAAGATCATCAAAGGAGTTAGTAGCAAGGTATGGAGCTTCCTTGATTTTTAGTTAAATCTCTCTGATGGTTGAAAAGGTGTTCCTAATTCCCCATTTTCTAGTAAGGATGTTGGTTGGTCAAGTTGTTTAGGTTGTTTCACCATGATTATTGGTGTGATGATTCCCTACCTTCAGTTTGAAATGAATAACATTGTTAGGTGAGTGTCTCATATATTTTTTCTATGCCATCTATAGGAGATGGAAACAACATGTTTCTTCTACCCCAGAAAAACTATGAGAGAGAAAAGATACAACACAAAGGCTTATTTCTATTTATTTCTCTTAATGAAGTGTGTTTTTGTTATGCGGGTCAGGGGAAACTCCATCTATCCATGCCTGGGTTTGTAGAATCACACAAGTATTTGTTATCGTGTGTTACCAAATACCATGTCATATAGTAGCTTGATTTATAACTTGGTGTTAGGGAACATTTGTCCTTTTGATGAATAATATGTTAAGTACTTCAAAATAAAATGCATTACCTACTATAATTCATAATTAATGGCATATTCATAAAAAAGTACACAAAATGCATTTTTTGAATCCTCTAGCTATATATTGTTTATGTATTTAGGTTTTGAGACTTACAAGTACAAAATGTAAAAAAATTATATGGTTTGCATGTTTAAAGGAAATTAACCCTACTCTCATGTGAAACTTCTCTTAGGTGGTATGAGACATTGATTCAGACCTAGAGTTTTATTGGTGATATGACATAAGAGCCAATCATATTTATATTGAATGACACATCTTGTATTTTATTTGATTATTAATAAAGGAATTTTCAATTATTTTCTCATTTCAATATGGGATAATGAATAAATCTAATAGTGTCCTAATAATGTATGGCTCAATGACATGTTTTACTTCAGGTTGAGGGTCTAGATATGATATCATGTGTATGTTAAGAGTAATAATTTTTGTATTAGTCCCTATTTGGATGTTATTTTGTATATTAGGACAAAAATAGTATATAAAGACTGGTATGTGTGTTAATTGTGGACTATGCCTCACTAGTCATGATATTGAGCATAAAATCAGACACATAGGTACTTGTTACGAACAAGTGTACTGGACAAACCCACTTTGAGTGTGATACATGGAAGCCAATAATGAAGGTCAAAATCACATCTCAATGTGGCAGTGGTGATTTTGGTCCTTAAACCTGAAGTCACTACAATGATTGCATGTTATTCAATGTGCTTTAACACTACTCAATGTGACCTTGAAAAGGGTTGCTATACATGTAGTACATAGGTGCATTGTGACACATGTGGATCATTGTGAGTGATTTAGATGGAATTTGTCCCTCCTATTGGAGTGATATCTTGGCCACTTGATGAGTGAGACTATGAAATGCATGGTCATGCTCATGTGGGTCAATATATGATATTGAGCTCATGTATCTCAATAGTCTACTCTAAATAAAGGAACAAAGATTGAACATTAAGATAATGACATTTCCATGCTTGAGATTCAATATAGATATCATAACAAAGGGATTATACAATCATTGTAACACTAGTGAAAATACTAGGTTATGGTGTTCTACAATTTCATCAATTACTTGGGTAGAAATGAAGTCACGCTAGATACCAATCATTGCTCATGAAATCATTATTTGATAATGAATATCACTTCCAATGTAATTTGGATCCTACAGTGTCATACGCATAGAATGAATTGATATAGGAGTGTGATTGTAGACATGGTTGGAAATGTTTCGAGTCAAATTGATTATTAAAACGTTTAGGAAATCAACTGGAATAATAATGGAATATAATCTATGTTAATTGATTAAAATGTTTAAGCCAATTCATTGGATTTACATTGTTGACTTATATATAAGTCGACTTGATAATAGGCCATCAATCAGATAGATTCAGATGATCAAAAATTAGTTAATCAATTAATATGATTAATTATTTAGCTAATTAAAGACATGACTTTGTAATATTCTAATTGCCTATTTGGACATCCACGAGTGACCTGCTTTAAACATAGATACATGCTTTTATTTCCTAGGGTTTTGTAGGAGACTCTACTTCCTTTCCTCTCCTATTTATAGAGGCACGACGACTAAATTTTATACATACTCTTGTACGTGAACCCTACCTATCACACATCATCAAACAAAGGTTTCTCCTTCCCTGCCAACTTAGAGACCGTGAGGAGGAGTTGCAGTCCATCCATGGACTACATAGAGATGTATATGTTGAGTGACTGCATTTAGAGGATGTTGACGAGGACCATATGTGTACACAAGGAGAAACGCACACCAAAACACAAAGGGCACGTTGTTGAGCTTTCTCTCTGACAAGGTATACCTTGCCCCCCCCTCCTTCTGAGTACTTCATTATCAATGAGATCTGCTTGTAAGATATGTGGAATTTTTTTGTTGTTGTTTCCACTGCGCTTACTGCCTCCACAAATCCAAACATGTTTACATATGCATGTTTTAGGACTAGATAGAAGGTATGTGCATTTACCTTATTTGAATTTGGAAATTAAGGGCTTAAATCCTAATTTTCTTTAATGTGGTAAATATCCAAAATTGGATTCCTATTTGAATATCTTTTGTGATCGTCATTGAATTATCCTTCATTATAATTTGCTTTCACTATTCTTTATTAGTGAAAATGGGGAACCCTTTACCATTGATTCCTTTGACCCTATATTCAATCATATGAATGTTCTCATTCCTTTAGTACTTGAAAATGATTTAGATTGAACTTTTTATCTTGTTTGTCCTATTATGCATATTTGATTCGCTCCTTGATTATTGAAAATATGAAATACTTAATTTATAATTCATATGACCCCATTTTACATGCACTGCATGTTTTCATCCCTTTTTTACTTTAAAATGATATGGAATGTACTTTTTGTCTTATCTACCATATAACACATGTTTGATTGGTTGATTATACCTAGGAGTAATAGGTTATAATGAGATTTTGACCTAATACACAAGCATACTTATGTTTTAGGCATTAGTATTTCATTTTGGTTAGAAATTGATGTTTTTTCCTACTACCATTTTGACATATTAGGTCGTGAGATTTTATTCCTCCTTCCATGGCTCATAACTTGATTGTGTTCCAAACCTACTTTTAGATGGTTGTAGTCGGAATTGTAACATGCATGCATGGCTTACTATTTACTTTGGGTTAATGTTTTACAAGCAAGAAATCTTCATTGTGAAATATAATTCTTTCATTTATGCATCATCCTTTTGAAAAAAATTCGTTCATTATCACTTTCCTACTTGTTATACTTTCCTTTTAAATGGGGACAAGTTTCTTCTCTATTTTGGGTGATTTTCCTAAACTACTCATGTATGAGTTACGTATAGTAGATGGTGTTGTAGGAGCATGGCTTCCAACTTTGTACTTGTAGGAAAGATTGAAATGGGTATCATTCCCTATAAATATGGTCCTTTTATGTAAATTAATGTATTACCCTTCTCCATTCTATTATTCCTCCTTTAGGGGTGATGAACAATGTTGTAATTGAGATAATGCAATAGTTTTATGGTAAGACTTCTATAATACTTATTACTTGATTAATCACATATGGAAAATACAAATACCTCTTTCTAGTTATACATGTTTATGTTCTTATATTGAATATCATTTTATTCATCAATTGTAATGAGTATATCCTCCCTTTAATTATATTAATTTGAAGTTTCATATCAGAGCACTAGCAGTTTGTACTATTTCAAGGTATCCTCTTTTGTTCATATACTTTTCCCTTATGTAGGAAATTAGTTTGTCCTGATAAGGGTTTTTAGGATACTGTCCCAGATTCATAGAATACCAATTAGAATTCTAATACCTACTTGAAAAAATACCTTTTGCTCTCAAAGCACTTACGTGGTTGAGACTCTACCTCTAGTAAAACTAACTACCCCTTTCCCTAGTGATGGTAATTTCTCTAAAGTAAGTCTGAGTCTTTTAGCAATAGATTCTTTTTCCATGATGAGAAATTCTCTCCAACCTCTATAGATTGTAGTCTATCTATGAAACATGTTCAGTTAGGTAAGCCATATTATCTACCTTGACACTCTTCTTTGTTGTCTTTCAATCATGCTAGCAAGTATAATATTTTTTAGTATGATCATGCTTATATGATTATTTTGACCCTTAACTTAAAACATAAAATTTTGGCACTCCCTCTGCCTAGTGTTGACTCAATCTAACCCCATTATTCTTAGGCAAGTTTTTCCTTTAACATGGAGTTATTTTAGTATAGTTTTGATTAATCCCTTCTTCCTTATGGATTGATTATACTTTTCCTTGAGTTTTTAGATTCCTCATATATTGAACTTAGTTTAGGAATTCTTTAGAGTATGCAATGAATGTGTTTAGAATTCATACCTCTCATCTCCACACTATCAGTTGGATTCCTATGTGATTCCCATTTATATTGTATAAAATATGACTATAGAACCCAATATTGGATGTCCATCCAGAATTAGAAATTTTGATAGTAAACCATCCACAATGAGAAACCCTATCTTATGTCATAGTAGGTAGAGTGAAAATATGATCCCATAATATCATATTAAGAACAAAAGAGAGAGACCTCAAAAATGGAGGCATGGGTTCACTATACAAACTAAATAGAAGCCTAGACCATAGGAGATGAATTGACTCTTCAGATATTTATCGAACCACTCAAAATATCTCACTTCAAAGTATTTTTTTTAGAAAACATGCATTTTAATTAAGGTTACATCATTGATTTAACTAAAAAGGACCTTAGTTCAATTATTATCATGACAAATATTTTGGTACTATCTTATATATATATATATATATATATATATATATATATATAGAGAGAGAGAGAGAGAGAGAGAGAGAGAGTCAGGCTAGAATACACTCGAGTGTACGGATTGTACGAATACACTCAAGTGTGTTTGCATATCAAGACTATTTTTTTGTAAAATGTAAACCATTGATCTTCACCGTCATACTATAACTAGGCTACATACAAATTTTGAGCCCATTTGGATGAGTGTAAGTCACTTATCCAAGGGCAACAAAATTGACACGCGAAACTAATTTGAAATGTATAATTTTTGCAGTCTTCATAACATGAGCTATACATATCCAAATGAGCTCAAATTTTGTGTATGAGTTGTTCACGTGATGTTTAAGAAGATCAATGTATTAGATTTTAAAAAAAAATCTTTCATCATGAAAAACTACTTGAGTGTATTCCGCTCTGGATACACTCGAGTGTATTCTAGCCTGACTCTATATATACATATTAGTTTGGTTGGTTAACATTATATAAGTAAAGAAAAACTACATATCCTAACTAAATTGACTATGTAGAAACCATTCTTCACATTATCTTTAGGTTTTCAGGTAATTTATGTGTAATTTATAACACTAGGTTTCATAACTATTATCCACTATAAATCACATTTAGTTTCAACATATACGACTTAAGTAGGGTGTAGAATTATATCATCATCAAGTCAATTTATTGTATTTGATTTGACCTGGAGTATAATATTATAATTGTATTTAGTCACTAAGTCCATTTAACCCTATATAATTTATGAAAAGACAACTATGGTTAACAAACCGACATGAATCATCCATTTTTTAATTTAGTTTGTTGTTATAATCATATTTCAATCAAGAATACATATGTACACAGTTTATTGTACTTTTAAAACTTATGAGGTCAAAATGTCTACCAATGAATCAAGTATCACACACTAATAGTAGGTTCATCAAAGCATGCATTTGTCTATGTTACGACATTCCATCACCTAAGTTCATCACCACACTAACTAATTCTCTTTGTGTGTGTAAGTTAAGGTTGGACCACTATGATTCTCTAATTTAGCAATATGTATCATATTATACCCACTCAAGCATGAAATTAATTATACCTTGTTAATCAAATTATGATTACCGTTGCTATGTTATATTCAATACATAGTCAGGTCTACAAGTGACTAGGATTAGAGTTAGAATCCACATACTTAGTAAGTATATTTCTGATGAATGAATGTTCGTTACATTATATTTTACTCTCTCCACATGTATGTGGTATGCAATTCATCATTGCACCTACTTATCACTCCTACCATAAATCTCACAATTTGATTTATTTTGATAGTTTTTGACTTTGTGTTGTATCCTCATGGTGAGTAGTGACACTCAAGTTCATATGAAACTAAGGTTGCAACTATATTATACATCATCCTATCTCATTCCCTTTTGAAATTGTCTATATGCCTTTATCTACCCTAAACTTGTGATCATTGGGTAGATGACACTCATGATTCTGCCACACCAAATTTTTCTCTTTTTTGATCTAGGATGAGAGAGATATGTCCTTTTGAAATTTGCCTAATCTAACATAATTTCTAACTCGAATTTTAACCCTATTTTTTGCAATTGGGCTGCACTCTTTGGAACCACGAAAGAGGGCACGTCCCATCCAAAAGGGAACCCACACTCAACTAAACTTATCATCTCTTTTGTATTTTGACAAATTGTAGACATCCTATCCATTTGCATAGTTTAAGACTCGATCTAATAGTCCATACTTCATCTTGTACCTCCATACAATATCCTACGTCAATGGCACAACCACCACCTAACCAATCCATGGCACCCCAATCTACCCCATTTCACACTCTTTTCATCAATTCATTTGCTCATTATCTTACTCTCTTCTTCCCCTCTTATTTTCCCTCTTTTTCATCTCTAGATCCCTAGATCGTACTCTATCCTCCTTCTTGCTATCATGGAATGAGGTAGAGCTTCATACCCTGATGTTTTCAGACCACTTTCGGTGCACCATCATATGTGCAGCTATTGTAGGATCTCACTTGTCTCCTTTATAGAGTGTTTGAAAGGTTGGCACCCACCTTTTACTCCCAACTCTGGCGAGAAGGTGGATGTGGTGTCACCTGCACTTGTAAACTTGTCGTCCTATTGGATAAAGGGTCAAGGTGGTAGTTGGAGACCCGAGATCACTGGTGAAACCTAGCGGGTGACGAGCAACATCCCGATCTTGCGGTTGGGATGTGCAAGTGGGCCATGCACCACCAAATGAGACAGGCCCAAGTCCAGGTGGCAGGCAGCCCAAGCAAATCCCCCAGCTCTCTTGACCCTTAAATCTCTATCCAACAATCGGTCCATCCAATCAATGAATATATATATATATATATATTTATATATATTAAAAAATCATATCTTTATGATTCTAGATCCAACATAGGACTTCCAATATACCAAAATGATAAAAAATGATATCCAACACAAAAAATACTTTCAATCCTTGTTTGTACTTGTATTTACACTAATACCCTAAAAACACATTATTTTGAAGTCTTTTTAAGATGTTTACCATATTTGAATGCCCCCAAATTATGATGTTAGACTAATATCAGTATCTTTAACATCTTTGTGCATCAAGATTCTAACATTATCCATCCTTGCACTCATAAGTGATCTAATGTTGCTTCAATGACCTAAAATGAGATTTATGCTAAAAATAACCTATTTAATGCTTAATCATGATGGAATGAGCTCCAACTCCTTATGCTTGAACCAAATCAGTAAAATTTAATGTATATTGAAATACATTAACTTGTTCATTATAATACCCTATTTTGACTTAATGATATGCTTTAAACAATGAAACATGGTTAATACATATACCTTCATGTTTAAATCACAAACCTTGCTCACATGTGGGTCCTTTATGTGCAAAATGACCACAAGACCACAAAATAAGTAACTTACTATGTGTTTTCACCTTAAGATATATGGATCACTCTTTTCCTCATGCGACTAAGTGCCCTAATATTTCCTCAAATTGTGACATAATGCATATGTTGATAACTAGATCTCTAATCTTGTGTGAATCTTTATCTAATAATGATCTATGTTAAATTATGACTTCAAAACAGTATCTTTATTATTTTCATGACACCTAATTTTACTTGATCTAACTTTTACTCTAAGGATGACTATTTTGCATGGAAATGACCCAAATGACTAGTTTTGATTATGTTGATGTCTAGATTAATTACCTTACTTGAATCTCATTCTTTCACTATTATAGATAATGAAACCCTAATTTTAGATCTTTGACTCAGTAATGTGGTGTCACCCTAAGATCTACATGTGTCCATGTTGCATGATGTATCTTAATAACAACCTTGCATGATCTAGTTGAGACATTAGGATGAATACCGAAGGAAATGATATATAGACTTAGGCGTCACAACCAACTACTGGAATATGTTTAGGGTGATCTAAATCCTTATGATGTTAATTATGTAAAACTCATTTGTAATGTCAGGATCTCTATGATAACCTAGTATCCAATATCTAGTCAATGTTTATAATTATGGTTTTCTAAATCAAATGGTTAATTTTATGTTTGATTCAAGGTACAGTTTATCCTCCTATTGGATAAACTAGTGGTATTTAACTTGCATGTATATATGTATGATTAATGTTTTTGAATTTATATACATATTTGAGCTACTTGTTCCCTATGATTAGTACTTCTATTTTGGTCATAATATTTTGAACAATCTTTGAAACATTATCAAACTTGTTCATTATACAAACTTTGTGTACCTTCCTGTATTCTCAAGGTAAGGGCACAAGGAATGTTGAATTAGGGATACCTCGTTGACTTTGGTATTGAGGTCCCTTGCATAGAAATAGGGTGACATTTAGGCTTTAAGCCTCATAAACCCCTCAAGGACCTTCTTATGGAAAGTTGGTTAATGGCCATAACATGTTATTTAGTATAATGGAAATGCACATAAAACACACTTGCATGTTAAAATTATAATCTATAATGTTGTTACTTCCTTTCTTGTTGTCATGGTAAGTTTTCTCAAGCATATATGTTCTCTTAAACATGTGAGTTTATGTCTTCTATAGCGTAGTCAACAAAGTTGTGTTGGTATGCACCCAATTTTTAATTTTAGGTACTAGGTACACATGACACTCTTACCATGATCATGCTTGTCCTCTATTATCATAATATTCTACTATTAATATATTTGGAACCATATAATGTCATGCAAATGGAATTCATACATTTTGAAATACATGCACTAAGATCTTGGTGTCAGGTACTAGTTTACCAATATTTTGTTATGCGAATTTCTTCATGCCACAATTCTCTATCTTTTTGGTTGTGGACATATTCATGCATATGTTATGTGATCCATTATAGGAACGACTACCATGTCCACTCTCATTTGGCCTTGTAGACATTAGGAGTGTGGAGTTAGGGTAATAGATAGTTCCATGACACATGGTATCAGAGCAATCACATATCCTCCATGCATATTTTCTAACCCCATTCAAAACACCCGATAGAGTCTTCTACAATATCATATCTTCTTTAAGGACTACCCTAAGCCACCCATTAGATGATGATTATCTAGTTTCTCATCTCCTCATGTGATACCTCTCAAGATAATGAATCACATGATCTCTCAATTATGAGTAGCTTATGTATGGGGAAATTTAAAATTTGAATCAACTGGGAAATTTTGAGTAAGATAGTAATGTTGTCATGATCTGACCTAATAAACTCGATTATGATTAACGACAAGTACTCTTAAGATAAGAACTCATATTGACCCCTCTGGTCATGAAAACTCAACTTTACCAAATCAAGGTTACATGCTTTTGATGTTTGTGGCAACTAATATTGATCTGATTTGATGAAATAAGGAAACCTTATACCTTATACCTCATTTTTTATGAGGTTCCCATTTGACTAAGCCTATGTTTCCCTATTGTTGACCAAACCTCAATCCTGATTAAGAAATTTTTTTTCCCTATTTGACATGTACCATGACTATGTCTTGGAATGACTATGCTCTTAGACTCTCAAAATCATGATGAAGGACTTTGATACAAGAGTTGTTTCCCAATACATTTCTATTCCCCTTTGTAATCCCAATTTTGAATAATATGATGGACATGAATCTCATTCTTGCCCTATTATGCTATAACTCTTGGATTGCCCAATTTCACTTCTCAATTTCTAAATAAACCCTTACCTCAGTCATGAAAGGAAGGGTATATAGTTATGTCATTGATCTTGAAAAATCTTAAAACATGGTTTCCCTAATATGACCTTGATCTTAGACAACATGATCTTGTGGAATATGATTTGATCACTAATACTCTCCACATTTTGATATGTCGATTGGTTATGACTAATGTATATTAATGTTCTAGATCAAGGTGGTAGTTGAATATGACCCATAACCTAGGCCATGTCCCTATTATCATTACCTCTAAATTTTCATATTTTTTGAATATTTAGAGTTTGGAAAGTCTTTCACCCAATTTTGAGTTCTTGACCTAAGTCTCTAATATGTCAATATCCATGATGATATTGATACTTGATCTTGAAATATCAATCTAATTATGATATTGAAATATGTTAATATTGACTATATATTGTGGTTGAATTCTCAGAAAGACCTAGGTATACATCATTCATAAACATTGAATTCCATGAAAATGAAATTGATATTGATATCTCAAAACATTTCTCAAATATTTCTGAGATGTTGTTATGGATGAATGATCACCCTAAGGTCTAAATAGGAATCTTAACCCTAGCTTTGAAATGCTTAGACTTAGACTTTGTTGTCCAAACTTGAATCTTGATATTTAATAAAAAATCTTGACTCATGACAATTTCACTTGATATTAACTCAAATGCCATGATCACCCTACTATGATCTTGAGATCACCCTCGATGTATGATTGTTGACTTCCATGTTACTAAATCTAAAAAATTATGAAACAATGATTATGTTGACCTCTCAATTTATGACTTTGGGATGAGCTCTCATGAGGATTAGGGGGGCTTCAATTTATTTTGAGCAAGAAATCACAAAATTGAAATATTATGCTTCTCTTGAATTCTTGAAATATGAAATCTCAAGAATGTATGGACTCACCTAGGACTATGTAGAATTTATAACTATACATGTTGAGAATGAAATTCATGATTTACTCTTAAATAAAATATCTCTATTCATTTGACTCAAAACATGATGTCTCCTAATTTGTGATCTGTGAGATAATCTCTCCAGATTTGTGACTCATATGATGATCTTTTCAATTTTATGATCAATGTCACTATGATTTGAATTTGATGCTAAATTTAATTATTTTAGAATAGTGTTTATGTCAAAGGAATAACAAGTGATTTTAATTTGGAATATGAAGACCCAATCTTGATCGATGGATTGATTTAATTTTTGGGACAATTTCTTTTATGGTGTGGAAGATGTGATAACCTTGACTTTTGTCTCTCTTCATGTATGTGCAATGCACATCATCTTTGCACCAATTTCTTACTCCTACCATCAATCTTGTAATTTTGAGTTTTTTTTGATACTTTCCGAGTTTAAGTTTTATCCTCATGACTAGTAGTGACACTTAAGTTGATATGAAACCAAGGTTGCACCTATATTTTACATCATCCTCTCACATTCACTTTTGATATCTTCTATGTGGCTTTATCTTCCTCAACCTTGTGATCATTTGGTAGAGGTCACTCTTAAGATTACATGACACCAATTTTTTCTCAATTCTAAGCTAGGATGAGAGAGAGATACCTTTTTGAAATTTTCTTGAATTAAAACTATTTCTAACTCAAATTTTAAATCTTGTTTCTGCTACTGGGCTGGCCATTTTGGGCCGAATAAAGGGGGAAAGAACCAACCAAGAGTGACCCCCACTAAACTCAACCTATCCCCTCTTTTGCTTTTCAACCAATCACAACCATCCAACCCAGTTGCCATGGATTCAAGCCTCGATCTAACAACCCAAACTTCATCTTATACCATAGTACGATGGCTTGGTGGCAATGGCTCTGCCACCACCTAACCACTCCATGGCACCCCCAGTCCACCATACTTTGTACTCTTTTCATCAAATTGATTCATCATTAGATTTTTTCCCTCCCGTCTTCTTTTCCCCTATTTTACCTCTATCCAATGCCCTAGATCGTCCTCTATATCCTTGTTCCTCCTATTTAGTCATGGCACCACTATTGTGAAACTAGGGTAGGGCTATGCCCCAGGTGTTCTTGGGCCATTTCTCATGCGCTATTACATCATCTATTTCTCTAGGAGATTACCCGTCTCCTTTGCACAGTGTTTGTGAGGTCAGAAGTCCTTTGAAAAAGCAAATCCTTTCTACAAACATGCAAAAATGACAAAACTTTACATAATATGCAATGCATGGTGAGAAGAGAAATTTGTTTTTAAATTATGCTCAAAATGCATGAAATTAAACTCTATGATATGCATGTATGTAAGGAAAGCACACAAAGTATGGATACACATGTATGAGAGATGGTTATACTATTTGATCATCTTGGATAAAATATTTGAACAAGGAATATACAAGAGAGTGGGGGTAAAGAAAAGGCTTACTGCCCTACCACCCCAAAATGTTAAACCATGTTGTCCTCAACATGAAATAGAAATCTAGGATGATAGGGTAGAGGGCATGGAGTCCTGGTAAAAAAACATAAAGAGGGGAGAGAGATCTCAAGATGTCCAGTGAACATGACAGAGCCACCACGACCATTTTGTACAGGATGGCTGTTCTGGCTTGCCATGGTCGTGTTATGTGGAACAATCACGTTGGTCACAAACTTGTAGCTTTTCTACTGATTTGCAATTCACTTTTCATTCTTGATCTTCTCTTCAAATGTATCATCTATGCACCATGTTTTGTCCTATGTACATGTTCTAAAATGATTCAAAAACAACAAAACCATTAAGTATAGTGTGTGTGTTTTCTTAGAAAAGTGTAAAAATAGGTAAAAGTATCAAAAATGAAAGGTTTGGTAAAAAATTCCCCAAACCTAGGTGGGTTGCCTCCCACCAGTGCTAAGTTTCATTCCTTTAGTCGAGCTTCGTGTGGATTCTTCAATCACTCGACCATTTGGAATCATTGTGTGTCCACTCTTGCAATAGATACATCCCTCATTTGCATTCAACATGTGTTCCTTGTCCCGTTGACCACAAAATCCATCATGAGGTCTTCCATCCAGATCTCCTTCTTTCAATAAATCAACTAGACTCTTTGAATTACCATGTTCAACATTATCATCTCACTCTATCCAAGTTGGGGTCTTGAACATATTAATCTTTATCTTCATGTCCATGAAAGATACTATCATTGTGCCCCTAACCACATGTATCTCGACATCAGCGGTAGATAAGAATGATCTTCCAAAGATGACAGGAATCTTCCTATACTCTAGGTCCATGTCAATAACTATGATATATTCCTAGAACACTACTACCATTTCCTTATCTATCATCAACAAGACATCATTCACTCTTCCTCTAGACACTTTGATGGAGCGGTCTTCCAATTAGAAAATGCAATGAGACATTTTCAACTTCCCTAACCCTAGCTCAAATTAGACACTATATGGCATCAAATTCGCACTAGATCCCAAATCAAGTAGGGATTGATCTATGCAATGTCCCCCTATGTATCTAGGTATGAGTGAGAATCCTGGGTCTTTCCTCTCCAAAGGAAGTGAGTGTTGGATGATAGAGCTCACTTGTTTAGTCTAATTGATTTGCTTAGACATTCTCCCCATTGACTTCCTTTTGATTATACACATGTTATTGAGAAACTTGGCATAAAATGGGATTTTATTAATAGCATCCAACAATAGAAATTCACATTCACTTTTTGAAACACCTCTAGAATGTCAGCATTGTGCTTTTGTCTCCTTTTTACTTCTAGGGGTTCATCCAATGCTTTGGAGAATGGTGGGTCACTTGCTTCTGCAACATGTCCTTCTTGTGGCATGACATGAGATGGAACACTAGGGATGGTAAAACCTACAAATGGAGTAAAAGGTGGAACACATGGTATCAAATGCTTAACATGAGGTGCCAAAGTATCATCTTAAACAATGTCAATCACAGTATCACCACTTGGCTGCCTTTGCCTTGTTACATCAACATTTCCTATACTTGTGGGCTGCTCAAGAGATCTTCCATTCCTTAGAACTATCATAACACTTTCTTTCTCATGGTGGAGAGAGAGAGCTTGTTGGGGTTGTGGATGAGGTGGAGGTGACACTTGGTATTGGAATTGAGGTGGAGGATAGAATTGAGGATGGTAGATGAAGTGATTGGAAGGTTGTGGTGGTGGAGTGGAGGAGGCATATAAGGCTTGGAATCGCCTTGGAAATGATAAATGGGCTACACTAACATTGGAGGTGGACTATAGAAAACTTGGGAGGAATGCATTGGTCCACTAGATTCGTTGAAATTCATTATGGGTTGGAAGGAAAGCTTTGCTTCCACTTGAAGAACAAGTATTGAAGAGAGTTGCTCCACTGTTTGGTCAAAATTTGCCACATTCTTTGGCACATCATCAAAGCTTTTCAATCAATAGAGAAATTCCTCCTCAAACCTTGAGCTATATCTTGGACTTCATTGTTCCGAGTAGATATAAAGATGAGGTGTCTTCAATTCTTCACCAAAGGACTCAAAAAAATTAACCAAGTGACAAGGAATACTTTCCACTTGGTTCTTCATAAAGCTAACCATGTGTTCAATGATGTTTGCCATTGGTGGGTTCGAATCACTATGAGCTGGAGATGTCACACCAAAGGGGTGGTCACCATCATTCATCATGCTAAAAGCTCAGATCCATGAACTTTCTATTAACTACTAAAAAAAGAGCCATGTCTCCTCTCATGTCTTAGCCATAAAAACTCCTCCACAAGAAGAATCCATTATAGCTTGACCCATTGGAGATAGACCGGAGTAAAAGGACTGAACTAGCTACCATAAAGGAATTTCATGGTGTGAACACTCTCTCAACATCTTCTAAAATCTCTCCCAAGCATCATGGAGCCTCTCATTACCCACTTAAAACTCACTAGGGCACTTTGCATTTGTTCCAACCTTGCAATGGAGAAGAACTTCCTAAAGAAGGCATTCCTCATCTCTTCCCAAGGCATGATGTCTCTTATCAAATCATACCAATCTTTGTCTTTTTCTTTGAAGGAGAATGAGAACAAGGTCAACTTTATTGAGCCATCATTGGCTATTGGCGTACTGAAGGTAGATCATACTTCAAGAAAAGAGTCCAAGTACTTGTAGAGGTTCTCACTCTCCAAGTTGTAGAAGGTGGATAGGAGCCCAAGAAGACTTGAAGGGATGGAGAATTGCTCCCATGGCATTTCATCAACTCTATTACCAATTGGAGACTTGTAGTTTATAGGCATGAAGTAATCCTTAAGTGTCTTGTAAGATGCATTTTGGCCTTCCATCTTGTCTTCCCCAGGTCATTGTCACACCCACAAGGCACAACAACCAATAAAAGAAAACAAGTTAGTAAACCAAAATTCACATAGAATACAAAGAATAAAGAATAGAAATGATGAGGGAAGTAGGAAAAGATCAAAGCAAAACTAACTAGCTAGGTCGAGAGCCTTTCTCCTGAGAAATGACAACAAAAAGCTTGGTGGGTTTCTCAAAATTAGTCAAGTAGACTAGCAAGAGACAGTGCCAAAGGGGAGAGATCACAAAAAAAACAACTAGGGA
This sequence comes from Alisma plantago-aquatica, assembly GCA_963693085.1. Lineage (NCBI taxonomy): Eukaryota > Viridiplantae > Streptophyta > Magnoliopsida > Alismatales > Alismataceae > Alisma > Alisma plantago-aquatica. The sequence goes on from OY856409.1 coordinate 1,422,822,716, forward strand.
GCTATGGCACTCTCTATCACCTGAAACAATACCAGAAAGCTTGGTGTGTTTCTCAAACACAAACAAGTAAACTGGAAAAAGATGATGCCAAAGGGTAGAGTCAACAGTACAACTACTAGGTAGCTATGGTGCTTTCTATCCTTGAAAATGGCACCAAAAACTTGGTGTGTTTCTCCCTTAGGGATACACACTAATCAATTGAGTTTTATTAGATGCAACCCTAGGGGTTTTGAACACAATAGGGATCTTTCAAATTTTGTAAAGGGACTACACTGACACACCCACTTAGACTAACACACTAACCAACAAGCGTACAAGGTTGTGTTATAGTATAGGAAAGTGACAAGAAGAGGGTTGATCCACAAGGAGAAAAGGAGGCACTAGAGCTAGGTTAGTTTTGGCTTGGTTCCTACCACAGAGTCTAGGTTTGAAGGTTGATTTTGTTTGATTACAGTAAGGGTTGAACAAGAAATTAAAGAACAACAACAATCAAAACCTAAGCTAACCTTAGACAATTATTTCTAATGTGAAAGAGAAGACAAGTTAAGTGAGAAAGGAACAAGTTACATTAAAGCAAGCAAGAAGATATCGACACTACACTAAGCTAGCAAACTAGGAAAAAGAGAAATTAAAGATCTAAACTAGCAAGAACAATGAAATGAGACTAATTAAGAAAGTAAAGAGTAATCTAATCTAACACTACCTAAGAAAGTAGGGAATTAGGGTCTGAATGAAATTAAGAGAAGTGTGGGGTATTTGGGGGAATACACTTGTCAATTGGGTTGGGGGTATAAGTAAACATTATTGTTTCATTTATATTACCGAATCAAACAAAAAGCTAGAGGCTAATGAATTTCCCTAAACTATTATCTGGTCATGGATAGGATAGGGTGTATATAGGGGAACTAGTCCCTATCACCTCCTACCCACCATTACAAGGCTCAATTGGGTTAGGGTTTAGGTGTAATTCCATTAGGGTCTAGTCAAGGTTAGGTTTCTAGGATAGAAACTCTTAGGATAATTAGGGGCCAAGCGTAGTTATGTAACGTGGAAGTGAGGTGGCCCACATTCTAGCCTTGAGAAGGCTCCAAGCTAATTATACTAAATGCTTCTATACTAGCTACTTAGATCTCTCACCTCAGTGTAGGAGAATTGATTAGCATTAGGAAGGTGAATAGATAACTAGGGTTCCATTAATTGGACTTTGGAGCAATTCACATATTAGCTACATATAAGGAATCTTCCAAAATATTGGTGATTTCAAGCACAAACTACAAAATAATTCATGGGAAACGAGATGGAAATAGAACATAATCATTACCAAATGAAATTAAAATGAATTACATATCACTTCCTCTAACATCGTATCAAAGTAACATTTTTGAACCCAAAAAACCTACCTAGGAGGGCTAGCTACTCATAGAACAAGGAAATACAACAAGGAGAGGAGAAAGAGGTAGAAGAAGCCATGGATCTCGGTGTAGATGAAGGAATCCTACTCTCCAACCGTTGTAGGGGCGTGATCCTACCTTTTCCAAGATGAAATGGCATGGAAAGATGGTGGAAAGTGGTCAAACCCCTAATAAACTAGGGTTTTGGTGGTGGAAATGGTGAAATGGAGGTGGAATGGTGATGGAATGGCTAAGTGGCAAAAATGGGGAGCCAAAAGGTAGATATGGGTGGCTAACCTCATGCTCCAGACACAACATATAGGTGGTGTGGAAGCATTAGGTTAAGTGGGGTGGAAATGGGTAAAATACTGTAGAAAGTAGAATTGTGAGTACCATAGCCTTGGTGGGTAGGGGTTACCATGGCCATGTGGAGTGGAATGACTGAGGTGAAAGAATGGAATGCATAGGGTAATTCTGGGTTCTTGGGATTGGTAGCGTGGCCATTCTAGCTAGAATGGGCATTCTAGCCAACTGGGTCAATTTTTAAAGGTTTTTCTGCTTGGGGCATGTCCCAGAACGGCCATTCCTTGGTAGCACGGCTTTTAGAAACCCTTGCCATGCATTTGGGTCTTGAACTTTGTCATCCATGGAGGTTATTGCTTCAATACATTCTTTGATCGCTTGGGGTATATTGGGAGCTATTTTGGCTTCATTTTGGATACCTCCAAGCAAGGAGAAACCCTAGATTCAACCTTCCTTTCTCCCTTCCATCATTTAGTGGAAAAAGTACCCATAAAACATGTAAACATCCTCCATAAGTACATTTGATATGAATATGCATATTGAGGGAAATAACATGTAATCTAACAAATTTAGATGTGGTTGAAGTGAAATAAACATAAGATGAAGCCTTAAAATAGGGTTGCATCTTGGTGTCACCCTAAGATTCGAATAGATGGATGTTTCATGATGTAGCTTGATAACAACCTTGCATGATCTAGTTAAGACATTAGGATCAATATTGAAGGAAATGATATCTAGACTTAGGTTACACATACAAATACCATCATATGTTAAGGATTATCTAAATATTACTTATTTTAATCATTCTATATTATTTTTTAATGTTAGAATCTCTATGATGACCTAATTTTGGAGATTTAGTCAAAGTTGATAATTACAATTTTCTAAATCAAATGGTTAATCTTGTGCTCTAATCAAGGTATTGTTTTTCCTCCTATTGGATGAACTAGTGGTATTGAACTTGTTGGTATGTATGTATGCTTAAATCTCTTCACTTTATATACTTATTTGAGATACATGTTCCCTATAATTAGTACTTTCATTTTGGTCATAATATGTTGAACAAACTTCGAAATATAATCAAACTTGTCCATTATACAAACCCTTTTACCTACCTATATTCATAAGGTAAGTGTGTAAGGAACTTTAAATAGGTTTAGCTCATTAACATTGGTATTGAGGTCCCTCTCCTACAAACAAGGTGACATTTAGGCTTTAAGCCTCATATGCCCCTCACAGACCCTTCTAATGGGATGTTGGTAAAAGGCCATAAGATGTCATTTAGTATAATGGAAATGCACCTAAAACACTTGCATGTTAATATGAAAGTCGATAATGTTTCTTCCTTTATTGCTATTATATTAAGTTTTTCCAAGCATATATCTTCTCTTTAACTTGTGAGTTTATGTCTTTTATAGCGTACTCAACATAGTTGTGCTAATGTGTACCCATTTTATGATTTTAGGAACTACGTACACATGACAATCTTATAATGATCATGTTTATTCTCTATGATGATAATGTTATTCTCTTACTCTATTTGGAATCATCTAATGTGATGCAAATAGAATTCAAGTAGTTTGAAATATGGGGACTAAGATCTCGAAGTCGGGTACTAGTTTAAAAATATTTTGTTATGTCCTTTAATTCATGCCTTAGTTCTCTCTCTTGTTGGTTGTGTATTTATTCATGCATTTGTTATGTGATCCATTATAGGGATAGAAACCTAGGTGTACTTGACATTGATTGTGTAGCCATTAGGGGTGTGGACTTAGGGTAATAAATAGTTCCATGTCAAATGATATCACAACAATTACATATCCTCTATGCATGCTTAATAACCCAATTCCACATATCTTAGAGAGTCTTCTAGCATCCCATTTCTCCTTTAAGGACCGACCTTAGACACCCATTAGATGATGATAATCTAGTTTGTAATCTCCTCATGTGATCCCTCTCATGAAAATAAATCACATGATCTCTCGATTATGGGTATCTTATGTATGAGGAAAATTAAAATTTGAATAAACTAGTAAAATTTGAGTAAGATAATAATGATGTTCGACCAAAATTTTTTTTCTGACTAAAAAGATAATAATGATGCCATGATTTACCTTAATCTTAAACTCAATTATGATTAATGACAAGTGATATTTAACCTAAGAACTCCAATATAATTCCTCCAATCATGAAAACTCAACATTACTGAATCTAGATTACATGCTCCATGTGCTTGACGTAAATGATAATAATATGATGTGATGAAATAAGGAGGATGGTACCTATACCTTATGTTTAATGAGGTTACTATTTGACTGTTCCTATTATGCATTATTTTTTACCACACCTCAATCATAATTAAGAAAAATTTCTTTCCCTATTTGACATGTACCATGATTGTGTCTTGGATGACTATGCTCTTAGAGTCTCAAAAGCATGATGAAGGACTTTGATACTAGATCCATTGCCATACTTATTTCATGCCCCATTATAACTCGATTTTTATTAATATGATGAACATGAATTTTAGTCTTGTCGTATTATTCTCTAACTCTTGGAGTGCGCAGTTTGACTTCTAAGTTTCCAATAAAACCCTTACCTTGATTATGAAAGGAAGGGAATGCAATTATAACCTTGATCTTACAAAATGTTGAAACAAGGTTTCCCTAATATGATCTTGATCTTTGACCTCATGACCATGTGAAATACAATATAATCACTAATACTCTCCACATTTGGATATGTTTGATGGCTCATGAATAATTTAGACTAATGGGTTGGATTAGGATGGTACTTGAATTATGACTCCCATTGTAAGACCCCTGACCTTGCTTTATGGTTGAATATGCTTTCATAACATAATTGGATTCTTAACACCTAAATCTATCCCTAATCCATGATTTGTCATCATGTGATAAAGCTAAGTTTCAAGTTTGGTCTAGTTTGGACATTGATTGAGTAAGTATTGCAATTTCTATCTTTATAAGGGATTTTAAGAAAATTTCTCCATATCTAGAGGTTTTCTTATAATTTGTCACATGTATTGCATGCCTTATAAGTTTTGATATCATGTTTGATATAGTTGCACCTTTGTTCGCCTAGTTGCGCCATCAGGTTAGTGGTGACATCTAACCTAAGGTTGAGGGCTAGGGTTCCTCAACTAGATGCCCTAACTCATCAGTTCCCTTTGGATGTTTTGATAATCCACCTTGAGGTAATCATATTCGATGATCATCACTTGGTGCTTGAATGTGATGGTTTTTCCTTGAGGCACCAAGGTCTATGGTTCTCCAAGTGAGGTGCAACTACTGATGGAGACCTAGGGTTTTGGTTTTGTGGCCAATTGATGGCATGATCAAATGCGCCACCTGGTGTTGGAGGTCGATGGTCCTTCTGGGGTTGACATGCGATGGTCTCCCTAGCTTTAAGATTTTATGGTTGACCTAGTTTTGCATGGACGTGAGGTTTTGACCATGGGACACGTGTCATGCATGTCTTAACACCTCTACCTTTTTTTTCTCTCTCACCCTAAGCTTTACATACCTCTCTCTTTCCATGGAAATGAGCTCTTTGCACACACTCTCCTTCTTCTTGCTGCTTGTAGGTCTATCCCTCTTTCTTGGGTGAAGAAGAAGGAGCTCTGGAGGAGGAATCTTATCTGATCTTGCTTGCATGTGCATCTAGGGTTTGGGTCTACCCTCTCTTGAAACTTTTAGAGCTTCCTTGCCTTGCTTCTTAACCTAAGCAAGTAAGATCACCTTTCTTCCTTCATTTTCCTTATTGACCTACCTTCTCCTCTCTTACTTTTTGGTCTTATACAAGGTGTTCTTGGTGGAGGATGAGCTAGAGGTTGAAGAAAACCTTCTTTCTTCTTCTTTGACCTAGGGTTTGCTTGTTCTTGGAAAAAAGAGTTAGCTTGGACGTGTGGAGTGATCAAGCTAGGGTTTATTTCTTCTCTTTCAAGCTATATTATGGTTTGGATCTTCTTCATCATCTTTGAGATGAGTTATATAACTTTCTTGACGTTTATTGCTTACTCTTAACTTACTATGCATAAATCTTTCTCTAAAACGCAATACTAAGTAGAAAGATTCCTTCTTTGACTAGGATTTGAGCTCATGTGATAGTTCTTGAGTATATGAATTCCCTTGACGAACCTCTTAACCTTGTGCATGTTTCTTCCTTGGAAGTAGGAACTCTATACCTTACATTCCCATGAACTGATGTGTTCTTATAGTGGCAAATGGTGGCTTTTCCTTAAGTGTTTTGGACTGATTTCTATCTTGTTTCCTGATCTGATGGTTTGGCTTCTTGTGAAAATAGATGGTTTTAGACTTAGTGATGTTTTGATGGGCCTTCTTGCACTTAATCAATGATGGTTAAGTTTTCCTTCACATCTGATGGTCTTGATGCTCTCATCAAGTGGTTCAATTTGATGGTTTCCTTAACCCTAAGAATCTATGATTTTATTCATATGTGCAAGTATTATTTTTAGCTAGTGATGACATCTAATGGCTTGCCCAACTTTGACATTTGATGGTTCCTCATGCTCCACATATGATGGTTGTAATGGTCATGATTTGATGGTCTTCATGTGTACGCCACACAACCAAAGGGTTTCCTTGTGTCAACAAATGATGGCTTTTCTAGTTAATGAACTATGGTTCACCTGGTTGCTCACAAATGATGTTTCACCTATGTCAAGCTGATGCCCCCTCTAGGTCAAGATATTATGGTCCCTCTAGGTCAAGATCTGATGGATTCTCTAGGCCTATAATATGGTGGTTTTCCTATGTGCATGATTTAATGGTTTTGTCTATCTTGAATCTGATGGTTTCATCTGGGGTACATGATTTAATGGTGGTGTTTTGACTAAATAACCATGACCCAATGGTTGGGTTTATAGTACATTATTCGATGTTTTAGGTTTAGATTTCATGATGCGATGGTCTTACCTTTGCTTATGAATGAATACAAACTGATGGTTTACTTTTGGGTACCGATTTGTAATGTTAACTCAATCCACCATGTTGAATCTTAGTTGAGTAATGAAGTGATGATGGTTAATTACATCTACCTTCCTTACATGTTGTTATGATTGAAGTATACTCTCATAATGGGGTGGTAACCCTAATATGTTACCTTGTGAACTCATATCTTTTATGTTGAAGCAATGTTATGCTAAACCTGAAGTATAATGATGATATGTGGAACCTTTTACATGGTGTGAAACATAGTGATATTCTTATAGGATATTATGTGATGGTCTTAGTGACCTTTGGGCATGTCTTGAGACCTAATGGAGGTGTAATACTCTTCATGTGTGACAAGGGTTTGTATCCTGTGATGATGTGATAAGGAATATATCTCATACATTTTATATCTTTGGAGTTGTTATATAGCCATATTTTTGTAGGAATCTTTTGGGGTTTGTATATAACTTGATTGATGCAGCCTTAAGTCATCGAATTGGCATTAGCTAATAAAGTGAAACCCTAATCATGTAGTGGCATGTGTCGTAGAGCCATTCTAGTGTCAGGACTTGCTGGATGGTAAAATGAGTATTCCAAAAGGGAAGCTCAGAGTCACACACTATTGAGTATGTGCAGGTGTAGGGAGAGTACATCCTTTTTATCCTAATACCAAGGTTTTGAGGATGGATGCGGTCATGCCTCAGATTGAGAGCAGTTGAGGCTGTGTCAGTTGGAAGTTTTAGTCATATACCTCAAACTCCCCAAGGCTTAATAAAAGATATAAATCAATAATGTGGCATATCTGCTAGTATTAAACACAATTCACGTTGTTTGATAAAAATTGCCTTGTTTTTATAATGCTTATTATATATACTATGTGGTAAGAGAAATCAACCATTTAAAAAGTGATTGGTTTATTTATTCCCTTAAATACTATGTTAAATTATTCTTGTTGTAATACCATCTGTTTAATCATATAACCTACTGCAATCAATAATCATTGTTGAGAGTTATCTCTCTCTCGTAGGGACATTGGTCTCACCTGGTGGGTCACAACATCTTTTTAGGTGATTGTCAGGGATGTCGTCAGGCTCATGATGGTGAGGAAGAGCAGCTTGGAGAGCAGTAGGAGCAGAAGGTTGGCTAGTAGTTAGAGTGTCCTAGAGTCGTACACATACTCTCATGTCTGGGCAAGCGATATTTTGTAGATGATATGTATCAACTTGATTTTTAGTAGTATGCTAATGTTTGTTGTGGAATGTATATATGTGGAAAAATACCTTTTGTATAGAGGTTGTGGCTGAGGCCACTGGATAGATATGTAAATACCTGGTATAGTATGTGCTTTTATGCAGGATGTTGGACTTATATGTAAATGTTCCTGGACATGTTGGTGATGTTTAATTCAAATTTAATATCCCATTTTCTTTCTATGTGGTTAATTAGTGACCTATCATAAGTTTTGGTTTGAGAAATCTCATTTAGCGTGGTGGGGTGTTGTAGTGTGGTTGGTATTAGATCTTAGGGTTTTCCTGAGTTTATAAAGACATAAGACTTAGGTTTTTTGTATGTTGTTATGTAATCCAACATATTTGATCATAGCTTATGCTTATGCAGATCTGTCTAGAGAATGTGAAGATCATGCAGAGAGTAGTTTTGTCACACCAGGTGGTGGTAGGAGGTTGGTACCTGATGGGAGGTACCTGTAATGGGGCCATAACAGCCTACACTACCTCTGTTCAGCCCTACATCCATGGGCAATCCATCTTTCCAGTCCATGCTAGGGGATGTCTCCGACATTAATGTCTAGATATAGAGCTTCCACTCCAGAGAGACAAAGTTGCAATCTTAACTCTAATGTGTCTTCCCAACCAACTCCATAACTTTTGACTCAGAGCTCTGTTTTAGGCGTGCATGGTACCGTTGGAAAGATCCAGATCATGGCAATGATTACACACTTGGCGTATAGGTTGCCTGCAGCTCAACCTAGGGTAGCTATCCCTAATTTAGAACTGTAGGATCAGGGGAAGACATTTGAGAGGCTGAAGCATGTAGGATCCATTGAGTATACAGGTACAACAGACCCAACAAACATCGATATGTGGCTAACTGAGTTGGAGTAGGTGTTTAAGATCATGAACATCCCATATGAGGACTAGTTGAAGCATGTTGTTTACCTATTGAAGGGAAGTGTTGGCCATTGGTGGGCCATAGAAGAAGAGAAGAGGCCAAGAGTTGTGGTGAGTTGGGAAGAATTCTAGTGAGAGTTTGTGAGCCATTACTTCCCAGAGTTGTATCTAGATGAGAAGACATCCCAATTCGAGCAATTTCACTGAGGGTCAATTTATTCAACGACTATGAGGCAAGTTTATGGATCTATTGAGGTTTTTTCCTCAAATGGCAACCATGAACAAGGAGAGGATCCCGAGGTTTGAGAAGGGTTTGAGCTCTGAGTTGTCTATTAAAAAATCTACTTTGGAGAATATGGTCTCTACCTTTATGGAGTATGTGAGGAGGATTGAGAGGCCTGCTCTTTTGAAGCATGAAGCCAGAGCAAGGAAGAGGCCAACTAAGCTTCAAGGACAATCGTCTAGTGGCTTCAAGAAGTAGAGGTTTCCATCACCACAATCATAATAGAAGTCGAATTTTTCCAAGTCGAGATCGCGAGTACCATCACATTGGTCCCCCAGTAAAGGGAGAGGGTTGTAGTTTCCCACTAGTAGGGGTGAACAATGCAACATTTGTGTTAGTAATAGGGTCGTCTAGGTCACAGTATGACACCTGGACATGTTTCAAGTGTGGGCAAATTGGGAACATGAGGTGTTCTTTCCCTACAAAGGATGAGGAAGTGACATAATAGCCAAGAAAAAATCAATGAGATTCAAATCAGTAGTAGTATAGCAGTGGTGGTGGTAGAGGACATCATCAGGCATCACATGAAGGATCATCTAAACCAGTTGCCAGAGGAAGAGTATGACAATGTAAGGACCCTGACCTGCGTTTAGGGTTTACCCTGTTTGTTTTGCTTGATCTTGGTGCTTTGGTGCTTGCTAATCACCTTTGAGTGGTGATTAGGGTTTTGTTGTGCTTTGTTGAGAGTTCGAGGGGCTACTTGCAAATAACCCAAGTTTAGGGTTTCGTGGGCAAGTTTGCCATCTTGTGAGATGTTTTCCCTCTTTGCTTCCTCTAGGGTTGAGAGGAAGGCTTGGGCTTGTTGTTTGAGTCCTTTGGGCCTAAGTTGAGCTTGTTTGGGCCTTGGAGTTCCTTGTTTGGGCTTGCTTGAGCCTTGTGTCGCCCAGGGAAGGTGGTGTGTTGCCCAGTTGCTTGGTGTGTCACCCAGTAGCTCTTGTTGTGTCGCCCAGATGGCTTGGCTTGGTTGATGGACACATGGTGCACATCTTGGACAAGTGCCTTATGGCTTGCATGAGAGGTGGCTTGAGTTGGTGGACATGTGTCCCTTGGGAGGACGACACATAGCATGGTTGTACCTTGGTTTCTCCTCCCCTTCTTCCTATATAGGTAGCTCTTCTCCTTTCCTTAGTCTCCTTTGGTCCTTTGGTCTCCCCTCCACCCTTGGTGCTCGATACCCCTCTCCATCTTGCTTGTGTTGGCCGATACACTTCCTTGGAGCTGAAGTGGTGGCCGATACACCTTCCTGGAGCAGCTTGGTGGACGATAGCTTTGGTCCTTGGAGTGCTTTGGAGCTTTGGTGGCCGACAACCTTGAGCTCAAAGTGCATCTTCTTCCTTGGAGCTTAAGGCGGGTTGCATAGTTTCTAACCCTAACTCTATTACCTCTAGCTTTAACCTTGTTACATGTTAGTAGACTAGCTTAGTTCCTTTCTTGTGCACCTTGCTTATATACCTTAGTGGCCGATATCCCTCTCTTGGGTTTAGGGTTCCTTGTATACCTTGCTTTTTAGGCTTTGTGCTCCCTTGTGTTGGAGGTTGAAGGTGACCTAGGGTTGGGCGATACCCCTTCCTTGTGGGTGTGTTGAGCGACACCCTTGTCCTTGAGTTGAACGATATCAGTGTTCTTGGTGTTGGGCAACACCCTTCCTCTTGGGTTGGACGATAGGTTGACCTAGTATGGATGTTGGCCGACATGGTGACCATGTTGGGCGATATGGTTCCTTGGGTTGAGCAACACCTTTGTTTTTGAGTTGGACGACATGGTGTTCCCCTTGGTGGACGATATGGTAGCTGGTGTTGGGCGACATGATGAGTCCTTTAGGTTGGCCGATACCCTTGCCCTTGAGTTGGGCGATAGGGTGAGCTAGGGTTTGATTGGCCGATATGGTGAGTACCCTTGGAGATGGGCGATACTCTCTCTCTCTCTCTCTCTCTCTCTCTCTCTCTCTTATTGGGCGACATAGTCTGATGGTGTTGGGCGACATGGATGTCCTTGAGTTGGACGATAGAATGGGTGCTCTTGTATAAAGTTATCTCCTTGACCATGTGGTGGACGATAGGGCCAAGTAGTGCCATGTTGGACGATAGGCTATGTGCCCTGATGGCCGACACCATGGTGGGCGATACCCTTATGGCAGATAGCCATGGTGGGCGATACCCTTATGGCCGATAGCCATGGTGGGCGATACCCTTATGGCCGATAGCCATGTTGGGCGATACCCTACCCTATGTGCATGAGTGTGATGGTCGACAGGGTTAGTAGAGTGTGTTGGCCGATAGGGTAGTAGTGGGTGATGGCCGATAGGGTTAGTGAGGTTGGACGATACCTATTTTGGGTGATAGGTTTCAGATGAGGGTTGTGAGGCTATAGTGAGGGTATGAGTTTCTTTGGTGACGGTCCCTTATGTGATAGAAGTGGATGTTTATACCTTAACCTATAAAACGATGGTGGTGTTTGTGATATCATTAATATGTAATATGTTGCCTTGCAAATAATAAGGATGCTAATGGTAGTAATGTATATAATGATAGCCCTCATGTAATAGATGCATGATGGGACCCATTATGCTTAATTGTTAATGATAATGAAGATGATGATAACTACTCTAGTAGTTTGTTTAATGATAATAATGTTGGTAATAATGATGCTAAGTGACAGTTATGTTAAAGGTTGCTTCATGATAAAGATGACAATAGTTGATGACATAGTAATGACCTTGTTAATAATAGTGTTGGTTCTATAAACACAACATGATTTCTATATACCTGATTGTTTGTACAATCTCGATACAAGGGTAAGTATCAATATGGTTGTTTAATGATGTACTTAACATACTTGATTACCAAATAGCTGTCATATTGATAAGTAGATTATCTTGAATGATATTTCATGATAGTGAGCATATTCCTTATGTTGAATCTACAATTATTGCATACCTTAACCTTGCAGGTGATGACTTAGCCATGAAAGGGCTATGTGACATATGTAATGAGTAACATTACTTTGATAATTGCTTTATAAGATTATGTATGTGATGTGTTGGTCCCATGATGATGATGTGAGCCTTAAGAGGCAGTGACAGTGCATGATGAAGGGTTGAGACCCCGTGGTATGTGATGATCCTTGAGATGGATCTGGATGGTTGGAAAGAGGCCAAGTGGTAGCATGTGAAGTGGGATCCTTGAGATGGATCAGATTGATGTGTTTTCAATAATATTATGTTCTTTACTTTCTGTTATATCTTGCATGTTATACAACTTGGTTGAATCTTGCAATCCATCTAAAAGATACTAATTAACCACAGTGAAATACATCATGTAGTTTGCCCTGGCCATAGATCCATCATCGTCAAGACTTGGTGATGGTGAAACAGGTTTTCCTATGGGTTTACCTGGAAGCGCATATTGTTGAATATGTGTAGGTTGCTCCTAGCCTGAAAATGAGGAGGTAAGAGTGTAACTTCGGTTGCAGACTCAGATATGTGTGTAGAGCATGGTGAACAGGCCCATGGCTCAGGATATGTGATGTATGGAGCATGAATGCGTTCATGGCTCAGAGCACGGTGATCAGGCCCGTGGCTCAGTTTTACTAGCGCCGTGACCTGTACCAAGGCGGGCTAGAGAATGGGTAGCCTATGGAGCTAACCATGTGGCTTAGACCACTTCAGCATGTGACTGCGGTCCTGCTTGTGTTGTACTCATATACTGACCATGAGGTGGGAGGTCGTGGAGTCCGGCTCTTCCATTGACCTTGTATGGCACTGTCTTGGGTTTCGTAACTGAAGGTTGGATTTGAACGGTACGGTTCAAATCCTCAGGGCATAATAAAATGTAATACAGCCGTGTAGTATTTACTGATCAAATCAAACACGAAACATTGGTTGAGGCCTTGTTTGTGTAATATTCTGTTATACCTTGCAGGTCATGTGGTAATCTACCTTATCTTGATAATCAGGTTATATGGCATTATACCCTGTTCTAATAATCCTGTTACATGTTGATATATCTCATCTTGATAGTCATGTTCCTTTGAAAGACATCTGGTTTTACGCTTTAGTACAGCTGGTATGCTTGCCGGTAAGAATGATCTTGCTATATATATATAACTTCTTCTGATATATCTGCTCATGTTATAATTGTTGTTATGGTTTATCTTGCTGAGGTTCTATAGTTGCGGTGGGGAGCTATGTTTCCCGCTAGGAAAATTGTTCAATTGTCTCACTCTGCTGGTTTACACCCTTTTTAGGTGGTCGAGGTAGACGTGGTCGTGGTTGTGGTGTTGCGGACGAGCAGCTTGAGGAGCAGTAGAAGGTAAGCTTTGGAGATGCTGCTGTTATGATGTTTTGTAGTAGAGTCTAGAGTCATCCCTGTACTCTCAGGTCCTTGGCAGTGTTTTGACAATGTTTCACGAAGATCGTTCGATGATATCTGTATATCCTGCTGTTGGGCGGATGTGGGCCATTATGTATATATGAACAAGTGGTGAACTCATGTGATGGATGGACATCTGTTCCTGAGCTGTGGACACATGTCAGATCTTGTGTACATATTTATATGACATGTTTCTGTGCAGGATGAGGACTAGAAAGTAATAGTTTCACAGTTTATCAGTTTTCCGCTATCGGTTTTAGTTAACCCGTGTTTTGATAATCTGTGGTTATGGTGTTTTCCGCACGTTTTCGCATAACACCTCGTTATCTGTGTGATAATGGGATGTGTTGCCACAAGTTTTGGTATCAGAGCGATAGGTTCGCTGAGTCTACAGGGATCTAGGACTAGGTTGAGTCTGTTCTTATGAGTTTTCCAGGTTATCTTACAAAAATCTTCTACCCTAAGCAGAAGAAAAGCCAAGATGTCTGGAAACCACGAAGAACATGCTCCTGAGCTTAGTGATGCTGCATCAGTTGATGGAGCAGATGGACGGGCACATGAAGATCGAGTGCCTGAGGTCCCCCAACCAGACCCAGCCATACTTGAACACCCTGCCTACCAACAACTTATGGGGTAGTTAATGGCTATGATGAATCTCATGGTTGAGCGATTACCAGTGCCTCCTCCGCGAGCACAGGTTCCCCATGGAGAAGCATCGGGTATCGGGAAGACCTTTGAGCAGCTTCGCCGAGTCGGAGCTTCGGATTATGCTGGAATGGCTGATCCAGCGGACGCAGATCTGTGGTTGACGAGTCTTGAAAAGGCTTTCCGGATCCTCGACATCCCCGAAGCAGACAAAGTAAAGCATGTTGTCTACCTTTTGAAGGGTAGTGCTGGTCACTGGTGGACCATCGAGGAAGAGAAGCGGCTTGGTGAGGTGATCTGTTGGGAAGTGTTTCGACGCGAGTTCGTCACCAGATACTTTCCGAAGACGTACCTGGATGAGAAGATCAGTCAATTTGAGAAGTTGCGGCAAGGAACGATGAACATCACCGAGTATGAAGCTAAGTTTATGGATCTGTTGAGGTTCTGTCCTCACATGGCGGCGAAAGATGATGAACGGATCAGACGTTTCGAGAAGGGTTTGAGTGCTGAGTTGACAACCCCTGTGTCGGCGCTGGAAAACCGAGATCGGTTTGCTACGTTTGTGGAATCAGTTCGACGGATCGAGAGGACAGTAAGGGAGAAAAGAGAGTTTGTGTCTCTTAAAAGACCTGCTCAGTTTCAAGGACGAAGGTTTGGTGGCTTCAAGAAACCCAGGTTTTCAGCACCGTTAGTGATGAGAAGTGCTGGTGTACCATCTCAGTGGTCTTCGAGTAAGGGAAAAGGTTATGTTTCTTCACCGTCTAAGGCGCCCAGTTCAGCTTCGGTGGCAGTGACAGGGCCATCTAGGCCACGAGTTGACAATAGAGCATGTCATCTCTGTGGTCAAGTCGGGCATTGGAAGTTCAATTGCCCGAATAGAGATGTTGAAGTGACGCAGCAACCGAGGCAGAGTTTCCAGAAGTCTGAGAGACCACAGCCCAGTGGTAGCAGAGGATGAGGACGCGGTCAAGCGTCTCAAGCTGGATCATCTGCTCAAGGGAGCAGAGGTCGTGGATAGCAAGCAACGGCTCGATTCTATGCCATGAATCAGCCGGAGGCGATAGTCAACCCGCGAGTGGTGACAGGTCAGATGGAGTTATTTCATTCTGATATGTCTTCTTCTTGCTTTATATCTGTTCTGGTTGACCCAGGTGCTACACACTCTTTTATCGCCTATAGTATGCTTGAAAAGTGTCATCTACCTGTTAGTTGTAAGAAGGATAGCTTGTTGCTAGAAACCCCTCTTGATGGTTCCTCTTTGCTTCGAGAAGAGTGTCCATCTTGTGTTTTGTCTTTTTCGGGACACAGCATTTAGGTGGATCTCATACCACTTGATATGCATGGTTTCGATGTTATCCTTGGGATGGATACCTTAGAGAAGTATAAGGTTGTCTTGGATTGTGGTTCCAAGCAGGCGGTGTTTGATGTTGCTGGAGAGAAGTGGATCTTCCAGGGAGATAGGAAGATTCTTCCGACGTGTCTGGTGTCAGCTATGGTGGCAGATAGGTTGTTGCGACAAGGATGTGAGGCGTTCTTAGCTCACGTTGTGGATACCGTTGTGGATACCAAGGCGAAAGGCCTTAACCTTGAAGAAGTGTCAGTGGTCCGAGAGTTTGCAGATGTGTTTCCCGAGGAGTTTCCTGGTGTTCCTCCACCCTGAGAGATCGATTTTGAGATCAATCTGGTTCCGGGAACGCAGCCGATTGCACAGACACCTTATAGGATGGCTCCAGCAGAGATGGTAGAGTTGAAGAAGCAGTTACAAGAGTTGTTGGAGAAAGGTTTCATCAGACCGAGCACGTCACCTTGGGGTGCTCCCGTGTTGTTCGTTAAGAAGAAGGATGGTTCGATGCGGTTGTGTATAGACTACCGACAGTTGAACAAGGTCACGATCAAGAATAAGTACCCGTTGCTGAGGATAGATGACCTATTCGATCAGTTGCGTTGTGCTACAGTGTTTTCAAAGATCGATCTACGGTCTGGATATCATCAGTTGAGGATAAAGGCGGATGACATACCAAAGTCAGCTTTTAGGACGAGGTATGGTCATTTTGAGTTTGTGGTTATGCCGTTTGGATTAACCAATGCACCTGCTGCTTTCATGGACCTGATGAACAGAGTGTTTTGACCGTTCTTAGATCAGTTTGTTGTAGTCTTTATAGACGACATCTTGATCTATAGCCGGAATCGGATAGAGCATGAGCAACATCTTCGTCAAGCGTTGACTCTCCTTCGTCAACATCAGTTGTATGCTAAGTTTAGTAAGTGTGAGTTCTGGTTGGATGAAGTGACTTTCTTAGGACATGTGATATCTGCTGAAGGAGTCAAAGTAGATCCGAAGAAAGTGGAATCCGTTGCGGATTGGGAACAGCCGAAGACGCCGACGGAAGTTCGTAGTTTCCTTGGTCTAGCAGGATACTACCGGAGGTTTATCAAGGACTTCAGTTCGATAGCTCTACCGATGACGAAGTTGACTAGGAAGGATGTACCTTTTGTTTGGAATGGTCGATGTCAGCAAGCTTTCCAAAGTTTGAAGGAAAAGCTAACCAGTGATCCAGTGTTGATCTTGCCAGAATCTGGAAAAGGCTATGTTGTTTTCTGTGATGCGTCCAAGAAAGGTTTGGGTTGTGTGCTGATGCAGGAAGATCATGTGGTTTCTTTTGCTTCGCGAAAGCTTAAGAAACACGAGGAGAACTATCCGACCCATGATTTGGAGCTGGCAGCAGTGGTTCATGCGTTAAAGATTTGGAGACACTATCTTTATGGGGAAGTGTGTCAGATCTTTACGGATCACAAGAATCTGAAGTACATCTTCTCACAGCAAGAGTTGAACATGCGACAGCGTCGGTGGATGGAGTTGATCAATGATTATGATTGCACTATCGAGTATCATCCTGGTAAGGCGAATGTGGTAGCGGATGCTCTTAGTAGAAAGTCTTCTTCTCCCCAGAAGGCACAGATGAGTTCTTTGGTATGCCATAGGCAGGACATGTTAGTCTCCTTGCGGCAGATGAACGTACAGATGGAGGTTTCCTCGTTAGCTGGACTTTTAGCATAGATGCAAATCAAGCCCACGTTGAGACAACAGATCAAGGATGCACAACAAACAGATTGTACAGTACAGTTAATCAGATCATAGTTTGGCAGCGAAAAGTGTGATGGGTTCCATGAGTCCGAGGATGGAGTGGGTTTTGCTATCATAATAGGATGGTGGTTCCAGATGCTGATAATCTGAGGAAGTTGGTGCTCGAGGAAGCACACACGTCGATGTATGCTATGCATCCAGGTGTCACCAAGATGTATCATAGTCTGAAGGACTTGTACTGGTGGCCCGGCTTGAAGAAAGATGTAGCTGAGTTTGTGGCTAGGTGTGCGGTGTGTCAGCAAGTCAAGGCTGAGCATCAAAAGCCGGCAGGTACGTTGCAACCTTTGCCTATACCACAGTGGAAATGGGATCATATAACCATGGATTTCGTAGTTGGTCTACCCAGGACAACTAGGAATCATGATTCCATTTGGGTGATAGTGGACAGATTAACGAAGTCTGCCCATTTCATACCTGTGAAGACCACGTATACAGCTGAAAAGCTCGCTCGAGTGTATGTGGATGAGATAGTTCGTTTGCATGGTGTGCCAGCAACGATAGTTTCTGATAGAGGTCCTCAGTTTACAAGTAGTTTTTGGAAACAGTTGCACAGGGCGATGGGAACGTAGTTGAAGTTCAGTACCACTTTCCACCCACAGACAGATGGACAGTCTGAGAGGACTATTCAGACTTTGGAGGATCTTCTTCGTGCTTGTGTTTTGCAGTTCCTAGGTAGTTGGGACGTACATCTCAGTTTGATAGAGTTTGCCTACAACAATAGCTATCAGCGGAGCATTGACATGGCTCCCTATGAGGCTTTGTATGGGAGGAAGTGCAGATCTCCTTTGTGTTGGTATGAATCAGGTGAATATCAACTTTTGGGCCCTGAGTTAGTACAACAAACGACAGAAAAGGTCAAGGTGATACAACAACAGTTGAAAGCGGCACAGGACAGGCAGAAGTCTTATGCAGACAATCGCCGACGACCCTTGGAGTTCCAGGTGGGAGACAAGGTGTATCTTAAAGTATCTCCGTGGAAAGGTGTGCTGAGGTTTGGACGGAAAAGTAAGTTAGCTCCCAGATATATGGGGCCTTACCCAGTCATAGCACATGTTGGCAAGGTGGCTTATGAGTTAGAATTGCCTCCAGAGTTGCACAGGTTACATCCAGTGTTCCATGTCATTATGCTGAAGAAAAGTCATCCAGATACAGGAACAGTGATACAGCCAGTTGAAGTTGAGCTTGACAAAGATGTGACTTATGAAGAGGGTCCTGTGATGATCCTTGACAGAAGAGTCAATAAGCTGAAGAGAAAGGATCTGGTTCTTGTGAAGGTCCTTTGGCATCACCGTGGCGTTGAGGAAGCCACGTGGGAGCTTGAGGAAGAGATGAGGAGGAAGTATCCCTCGCTTTTCTCTTCGGATTTCGGGGACAAAATCCTTTTGTAGAGGTTTATGGCTGTAAGGACCCTGACCTGCGTTTATGGTTTACCCAGTTTGTTTTGCTTGATCTTGGTGCTTTGGTGCTTGCTAATCACCTTTGAGTGGTGATTAGGGTTTTGTTGTGCTTTGTTGAGAGTTCGAGGGGATACTTGCAAATAACCCAAGTTTAGGGTTTCGTGGGCAAGTTTGCCATCTTGTGAGATGTTTTCCCTCTTTGCTTCCTCTAGGGTTGAGAGGAAGGCTTGGGCTTGTTGTTTGAGTCCTTTGGGCCTGAGTTGAGCTTGTTTGGGCCTTGGAGTTCCTTGTTTGGGCTTGCTTGAGCCTTGTGTCGCCCAGGGCAGGTGGTGTGTCGCCCAGTTGCTTGGTGTGTCGCCCAGTAGCTCTTGTTGTGTCTCCCAGATGGCTTGGCTTGGTTGATGGACACATGGTGCACATCTTGGACAAGTGCCTTATGGCTTGCATGAGAGGTGGCTTGAGTTGGTGGACATGTGTCCCTTGGGTGGACGACACATAGCATGGTTGTACCTTGGTTTCTCCTCCCCTTCTTCCTATATAGGTAGCTCTTCTCCTTGCCTTAGTCTCCTTTGGTCCTTTGGTCTCCCCTCCACCCTTGGTGCTCGATACCCCTCTCCATCTTGCTTGTGTTGTCCGATACACTTCCTTGGAGCTGAAGTGGTGGCCGATACACCTTCCTGGAGCAGCTTGGTGGATGATAGCTTTGGTCCTTGGAGTGCTTTGGAGCTTTGGTGGCCGACAACCTTGAGCTCAAAGTGCATCTTCTTCCTTGGAGCTTAAGGCGGGTTGCATAGTTTCTAACCCTAACTCTATTACCTCTAGCTTTAACCTTGTTACATGTTAGTAGACTAGCTTAGTTCCTTTCTTGTGCACCTTGCTTATATACCTTAGTGGCTGATATCCCTCTCTTGGGTTTAGGGTTCCTTGTATACCTTGCTTTTTAGGCTTTGTGCTCCCTTGTGTTGGAGGTTGAAGGTGACCTAGGGTTGGGCGATACCCCTTCCTTGTGGGTGTGTTGAGCGACACCCTTGTCCTTGAGTTGAACGATATCAGTGTTCTTGGTGCTGGGCAACACCCTTCCTCTTGGGTTGGATGATAGGTTGACCTAGTATGGATGTTGGACGAGATGGTGACCATGTTGGGCGATATGGTTCCTTGGGTTGAGCAACACCTTTGTTTTTGAGTTGGACGGCATGGTGTTCCCCTTGGTGGACGATATGGTAGCTGGTGTTGGGCGACATGATGAGTCCTTTAGGTTGGCCGATACCCTTGCCCTTGAGTTGGGCGATAGGGTGAGCTAGGGTTTGATTGGCCGATATGGTGAGTACCCTTGGAGATGGGCGATACCCTCTCTCTCTATCTCTCTTGTTGGGCGACATGGTCTGATGGTGTTGGGCGACATGGATGCCCTTGAGTTGGACGATAGAATGGGTGCTCTTGTGTGGAGTTATCTCCTTGACCATGTGGTGGACGATAGGGCCAAGTAGTGCCATGTTGGACGATAGGCTATGTGCCCTGATGGCCGACACCATGGTGGGCGATACCCTTATGGCAGATAGCCATGGTGGGCGATACCCTTATGGCCGATAGCCATGGTGGGCGATACCCTTATGGCCGATAGCCATGTTGGGCGATACCCTACCCTATGTGCATGAGTGTGATGGTCGACAGGGTTAGTAGAGTGTGTTGGCCGATAGGGTAGTAGTGGGTGATGGCCGATAGGGTTAGTGAGGTTGGACGATACCTATTTTGGGTGATAGGTTTCAGATGAGGGTTGTGAGGCTATAGTGAGGGTATGAGTTTCTTTGGTGATGGTCCCTTATGTGATAGAAGTGGATGTTTATACCTTAACCTATAAAATGATGGTGGTGTTTGTGATATCATTAATATGTAATATGTTGCCTTGCAAATAATAAGGATGCTAATGGTAGTAATGTATATGATGATAGACCTCATGTAATAGATGCATGATGTGACCCATTATGCTTAATTGTTAATGATAATGAAGATGATGATAACTACTCTAGTAGTTTGTTTAATGATAATAATGTTGGTAATAATGATGCTAAGTGACAGTTATGTTAAAGGTTGCTTCATGATAAAGATGACAATAGTTGATGACATAGTAATGACCTTGTTAATAATAGTGTTGGTTCTGTAAACACAACATGATTTCTATATACCTGATTGTTTGTACAATCTCGATACAAGGGTAAGTATCAATATGGTTGTTTAATGATGTACTTAACATACTTGATTACCAAATAGCTGTCATATTGATAAGTAGATTATCTTGAATGATATTTCATGATAGTGAGCATATTCCTTATGTTGAATCTACAATTATTGTATACCTTAACCTTGTAGGTGATGACTTAGCCATGAAAGGGCTATGTGACATATGTAATGAGTAACATTACTTTGATAATTGCTCTATATGATTATGTATGTGATGTGTTGGTCCCATGATGATGATGTGAGCCTTAAGAGGCAGTGACAGTGCATGATGAAGGGTTGAGACCCCGTGGTATGTGATGATCCTTGAGATGGATCTGGATGGTTGGCAAGAGGCCAAGTGGTAGCATGTGAAGTGGGATCCTTGAGATGTATCAGATTGATGTGTTTTCAATAATATTATGTTCTTTACTTTCTGTTATATCTTGCATGTTATACAACTTGGTTGAATCTTGCAATCCATCTAAAAGATACTAATTAACCACAGTGAAATACATCATGTAGTTTGCCCTGGCCATAGATCCATCATCGTCAGGACTTGGTGATGGTGAAACAGGTTTTCCTACGGGTTAACCTGGAAGCGCATATTGTTGAATATGTGTAGGTTGCTCCTAGCCTGAAAATGAGGAGGTAAGAGTGTAACTTCGGTTGCAGACTCAGATATGTGTGTAGAGCATGGTGAACAGGCCCATGGCTCAGGATATGTGATGTATGGAGCATGAATGCGTTCATGGCTCAGAGCACGGTGATCAGGCCCGTGGCTCAGTTTTACTAGCGCCGTGACCTGTACCAAGGCGGGCTAGAGAATGGGTAGCCTATGGAGCTAACCCTGTGGCTTAGACCACTTCAGCATGTGACTGCGGTCCTGCTTGTATTGTACTCATGTACTGACCATGAGGTGGGAGGTCGTGGAGTCCGGCTCTTCCATTGACCTTGTATGGCACCGTCTTAGGTTTCGTAACCGAAGGTTGGATTTGAACGATACGGTTCAAATCCTCAGGGCATAATAAAATGTAATACAGCCGTGTAGTATTTACTGATCAAATCAAACACGAAACATTGGTTGAGGCCTTGTTTGTGTAATATTCCGTTATACCTTGCAGGTCATGTGGTAATCTACCTTATCTTGATAATCAGGTTATATGGCATTATACCCTGTTCTAATAATCCTGTTACATGTTGATATATCTCATATTGATAGTCATGTTCCTTTGAAAGACATCTGGTTTTACGATTTAGTACAGCTGGTATGCTTGCCGGTAAGAATGATCTTGCTATATATATAACTTCTTCTGACATATCTGCTCATGTTATAATTGCTGTTATGGTTTATCTTGCTGAGGTTCTATAGTTGCGGTGGGGAGCTATGTTTCCCGCTGGGACAATTGTTCAATTGTCTCACTCCGCTGGTTTACACCCTTTTTAGGTGGTCGAGGTAGACGTGGTCGTGGTTGTGGTGTTGCGGACGAGCAACTTGAGGAGCAGTAGAAGGCAAGCTTTGGAGATGCTGCTGTTATGATGTTTTGTAGTAGAGTCTAGAGTCATCCCTGTACTCTCAGGTCCTTGGCAGTGTTTTGACGATGTTTCACGAAGATCGTTCGATGATATCTGTATATCCTGCTGTTGGCCGGATGTGGGCCTTTATGTATATATGAACAGGTGGTGAACTCATGTGATGGATGGACAACTGTTCCTGAGCTGTGGACACATGTCAGATCTTGTGTACATATTTATATGACAAGTTTCTGTGCAGGATGAGGACTGGAAAGTAATAGTTTCACAGTTTATCAGTTTTCCGCAATCAGTTTTAATTAACCCGTGTTTTGATAATCTGTGGTTATGGTGTTTTCCGCACGTTTTCGCGTAACACCTCGTTATCTGTGTGATAATGGGATGTGTTGCCACAGACAACATGTGGAAACTAGATTCTATGATATGAGTCAGTCGGAGGGAGTGGTCAACCCATTGGTCATGACTGGTCTGATGAAACTTTTTCATTCTAACTTATATGCTTCTTCTTTCATATCTATTTTGGTTGACCTAGGTGTGACACACTCATTTATCTCTATAGAGGTGATTAGTGGTTGTTATATGCTTGTTTGTAGCAAATCTGATAGCATCTTTCTAGAAACCATGTTAGTTGGTTCCACTGAGTTGTGGTAGGTGTGTCCATATTGTGTTCTTTCTTTCTCAGGACAGAACATTCAAGTGGATCTTATACCACTTGACATGCATGGATGCGATGTGATCCTAGGGATAGATACCTTGAATAAGTAGAAGGTTGTTTTGGACTATAGTTACAAGGTGGTGACACTCTATGATAGAGATGGATCTTGGAGTTTCCAAGGTGCTAGGAAGATTCTTCCTACATATGTGGTGTCGGCAGTGATAGCAGAGAAGCTAATGATACAAAAGTGTGAGGCTTTCTTGGCACACATTGTGGATATAAAGGTGAAGATTCCTAGTATCCAGGAGGTACATGTGGTGTGTGAGTTTGAGGATGTCTCTTCAGATGAGTCTCATGATGTTCCACCTCCTAGAGAGTTTGATTTTGAGATCAATCTAGTACCTAGCACACAAAACCATAGCCCAATGACCTTATAGGATGGCACCAACTAAGATGTAGGAGTTGAAGAAACTATTGCATGAGTTGTTAGAGAAGGAATTTATCTGACCAAGCACTTCCCCTTGGGATTCTCCCATGCTATTTGTGAATAACGGTGATTATATGAGGCTTTGCATATATTACTGACAGTTGAACATAGTCACTGTGAAAAACAAGTACCTATTGCTGAGGATTGATGATCTGTTTGATTATTTGAGAGGTGCTATAGTGTTCTATAAGATAGACTTCAGTTCAGGATATCAACAATTGAGGATCAAGGAAGATGACATACCTAAGACTACTTTTAAGATTAGGTATGGTCATTATGAGTTTGTGGTTATTCTGTTTGGGCTAACCAATGCACCAACAACATTTATGGATCTGATGAATAGGGTGTTCAGACTGTATCTTGATCAGATTTTGGTTGTGCTTATAGATGATATCTTAATATACTCCACAGACAATTAGTAGCATGAGCATCATCTTCACCAAGTGTTAGCATTGTTGATGTAATGACCCTGCCTCCCGATAACCCCCAATTAAGGGAGACTAAGAGGTCAGAGCCGTTATCCCAATTTCTCAGATCAAAGGTTCGACAAATAATCAGTAATAATTATTAAACTCTACCATGACTATACTAAAAGCTGGAATAAAAATAAAACTTTACATA
The DNA here is from genome assembly GCA_963693085.1 of Alisma plantago-aquatica. Taxonomy (NCBI): domain Eukaryota; kingdom Viridiplantae; phylum Streptophyta; class Magnoliopsida; order Alismatales; family Alismataceae; genus Alisma; species Alisma plantago-aquatica. Next base: position 1,422,846,862 of record OY856409.1, read on the forward strand.
CCTTTTTTTTCTTCAAAAACTTGGATATCTAACTTCTATCCACCTCTGGACTCTATTCTAACTAGTCCTACTTGCACTTTATTTCTTAATTTCACAATATGCCACTTTACTATTTGTCCTTTTCAATTTGTACCTAAAATGCCGACAAACAAAATGTCGGTCAGCATAAATGAATATGCCGATATGAGGGGGAAACAATAATCGGGTAATTATCTATAACAACATATTGCAAGCAATTATGGTTTAGAAAGCAAACTTTACATCTTAAACATATCTACTCAATCCATACATACCCTAACCTCTGTGCTTGTACCTATAGTGGACATGGATTCTACCTCTCATATGGTAGATCCCAACTAACCCCCATGATCCTACCTAACAGGTATATCAATACCTAGGGTTGAAGAGTCGCATGGCACTACCCGTAGGTAGCCCAATCCCTAACTCATGATATGCTGAAGAGTTGCATGGCACTACCCATAGGTAGCCCAATCATTGACTCATGATAACCTTATGGTTCTACCTAACAGGTATACCATGTACTAGGTCATCCTTTTCATCATTAGAAAAGCCACAGAGGAGGACTAGGATCTGAGCTAGTTAGGTATACATATTTCAGGTGATAATCATAGTCACTTTATAGTTGCATGAAATAAAAGTCATCCAAGCAGTTATTTTTAGGCAACTGATAAAACATCTGAGAATCATCGTGAAACTAAATCGATTAACCATAAGCAAAACCACATACCTGATCCAGAGTAACTTGATATCCAAGCATTAATATTCAAGACAATCAAACAAGAAATCAACAATATCCTGAAATTAATGCATAACATCCAAGTGTCATTATTTTATCCAAAACATTCTCAAGATCGACTTGGATTCCACCTTAGGATTTCTAGGACAACTTTAGGGTTTTATTAAGGTTTTAGTCCCCATAATACATTTATCACTTTTAATGCCTTTTCAATTCACAAACCCTAATTTCAACATCATGGGCATACTTGAATGTCAATTAAGTCTAATATATCTCTTTTACACTAAAACTACCATCTTTATCCTTTTAAGTCATGTCAAGATCATTAGGCCCAATTATCATCTTTGGTTTCTTTCAAATTGACAACACATTTCATTATAGTCCAATTCATATATGATCTCTATTTATCACTAATTCCGCATTTATCCACTAGAAAACCCTAATTACCAAATTAAGGGTATTTATCTACAATTAGAATCTTTTATACTCAAAATAGCTTAGAATCATCATATCTCAGCTTTATTCATGGATTTGAACAATTAAAGCCTTTAAGAGTCATAATTACCAAAATTAGGGTTTCAAGGCCCATTAAAGCATATTCCTATACATGGAACCTTAAATAAATTAAACTACACATAAAGATCATCTTTTTAGATCTAATGTGTCCTTTTTATAATCAACAGGTTAACATCAACTTTAAACATCCAAATAACCCTTCCCAATCCATTAATCATCATAGATTATGGTTTCTTAATCATTAATGCATTAAAGTTGATAACTTCAACTACTTTTCGAATTTCACGAGGAATTAAGCTCTAAAAATATTTTTAATGGATTCCTTGCATTTTTCTGAGCAAAATTCATATATTACGTGTATCAATCCAAGCTACCAATAATTAGATACGAATTTAAAAAAAATTCACTTACTTGGAATAATGGGATGCTGACACGTCAGCCATCGCATGCATTGCGTAACTCAGCCGATTTATAACTGAATCACTCTTTTTCCCCCATGTAAAGACCCAATTCTTCATACTTAGGAGGGATAAAACCATCCAACGCCACCCGCTCATCTTCTTCCTCACAGAAACCCTCTGCTTCCGTCGTAATAGAGGTTGGTGTGGATCCAACTCCCTTTCCCCGACCCCGACGACCACCGCCTTCGGTCCCTCTACGTCCGCCGCCCCCCACCATTCCCAAAAACACCCCCAAGCTACGACTAGGGTGGTGAAGTTAGACTTGCGATGTGAGGCCAACATGCAGACCTCTTGTAGCATCGTGCAGGGGTCAAAGTGGTGTCGTGCATGGTCGGGCTCCTTTCTGGTGTCGTGGGAGCATCGCGCTTCCTCCATACTCCCATCCTTAGATCCTCGTCGCTCGAGAGGTCGCATTATCCCCCTCGGTTAGGGTTTGAGTGGGTACAAGTTGAAGAAGGGTGTGAGATAGGGAAAACTCAAACCTATGGGTCTACCCCTTATATAGGGATAGGTAGCATCACCTTAGCATGCCTGCCTACAAGGAGAACAAGTCCCCCATCAACTATAACAACATACTTTCCTTGCTAAGATGTAAATTTACTTTTAATTATTTCCTTATTTATTCATATTCCTTGGTTATTAAGGAATCTCTTTTTGGAATACTTACATAATGGAAAATCCAAAACTTATTCTTTTACTCTCTTTGTGCTTGGCTTTTAATCCATTGGCCACAAAGTTTTACTTCCTTATAACAAAAGTATTTCTTTTTGATAATACCAAAAGTCATTAATTATATAACACATTATCCTCATATTAAAACTTTTGTATTATTTGTATTTTCTCTTTCTTCTTCTCCATTGGGACTTCTTGGACCCCAAGAAATTCTAATATTTCAAAATTCCTTTTTAAGGATGCTTATTATCCTTCTAGATGCATCTACATTCTTCATTTCTCATTATCTTACTTATTTCTTTATTAAAAGATTTCTTTTCAAGGATTTCTCTTTATCTTTTATTTCCTTTCCCTCTTTTTCTATTTCTTCCATTAGAAATAACATATAAACGAAATTTACTCAATTGTGGCCATTAATGCCACCTTCTAGAGATTTCTATATAATTCTCATAAATACTTTGCTTAATATTCATTATCTTGTATTTTTTTTCTAATATTTGGACTTTTCTTCTTTTCTTCTCTTTTATATCCATTATTGGATTAATCTAATAATAGGAACCATGAAATTCCTATCAAAAGGGATATTTGCAAAGAAATCCCTTCTTTGAAGCAAAGTATACAACCTTTTCAATTAAGTCCATATTCATAAAAACATTACATTTCAATTATGAAAACATATGCAAAATTGAGGTTGTAACAGTTGAGGCAACACCAGTTGTATGCTAAGTTCCATAAGTGTGAGTTCTAGTTGACTGAGGTATCTCTTTTAGAGCATGTCAATCTGCTAAGGGTGTTTGTGTATACCGAAATAAAGTGGAGTCGGTGCTAGAGTGGGAGCAGCCCAAGACACCGATTGAAATATGAAGCTTCCTAGGTTTGACAGGCTACTACATGAGATTCATTAAGAATTTCATTGTTGTAGTGTTACGCCTAACCAAATTGACTAGGAAAGGTGTTCCTTTCATCTAGGATGAAAAGTTCCAGCATTCTTTCCAATTGCTGAAGGAGAAGTTGACCAGTGCACCAGTGTTAGTGTTGTCAGAGCAAGGGAAAGGTTACATCATTTTCTGTGATGCTTCTAAGAATGGCTTGGGATGTGTGCTAATGTAGGACAAGAATGTGATCTCTTTTGCTTCATGATAGCATAAGAAACATGAGAAGAACTATCCAACACATTATAGTTCTTTCCCTAAAGATTTGGATACACTAATTTTATGGGGAGAAGTGCCATATCTTCATAGAGCACAAGAATCTTTAGTGTATCTTCTCAAAGTAGCAGCTAAGCAGGAGGCAAACAATATGAATGGATCTGATCAAACACTATGATTGTATGATAGATTATCATCCAGGGAAGGAAAATGTGGTGGTTGATGCACTAAAAAGGAAGTCATCTTTCTATGTCGTGTCACAAATGGGATATGTTAGTATCTCTTTGGACGATGAACGTACAATTGGAAGTTTCATTGTTGGCATGATTGATAGCACAATTTTAGGTTAAGCCTACCTTGATATTACATATGAGAGATGCATAGAAGGGCAATAATATGATACAAAAGATCATATTAGAGTTTGGCAGAAGGAAGCAAGATGGCTTCCATGAGTTAGATGATGGGAGTGTTTGTTTTCACAATAGAATAGTGGTTCCAGATGTTTATGGCCTAAAGGTGATGGTACTTGAGTAAGCTCATTCCTTAATGTACACAAGGTATCCGGGTGATGTGGATTATTATCACACTACAAATTCACTAGGGAATTCCTAGAGTTTACCAAAAACAAAGTGCAATAATGCCACCCGCAAGCGGACATATCTTATTGCAGTATAGTTGAGGATCGAATCCCAAGGGACAACCTTTTTAAGAATTAACTAATCAAAGTAACATATCAAGAACTAGTATTTATCACAAAAGTTGAGTTTGAGTTGATTAATCTAAGATTTCAAGAATGAAAAGAGCTAGATTAAGGTTCTAGTTATCATGGATGGAAGCATTAGGGTGGAACTGGGTTTCACCGCCACTACTCGAATCTACGCATTCATTCAAATCCAAACTTGTATGAAGATATAATTGGAGTTGTGCAAGTTTCCCCTTTTGGTGTCAGAAACTTGCATGAGTAGATATCCCTGTAAACTTGATGTCTTGTTACTTACGTATCCTCTATCCACTACTCTGGAGACTTTCCCTCCGAAGTTCTCATCAGGGTGTCAATCAAAGCTAATCAGTATCCAAATCTTAAACGTTGAAGTTCTCGTGATAAAAGATTATAACAAATCATGTAAAGTGGGTGATCAATCCAAAAAACATGCAATAAATAATTGGCTACCAATTATATGAGTTCATACAAGAATTAGAACATGAATGAAATTGCAAGAACCGGGTATTCGGGCTAGACCCCAAACCCCAGTGAAAAGACTACTCCCTCAGCATGGTGAGATTAATATCAGAATATGAGGAAGAGGATGCCATCATGGTCATGATGGTGGTAGAAGTGGATCGACATGGGGTGCGATGACAGACTTCCTTCCTTCTTTCTCCTTCACATATTAACCCCAACTTGTAGCAGAAGTAGGTGGAGGAACAATATCTCGGAGAAGAGATTGATTGCCTTGGATAAGGAAGATCGATGGCCTTTGGAGTTGTGGATGAAGGAGATTTGTTGATCTATGCTGGAGTTTGATAGATGTCGCCTAGCTAGGTCGATAGAACTAGCTTGGTTGACAGGTCTCATCCTTGCTCTGATCTCCATGGCATTTTTTCAGCATTTCTATCTCTAGAAAAATCTGAGATGCCTTGTACGACTGTGTTGGGAGCCTATTTATAGGATTAAGATTGTCGACCTCTTTCCATCAGTGTCGGCCTTGTTGTCTATAGAAAGGTATGTCTATTGATGACTTTTGGACTTCCTATTTCCGGCCTGTCATTTGATGGGATTGTCAACCTTGAGGGTCGACAAGGTTTTCGGGTGGTAGTGGCCATCGATAAGTGTGTCGATAGAATTGTAGACCGATGGGATGATCTTCTTGTCAGTTGTTGGCTGATGATGATGTCAAGCTAGAGGGTCGACAGAGGTGTCGACCTTGACCATAGATGAGTCTGAATGTCTTTACTCTCAATGTCAATCTGGTGGATCGATGGATCTGTCGAGTATTGAGCATCAACCAAAGTGTCGAGTAGGGAGGTTGACAAGACTGTCGACCTCTTGATTCTCCCATCAATTTTAATGCCGATTGGCATGTCGATCGATAGGTGGATTTTGGTCAATAGTGGGACCCCCTAGGAAAACTTTCTGTAGAGTGATAGAATTCTAAACCTACAAAGCAAGTTAAGGGAAGTATCAAATTCCTAAAGATTAACATAAAATCCTAAGAGATCAAAACAAAACTGTTCTTGAGGGAAATAAGCTATATGAATGCTAAACTAGACTAATAATGCAACTTAAATGGGATGAATATGCATTCATAACCTGGCAGTACAAAGATGTACCATAATCTAAAGGATTTTTATTGGTGTCCAGGTTTGAAGTATGATGTAGAGAGTTTGTTGCCAAGTGTCCAATTTGTCAGCAACTCAAGGCAGAGCACCAGAAGCCTACTGGGACATTGCAACCTTTGCCTATACCAAAATGGATATGTGATCATATAACCATGCAAGTTTTGGTTGGTCTTCTGAGGACAACCAAGGGTCATGATTCCATGTGGGTGACAGTTGATCGACTGACCAAGTCAGCTCACTTCTTGTCAGTCAAGACAAAGTACACAATAAAGAAGTTGACATAGAAGTATGTTGATGACATAGTTCATGCAAGGTATAACGGTTACCATAGTATCTAATAGAGGTCCACAATTCATGAGCAAGTTTTAGGAACATCTACATACAACTTTGGGGAAACAGTTGAGGTTTAGCACAACTTTCCACCCGCAGATAAATGGTCAGTCAGAAAGGACCATTGAGACGTTACAAGATCTTTTGAGGGCATGTGTCCTCCAGTTTGTTGGTAGTTGGGGCATCCGTCTAAGTTTAATTGAGTTTGCCTACAACAATAACTATCAGAAAGTGTAGACATGCCACCGTATGAATCTTTTTATGGGAGACTTTGTCAGTCACCCCTTTGTTGGTATGAAGTATAAGAGTATCATGTTTTGGGTCATGATTTAGTGCATCAGACTATAGAGAAGATCATGGTGATATAACAATAGTTGAAGGCAACCCATGATAGACAAAAGTTGTATGTTGATAACTATCACCGACCATTAGAGTTCCAAGTTGGAGGTTGTGTGTACCTCAAGGTTTCCCCTTGGAAGGGTGTGTTGAAGTTTGGTAAGAAGGGTAAGTTGGCTCCTAGGTTTATGGGATTGTACCCTATCTTGACACATGTTGGGAAGGTGGCATACAAGTTGGAGATACCATCATAGTTGCACATGTTGCACAATGCCTTTCATATCTCTATGCCGAGGAAGTGTCACCCAGATATAGAGCAAACGATACAACTAGTGGATGTTGAATTGGAGGAGGATGTTTCTTATGTTGAGGGTCATATGTTGATCCTGGATAATCATGTGCAGAGTTTGAGGAAGAAGTACATAGACTTAGTAAAGGTTTTGTGGCATCCCCGTGGTGTGGGAGAAGACACATGGGAGATAGAGGATGAGATTCATAGGAAGTACTCATCTTTGCTTGCGTAAGATTTTAGGGGTGAGATCCCTGTTAGGGGTTTATGGTTGTAAGAATCCGGACCTTGCTTTATGCTTGAACATGTTTTCTTATCATAATTTTATGCTTAAAACCTTAATCACACCCTAATAAATGTTTTGTTATCATGTGACAAAGCTAAGTTTCAAGCTTGGTCTAGTTGGACATTGTTTGAATAAGTTTTGCAATTTTTATTTTTTATAAGGGCTTTTATAGAATTTCTCCATATCTAGGGGTTTTCTTGTAATTTGTCACATGTATGTTGTGCCTCATAAGTTTTCATATCACAATTCACATTGTATGATAACCCTTGCCTTGTTTCTTATAATGCTTAGTATATGTATTATGCGGTAAGAGAAATCAACAGTTTAGAAGGTAATTGCTTTATTTGTTCCCTTTAATACCATGTCAATATATGCTTGTTGTAATACTATCTAATTAATTTGTTTAATCATATAACATAATGTAATCAATAATCATTATTGAGAGTTATATCTCTTGCTAGGACATGGGTCTCACCTTGTGGGTCATCACATCTTTTACATGATCGTCAGCGACGTCATCAGACTCATGGTGGTGAGGAAGAGCAGCATGGAGATCAGTAGGTGGAGAAGATTGGCTTGTAGTACTAAGTAGAAATATGACTTCTTTGACAAGGGTTTGTGTTCATGCGGTAGTTCTTGAGTGGATGAACTCCCTTGATGAACCCTTATCCTTGTGCACATTCTTCCTTGGAAGTAGGAACTCTAGACCTTGCATGTCCATGAACCGATGGTGCTCTTATAGGACCACAAGATGGGTTTTCCTTAAGTGTTTTGGATTTATTTCTATCTTGTTTCCTGATCTGATGGTTTGGCATCTTATGAAAATCGATGTTTTTAGACTTAGTGTTGTTTTGATGGACCTTCTTGTTCTTAAGAAAAGATGGTTAAGTTTTCCTTGACATCCAATGGTTGTGATGCTCTCATCAAGTGGTTCAATTTGACAATTTCCTTAACCATAAGAATGAATGGTTTTCTCCTTATATGCAAGTATTATTTTCACCTAGTTATGACATTTAATAGCTTTCCCAGCCTTGACATTTGATGGTTTCTCATGCTCCACATTTGATAGTCTCATTGGGTCATGATTTGATGTTCTTCTTATGTGCTCACAACTGAAGGGTTTCCTGGTGTCAACAAATAAAGACTTTTCTAGTTAACAAATAATGGTTCACCTATTGCTCACAACTGATGGTTCACCTAGGTTAGGATCCGATGGCTTCTATCATCCTATAATCCGATGGCCTTCCTATGTGCATGATTAAATGGTTTTGTCTATCTTGAATATGATGGTTTCATGTGGGGTCCATGCCTTAATGGTGGTATTTTGACTAAATAAACAAGATCTAATGGGTTTGGAGTACATGATTCGATGGTTTATGTTTGAATTTCATGATCCAATGGTCTTACCTTTGCCTATGAATGAATACAAATTGATGGTTTACTTTTGGGTATTGATTTGTAATGCTAACTCAATCAACCATGATGAAGCTTAGTTGAGCAATGAAGTGATGATTGTTAATTACATCTATCTTCCTTGTATGTTGTTATGATGGAAGTATACTCTCATAATGGGGAGGTAACCCTAATATGTTACCTTGTGAACATCATAGATGTTGATGCAAGGATATGATGAACCTGAGTACCACAAGTATAATGATTATATGTGGAATCTTTTATAAGGTGTGAAAGATAATGATGTTCTTATAGGAGATTATGTGGAGGTCTTAATGACCTTTGGGCATGTCTTGAGCCCTAATGGAGGTGTAATTCTCTGTGTGACAAGTATTCATATCCTATGATGATGTGATAATGAATATATCTCATATGTTTTATATCTTCTGGAGTTGTTATATACCCATATTTTTGTAGGAATCTTTTAGGTTTTGTATATAACTTGATTAATGTAGCGTTCACTCACCCATTATCATTAACTAATCAAGTGAAACCCTAATCATGTACTACCCTATGATGTAGGTCCATTCTAGTGTGTGCTTTTGCTGGATGGTAAAATGAGTATTCTAGAACGGAAGCTTGGAGTCGCATATTGTTGAGTATGTGTGGGTGCAGGGAGAGTACATCCTTGTCACCTTGATCCAAAGTGTTTGAGGATGCCTACAGTCATGCCTTAGATTGAGAGTAGTTGAGGTCATGTATTGGATACTTGTACATGTTATGTGATTGAGAACAAATGCGGTTGTACCTCAAATGATAGGGTTTTGAATACCCTAGTTTCTAGTGTCATGACCTATATACCAAGGGCGGACTAGGTTTCTTTTTTGGGTGAATCAGACCTTTGTATTGATATTTTTGTGTTTTTGTAAGTATAAGGAAAAAATGCACCATGGAGCAAAGGAAAGACTCCATGATCTATGAGAAAAACACTCACCAAGAGGTGAGAAAAGAATCAAAAAAGTAAAAGCATGTACAGAACAAACATTTAGAGAAACATGTCAATATGTACAGCTCCAGGACAAATGAAGAGCTTTTAGAAGACTGCCTCTAACCTCTCCAATGAACTAGGAGTAAGGAAGTGAGCAACATGAAACCTTGGTCAGTTGCAGTCAAGCATAGTCTTTTTCCAAAGGACATTGCTAGCAGTAGAAATATCCATATGAACTCGAAAGTCCATTTCAAACCAAATATGATGAATGGTTGACAGGGAAAAAAATGCTTCTTCTTAGAGTTGAAACTAGAAAAGTCATGCATGGTAATAGGAACACTACTAGAATACTTCTCTTCCACAACTCTTTTCCATATAGAGAGGTTGTACTTACATTCAAGAATGATATGTTGAGTGTTTTCAACATCACACCTGTAAAGAAAGCATAACGAGGGCGTGGATATGCCTCTTCTTCTAGCATAGTCAGTGGTGGGAAGCCTATTGTGACAACACATCTAGGTAGAAATTTGAAATCTGTGAGGTTCTTTGAAACTCCAAATCCACATGAACAATGAGTTAATAACACCCTTCTCTCTGATGTTCAACCAAATGAGTCATTGATTGATAGTAGCTTCATTGCAAACAAGGATCTTATCCTCTCCTCCCGCAGGTTTGTCAATGTTGTCATGGAAGTCACTTAATTGTTTATGTATCCTGGAGGAGGAATTCATCCAATGACTCCCATGGATAATAGAGCTAACTTTGTAGAAACGAGATAGTTCAAGCTCTGCCTCTTCAGAGATAGATCCTAAGGGCATGGGTGTCTTATGTGAGACGTCCATGGAAATAGCCATGAATGAGCCTAATTCTGGGCCTGTGTCACCTTCCCCTCCCCTGGGAAATGAAGCGGGTCCATCGATTATAGACCTTCATGTAGGCCCCTCCCCCTATCAATCAGATTTAGTGAGAGGGGGGATTCTGTTGTAGCAATCCACATGTGACTTTTGTGCCAATTGCAAGAGCTTGATGACTTTTAGATAAAGAGGGAATTATGGGACATGTGGGATCTCTTTGAGGTCAAGGCAAATATCATTAGACAAATGGATGTTGGATGTGATGGGGGGAGTCAGGTCCTTGAGAATCACCATTCTACCACATGATCATTCTCCTTGACTCTATGAACTACATGAGGACCTTATGAGGGCTCCAGATCAATCTGACGACCTTTTTTGAATCTGGAGGGGGGTGTTCTCTTGGAGCCCGGAGGAAGGAGATTCTCCTACAAACCATGGAAATACCAATTCAAGTTCGAGATTTCATGAATCCTCCTACCTATTGAACTGAGGATGGGAACCCATTTAAAACATTTTCTAATCTATATCCATCTTCGTCTTCCAACCAAGTAACAAAAGTTAGGGGAAGGCTCCCTAGACTTCTCCACTTGGATGTCCCGGCCCTACCTTCTCCATTTAGAAAGATCATAGGAGAAGGACTTCCTTTAGGGGGCCTCCAAAATCTATGTATGGAATGGAGTCTGGTTTTCCTACTAGACTAGATCTGAATAGAGGGTCAAGAAAGCTTGTGCCATCTCACATCCAATAAAGCCCATCAAATGGTGATAGGGAAATAGGTTGTAAATGCACAACAAGCAAAGCAACTTCATCCCTGAACTTCACTTTGACTTGATTTAATATGATCAAGTGTGCATCATTCTATTCTTTTTCTCAGATCAGCTTTGCTTGCTTACTAGATCAAACAAATAGAGGCTGCCAATGTATTAGAGGGGGGAAATCTAAGAAGATATCCCTAGAGGAGTGTCACGACTCAAAGTGGGTTGGACATCTAGGGTTGCATCACACCTTTATGAGGACTTACCAACAAGAAAAGGCGAAGCAGCAACAACACAAAGGACTACTACAACCACATCCGATTCCTAAGAGACCATGGGAAAGTCTTTCCATGGACTGAATCTCAACATTAATAATATCCAAAGGACCATCTATGAAATTGTAGTAGTTTACGACATATGGTGACATCATCCCAGCCCCAAAAGATTGCACTATAGAAGAAGCAGTCTGGTTCTTCTTGAAACACGTCGTCAAGAACTGGTCCTCGAAGCATAATTAGTGACTGAGGTTCACTGGCTCGACAACAAAATTGAGCCCTGATCCCAAGATCTTATTCACCCACTTTCATCCACAAAGATCAAGGGTGAATGCCATGTTGGAGTTATATCTTCGACACTATGTGAGTGCAAAAGCAAAGAGGTTGGGTAGACATTGTTGGATGTGGCTCAGTTCTCCTACAACTTATAAAAGAGCGAGGCAAGAGGCCCACTTTTAAGTTGGCCACGGGACAACAACCCCTGACCCCCAATGCAGTGGCCATAGGTCCTACTGGGAAAATCCCGATGGCCCACCTGACTGCTAAGGGATGGCAAGAATAGCATGGCCTGATCCTATCTTGAGAAGGTTGCTAGAAGAATGAAGAAGTGGGCAGACAAGAAGCGATGACCGATGTTAGGAGACCTTGTCATGATAAATTTCCTACCCCAGTAATTTAAGATATGGAGGAAGCTACACAAGAATACAATGAGGTACCATTTCCTATTCTCACAAAAGGTGGGCAAAGTTTCCTACCATTCGAACTGTCTCTAGAGAGGACATATACACCAATATTGTATTTCCTTCATAGAACATGGCCCTAAAGGCCAAAAGGACAAGGAGGACCTGATTCAAGGTGAGTCAAAAAGGTCACCTACTGCCTCCTTCAATTTCAATATTCGATATAGAAGTGGATTGCAAACTCACAAATCAGATTATTCGATGGGGAGTCTCACTACACAGAATACTTGGTTAAATGGAAGAATCCCCTATACATTGAGGCCTACTAGGAAACTCAGGGCTCCTTGTGGAAAAGTATATTATCAAGTTCGTGAGACCATCTCTGCTCTCTTCCACATATCACTTGGAGGAAGCAAGTAGCAGAGTCAGTGCTAGATTTGCTACCAATTTCTCCAAATATGACCAAGGTAAGCAAGCCAACTTAGACCTCCCATAGATGAGGTTGGTAATGCACAAAGGGGAGGGTGGTTTAGAATGGGGGCTTCTACGATGCTTGGTCTGAACATTTTCAATTCTTCTCAACCAGGTAACTTAAAGCAAGCAACACCATTTCCGCTTTATTGCTCTTGATGGCTAGATTGTTTGGGCCTATTTCCTATTTGCTTTCTACCTGAGAATGAAAATAGCCTACTTCAGCAATAAGGCAAGCATCACATCCCCTAAAGAGATGAAGGCTAAAATTTTTGGCTTTTTGCATTTGGGCTGCTTACTGTCCAGTTTAGTAGTTCAGCCGTCAGGATCTAAAAAGCTCTGGAAAGTCACACCCCACCCGGAGCCCTTGGGAAGAGGAGAAGATTCAATGGGATTTACATGGTGTAACAACCAGTCAGGTGTTGCATGTGTGTGGTCTCCTTTGGATAGAGTGATGTATCACTCTTGATGGATGAAGGCAGTACCCACCACTTTTCTTTCTCATCTTTGTGAGTCTTTCTCAGATCAATCTCCTTCACTGGTATATTTAGAAGTTTTTGTGGAGGTTGGTCCTAAAGCTTTTGAATTCCCTCCATTTAGTTGCGGATGTGGCTCCTTCATGATGATTTTGGAGAAGTCATGGAGGAAGCTAGTGGTGTAAGTGGACTCAAAAATTAGTAGACGATGTAGAAGGAGTTGTCTTTTTTCATGTTTACAATAAGGAAGCTGAGGACAAAGAAAGAGGAAATTCTCTTTGATCAAAACCGAGAGGGGAGAGTTTGATGTAAGCAGAAATATTTTGTGATACCTTTTTTTAGAGGAAGAACCGATTGTCCATCAAATATTCAAGAAGAAAGTAGAGTGAGATCCACAATCTATAGGAGTAAAGCACTAACAAGACACATTTGGAAAACAAGAGTGAATGAAGTTCAGAGTCTAGGGGTTGAGATGGTTCTTTAGTTCTCCAGTCTTGAGGTATGAAGTATAATTCAACGTCAGAAAAGTTTTGGGTTGTTTTTCCACTATCGAGATCGAAAGAGTACTCATCAGGTTTAGGGCCCCGAATCGACTCTAACAGTGGGTTTTCTGATGTAGGGTATGACCCTACTTCCCCCAGTCCAAATGAAACAAGATCCTTTCCCATTCTTATGGCTCACCTTTGGTACGTCAACTTTTAAGTCTTACACCTGCATAAACCATTCCATTCTGTTGGTTTTGATTTGAATGGTAGATGCTGAGGTGAAAGTGCCAGGTCTATTATTTGACTTCTCAGGAACCAGGTATATAGATGGGAGATGAGAGATGGTGTCTTGATCATACCTACTTGAGACATAGAAACCAATAAACTTACCCTATGAGGGAACTTCATGCACTGGTGGTAGGTTGATACGGCCACCTTGATGACTTCAGAACATTTTCTGCAATGCAAAAGATAGATCTAGCAAATCAACATATCTCTAGAGTGAGCGTAGGGGATGGAATGACTAAAGAGAAGGCGTGGCCCAAACATCAATTTCCCTTTTTTTAGTTTGGGGATGGACCACCCTTTTTTCCATAATGTAAGCATACACAACAATGGTCATGTCGGGGTGGTGAGACTTGACTCTGGGATGTCCAGACATCAGAGCATGGAACATGTGTAAACATTCTACCCCAGTCACTTGAATTTAGGGAGAGAGGAATGCTTTCTTTATAAGAACCATGTTGTGTAGAGTCGTTTCCTCCAATCTGGTCATAGTCTAAGAAGGTCAAGGATGACTACTTTGAGGAAAACTCCTTCTGTTCATCTCTATAGGCTGATTGAGTCTAGTAGCCCTCCAGGTCCACTATGAAGCATATGTGAGCTAAGTTCTTAATACCATGCCTAGAAAGTGGTTCCCCCACCTTCCAGAATTCACCGATGTTGGCTATATACTAAACTATAGTGAAGAAGTGTGATTGATCTGGTGGGGCTTTCGGGTGGTGGGATCTCCCCAGCCCCATACAGTGTACGGAGAGGGTGCCACCAACTACGTGGCCTTGCCCTGTATCCATAGGGGGGAACCATGTGCACCTTCCACCTATAGTACCTACTTATCTAATATGGAGAGGAATGGGACCTGGGCAAGTTTTCCATACCAGTAGATCCCATGTGTGGAGAGAAATGCTAATTAGGATTTGGAGGCAAGTTGGGTATAGAGTTGTCAGTATGGTGGGGAGATGTGCTTGTGTATTCCACTCTACCTCAGGAAGATGGTCAAGTTTCAACAACTAAACTTAACCAGAGGAAATGTAAGCAAACAAGGGGGGAAGTTGGCTCATAAGCTCCAAATCTCAAATCATCGAAAAAGTGACAAAAAAGGATGAACAAAATGCCAAAAAAAAGAACTATCCAAGCTTCTTCACAAATAAAAAAAGGGAGACGAGAAAGATCTACTACACGAGGTTCATTTGTTGCTACTAGATTTTGACGATTGATATACCAAAAGTCAATCTAAATGAAGCAAGGCCTGATGATCACATTTCCATTTTTGTAAGAATGTAAAAGACCTCAAAAAGTCTTCGCCTTTCTAGTTCAAGAGATGTCCTTGGTAATGACCTTATGATGGATTCTCTAAAGAGTTTTGGTAAGAGTGGTGGGTGGTTATCAGTCTCAGTCTCATTGGTAGTCTCAGTCCTGCTCATAGTAAAGAATTTTCGGTATCAGTGGAGATTATGGCTCACCCACTCTTAGCTAATAGGGATAGGCAGGCACCCATCCAGGTGGAAACATGCCATTGGAAAAATCCATCTACTACCTCTTCTTGATGTTCATAGGTTATTCACCCCACCCTAGACATCCATAACTGATCTATATTCACACATCTGCTTGTATTGATCGACCTAATACATCCCTATGATACATGAGATGAGGCCTTCTCATGAACCTAAGGCGACTCTGGCCCCACACGTGATCGTTGGGAGTGATATATGATCCCAATAGAATGAAAAATGGGACATTGTACCTTTCAGAGGGACCTACCAACCAGACAGTTATAGATCCCAGATTGACTCTTTATGCATGTAGGCATACATACCAAAAGCATTGGGGGTGTACGCTTAAAATATAACTACTCAAGGTGGCTAGGGACTAGGGACAAGTACTCCAAGTAGTCTCCCTCTAAGCCTCGACCACATCACATTTGTGCATGCTTACCCGTCTAAGTGTTCCCAGACCTGACCCCCTTCCACCCGTATTGTACACCATTTTTTGAGAATTCCCTCACGCCCTTTGATATCATTCCCATCCTATGGTGGTCCTATTTTAGTAGTGGGGGTCGACTTCATTATGCATGAGCACCCGCCAACCTGAGTGGAGTAGTGGATTAAGCTTGGGCCTATTTATGAGGAAGAGTTAGAACTCTTTAGTAAAAAACAAGAAGCATTTTCAGTGACATTTTATACATACTATAACAAAGAACACCACTTCATGGTAGTAAGGGGTTCGCAAGTGACTCCTCCTTCTATTACACAACAAACATGAAATAGTCTTCCAGCTTCACTACTTACTGAACAATGATCAAGGGACGAAGTAGCTTGAGCGATAGGGAGAGGGGTCCAGTTGTGCTTTGTTCACACATGCAGCTGGAAGGCACATTTCTTTGCAAGGTAGTGAGTTTGTTTAGGGAGTCATGACTCCCTTTTTGCAAACCTAGTTGGATGGTGCCCCTTTATGCAAGGTTTTTTTGTGCCCTTCGAAACCTTCTAGGGTATGTTGGTCTCTTTCATGATCTGTGTAGTCTGATTCTTTCTCGAATTCTCCTAACAAGAGCTATAGTATTCCTTTGAAATATGATTAGTTAGGCAAAATTCCCCTTCTTTAAGTCAACTTCAAGCCATCCTCAACATGCCACCTCAAAAGAATGTCGATTTCAATTTCAACAAAGAAACAAGAAGAAGAATTTCAACCATGAACTCCTTTCCTAGATAGCAAAGTTTGTTATTATTTTTACGAAGAATCTCAATAAACTAATAGAGTTACATGGGAAAGAGAGATTTTCTCAATGTCACCATCCCCTTATCCTAGTATTCCATTAACGGAGAAAGGGGCCTGGAACTGAGTCCCGCCAATCAAAAGTTTTTTTCTGAACACTTTCACTCAACAACAAACCCTATATATGACAATCTGAATGGGTTGTTTTCTTTATTTTTATGAGCGTACCTCACTCATGCTTCTTCCTGATCTTATGTCAATCAAATTAGTCACTCTCATTTTTCTCTTGATTATTAAGAAATTGCAAGAATATCCAGCTTGAAATGTCAAAAAAGATTCTCTCAATTCATGTTATCTAAGACTATAAACTTAGGAAGACCAATTCCATAACCATAAAGAAGATGAGTGTATATGAAACATGCCACACCATGCCTCTTCAATGTTATTGTTTCAAACTCACTTTCAACCGTCCAATTCTTCCCCTAGTCATGGTCACCATTTTGTTATCACCGCTATAGAATACACCCTTCTTAGATAAGCATGAATCCCTCGGGTCAAATAACTTCAGTCTATATTTTCCTAGATAAGGGAATTTCA
Source organism: Alisma plantago-aquatica (assembly GCA_963693085.1). Taxonomy (NCBI): domain Eukaryota; kingdom Viridiplantae; phylum Streptophyta; class Magnoliopsida; order Alismatales; family Alismataceae; genus Alisma; species Alisma plantago-aquatica. The sequence continues at coordinate 1,422,863,961 of OY856409.1, forward strand.
ACCAAGAACATTCTCATTTGAGAATATAGATGCTAGTAGACACCCACACCATCATTTTGTCTACATTACCACTTATGTAGAGTAGGATTAGATGCAAAATTGAATAGGGAAGAAATCAACGTCTGCACCCCCCGAGAAATCACAAAAGCCTCTGGGAGGAAATTCATGAAGAAGACTTCACCCTTGTATCATAGCTGTCAAGAGTGTTGACGGGTCAATCCTAGGAACTATTTGTCTTAAACTAAAGAGATGCAATCGAGAGAGTGACACAATTTTCCATATAGTTCAATACCACATTCCTCCCACTTTTAGGACGCATGTGGATTCACGATCACAATGTTGTCCTCTCCTCATAGATGAGATCAATTCCCATTCTAAGGAGGAGATAATGAAAAAAGAGATCTTAGGATTTTAACTAGGTTGATTGTAGCTTAATCATATATGTCACTACAACAGATTTGTACTGATAGAGGGGAAGAGATATTAGGATGTTGACTCTCATGTATCTTGTATGGAATTGATTGTGACTTCACAGTGGTCAGTTCGAAGTTTGAGTGGTATACCTCAAACTTCCTAGGGCTTGATAAAAGATATAATTCAGCTGTGTAGCATATCTTCAAGGGTTAAACATGATTTATGTTGGATGATAACCTTTTCCTTTTTTCTTATGGTGCTTAGTATATATATTATGCGGTAAGAGAAATGAACTGTTAAGAAGGTGACTGCTTTATTTGTTCCCTTAAATTCCATGTTAATATATGCTTGTTGTAATACTATCTTATTAATCTATTTAATCATATAACTTGTCCTAATCAATAATTGTTATTGAGAGTTATATCTATTGCTGGGACATGGGTCTCACCTCGTGGGTCACCACATCTTTTACGTGATCATCAATGATGTTGTCAGGATCATGCTGGTGAGGAAGAGAAGCATGGACATCAGTAGGTGCATAAGGTTGTCTAGTAGTTAGAGTGTCCTAGATTCGTCCCTGTACTCACAAGTCCAGGTAGGAGACGTTTTGTAGATGATATGTATCAACTTGAGTTTTAGAAGTATGGTTATGTTTGTATATCGCATGTATATATGTGGTACAATACCTTTTGTATACAAGTTGTGGTTGAGGCCACTAGACAGATGTGTAAATACCTGGTATGGTATGTGCTTTTATGCATGATGTTGGGCTTATATGTAAATGTTCCTGGACATGTTGGTGATGTTTAATTTGGTTTTTAATTATCCACTTTTCTTGCTATGTTTTGAATTATTGATCGATCACGTATTTTGGTTTGAGTAATCTCATTTAGCGTGGCGGGGTGTCACACCCATAACCTAGGCCATGTCCTTATTATGACTACATCTACATTTTCATCTTGTTGATTGTTTAGAGTTCGAAAAGGTAAACCCCTTTCACCGTATTTTGATTTCTTAACCTAAACTAGCAAGAACAAAGCAAGAGCAAGGCAAGAAGCTAACTAGACAATTAAGGATCTAATTAAGATAACATTAACTAAGAAAGAAGGCAATTATAGTTTAATTGAAATTAAGAGAAGTGTGACATGTTTCATGGATGCACTTGTTAATTGTATTGGGGGTGATAATATGTGAACATTATTCTTTAATTTAGATTACCAAACCAAACATAAAGTTAGATGCTAATGAATTTCCTAAACTACTAATTGGCCATTGATAGGGTAAGTGTGAATAGGGAAACTAGTCCCTAACACCTCCTAACCACCCTTCTGAGGATCACTTGGATTAGGGTTTAGGTGTAATTCAATTAGGATCTAATCAAGCCTAGGTTTCTAGGATAGGAACTCTTAGGGTAATTAGGGGCTCAGGGTAGTAATGGAAGGTGGAAGTGAGGTTTTAGACCTCACCTACATTCTATCCTTGAGAAGGATTTAAGCTGATTATACTAAATGCTCCTATACTTGCTACTTAGATCTCTCACCTAGGTATAGGAGAATTGATTAACATGTAGGAAGGTGAACGACTAACTAGGGATCCATTAATTGGACATACAAGAAATTAGCAAAAAGAGCCACATATAAGCAATTTATCTAGAATCCTAGGTGATTTCAAGAACAAACCATAAAGTAATTTATGGGAAATGAGATATAAGTAGAACATAATCATTAGAAAATGAATTAAAATGTTTACATATCACTTTCACTCAACATGGTATCAAAGGAACATTTTTTACCCCAAACAACCCACCTAAGGGGCCTAGCTACTCATAGAACAAGAAAATACAAAAAGAAATGAAGAAAGAATGAGTAGAGGAGTAGAAATCCATGGTAGATCAACAAAGAATCCTCCTTCCGCACCTCCTAGCAGAGACATCTCGAGCTTCTCCTTCTTCCAAGATGGAAGGGCATGGATGTATGGTGGAAAGTGGACATAAACCCTAAAATAGGTGTTTTGGGGGTGGAAGATGATGGAATGGAGGTAGAATGAAGTGGGAATGGAGTGGAAGGTGATAGGGTCAGCTAGAGTGGCTGTAGGAGTAGCTAACCTCATGCTCTAGATGCCACCGATGTATATAAAGGTGGTGCGGAAGCATTCGGTTAGGAGGGGGTAGAATGGGTAATGCAGTGCAAAAAATGGATAGGTTTTCAAGTAGCACAACCGTGGTAGGGTGTGAGTAGAACATATGTGGTGGATGGGAATGGCTATGGTGGAAAAATGGAATGAACAAGGGAATTCTGGGATTTTGGGACTGGTGGCATGGTCATTCTGACCAGCACGGATGTGCTAGGATTTTCTAGCATGGCCGTTCTGGCTAGAATGGTTGTTCTAGCCAACTATGCCATTTATTGAAGGTTCTGTTGCTTGGGGCATGTCCCGGAATGGCCATTCCTTGGTAGAACAGTAGTTCTGCGGTCCTTCCAATTCATTTGTCTCTTGAACTTTGTCATCCATATAGGTTATTGGTTCAATACATTCTTTGACTGCTTGGGGTAGGTTGGGAATAGTTTTGGCTTCATTTGGGATCCTCCAAGCTTAGGTAAGACCTAGATTCATCCATAATCTCTCTATTCCATCAATTAGTATTCAAAGTACCTATAAAACTTGCAAAAAGCCTCCATAAGTGCATTTGACAGTAAAACACATATTGAGGGAAATAACATGTAATATAACAACTGTAGATATGATTGAAGTGCAATATGATACAAGATGAAGCCCTAAAATAGGATTGCATCACCACCCATATTAAAACGTACTTCTCCTCAAGTATGCTCCAACTCAATCTCTCTTCATTTTTTTAATAAAACAAGAAATGACAAATGCATTGCAATAGATGTATATTGACTAAATGGACTCAATGATGGATAAGTACATGTATTCCTCCTCTCTCCTCTCCTCTTTCACAAACCAATCATGATTAAAACACTAAGCATACAAACTTCACATATAGAGAATATAATACACAATAAACCCATATGGACATCATATAACTCTAGATAAATCATTTCATGGTGATGAAGATAAAAAATGACTAATTATTCTATTTTACATTCATGCATTCAATCTCATATGTCAATCCACACTAAGTAACCCATGTGGCTGTGAAAAATGGCAAAATGAGCTAGGTTTGATGATTCCTAGCTCAATGGGCATGCAAATAGAAGAAAGGGTTGCAGTAAGGGGTTGGACTGCTATTACATAGGAACACTAATCTTTTCTTTATTTAGATGCTATTACATAGGAGCATCTTTTATTTTCTTTTTGTGTTTTTTTCTTTTTCTTTTTCTTTTTCTTTGCCCTTGTGTATCTAGGGCACATGGTAGTGAGAGTGAAGATGATAGAAGAAAAGTGAGTCAAAAAGGGGTTACTAATATGGATTTCAGCATGAGATCTCTTGCATTAAATCTACTCCAACAATTTCATCAAATAATAACACACCACATGAATGAGCAGTATAAAAACCACATTTCTATCATGAAATTCTAAAAACCCTAAGCGTTTGCGGATTGCTTCAATCACAATTAAACAAAGCAGTTCACAAGCATGAGAGAGGTGAATCACGTGTAAAAAGTCAAGATTGAGATTATTAAGGCAGGCAAATTTTGCCAATTGCATCATATGCAATTCTTGGATAGATGATATGTGCAACTCCTTGCCATAGTCATTTGCATGCCACTGGTGCTTGATCTCATTAAGGACACACAGTTAAGCCTGACCCAAAAGCCAACACGATAATAATGTACCCTTCTTGGTAGGCTCACATTATTACCATCACACTTCCACGAGATAGATAGTGCACCACACTTTGGGTTCCCACGCTTAGTCGATCAAGCTTTTCATGTGTGTTGCTTATGGAAAGCATCTAAGACTTAACATGTTTTTGTGGGAGTTTGTAATTATAAATGCATATACTTTATCCAATCACCACATATATAGTACATATCATATACATTCTATATTCCACAACAAAAACATGCAATAAACAAAAGCGATGGTTATGGCCATTCTAATGTAATTCCTTGGAGCCAAAAGGGATTACTACAACCTAGGGTCTATATCTCATGCAGCAACATATTTTTGATGAAGATCTATGCATGCCAATCTGGGTTGATTGGTTTAACCCTTGAACCAATTGGCTCACCTCCTATTCGGTCAGTTGGTCATTTCATCAGTCGTCTGGTTAGTGGTCCACCATCTTTTAGGTCCTCTGGTTGATCAGTCGGGTCCACCAAAGAATTGGTTCAACTCATCCTCATTTGTCCTCCTCGGTCCTTCAGTCGATCGGCTTGCCTTTGAGATGCTCTGTTGGCCTGGTCCGAGCATCTCTCTTCTTCATCATAACAAGAAAATAAACTATCCAGCTATTACATAATTATAAAGAAACCTTGTGTTACATTTGAGGGGAGAAAAAGTAGAAGAGAATAATACTTTTACGATTGGAAGATAAGATAGAGGCTCGGTATGCAAATCAAGATAGAATAGGAATAAAAACACAACCACCATGCACATATAATTAGGGTTATTGGCCATAACTACATTACACATCCACCATCAAAATCACTTTTTGGGCGATGCGTGTAAATTACTTATATATATATATATATATATATATATATATATATATATATATATATATATTAGTTTGGGATTTATGTGGTATTTGATCAGACATTAATATTCACATCGTATGCAATGAATAAATGATAAAACCAAAAATTTGATCGTATCGATAATCCCAAAATATAGTAAATTGACATGGCTTTGATACTACTGTAGGGAAATATGGCATCAGATAGGTAGCGGAAACAAATAATTTACTACCATATTCCCCATTAAACCAGTGGATTTCTCAACAACTATATAATAGAAAGGATGGTTTTGAGAATATACCTGGTCCTAGAGAAAGTCTAATGAAAATCTCCTTGTCATTGTAGTCATGTAATTGCCTTCTAGTTGCACTAGCATAGCGTCTACTGCAACTCCTGGTCTTCTCCATAGATAGTAGGTTCACATTGTCCCCTAGTAGTAGACAATAGCCTCCATGCCTCTATAAAAGTCCACACAGATTTCCTAGAACTCTTTTCATCTCGCTAGAACAGATAGGAAATAGGTGTCCCTCCCGTTAGTGTACTAGTCACCAACTTTTGTCTCCCACAATTGTTCTCCTTTTCTATCCCTCTTTTATCGGGTAGGACTTTCTAAGGCTCAATATTAGTTACCACAACTAGACAGGACAACAATTGTTAGAGGCAATTGAGTTGTGTCTCTGGGAAGCCCTCAATACCCCTCTATTTATAAGAGGGGTTAGGGTTAGGGTTCCCAGTCTATGGGAGAGTGGAAGGGACCGAAATGTCATGATTTTTTGCAACCAATGACAACCAAAATGGTTGGTTCATCAGTGAATCACTTGATTGGCATGTGAGTCGATCAGTTCACCCAATGAACTGATCTTTTCAGAATGTTTCCCAAACAAAATTGTATTGACAATTCTAATTCAATTAATGCACGACATTACGTTAGCACTAATCCTTGATGCAATCAAATTGCACATATGAACTGAGTGGTTCACTTGTTGAACTAGTCGTCTCATGACCATGTGCTAATCGGTTCACTTAGTGAAGTGGTCGGTTCAACCCTAATTCATCCAGAATTCAGCCAATGCAATATCCAGTCAACTTGACACTCCAACTGGTCGTTTCATCACATGAACCAATCATTTAGGAGTCCATTCAATTAATTTTTTTTCTTGAATTGAATGCCTAAACACTTTAGCAATCAATTATCATTCATGATTATAACTTCTCTTCTAGGTGTATCCTATGTGTGTGACCCTATAGGTCCCATATTACGTTGGCAGTGAATGTCCATAACCAATTATGACATCACAAGCAAAGAGTGGTGCCTAGTCACACATCATTGCTACCCAAGTAAATAGAAAGTTGGAGAAAAACTTCAACCTACAATGTGTTTGGTGTTACGACATTTGTATAGTTCCTTTATCACTGATATCGAGATTGAACTCGAGGCAAGGAGTAATCATCCTCTTCAACATTGAATCTTCATTGCTTGATGTAGAAGACTGTCTAAGATATTTCATGAAGCTCAATATCACATATTGACTCACATGTGCATGGCCATGCATTTCTCAATCTTGCTAATCAAGTATCCAGGATATCATACTTCCATAGGAGGGAAAAATCCCATCTATATCACTCACAGTCATCCCCATGTGTCACAATGTTCCTAATCATCACATGTATGTCAACCCTTATTCATGATCACGTTTGATGATGTCGAAGTACACTGAATGACATGTGATGAGTGTAGTGGCTTCAGGTTTAAGAACCACATTCACCACCAACACTATGAGAGATAACTATGACTACCATTATAATAGTTTCCATGTGTCATTCTCATGGTATATCTGTCTGATACATTGTTCTCTAACAAGTATTTATGTGCTTGGTTTGATATCACATATCATGACTGATGAGATTTTGTCATCAACCAACACACACTCTAGTCTTATGTGTTATTTTTTTCTATCCACCTTCCACAATAACATCCCACTAGGTACATAATGAGAATGTATATACTCTTAACATATGTATGATATCATTGTTCAAGCCACTCACTTGAAGACATACATCATTGAGTAATATCATTCTCTAGACATTTATTATGTTACTTCATTATCTCATAATTGAATAAAATAGAATAAATTGGAAGCATGTCTTTATTATTAATCAAATTATTTAAAAGTTATGCCATTACAATCATTATATGATTGGCTCTCTAGGCATACATACCAACATCCTCAATATGAAATAGAAGTCTAGGATGACAGGGTAGAGGGTATGGAGTCATAGTAGACAAGAACTAAGAGGGGAGAGAGATCTCAAGGTGTCTAGTATGCAGGATAGAGCCACCACAGTTGTTCTTTGCAGATTGACCATTCTGGCTTGCCACCACTACGGCCTGCTGTGTGAAACAATCATGCCGATTTCCTTCATGTAGTTTTTCTCACTAATCTTCAATTCTTTTATCCTTTATTTTTATCTTCTATTGGTGGCTCCTACATGCAACATATTTACTCCAATGTACCTATTCTAACATGGTTCACAAATAGAAAAACCATCAAGTAGTGTGTGTATTTTCTTGGAAAAGTGTAAAATATCCAAAAGTATAAAAAATGAAATGTTAGTGAAAAATTCCCCAAACCTAGGTTCGTTCTCTCCCACTAGCGCTATGTTTCATGCCTTCAGCTTGACTTCTTATAGATTCTTCAATCACTCAACCATTTGGAACCCATGTGTGTCCACTCTTGCAATAGATACATCCATCATTTTCATTCAACATGTCTTCCTTGTCTCGTTGACCACAAAATCTATCTTGAGGTCTTCCATCCGGATCTCCTTCTTTCAAATGAATAGTCAGACTCTTCAAGTGACCATGTCCAATATCCTCATCTCAGTCTCACCTGATTGGGGTCTTGTACATCTTGATCTTTATCTTCGTGTCCATGAAAGAGACTGTCATTGTTCCACTGCACATATATATCTTGGCATCAGATATAGATAGGAATGGCCTTGTCAAGATGATGGGAATCTCCCTATCCATTGACTCAATGCCAAGAATAATGAAATCTACCAAAAAGGTCACTGCCATTTCTTTGTCTATCATCAAAAAAACATCATCCACTCTTCCTCTAGGCACTTTGATGGAGCAATCTTCCAATTAGAGAGTGAAATGAGCCAGTTTCAACTTTCCTAACCCCAACTCAACATAGACACTACGTGGTATCATATTCACACTAGATTCCAAATCAAGTAGGGATTAGTCTATGCGGTGTTCCCTTATGTATCTAGGCATGAGTGGGGATCTTGGGTCTTTCCTCTTCACGAGAAGTGAGTGTTGGATGATAGATCTCACTTGTTCAATCAACTTGATTTTCCTAGGAATTCTACATGTTGACTTCCTCTTCACGGTATACAGGTTCTTGAGAAACTTGGCATAAGATGGAATCTGCTTGATAGCATACAATAATGGAATGTTAACCTTCACTTGGTGAAACACATCTAAAATGTCAACATTGTGCTTCTTCCTCCTTTTAAATTCTTGTGGCTCATCCAATTCTTTGGGGAATGGTGGCTCATTTGCTTTTGCAACACTTGAATCAACTTGATTTCCATGTGGCATCACATGAGGGATTCTAGGAATCATGGGTGGAACTATAGAAACTACAAACGGAGTAGATGGTGAAACACAGTATCACATGCTCAACATGAGGTGTCACAGTATCATCTTCATTAATCTCAATCACGATATCACCACTTCACTGCGTTTGCCTTGTCTCATCAACATTTCTTTGACTTGTGGGATGTTTAAGAGATATTGCAATCCTTAGAACTATGACAAAACTTCCTTACTCACGGTGGAGAGGGGGATCTTGTTGTGGCCATGGAGGAGGTGGAGGTGACCCTTGGTATTGGGATTGAGGTGGAGGAGAAAATTGAGGTCGGTAGGTGAAGTGGTGAGATGGTTGTGGTAATGGAGGGGGAGGGGTGTATAAGGCTTGGGATGTCCTTGGAAATGATAAGTGGTCTCTACTAGCATTGAAGGTGGACTATAGAAAACTTGAGAGGAATGGATTGGTCCACTTGCTTCATTGAAGTTTATTATGGGTTGGGAAGACAACTTTGAGCAAGTTTTGAAGAGAGCTGCTCCACTTTTTGCTCAAGATTTGTCACATTCATTTGCACATATTTGATGCTTTTCAACCTAGAGATAACTTCATCGTTGAACCTTGAGCTATATCTTGGAATTTTTTGTTTTTGGTATCGATAAAGATAAGGTGTCTTTAATTCTTCACCAAAGTAATAAAAAAAATTAACCGAGTGACAAGGAACACTTCTCACTTAGTTCTTCACCAAATGAATAAAAAAATTAACCAAAGTGATAGTGACCATCATTCATCATGCTAGAAGCTCAGATCCTTGAACTTTCTACCAACTGGTCAAATAAGATCCATGTCTCCTCAGGTGTCTTAGCCATAAAATCTCCTCCATAAGAAGAATCCACTATAGCTTGACCCATTGGAGATAGAATGGAGTAAAAGGACCGAACTAGTTGCCACATAGGAATTTCATGGTGTTGAAACTCTCTCAACATCTTTTGAAATCTCTCCCAAGCATCATGGAACCATTCATTACCCATTTGATTAAAACTCATTAGGGCACTCTACATTTGTGTTAACCTTTCAATGGAGTAGAACTTCCTAAATAAGGCATTCCTCATCTCTTCCCAACTCATGATGTCTCTTCTCGAATCATACCAATCTTTGTCTTTGTCTTTAAAGTTTAATGAGAACAAGGTCAACTTGATTGAGTCATCATTGGATGTCGGTGTACTGAAGGTAGAGCATACTTCAAGAAAAGAGTCCAAGTGTGTGTAGAGGTTCTCACTCTCTAAGTCGTAGAAGGTGGGTAGGAGCCCAAGAAGACTTGGAGGGATGGAGAATTGCTCCCATGGCATTTGATCAACTCTATTAGCAAATGGTGATTTGTAGTTGCTTGGCATGAAATAATCTTGAAGTGGGTTGTGTGGTGCATTTTGGCCTTCCATATTGTCTTCCCTAGGTTGTTGTGACATGCACAAGGCACAACCAAACAAAAGGAAAATAAGTTATCAAATCAATATGCACAAATAATGCAAAGAATACAGAATAGCAATGATGAGGTTTGTAGGAAAAGATCAAAGAAAAACTAACTAGCTAGGTCGAGCACCTTTCTTCTCGGGAATAGTGCCAAAAAGCTTGGTGTATTTTTCCTTACCCCGAGGTATACACAACTAAATCAATTGAATCTTGACTAGATTAGCACACCTCAAGAGCTCAGACACACTGGGTATCTTTCAAAATTTATAAGGGTCCTACACTGACTCACCCACTTAGACTAATAACAAACCCGTAAACACATGTGGTCATGTCATAGTGTATTTAAATGGCAAGAATATGGTCGATCCATAGAGAGAAAAGGGGGCATTAGAGCTAGGTTAATTTTGGCTAGGTTCCTACTACGGAGTCTAGGGTTGAAGGGTTTAAAGTTGGTTTGTTTATTACACTAATGGTGAACAAGAAAGTAAAGGAGAACAAATAAGAATCAACACCTAAATTACCCTTAACAATTAGTTCTAATGAGCAAGGAAAAATGAGCTAAGAAAAAAAGGGGAAAGCTACACTAAGACAAGAAAAGCATAGATATACACTACACTAAGCTAGAAAACTAAACAAAAGAGGAATCAAAGACCTAAACTAGAAAGAACAAGGCAATAAGCTAACTAAGCAATTAAAGAGATAATTAAGCTAACACTTAATATGAAAGAAGGGAATTAGGGTTTTAATGAAACTAAGAGAAGTGTGAGATGCTTGGGGGATGCACTTGTCAGTTGTGTTGGGGGTGATAACATGTGAACGTTATTCTTTCACTTAGATTACCAAACCAAACAACAAGTAGATGTTAATAAATTGCCCTAAAATACTATTTGGCCATGGATAGGGTAAGTGTGAATAGGGGGAACTAGTCCCTAACACTTCCTACCCATCCTTATGAGGCTCACTTAGATTAGGGTTTAGGTGGAATGAAATTAGGATCTAATCAATCATAGGTTTCTAGGATAGGAACTCTTAGGGTAATTAGGGGCCAAGGGTAGTAATGGAAGGTGGAAGTGAGGTTTTAGACCTCACATCACCTACATTCCTGCCTTGAGAAGGCTCTAAGCTAATTACACTAAATTTTCCTATACTAGCTACTTAAATCTCTCACCTAGATATAGGATAGTTGATTAATATGTAGGAAGCTGATTAGCTAACTAGGGATCCATTAAATGGACTTAGGAGTACTTAAAAAAAAGAGCCACATATACACAAGTTTCTGAGAATCCTAGGCGATTTCAAGCACAAACCACAAAGCAATTTATGGGAAATGAGATATATGTATAACATAATCATTAGCAAATGAAATTACAATGTTTACATATCACTTTCTACCAACATGTTATCAAAGTAACATTTTTGACCCCAAATAGCCCACCTAAGCGGCCTACCTACTCATAGAACAAGAAAATACAAAAAGAAAGGAAGAAGAATGAGTAGAGGAGTAGAAAGACATGGTAGCTCAGTGAAGACTCCTTCTCCTCCACCTCCTAGAAGCAGCAGCTCAAACTTCTCCTTCTCCCAAGATGGAAGGGCATGGATGTGTGGTAGAAAGAGGACAAAAACCCTAAAATAGGTGTTTTAAGGGTGGAAGATGATGGAATAAAGGTATAATGAAGTGGTAATGGAGTGGAAGGGGATAGGGTAGGATATATTGGCTTTAGGAGTATCTAACCTTGTACTCCAACCACCACCTATGTACATATAGGTAGTGGGGAAGCATTAGGTTATGTGGGGGGTAGAATGGGTAATGCAGTGCAAAAACTGGGTAGGTTTTCAAGTAGCACCATCATGTTGGGAAGCACGGCCATGGTGCGGTGTGAGTAGAACTGTGACACACAACACCACACAAATGAGACAACTCAAAACAAAACACATGTTCAACAACTAAACATCACATAGAAAGGAGAAACTAAATTAAAACTGATTTAAACATTATTGTCATGCTCAGAAACATTACATATAGGTCCATCAACCTGTATCATATCACATATTGTAATAGGCATTTACATATTTGTTTAGTGGTTGAGGCCACTTCATGTATACAAAAGATCTTGTTTCACATGTACATGCCATATATATAAACACAGGCATACTGCCAAAACCATGTATTGAGATACATCATCTACAAAAGAATCCCTTCTCGGACCTAAAAGTGCACGGATGACACTAGAAATCTACAATAAACAATAACTAATAGCTATCCAACCTTTTGCATCTACTGATATCCAAGTTGCTCTTCCTCAAAAACACGATCCTGACCACGCTGTTAATGACCACCTAAAAAGATGTGGTAACCCATGAGGCGAGACCCATGCCCCAACAAGAGATATAAATATCAACGGACACTTATTGTTTGCCCGAAGTGTATTATTAAACTGGTCGAGAAGATTTAGCTAAATGAGCAAGTTAAGTAGATTAAATAGTTACAACATATTAAACTATTCCAATAGGTTAGGAAGATTATGCAAACTAAACAGATAAGCATATCATCATATACTACTAGAAGGAATATGAAGTACATGTAAGTCTATCACCTACTAAACAATTAATTTCTCTTACCACATTATATAATAACTAAAAAGTATAAGAAACAATGAAACAGATAACATCCAATGTGAAACATGTTTAACCCTAAATAGATACACTATACGGCTATATTTTGTCTTTTATTAATGCATCGAGAAAATGAGGTATACCACTCAATTCCAGCTGACCACCGCTAAGTCAAAATCACTATCGCGCAAGATACGTAGGAGATCCAGAGTCCTAAGATATCATCCACCCTCAATCAGTATAAGTCTGTCACAGTTACACATAAGGTCAAGCTACAAAAAAACCTAGTCCACCCTTGGTATATGGGTCACAACACTAGTGAATAGCCTAGTCTGTCCTTAAAAGGCCACAGTACTAGAAAAACCATGGTATACCACTCGAACATCTGAGGTACAGCCACAACTATCCTCAATCACATCATATATATAGAATCATCATCATCTGAGATACATCCTTGACCATTTTCCTGCCAAGGTATGACCACAACCATACTTGTGAACGTGCATATACTCAACACTATAAGACTTTGAGCTTCCACTAAGAAAGAACTCGTTCCACCATCCAACAAGTTCTGACACTAGAATGGATCTATGGAACATGGCAAGTACATGATTAGGGTTTCACTTCATTAGTTAAATCCAATTGCGTATCTTTTAACTACATCAATCAAGTTACATACAAATGCTAAAAGAGTTCTACAAAGATAAGGATGGACTACAACTTCCAGGGATATATAATGTATAAAGTATAAAATTTTCACATCATCACATGATATTGTTTCACTACCATACATGAGACCATTATCATCACATTATCATGGGATACCAATACCTTGTCATATCATATCACCTCAAATAGGGCACAAAGCCACTACAAAGGTCAGAAGACAATTCACGTTGTTCCCTAGAAGAACATCATCATCTCTTCATGCCTCGTTAACGCTCATCATCATACATGTGATACATAAGTGATACAACAATCATTCATTAGCTATGATGTTTGTTTAACAACAAGTTAGGGTTACCACATTAGGAGAGAGAAATTACTCTATTATCATTCAAATTATTCAAGGAAACTAAGAAAAAACATCATGAACTTGAATTAGGGTTAAGTTCAACAGGGTAACTAAATTAGGGTTTCAAATAAGCAATTTAAGATAAACCATAATTACCATCATCTCCAACAACCTTGGAAGTGATTAGGTCAAATGCCATCATCATAAAGTCAAAAAAATGTAGTGACCAAATATACCAAAAACATCATCAACCGCTGAAGGTTGAGCAAGGTTGGAGACCACTGAGGATAGGTCCACCACCTTCATCAACCACTAAGGGTCAAACACATTGGCGACCACAAATTTGGTGGCCGAAGACAACTAGGGTTCAACCATTCATTAATCATTGAGACATCACACCTTCAGTGACTTCTGAACTAGGGTTAATCACCCTCAACTACCACTAAAGTTCATCATCATCAATGAACACACATAGCCCCAAACTTGGCTACCAAAGGAACATGGAATCATCATCGACTGAAGAGAAATCACCATCCTTAGTGACCATCAAACTAGTAACATACTCAAGGGGGTGTAGAACTCATCGACCACTAAGGAAATCTTGGTGACAACATGAAGAGAGAGAAAACCTTGGTGACCACATAGAATCCAAAACATGTTGGTCATTCCCTTGAAACCAAAAAGCCATCAAGGTGTAAACTACAAGAAGAAGATCAACTTCAAAACCCTAGATAGCCACCATCATGAGATAAAGCAAAAGCCATGATTTGTGAGGGAGAAAAACCAACATTTCGATAAGCATGCAATGACCAAAACCTCCATCAACAAAGATAGATTTCGTGCACCAAGTTTAGGGTTCATCTAAGGTGGTATATTACTTAAGAATCGCCATGAAAATATAAACCCTAGATCAAATTAATTATCTCACTACTTGTAACTACGTTTTGGGGTAGATGATGTGCATGCAAGTTAGTGTAAGAAATAACAATGGATAAAGTTATATAGAATTCACCTTAGAGTTGAGGTAGAAATTCCAAACAACAATAAATCTCTATGCAAAAAGAAGAGAAACCCTATCTTGATCACCACTCTTAGCCAAGCTTGCTCTACCACCAAAAGAGAGCAAACCCTAGGTTAAAGGGGCAAGAAAAGGGGTGATATTCAAGATCTAACTCAAATACTACCATGAAGTACCATGGCTTTGTCCAAGAAGAGAAAAAATAAAGGTAGGGAAGTAAGGAATCAAAGATGGAGAGGGAGATCACTTACCAAGACAGAAGAGAAAAGTAAAGATATCAACAAATGATTACAAGAAGGGTTGCTCCAAACCCTAGCTCAACATGCAACGGGGATCAACCACCTTCTCTAAGCTTAAGCTCCACCTTCATCACCAAGCACAAGGGGATGAGATTTAAGAGGAAAAGAGAGAAAGAGGGTGCAAAGGGTTTAGTTTCATGCATAGAGGGAGGTTTATATAGCATGGGATTGGAGAGAGAGAAAGGAGGTTAGGTGGCATGATAACACATGTCATGTGTTCAAGATATCGTCCATGCAAGCACCACACTCACATAAAAATTATGGTGTTAAAACCAAGAAAGAAAATGACCAACTTGGTTCAAGAAAAATCTTCGAACACTAAAAAATCAAGAGAGAAAATGACCATTGAAGATTCTCAGCGACCCACAAGAGAAAAATTCAATCGGTCACTTAAAGCTAACCCTAGGCTTTCTTGGCGGCCTAGAGGGTCATGACCTCATCGACCGACAAGACTAGGGGGATACACTCAAACATCATAAACCACCAAGAATCATGGGTCAAAACATCCTTGGTGACTACCATGATAGAAACTCATTGATCAAACACATAACAAGGTCAACCATCAACTAGGGCATCCATGCAAACCCTAGTTCTCAACATATGATGTCACCACATCAAACCAAGGTATAATAAGGCACCTCAAAGCACCAATATCTTCAACATGATGTCAAAACATGTGAGGCACAATAAGAATGTGACAAATTGTAAGAAAAACCCTAAACATGAGTAAATTGCAATTAGGTGTAAAATAAGCACATAAAAGCATAACTAGCTAAAACAACATCCAAATTGGAAAAACTTAAGACATAAGCTTGTAACATGATATCAAAGCACATCATAAGGTTTGATTAAGGTTTTAAGAATCTAATTATGCCAAGCAAGCATGATCAACCAGAAAGAAAGGTCAACAGTCTTACAACCATAAACCCCTAACAAGGATTTTGCCCCCAAAATCCTATACGAATAAAGACGTGTACTTCCTACACATCTCATCCTCATACTCCCATGTATCTTCCTCCACACCCCGGTGATGACATAAAACCTTAACTAATACTATATCCTTCTTCTTCAACTTCTTCAGTCTCCTATCTAAGATCAACACATGACCCTCAACATATCACACATCCTCCTCCAACTCAACCTCTATTGGCTGCAACGTCAACTCCGTATCGGGTGAAACTTCCTCAACATGAAAACATGGAAGACATCATGCAACTTGTGCAACTCTGGTGGTATATCCAACTTGTATGCACCCTTCCTAACACGTGCCAAAATAGTGTATGGTCCCATAAACCTGGGAGCCAATTTACCCTTCTTACCAAACCTCAACACACCTTTCTAAGGAGAAACCTTAAGATAGACATGATCCCCTACTTGAAACTCCAAAGGCATGCAACAGTTGTCAGCATAAGACTTCTTTCTATCTTGAGCTGCCTTTAGCTATTGTTGTATCACTTTGATCTTCTCTATAGTCTACTGTACTAGCTCAGGACCTAAAAGCTGATATTCACCTATCTCATACCAATAAAACAATAACCGATAATGCCTTCCATATAAGGCTTCATATGGTGCCATGTCTATGCTCCTCTGATAGATGTTTTTGTAGGCAACCTCTATCAAGCACAAGTGAACATACCAACTTCCAAGAAACTACAAGACACAAGTTGTAACATACCAAGATTTGAGGCCTATGATAACATGATCTTAAAAAGAATGATTGGACTACCCATATCACAAAGGCGCACCTCCTTTTTCGGGAGCCCATTACTAAGAACTCCATAGTTAAGCGTGCTCAACTTGGAGTAGTATTGGGATGGGTGACCTATCGGGAAGTTGATCCTGGCATGCGCGTGAGTGAGGACAAAGCGCACAGTTAAGGCTAGTGGTGGTCTGTGGGGACAGTCGTCATTCCTAAAACTCTACTAGAGCCTTGGGCAGTGGGCCTGGGTGTTACATATGGTATTAGAGACAAAACCCCTCCAGTAGGTGGGGACCACATGGGCATGTAGCATGCCAGTCTTGAGCCGTGCGGTCCAGGAAGGTAGGAAAGGGTTGTTCATGGTTGACGTAGCCACCCCTACGCTGGTATTCCGTGATCGAGAGTTGGGTGTCCATGGGCCATTGTGGGTCTGCACTGAAATGGTGTCAGATTATGAGGCCATATAGTTGAGCCTTGACGAGGACGTCAAGATTCTAAGTGGGGGAGATTGTAACATCCAAGGATTTGAGGCCTCAGATAACATGATCTTAAAAGGAATGATTGGACTACCCATATCACCAAGGTGCACCTCCTTTTCTGGAAGCCCATCACTAAGAACTCCATAGTTAAGAGTGTTCAACTTGGAGTAGTACTGGAATGGGTGACCTGTCGGGAAGTTGATCCTGGCATGCACGTGAGTGAGGACAAAGTGCTCAATTAAGGCTAGTGGTGGTCTGTGGGGACAGTCGTCATTCCTAAAACTCTACTAAAGCCTTGGGCAGTGGGCCTAGGTGTTACATAACATCCCAAGATTTGAGGCCTCAGATAAGTTGATCTTAAAAGGAATGATTGGACTACCCATATCACCAAGGTGCACCTCTTTTTCAGGAAGCCCATTACTAAAGAAATCCATAGTTAAGCGTGCTCAGCTTGGAGTAATACTAGGATGGGTGACCAGTCGAGAAGTTGATCCTAGCTTGTGTGTCAGTGTAGACAAAGTGCACAGTTAAGGCTAGTGGTGGTTTGTGGGGCTAGTCGTCATTCCTAAAACTCTACTAGAGCCTTGGGCAGTAGGCCCGATCATTACAAATGGTATCAAGAGTCTAAGTGGGGGAGATTGTAACATCCCAGGATTTGAGGCCTCAGATAAGTTGATCTTAAAAGGAATGATTGGACTACCCATATCACCAAGGTGCACCTCCTTTTCAGGAAGCCCATTACTAAAGAACTCCATAGTTAAGCATGCTCAGATTGGAGTAGTACTAGGATGGGTCATCTGTCGAGAAGTTGATCCTGGCTTGCGTGTCAGTGTGGACAAAGTGCACAATTAAGGATAGTGGTGGTTTATGGGGCCAGTCATCATTCCTAAAACTCTACTAGAGCCTTGGGCAGTGGGCTCGAGCATTACACAAGCTCTCAACAGATCCTCCAATTTATGAATGGTCCTCTCTGACTGACCATCTGTATGGGGATGAAAAGTTGTGATGAACCTCAACTATGTACCCATAGATGTATGCAAACACTCCCAAAAATGACTCATAAACTATGGACCTCTATCAGACACTATGGTAACTGGGATACCATGCAGACGAACTATCTCATCAACATATATATGTGCCAACTTCTCTATTACATACATAGTCTAGACTGGAAGGAAGTGAGATGGCTTGGTTAATTTGTCAACTATCACCGAAATAGAATCATGACCTTTGGTTGTCCTAGGAATACCAACCACAAAGTCCATAGTGATATCATCCGATTTCCACTACAATATTAGCAAAGGTTGCAATGTCCCTACATGATTATGATGATCTGCCTTGACCTGCTGACAAACTGGACACCTAGAAACAAACTCTACCACATCACTCTTCAAATCGGGTCACCAATATAGATCATTTAGGTTATGGTACATCTTGGTGTTTTCAAGATGCATAATGTGCATGGAAGAGTGAGCCTCCTCAAGTAATATTTTCCTTAGACTAACAACGTGTAGAACCACTATCCTATTGTGAAAGCAAACTGTCACATCATCTATCTCATGAAAACCATCATACTTCTTAGTGACAATTTCTATCTTGATATCCTATATCACAGTATCATTCTGTTATGCATGTGTTGCATCAAGGTAGGCTTCACCTACAATTGCGCTTACAAGCCCGCCAACAGAAAAACTTCCAACTATACATTCATCCGATGAAGTGACACCAACATGTCCCGCTTGTGACATGCCAAAGCATGTAACTGTGCCTTATCTGTAGATGATGATGAAGATGACTTCCTGCTCAAAGCATTTTCCACCATGCTCGCTTTCCCTAGATGGTAGTCTATCATGAAATCATAGTCTTTGATAAACTCCATCCATTTCCTTTTCCACATGTTCAATTCCTACTTTGAGAAGATATACTAAAGGTTCTTGATGTCAGTGAAGATCTAACACTCCTTTCCATATAGGTAGTGCCCCAAGATCTTGAAGGAATGGACCACAACTACAAGCTCCAAATCACACATCGGGTAGTTCTCCTCGTGTTTCTTAGGTTGTCACAAAGCAAAAGGAATCATGTTCTTGTCATGCATTAACATACATCCCAAGACTTTCTTCAATACATCATAAAAGGCAATATATCCTTTCCCTTGCTCCATCATAACTAACACTAGAGAACTGATCAACTTCTCCTTTAACATCTAGAAAATATGATGGCACTTGTCATCCCAGACAAAAGGAACACCTTTCCTTGTCAACCTAGTTAGGGGTAATGCCACAACACTGAGGTTCTAGTTGAACCTCCTGTAGTAGCCTGCCAAGCCTAAGAAACTCCAGACCTATG
The DNA here is from genome assembly GCA_963693085.1 of Alisma plantago-aquatica. Taxonomy (NCBI): domain Eukaryota; kingdom Viridiplantae; phylum Streptophyta; class Magnoliopsida; order Alismatales; family Alismataceae; genus Alisma; species Alisma plantago-aquatica. The sequence goes on from OY856409.1 coordinate 1,422,883,556, forward strand.
TCAACATCTTGGTATGTTCCCATTCCAGCAATGATTGTACCATTTTGGGTCCACACAAACACCTTCAATAGATATGATGTGACCTAGAAAAGATACTTCCATCAGCAGGAACTCAAACTTGCTGAACTTGGCATACAATCCATTCTGCTTCAACAATGTCAATGCCTAGCATAGATGTTGCTCATGCTTCTGTCTGTCTCTAAACCATATCAAGATATAGACGATAAACACTACCGTGAATTAATCTAGATATGGTCTAAGAACCCTATTCATCAAGTCCATAATAGTTTGTGGAGCATTGGTCAACCCAAAAGGAATAACCATAAATTCATAGTTACCATACCTATTCCTAAAAGAATACTTGGGTATGTCATCCACCTTGATCCTCACCTGGTGATATCCCAACGTTAGATCTATCTTTGATAACATAGTGGCACCTCTCAAGTTGTAAGGCCCCCTAAACTTGCTTAATGAGTTGAATAAACTTAATTATCATAATATAATTCTTATAACCCTAATATAACCTTGTGATATGCATTGAAATCATAATTCAAGCTTAAATTTCAAATTTGGTCCAATTTGGACATTGTTTGAGCAAGTTACACAATTTTATGCACATTTTGGCCTTTTTTGCAATTTACCCAATTGAGATGTTTTCTTTGCAATTTATCACTTGAATTATGTTCCTTGTATATTCTCTCATCATTTTTTATCTTTTTTATCCATGGGTAACCTATTTAAACCTTGGTTTGAAGGTGTTTTTCTCAAGGGTATTTTAGGGTTGACCCCTTCATGGATGAGCTACTTTTAGTAGGTATCAACTAATGAATTATTTGTTTTGCTTGGAAATTCAAGAAATGATGGATAAACACGTATCTATGGATGGTGGGAGATCTGCTTGTGTGTGCTTGTATATTATTAATATTTTAAGGCCATGGACACTTGGAAAGATACTAAAACTTCAACTTTTTCTTTATCTTAAAGTTTCATATACTTATCCCTAAGCACGTAAATGAGCCATTTGCTCTCCACCACTTCCCTCCTTCTATGAATATTGTTCTCCCTCTGTTCTTCTACGAATTTCGTATCCAAGTAAGAAGAAAGAGGGGATCTTCTTGGAAAAAGAATCTAGGGTTACAACAGACTTCCTTTTAGGGTTTGAAAAGCTTCCTTCTAGTGATCTTGACCTAAAAGAGTAAGAATCCCCTTCTTTCCTCCATTTATTTCTTTTTTATCCTTCCCCCTACCTTTATCCAGGTCGAAACCTTTCTGTTCCATGGTAGAAATTGCTCTAAAACTCTAAAACCATATCTTTCTTGCTCCTTATGCTTAGGGTTTGCTTATTTGATGAAGAAAGGTGCTAGATGGACGATTTCACAACTTATAATTGAATTTTCTACCCTATATGCTCAATTTTTATTATATTTGGGATTTCATCTTCTCATTATAGGCAATTTTTATAACTTGCTCCACATTTATTTCTTACCATAAGCTTTCTAGCTCATGTTCTTGCTTGAAAATGATGACCCATGCACTAAAAAGCTATGCTTAACTTGGATTTTGATTTTTATAATGCTCCCTATTCTAATTTCAGTTCTAGATGAACCTGTATTCATGTGTATGTTATTCCTAAGGTATAATATGACTTGGATCAGGTTGATTTAACAACCAATGGTGCTAAACATGTATCAACCAATGGTCAATTTTAGGGTTTAAAGTTGATTTCTTCTATAAACACATGACTCAATGGTGGTACGATTGCAACAACCGATGGTGTTGTCTTCATGAAAACTGATGGTGGTGACCAAGGGTGTCAACTAAAATTCACCCTTTAGGTAAGGTGTTGGCCTAATTGGAAGCTTAATGATTAACAACTAAGTGCCATAATGATGCTATCGATCAATGGTGATATTAGTTTGATATTTGAGGGTGATTAATGAATACATTTCTAATGTAACAACCTATGGTGGCTTAATGGTCACTAGATGGTGGATCAGGTCTCCACAACCTATGGTGAGTTAATTATATAGTTGTATCATCAATTAAGCCTTAGATCAATGGTTTCTTGGGTCACTTGATGCAATGGTCGGACCTATACTGTAATTGATGGTTTTAACACATGAACTTGGCCCAATGGTCAAGATCTAATGTTTGTTCCTCCAATAAAGTGGAATGATGGCTAATGTAATATGTTGGTCCTAATAATGTGATTTATATGGTTTCCTTTATATGATCAGCTTAAGGATCTTACTTGTTAACAATGGATGACTTGTTTTAAATGAATAGTCGATTATGGGTTTTACCCTACTCTCAATGGAACTTTTTGTGTTGTTAATCAAGGGATGTGTAGGGTTAGATGGTGAATCTTTCTAGAGCACAAATCAAGGACTTCATAGGTGTTTTATCCAAGGTGTTTACTTATGTAAAAAACCAATGGTCTTACCTTTTAAACATCCAATGGTTTTGGGTGACATTGTGGTATGGTGATATGAGTTGAATGATGATGGAACAAATGGAGGGTTACGCTTAATAAGGTAGTCTTACCTATTCACTCATATTAATAGAAGGGATGATAACCATATTGTGTTGATGTGTAACCCTAATGAGGTATAGCTTGTTATACCTAGCTTTACTATAACTAAATGATGGTAATTGGGTATGAATAGTCCTTGAATGATTAATACAATCAAGGAGTACTCTCTTATTGTTGTTGAAACCCTAGTATGCTATAAACGGATGGTTACACCTTGATTTATGTGTGGTTTCATACTTGAGAATACTATGGAATGTGATGGTGATGCTTCACTTTATGCATCCATGATCTAATGGGGATGTCGTGAGTTAGGGTTTGAGTATGAGTGATGACTAGTAACATTAATATTATTTAACTTATTGAACCTAACTCTAATGCAAATAGATAAAGACGAGTATTCATGTTTAACCTTATTATATGATAGCATGATGGTGAAACAATCTCTTTAGTATGATCATAACCTTAATATGTTAATTGGTGGTTATCATAGCCGCATGGTTGATACTTTCTTATGCTAAACATGTGCATTATGAATATGATGAGGGTTAATCATATCTAGATTCCTTGCATGTTGATGTAATAAAGGAATGTTCTTAATATTAATATAAACCTGCTATGATTGTTTATTAATATCTCCTAGCTCATTAATGCAATATTGTGTTGATCCGATGTATTATATGTAAGTGATGTTGTTGAGACTTTTTATAAGGCATGCAAAGATAATGATGATCTTGTAGGGAATAATATGATGGTCTTAATGACCTTTGGGCATGGTTGAGCCCTGAATGAGGTGTAATCCTCTTATGTTGATAAGGGTTGATACCATATGATATTGTGAAAATAATTTATATCCTATGATAGTATGATGGTCTTAATGACCTTTGGGCATGGTTGAGCCCTGAATGAGGTGTAATCCTCTTCTGTTAATAAGGGTTGATACCCTGTGATATTGTGAAAATAATTTACATCTTGTGATAGTATGATGACTAGTATAGCCTCATGAATGTCAAGTGAATAGTACCATGTGAAGATGAGATGAGAAATTATGTTTCACACGTTTTATATCTTTTAAATTTGTGATATTTATATGTTTGCTAGAAGTGAATTAGGGTGTGTATGTCCACTTGTTTGATACAGCCTTAATTCACCCAATTGGCATAACTAATCAAGTGAAAATATAATCATGTAGTGCCCTATTCCATAGATCCATCTAAGTGTCATAACTTGCCAGATGGTGAAACGAGTATTCTTAAGAGAAACTCGGAGCACATTATGATGAGTATGCAGGGTGCTTGTCGTCCTGAATTCGAGTGTTTAGGGAGGATGGCTGCGGTCATACCTAGCCCTTAGTTTGAGAATGGCTGCGGTTGTGTCTTGGTGATTCAATACGTGACGAGATTGGACGACAACTACGGTTATACCTTGGATGGTAGGGTATGTGTACCCACCTCCTTTCACTAGTTCCATGACATGTACTAAGGATGGGCTAGGCTGTTAGCAGCTTGACCTTATGTGTCACTGTGGTGGACCCATATTGAACAGGGGAGGAGAAGATCTTAGGAGTCCGTCTCTTCCTAGATCTTGTATGGCACTAATTTCGACTAAGCATTGGTCAGTTGGATTTTGAGTGGTATCCTCAAATTCCTCAAGGCATAATAAAAGATGTAAGACCGTCGTGTAGCATATCTGTTTAGGGGTATACACAATGCTTCATATTAGATGATAACCCTTGTTTGTTTTCTTTTCATTGAGATCATGTATAGTATAATAAGAGATAATAGATATGATTATGTTGTAGTTATGCTCATGTTGTAAACATGCTTATGTTGTCAAATATACTGACATTGATGGTTAAGATGATGTTGCTACCTATGTTTAATATTGCTAGCCATGCCTATGTAATTATAAATGCTTAAACTGCTAATCATACCTATGCAGTTAATTGTGTTATGATGTTAGTTATACCTATGATATAGATCTATTCACTTTATTTGACATGCCAATGTTGATAGCCATGTTATGTTACTAGACATATTCATGATGTCAGGGATGCTTATGCTACCAGATTGCTTGTACCATTAGCAAAGAATATGATTATAGTCATATTAATGATAATGATTGTTATTAGATGCAATTTGATGATATTTGAGTAGATATATGTCCAAAGAAATTGATTTATTTGTTATCTATATATGCATTTATGATCATACTTGTTTCTAAGATGATTTGCTTAATCTGTTTAGTATATTTAAACTGTTCAATATGTTCAATTCATTATTAAATACTCCAACTGCTTAGTTATCCACTATTTAAAATGTTGTAATCAATAAGCATTGTTGGAGGTTATATTTCTTGCTGGGACATGGGTCTCACCCTTGTGGTTTGCCACATCTTTTTAGGTAATCGGATGTGAAAAAAACAAACATATGGCAGCAAAGAGGAGCTATAGTAATGAATCTTTGAGAAAGTGGATTAGATGTCTAGTATGTACTAGAGTCATCCCTGTACTCTCAGGTGCAGGAGAGAAAAAATAAATTGTATATGGTGTTTCTAATGAATCATACTTTTGTTAGCATATTAATGCTTATTTGTGTGGAATATATGAATATTGTTCTCCTGTGTATATATGTTGTGGCTAAGACAATAGAACAATTTGTATCAAATTCTTGGCATAGTATGGATACAAGAAAAATGTTGGACTCTTATGCAAATATTTTTGAGTGGGTGTTGATGTTGAATAAATGGAGGGTTACCCTTAATAAGGTAGTCTTACCTATTCACTCATATGCATAGAAGGGATGATAACCATACTGTGTTGATATGTAACCCTAATGAGGTATAGCTTGTTATACCTAGCTTTAATATAACTAAATGTTGGTAATTGGGTATGAATAGTCCTTGAATGACTAATACAATCACGGAGTACTCTCTAATTGTTGTTGAAACCCTAATGTGCTATAAACCGATGGTTACTCCTTGATTTATGTGTGGGTTCATACTTGAGAATACTATGGAATGTGATGGTGATGCTTCACCTTATGCATCCATGATCTAATGGGATGTCGTGAGTTAGGGTTTGGATATGAGTGATGATTAGTAACATTAATATAATTTATCTTTTTAAACCTAACTCTAATGCAAATTGATAAAGATGAGTATTCATGTTTATCCTTCTTGTATGATTGCATGATGGGGAAATAATCTCCTTGGTATGATCATAACCTTAATATGTTAATTGGTGGTTATCATAGCCACATGGTCGAGACTTTCTTATGCTAAACATGTGCATTATGAATATGATGAGGGTTAATCATATCTAGATTCCTTACATGTTGATGTAATAAAGGAATGTTCTTAATATTAATATAACCCTGCTATGATTGTTTATGAATATCTCCTGGCTCATTAATGCAATATTGTGTTGATCTGGTGTATTATATGTAAGTGATGTTGTTGAGCCTTTTTATAAGGCATGCAAAGATAATGATGATCTTTCAGGGAATAGTATGATGGTCTTAATGACCTTTGGGCATGGTTGAGCCCTGAATGAGGTGTAATCTTCTTATGTTGATAAGGGTTGATACCATGTGATATTATGAAAAGAATGTATATCCTATGATAGTATGATGGTCTTGATGACCTTTGGGCATGGTTGAGCCCTTAATGAGGTGTAATCCTCTTGTGTTGATAAGGGTTGACACCCTATGATGTTGTGAAAAGGATTTATATCTTCTGATAGTATGATGACTAGTGTAGCCTCATGAATGGCAAGTGAATAGTACCATGTGATGATGAGATGAGAAAGTATGTTTCACACATTTTATATCTTTTGAAGTTGTGATATTTATATGTTTGATAGAAGTAAATTAGGGTTTATATGTCCACTTGTTTGATGCATCCCTAATTCACCCAATTGGCATAACTAGTTAAGTGAAACTCTAATCATGTAGCGCCCTGTGCCATAGATCCATCTGGGTGTCAGAACTTGCCAGATGGTGAAATGAGTAATCCTAATAGTAACTCAGAGTGCATATTGATGAGTATGTGGGGTGCTTGTCATCCTAAACTCAAGTGTTTAGGGAGGATGAGTGCAGTCATACCTAGCCCTTAGTTTTAGAATAGATGCGGCCGTGTCTCAATGATTATATATGTGACGAGATTGGAGGGCAATTGTAGTTGTACCTCAAATGGTAGGGTATGCGTACCCACCTCCTTTCACTAGTGTCGTGACCTATACCAAGGACGGACTAGGTTGTTAGTAGCTTGACCTTATGTGTCACTGTGGCTGACCCGTACTGACCGGGGACGGAGAAGATCTTAGGAGTCTGGATCTTCCTAGATCTTGTATGGCACTAATTTCGACTTAGCAGTGGTCATATGGATTTTGAGTGGTATCCTCAAATTCCTTAGGGCATAATAAAAGATGTAAGACAACCATGTAGCATATCTATTTAGGGTTATACACAACACTTCATATTGGATGATAACTCTTGTTTGTTTTCTTTTTATTGAGATCATGTATAGTAAAATAAGAGATAATAGATATGTTTATGTTGTAGTTATGCTTATGTTGTCAAATATACTAACATTGATGGTTAAGATGATGCTTCTAGATATGTTTAATATTGCTAGCCATGCCTATATAATTATAAATGCTTAAATTGCTAATCATGCCTATGTAGTTAATTGTGTTATGATGTTAGTTATACTTATGATATAGATCTGTTCACTTTATTTGAGATGCCAATATTGATAGCCATGTTATGTTACTAGACATATTCATGATGTCAGGGATGCTTATGCTACCAGATTACTTGTATTGTTAGCAAGGAATATGATGATAGTTAGATTAATGATAATGATTGTTATTATATGTAATTTGATGATATTTGAGTAGATATTTTCCAAAGAAATGGATTTATTTGTTATCTATATATGCATTGATGATCATACTTGCTGCTAAGATGATTTGCTTAATCTATTTAGTATACTTAAATTGTTCAATCTATTCAATTTATTATCAAATACTCAAACTGCTTAGTTATCTACTATTTAAAATGTTGTAATCAATACGTGTTGTTGGAGGTTATATCTCTTGATGGGACATGGGTCTCACCCTTGTGGTTCACCACTTCTTTTTAGGTAATCGGAAGTGACAAAAATAAACATGTGGCAGCAAAGAGGAGCTATAGTAATGAAGCTTTGAGAAAGTTGATTAGATGTCTAGTGTGTCCTAGAGTCATCCATGTATTCTCAGGTCTGGGTGAGAAAAAAAATTGTATATGGTGTTTCAAACGAATCAGACTTTTGTTAGAAAATTAATGGTTGTTTGTGTGGCATATACGAATATTGTTCTCCTGTGTATATATGTTGTGGCTAAGATGATAGAACAATTTGTATCAAATTCTTGGCATAGTATGGATACAAGAAAGATGTTTGGCTCTTATGAAAATGTTTTTTAGTGGGTGTTGATGTTGAAATCGGTCTTAATTTACCCATATTTTTTGGTATGTGATTAATTAGTGATTGATTGTGTTTTAATTTTGAGTAAATCTCATTTAGTGTAACGGGTTCTCACACAACTGATCAAACTGATTGTCTATCCTTAGCAATAGATACTTGTTCTTGATTGTGACCTTGGTCAACTATCGCTAGTATATGCACAACCTCATTGAACCATCTTTCCTCTTTACAGAAAACATGGGGCGCCCCAAGGGGAAGTGCCTTTCCTAGTAAAACCCTTCTCCAACAATTCCTGCAACTGCTTCTTCAACTCCTGCATCTCCACCAGTGCCATCATGTATGGTGACCACCCTATGGGTTACATTCTAAGAACAAGATTGATCTCAAAATCAATCTCTCTATGAGGGGGAACACTGGGAAACTCTTCAAGAAAGACATCCTCAAACTCTTGCACCAATGGAACCTCTCAGGTGCTAGATACCTCACCTTGGTATCCATAATATGTGCCACAAAGGTATGACACCCCTGTCTCATCAACCTCTCTGATGTCATAGATGACACCAAACATGTCAGAAGAATCTTCCTATCTCCTTGGAAGATACACAAATCATCTCCATCATGGAACGTCCCCACCTTGGAACTATAGTCCAAGACAACCTGATACTTCTCTAATGTATCCCTCTTGAGGATCACATTGAATCCATGCATGTCGAGTGGCATAAGATCCACTTGAATGTTGTGACCTGAGAAAGAAAGAATGCAAGATGGACACACCTCGCACAACTGCATGGAAACTGACAAGAGGGGTTTCTAATAGAAGACTATCAAATCACCTACAAATAGGTAGATTACAACTACTTATCACTTCTCTAGTGATAAAAGAGTGTGTCACACCCAGTTCAACCCAATCAGACACAAAATAAGAAGTAGATAAATCAGAATAAAAAGTTCCTTCTGACCTCTCATGACCCATGGATTGACCACTCCCTCCAGTTGACTCATAGCATAGAATCTAGCCATCGCCTATTGTCATCCTATCCTATGATTGTTTACCCAGAAGATCCTACCTACGATGCCTAATTGTGTCCTCTACCAATACCACTATTGAACTATTTTTGCTGGGAATCTCGTTAACTCTACCTCAGTTGCTGTGTCACCTCCTCATCCTTCATAGGGTAAGACCATATGGTATGCCCTACTTGTCCACTTTGTGACAAGTCCTTGTATCATATTGTGGCATGAATGACCCTGTCATAGATATTGATGTTGTGCTATGAGCTCCATATGGTAGAAAACTAAAACCTTTGCCCTTGCTCAGGGACCACTGTGACAACACACTTGATCTCGACTATAAAAATGTTGATCTTTGTTGTGACTGGGGTGAATAAAGCCTTAGCTTCTTAAAGCCACCAGAAGACTACCCCTAAAATTGAGTTGACCTCTTCTTAGCATTAAATTCATGCTTCTTGATAGCAAACCTCACAATCCACCTCATTGACTCTACAAAGGTAGATAACCTTTCTCTATTCTCTAAATTATACATAATCGTGGATAACTCTGTACTTAGGCCATTCTCAAACTTACAGATCCTCTCCTTATCTGTTGCTTCCATATGAGGATAGAACCTCAAAATCTCTATAAACTTGGCCTCATACTCATTGATCATCGTGGAACCCTGGCATATTTCTTGAACTATGTTATCTTCTCATCTAGATATGTATCTAGGAAGTATCAGCTCACAAACTCCCTCTAAAACTTCTCCCAATTGATTAGAACTCCAAGTCTCTTCTCCTCCTCTATGGCCCACCAATGGCCAACATTGCCTTTTAGCGTATACACCACATGCTTCACCTTGTCTTCTTACAGGATATTGAGGATCTTGAACGCCTTCTCAAGCTCCGTCAATGACATATCTGCATAAGAAGGGTCTGCATACATGCATACTCGATCGCTTCAACACGTCTCAACCGTTCAAATGTCTTCCCAAAACCATGGGATTCCAAATTGGGGACAACTACCCAATGTTGAGATACGGGTGCTATATCCTCCATATGTGTAATCATGGACAAAATTTGTCCAAACATGGATTGGAATGTTATATTTTCCATGGTTACTGGGTCAAATAAGGCACTACACACTGCTCTGGCCCCATCTTCGTCACTCTATCTTCATGTGCCTGCCTCCTTGTGCCACCTCTTGACACCGCATTACTACTCTCAACATGTTCTTCACATTCTCCAGACATATTTGCATAATCATAAGCTATAATCAGATATGTTGTATTACATAAGAATGGAAATAAACCTAAGTCCTATGTCCCTATAGACTCAAAAAACCTAGAGCTCTGATACCAACCTATCATGTGATGCCCAATGCCGCACAAATGAGACAACTCAAAATAAAACACATGTTCAATAGATAAACATCACATAGACATAAGACTAAGTAAATTAGAAACTTTTTAAACATTACTTTCATGCTCAGAAAGATTACATATAGGTCCGTCAACCTGTATCATATAACATAACGTAATAGGTATTTACATATTTGTTAAGTGGCTATGGCCACATCATGTATATTAAAGATCAAGTTTCACATGTACATGCCATATATATAAACACATGCATACTTCCAAAACCATGTATCAATATACATCATCTAAAAAATAACACCTGCCTAGACCTGAGAGTACAAGACAACACTAGGACTCTACTACAAGCAACAACTAGCAACTATTCAACCTTTTGTGTCTACTGATTTCCAAGTTGCTCTTCCTCAACAACACGATCCTGACCACACCGCTAACGACCACCTAAAAATATTTGGTGACCCACGAGGCAAAACCCACGTCCCAGTGAGAGATATAACGCTCAACCTATGGTTATTGTTTACACCAAGTGTATTATTAAATAGGATGAGAAAATTCAACTAAATGAGCAAGCTAAGTAGATTAAGTAGTTACAACATATTAAAATATTCCAACAGGTTAGGAAGATTGTGAAAACTAAACATATAAGCATAGAAACATATATGACTAGAAGGAATATGAAGGACATGTAAGTCTATCATCTACTAAACAGTTAATTTCTTTACCGCATTATATAACAACTAAGTAGTATAAGAGACAAGTCAAGGGTTAACATCCAATGTGAAACATGTTTAACCCTAAACAAATTTACTACATAGATGATTACATCTTTTATTAATGCCCCAAGGAATTGAGGTATACCACTCAATTCCAACTGACCATTGCTAAGTCAAAATCAATGCCATACAAGATCTACAGGAGATCCAGAATCCTAAGATCTCATCTTCCCTTAGTTAATATGAGTTCACCACAACAACACATAAGGTCAAACTGCAAAATAGCCTAGTCTTCCCTTAGTATATAGGTCATGACACTAGTGAACAACCTAGTCAATCCTTGAAAGGCCACACTACTAGTACAACCAAGGTATACAACCCGAACATCCGAGGTACAACCACAGTTGTCCTCAATCACATCATACATACAAAATCATCATCATCTGAGATACGGCCTCAACCGTTCTCCTACCAAGGTATGCCCGCAACCATCCTTGTGAACATGCATATACTCAACAGTATATGACTCTGAGCTTCCACTAAGGGAGAACTCATTCCACCATCTAACAAGTCATGACACTAGAATGCATCTATGGCACATGGCAACTACATGATTCGGGTTTCACTTGATTAGTTAAAGCCAATTGAGTATCTTTTAACTACACTAATCAAGTTACATACAAACCCTAAAAGAGTTCTACAAAGATAAGAGTGGTTTGCAACTTTAGAAGATATAAAATGTATAAAGTATAAACTTGTCACATAATCACATGGTATTGTTTCACTGTCATACATGAGACCATTATTATCACATCATCATGGGATACCAATCCCTTATCACATCACACAAAAGATATCACCGAAAATAGGGCACAAAGCCAATGCCAAGTTCAGAAGATCATTCATGTTGTTCCCTACAAGAACATCATCATCATCTCTCCATGCCTCGTTAAGGCTCATCATCATACATGTGATACATAAGTGATACAATAACCATTCATTAGATATGATGTTTTAAACAGAAAGTTAGGTTACCACTTTAAGAGAGAAAAATAACTATATAATCATGCTAATTACTCAAGAAAACTAAGCAACATCATCATGTACTTGACTTAGGGTTAATTTCAATAGGGTAACTAAATTAGGATTTCAAATTAGAAATTTTAGATAAACCCTAATTACCATCATCTCCAACAATCTTTGAAGCGATTAGGTAAAATATAATAATCATAAAGTCGAAAAATGGCGTGACCAAATAGACCACAAACATCATCGACTGCTAAAGGTTGAGAAAGGCTAGTGACCATTGAGGATATGTCCACCACCTTCATTGACCGCTAAGGGTCAACCACATTGACGACCACTGAAAACATAAAGTTGGTGACCAAAGACATCTAGGGTTTAACCCTCCATCGACTATTGAGATATACCACCTTTAGAGATCGTTGAACTAGGGTTAACCACCCTCAGCGACCACTAAAGTCCAATAACATCAACGACCAAACATAGACCCAAACTTCACAATCAAAGGAACATGGAATCATCATCGATTGAAGAGAAATCACCATCCTTAGAGACCATCAAACTAGTAAACATAGCGACCTCAAGGGGGTGTAAAACTCATCAACCACTAAGGAAATCTTGGTGACCACATGCAGAGAGAGAGAGAAAATTGGAGACCACATAGAATCCAAAATAGGTTTGTCATCCCCATGAAACTGTAAAGCCATCATGGTGTAAACTATAAGAAGAAGATCAAATTGAAAACCCTAAACAACCACCATCATGACAGAAAGAAAAAGCCATGATTTATGAGGGAGAAAAACCAACATATTCATAAGCATGCAAGGACCAAAAACTCCATCACTAAAGATAGATTTTTTCACCAAGACTAGGGTTCATTTAAGGTGGTATATTATTCACGAGTCACCATGAAAACATAAACCCTAGATCAAATGTATTATCTCACTACTTGTAACTACATTTTTAGGGTAGTGTATGGAATAACAGCAGAGAAAGTTATATAAATCCCCTTAGAGTTGAGGTAGAAACTCCAAAAAACAAGAAAGATCCCAGGAAAAAGAAGAGAAACCCTAGCTTGATCGCCACTCTTGGCCAAGCTAGTTCCACTGCCAAAAGCGAGTATACCCTAGGTCAAAGGAGCAAGAAAAGGGGTGATCTTCAAGCTCTAACTTGAGCAATACCATGGAGTACCATGGATTCGGCCAAGAAGAGAAAGAAGAAAGGTAGGATAGAAAGGAAACAAAAATGGAGAGGGATATCACTTACCAAGATAAAAGAGAAGAGTAAAGATGTCACCAAACGAACACAAGAAGGGTTGATCTGAACCCTAGCTCAACATGTAAGGGGGAGCAACAACCTTCTCCTAGTGATCTCCACCTTGACCACCAAGCATAAGGGGACAAGCTCCAAGAGAACGAAGAGAGAAAGAGGGTGCAAAAGTTTAGTTGCATGCAAAGAGGGAGGTTTATATAGCATGATGTTGGAGAGATAGAAAGGAGGTTAGGTATCATGCTAACACATTGTGACAAAGTGAAATTTAGCATTATTATGAATTCATTACTCTTTTAATCCTTATATGTTCACTCATGAACTCAAATTATTTTTCTTGGCTCCTAAATCAATGTCGAGACTCAAATTATAAATATGGTGAGCAATGTGGATTTTATACACATTATAACACCTTAAATTTGATTAATTGATTACCTTGTCCAAAGAAGAAAATTGATCCGTCAAACTTCATATTTTTCTTATCAAACTTTTTTTAAAGGTTATCAACATTATTTTGAAGTGATGATCCAAAAATCATCGCATTTGGACATTCCTACAATTTTCTATGAATTTTGGAAGTTATATGCTCAAAATCCCTTTTTATTCCCTTTATTTTCTCCATTTTGACTTGTCCAAGTCAGTGATCCGTGGCAAGGGATCGGGGGTGAGTCTCAGCCCTTGGATCTCCTTCCCACAGATCAGGGTCGAATCCAACAACCATTTGATCGTCTTCTACCTCCGCAATTAGCAGCAAGGAGTAAATGAGGGCCCGGAAGTGAGATCTCCCACTCACGACCACAGTTCAAATTTCTAACCGAGCCATTTTACTCCCCTCATGATTTTGCGCTCAGCGAGCCTTGGTTTGACCCCCTTTAATGCTTTGATTTCCATCAAAATCTTTCCCCTCACCATTCCTTCTCACTCTGGCGAGCTTGGTTTGCAACCCAAGGCTGTCTTGGTACAAACCCTAGCCCAATACTATAAAAGGACTCCCATGAGGTCCGCAATAGCCACATATTTCTCTCATACTTCCCAATGCTCCCTCTCTTGGCCTCGAGCACCTATATTTCCTCCCCAACCTTCCTACTATTGTTTGGCATCACCGCAAATCCTAGGTTGGGTGTTTCCTCCTCGCAGCGCCGGGCAATCATCTAAGGCACTCTTCCAGTTCTCGGGGCCGAGGTAAGACCGGCCGGCCTACTTGCCGCTTTCCCTTCCTTCAACTACTCCCAAATCCTCCCCATGCCGGCGAGCTCCTCTGCCTGCCTTTGTGGCTCACACGAGGCCTGAACAAGGGAGGAGATGTCCCCGAACCGTTCAGTTCAAGAGGGACCAGACGGCCTAGTTGAACCAATGAAGTGATGATGAACCGCTCAATTAAGGTTTTGAACCCGATGAAGCCAAGGCCTGAACCAAACATTTGATCAAGTGAGCCGCCTAGATCACGTGGATCAATCTAGGCCATTCCTTGCACATCTGACGGCCCTCATTTTTCCATATTAAGGTACTTTTTCTCATCTCTATTTAGAAAATCAATAAAATGGTCAAATCTTGTTTAAATCATAGAAAATGCATCCGAACTAAAAAATGATGAACAAATAGTCAATATTGATAAGAAAAACCCAATGAACCCTTTAAAAATACTTTTAAAGCCTAATTATTGATGTTTATCACTAATATTCCTAAAACTTGTTCCTTTGCTTATTTAATTTGTCTAATGATTCAACAAATATGATTAATCCTTGAGAAACCCTAATTATGACTCTAATGTTCATCTTAAAAACTGAACTTGACTACCTATTTGCTATGTTTGAGGTAAACATTGATTTGGTGAAATAAGGATGACTTATACCTTATACCTCATTGTTGATAAGGTCCCTATTTGATTAATCCCATGTTGGCCTATTGTTGATTAAACCTCAAACATAACTAAGCAAACTCGTATCCTATGTTATACACATCTTGACTATGCTATCAAGTGACTATGTCTATGACTCACAAAACCATGATGTAAGACTATGATGCAAAAAGCAGTATTCCTAGTGATTATTGATGCCTTTTGTAAACTTGATTTTGATATGATGAACATGGACCTAAATCATGCACCTATTTCCAAATTATATCACTACCTTACTCATAAAAGGAAAGGAATAAAAATCTTGACATATTAAATTTTGATGTTGTGACCTTGTAAAACATGCTTTGATCTTGGATACTCTCCCTATTTGAATAAGCTCAGTTGATAATGACTAATGTTGGTAATGTACCAGATTAGAGTGGTAGTTGACTCATGACTCCCCTAACCTAGGTCACATCCCTATTATGACTACCTCTAAATTTTCATATGGTTGATTATTTATAGCTTGGAAAGTTATTCCCTTCCACCCTATTTTGACTGGTTGACCTAAACCTAATAGGTTAAACCCATGGTTGATACTCGATCTTAAATATTGATTTGATAATGATCTTGATATATGACAATTTTGACTATAGCTTGTGGTTGAATTCCTATATAGACCTAGGTGTAGATCATTCATCAACATTGGATACAATGATAATAAAATCTTGATATGTTGCTCGAATATTTCTTGAATATTGTTGCTCAAAATTGAATATAGACGAGTGATCTCCCCCAAGGTCTAAATAGGAATCTAAACCCTGGCTTCAAAATTCTGGACCTATAACTTTTGATGCTTAAAATCTCGAATCTTGATACTGATATGTAATATTGTGACTAATGATTATCAAATCACAATAATGATACAAATCCTATGATCACACTATTTGGATATTGAGATATATGACTAATGGCTTCAAAATCCCAAATCCTGAAATTTTGAAATGATGCCTATGTTGACACTCTCGATTTATGAATTAGGGTTTAGCTCTCATTAGGACTAGGGTGGGACCTCCCATTGATTTTGAGCTCAAAATCATGATATTGAAAGTATGATGTTGTCTCAAAATGTTGAAATATGAAATCTCAAATCATGGATGTATAACCCCACCTAGGCCAATGGAGAAGCTAGGACCCTGAGATATTGGGATTGAAAGTCACCTTGTATATTTGATTCAAGTACTCTATTTGTTTGACCTAAAATATGATCCCTCCAAATTTGTGATCAATAGGATACTTCCCATATTTGTGACTCAAATGATGCATTGACCTTGATACTCAATTGCTCGATGATAAATGATATTGATACCAATTTTGGTCATGATATGGAACATGGAAATTCAATTATGATTATTGGATTACTTTAACTTTGAGGACATGATTTTGATTATATACTTTAGGATACTCTAGTAATTGAGGATATGATCTAGTTTTAGAATAGTCTCGATTTTGAGGTTGTTTTGAATTTTGGGGACAAAATTCCTTTTTAAGGAGGGAAGGATGTGACAAAGTGAAATTTAACATTATTATGAATTAATTACTCTTTTGATCCTTATATGTTCACTCATGAACTCAAATTATTTTTCTTGGCTCCTAAATCAATGTCGAGACTCAAATTATAAATATGGTGAGCAATGTGGATTTTATACACATTATAACACCTTAAATTTGATTAATTGATCACCTTGTCCAAAGAAGAAACTTGATCCATAAAACTTCATATTTTCGTTTTCAAACTTTTTCTAAAGGTTCTCCACATTATTTTGAAGTTACAATCCAAAAATCATCACATTTGGACATTCCTACAATTTTCTATGAATTTTGGAAGTTATATGCTCAAAATCTCTTTTTATTCCCTTTATTTGCTCCTTTTTGACTTGTCCAAGTCAGTGATCCGTGGCAAGGGATCGGGGGAAAGTCTAGGCCCTTGGATATCCTTCCCATGGATCATGGTCGAATCCACCAACCATTTGATCGTCTTCTACCTCTGCAATCAGCGGCAAGGAGTAAATGAGTGCCCAGAAGTGAAATCTCCCGCTCGCGACCACAATTCAAATTTCTATCCGAGCCGTTTTACTCCCCTCATGATTTCACACTCAAAG
This sequence comes from Alisma plantago-aquatica, assembly GCA_963693085.1. Lineage (NCBI taxonomy): Eukaryota > Viridiplantae > Streptophyta > Magnoliopsida > Alismatales > Alismataceae > Alisma > Alisma plantago-aquatica. The sequence goes on from OY856409.1 coordinate 1,422,900,927, forward strand.
AGCCCTTGTTTGACCCCCTTTAATGCTTTGATTTCCATCAAAAGCTTTCCCCTTTCCATTCCTTCTCACTCTGGCGAGCTTGGTTTGCAACCCCAGGCTGTCTTGGTACAAACCCTAGCCCAGCACTATAAAAGGACCCCCCTGAGGTCCGCAATAGCCACATATTTCTCTCAGACTCGTCAATGCTCCCTCTCTTGGCCTTGAGCACATATATTTCCTCCCCAACCTTCCTATTGTTGTGCGGCATCACCGCAAAGCCCAATTTGGGCATTTCCTCCTTGCAGCGTCGGGCCATCACCTAAGGCACTCTTCCAATTCACGGGGTCGAGGCAAGACCGGCCGGCCTACTCGCCGCCTTCCCTTCCTTCATCTACTCTTAAAGCCTCCCCATGCCGGTGAGCTCCTCTACCTGCCTTTGTGGCTCGCATGAGGCCTGAACGAGGGAGGAGATGTCCCCGAACCGTTCGGTTCAAGAGGGACCAGATGACCCAGTTGAACCAATGAAGTGTTGATGAATCGCTCAATTAAGGTTTTAAACCGACGAAGCCAAGGCCTGAACCAAACATTTGATCAAGTGAGCCGCCTAGATCACGTGGATCAATCTAGTCCATTCCTTGCACATCTGACGGCCCTCATTTTTCCATATTAAGGTACTTTTTCTCATCTCTATTAAAAAAATCAGTAAAATGGTCAAATCTTGTTTAAATCATAGAAAATGCATCCGAACTCCAAAAATGATGAACAAATAGTCAATCTTGATCAAAATAACCCAATGGACCCTTTAAAAACACTTTTGAAGCCTAGTTATTGATATTTATAACTAATATTCCTAGATCTTATTCCTTTTCTTATTTAATTTGTCTAATGATTCAACAATGATGATTAATCTTTGAGAAACCCTAATTATGACTCTAATGTTCATCTTGAAAACTGAACTTGACTATGTATGAGTTTAGATCTGATCTTGCAACTCATATCTCCTAGAATGTGAATCATGCACATTGAACCAAGGATTAACCTTAATATTGTGGTAATGGATCTAAATCTTGTGGAAAGATTGATCGTGTGTATGATTCATGACTCTACTTTAATCAAACTGATCTTGATTCCCAATTATATTAAGTACCATGATGATAATCTAGAATTTGGTGATGACTTGGATAATGATCATAAATTAGGGTTAACACATACGATCCTAGAAAACCTAGGTAAGTCATTCACACTCGCAAATACTTGATATTTGAAATAATGTTGGGCACATTGAAATATTGGTTGATTATAAGTGAATGACCCAACCCTAAGGTTGACATAGGAAAAGTGTAACCCTAATCTTGAATATTAAAACATGATACCCAAATATCTTGATCTTGGCCCTAGATCCAAACATTGTGTTTTAGGATCTAACTCGAAGGGTCGACCTATTACGAGTGGATCTGTACTCAAAATCTTCGGTGAGAGGTACGCTATTATATGAATCCTCCTTGATTGTATTGAAGATACTTTTATGTATCTCTTGACTATATACTTGGCTATGTACTTGGATGAGCTACTGTTCCCTATGATTAGTCTTCCATTTTTCTATACTATATTTTGAAAAACATGAAAACATAAATTGCATGCCCATTATGACTGCCTATATATTGATAATGATGATGATATTGATAATGTTTATAATATTGATATTGAGTGCAACAACCCCCCTCATTTGGAGGTGGGACTTGTACATTGGTCTCCTATGTTCCTATGGTGAGAAGGAGCCTAGTGACATTCCCCATCGCGTTGGGGTAATAGAGTCACACAAAATATATAAGCATGCTTATTTAATTACAACATAATGTGAACTCGTAATAAAAATTGAATCGTTGAATAACAAACATTTTGTTGAATGATATTTGTTTTGGAAATCATTTGTTATTCTTTTGAAATATAAGTCCTGCCAAGTATACTTATTTCCTTTATAAACTGTTTTACTTGATTTTGATAGCGTACCGTGCAATTGCATGATTGTGTCTTGATTTTCTTGATTTTAGGCAATACAAATGGAATACTGAATAAGATCACTTCCGCACTCATACGCTCTGATGACAAGAATATATTGGAAAAATCTCCATATTGGGTTAGTTGTTCTTTAAATATCCAGTTTTTTTGAGTTATTATTTCTTATTGTATATGCCAGTGTGATAGATAGATCCTATCGGGCCACTCAGGTATGGGTGCTTCAATCCTTTTACTACTATCTAAGTAGTAGGATTGGGATTGGGGTAAGAATGGTTCTGTGACACACATGCCATGTGTCTAAGATATTTTCCATGCAAGCACCACACACACATAAAAACCAGTGCGTTAAAACCAAGAAAAAAAATGACCAACTTGGTCCAAGAAAAACCATTGAATTTTGAAGAATCAAGAGAGCAAATGGTCACTAAAGATTCTCAATGACCTATAAGAGAAAAACTCAATCGGTCGCTTAAAACTAACCCTAGGATTTCTTAGCGACCTAGAGGGTTCAACCTCACGACCGCCAAGACTAGAGGGATACACTCGGACATCATAGATCACCAAAAATAATGCGTCACAAGATCCTTGGTGACCTACAAGGCACAAACTCATCATTCAAAAACATAACAAGGTCAACCATCAACTAGGGCTTTCACGCAAACCCTAATTCTCCACATATGATGTCACCACATCAAACCAAGGTATAAAAAGGATCCCCAAAGCACTACTCTCTCCAAAAATGATGTCAAAAACATGTGAGGCACAACAAAAATGTGATAAATTGCAAGAAAAACCCTAAACATGGGTAAATTGCAATTAGGTCCAAAATAAGCACATAAAAGCATAACTAGCTCAAACAACATCCAAACTGGACAAAACTTAAAACATAAGATTGTCACATGATATCAAAGCACATCACAAGGTTTTGTTAAGGTTTTAAGCATATGATTATGCCAAGAGAGCATGATCAACCAAAAAGCAAGGTTAAGGGTCTTATAGGAACAATTATAGTGGACATGAATGGCTGTGGTGGGAAAATGGAATGAACAATGGAATTTTGGGTTTTCTAGATTGGTAGCCTGGCCTTTCTATCTAGAATGGATGTGTTGGGATTTTCTAGCATGGTTGTTCTGGATAGAATGGTCATTTTGATCAACTGGGTCTTTTTTGAAGGATATGTTGCTTGGGGGCATGTCCCAAAACTGCCATTTGTTGGTAGCACGACGGTTATGAGGTCCTTCCCATGCATTTATGCCTTTAACTTTGTCATCCAAGAAGTTTATTGCTTCAATACATTCTTTGTTCATTTGGGGTAGGTTGGGAGTCATTTTGGCTTCATTTTGGGCTCCTCCAAGCTTGTGGAAAACCTAGATTCAACCATTATCTCTTTATTCCATCAAATAGTGTTCAAAGTACATATAAAACATTATCTCATATCTCCCTTCTCTCTCACCCTAACGCCACTAGGGTTTCTACCTCCATAGGTGGCTGGCTGGGGGGAGGGGGTTTGGCCGCCGCAAAGTGGTGCCCCACTCCCCCTCGACCTCTTCTTGTTCGTCATCAGCAGGGTCTCTTCTTCGGGAGGTGTGTGGGCGTGGTGTCTTTGGAGGCAGCATTCTTCTTCGTCCCTATCATTGATCCCGGCTACGATGAGTTTCCTATCCCCTTTCTCTTTTACTGGCTTTCTATTTAGATTGTTCTCTTGTTTTGTCTATCTCGCTGTTAATCAGCGCTGCTTTCTCTTCTCGTGGTAGATTTTTCTTTCTCGGTCAATTTTGTTGTGGAGTTTGTATGGCAGCAAGTGTAGGAAAAATATCCTTTTGTAACACCGCTTTGGTGAAGGTACTCTACCACATATACATACTCAGGTTGAAGCTATTCCTCATAGAAAGCTACCTTAGCCAGTAAAGGAGAAGAGGGATCTATACATCATTGTCCTTATCAGATTTTGATATGAGTTTTTGTGGTGGTTTGTATCTGTTATTGATCTTTGTGTGGTTTTTTAGTTTTTTTTTATCCTCATGTAGATGACGTATGGCTCCTCCATAATGAAATTTGTTTGTTTAACTTAAAAAAAAGTACCTATAAAACATGCAAAAAGCCTCCATAAGTGCATTTGATAGTAAAACACATATTGAGGGAATTAACATGTAATCTAAAAGTTGTAGATGTGATTTAAGTGCAATATGAGACAAGATGAAGCCCTAAAATAGGGTTGCATCAATTAGCAACTTTCATGTCCCCAAATCTCAAATTTTTTGAAATCATAATTATATTGATGTATTGATTTATAACTTACAGATGAACATAACATGAGGACTAGGGTGGGACCTTCCATTGATTTTGAGTATGAAATCACAAAATTGAAATATGGTGTTTGTCTCGAGTTGTTAAAATATGGCATCTCAATCATGGATGTATAACCTCACCTAGGCCAATCTAGAACCCTAAACGTTGGAATGAAGCTCAACCTTTACTCTTAGATCAAAGAGCTCTATTCATTTGAAATAAAATGTGATCACCCCAATTTTTTTATATATAGGATAACCTCTCCAAATTTGTCATGCATATGATGATATTTTCAATTTTATGATCAATGTGACTATGCCTTGACCTTGATGCTCGACTGCTCTATTTTTCAATAGTGTTGATGTTGAAGGAATAATAAGTGATATTGATATGGAATATAAAAACCAAATCTCAATGATAGTGTGATTTAATTTTGGGGACAAAAATTCTTTCAAAGTGGGGAGGATTTGATAACCTCAAAAATCTCTCTCTGTCCTCATGTATGTTCTATGCATTCAACTTTGCACCAATTTCTCACCTTGCCACCAATCTCATGATTTCAATTTGATACTTTTCTATTTTATGTTGTGTCCTTATGGCTAGTGGTGACACTCAAGTCGATATGAAGCCAAGGTTACACCTATATTGTACATCATCCTCTCTCATTCCTTGTTTATGCAATCTATGTGACTCTATCTTCCTTAACCTTGCTCCCATTGGGTAGAGAACTCTCATGATTCCAACACATCGAATGTTGCTCAATTTTGAGCTAGGGTGAGAGAGATATGTTCCTTTTTGAATTTTCTTGGTTCAATCCTATTTCTAACTTGAACTTTAACCTTTTTTCTATGATAGGGCCCACTGCTTTGTGTCTAAGAAAGGGGGCTTGACCCATTCAAGAGGGACCCCCACTCAACTCAAGATATACTCATTTTTTCTTTTTGACCAATATCATCCATCTGATCCATTTTCCATGGACTCAAGCCTCAATTTAATGATCCAGACTTCATCTTCTACCACCATACAATGGCTCAACGCTAATGGCATTGCCTCTACTTAACTACTCCATGTCACACCTAGTCTGCCCTATATGTAATGTTTTTGTCAGTTCATACCCTCTTCCTTTCTCCTTCCCCTCTTTTCCCCTATTTTCCATCTCTCATGTACCTTAGCTTAGGGTCCAACCTTCCTCTTCCTCCTATTTCGTCATGGTGTCCCTATTTTAAAACTAGGGTAGGGCCTAGACCCATGGCCTTCTTGAAACATTTCTAGTACCCCATTGTGTGCTTCATTTATCTAGGAGCTATGCTAGCTCCTTTGCGGCATGTATGGAGGGTAAAAGCCCCTATTTCCCTCCCAACTCCAAAGACAAGATGGTTGTGGTGTCACCCACACTCGTAGGCCTATAAACCTACTGGATCAAGGGTTTGGGCAATAGTGAAGACCTGACATCACTGGAAACCCTCATCAACAATGGGAAGCATCCCAAGTTCATAGGTAGGCTGTGTGAGCAGTCTGTGCACCACCTAACAAGGTGGGCCTAGGTCCAGGTGGTGAGCAAATCCTGCCCAACTCTCTTGACCTTGGATTTATTAATCCAACAATCATAATCCATTCAATCAAGGTGTATATTCATAAAATCAGATATTTATGATGCTAGCTCCAAAATAGGAAGTCTAATTTACCAAAATGGTTCAAAAAATGAGACATGCCACACAAAAAATGCTATCATGGCCTACTTCTGCTCGTATATTCACTAATATCCCCAAAAGCATGATTTTGATATATTTTTTAGATATTTATCCTAATTTAATGCATGGTCTTGTTCTTTTATACCTCAAATCTTAATGTTATCCTAATATCAACATCTAAAAAATATTTATGCATCAAGATTCTGACTATATACATCCTTGCACCCTTATGTGATCTAATGTTGCTTAAATAACCTAATATGAGCTATTATGCTACAAATCACCCTTGTAATTTTTAATCTTGATGGAATGAGATCCAAGTCCTCATGCTTGATCCACATCAATACATTTTTATGTGTGTTGAACTATGTTTCAAACTTGTTCACACGAATACCCTATTTTTACATATTGATGTGATCTTGATCATGAAAACATGGTTAATATATATAGCTTGATGTTTAAATCTCAAATCTTTCTCACATGTGGGTCTTTTATGTCAATAATGATTATTCACTAGTATAGAAATGACGTATAATGTCACATTTGATGTCGTCGATTGGTTTAGAAAAAACCGATGCCAATAGTCTACGACGTCAATGTATAAACTCAAATGACACCTATATGTGAAGACCAGTTGATTTGCAAAAGACACGGGTATCACTTTTCTTTAACGTCTATTGTTAATAAACCAAACCGACATCTAAAATCACCCACAAAATACAACTTTTCAATGAAAAAATTTGCCTCCAAAAAATTTAAATTCGGTGTTGGTTGTACAAAATCTGAAGACACATTATCCGTGCCAAGCCCTGTGAAAGTTTTTATCCCCTCATATGTCATCAGTTTTTTTTAAAGAACTGACGACGAAATATCGTTTGCGAGGCAAAATTCATTCCCTTATTTATCGTCGATTTTAGAAGAATAACTGACGTCGATAGTTAACTTATGAGCATCGCGCGAGCCAGACTCTTCCCCTTCGCTATTTAGTTCCCAATCTTCTCCCGCCTAGCTAGGTCTGGAAATTTTTCTACCGCCTCCCCTTCTCTTCTCACTTCCTCCATGCTCCGCCATGACGAGCTTGAAGCTTCTCACCACCTCCACG